>JAHRHZ010000267.1:12258419-12325958 GCA_024137785.1 Ginglymostoma cirratum
CAGAAGAAGGGTCCAGACCTGAAACGTCAGCTTTCCTGCTCCTCTGATGCTGCCTGGCCTGCTGTGTTCATCCAGCTCTACACCTTGTTATCTCAGATCTCCAGCATCAGCAGTTCCAACCATCTCTATATCTCTCTGGTTTGGGTTGGAATATGATCATGTATAAATGTCTATCCTAGTCAACTGTAGTCATGCAACATCCGCCATGTGGTGCGCACACTGGAGGCAGACACCTTAAGCTTCTCTTCAATAAAGTTCTCATGTAGAACACACTGCTGTGTTGTGTGGTTGAACCAACATGGTGTCAGAGCTGACATTTTTTTTTGAATACAGCACAGTAGCAGAGCTGTGAGCTGGCATTGAGGAAATAGTAAGATTGCAGCGAAAACACTACTCAGGAGAACATTTCTCCCCCCCAACCCATCAGAGCTTTTTCAAATTACTGGGGCAATGCAGTAGAACTGAGGATTCTATGAACAATGACAGATTTATGCAATGGTTATGGATTTGTTGAGGAAACCAGAACAAGTACAAGTTGCAACAACTTATATCCTTGTTGGGAGCAAACTGTTGCAAAATCAATTCCTCCCCGCATGTCTCTGAAGAGCAGAGAGAAAAAAAAATGACAGAAACGTTGAAAGCTTTGAAGGCGCACTGTCAGCCCTAAGTGGATGTTAGAAATGAATGCTACGTATTCTATCCTAGGGAACCAAGTGAAGAAGTCCATTGATCACAATGTCCTGTCATCTATCCCAGATTGCAGAAACTGATGAATTTGCACAATGAAAAGGATGGGCCAATTAAAGATGGGATTGTATTAGGAGTAAGGAATCCAAAATGAAAGCATGCTTACTGAGCGAAGACAGGACAGCAGATGACCTGTGTGGACGTGCCATGGTTTCAATTCACAACTGGAGCGTATTCGTGGCAGAACAGACCAGATCGTACATAATGCTGCCGGGTCATCCAGGCACACAGGACAGAGAAATCACAGACAAAGAGCAGGATGCAAGTACTGGCAAAGACTTCATTACAGAAGAGAAGGTATATCCGGCACAGAGAAAGCTGTATTCTCGCTACAAAAAGTCGAAACATTTTGCATGCCACTGTATGACCAAAAAGAAGCGCAGCCAGCAGGTATAGATAGCAGCTGAAGATTCTCATGAATTACTGTACAACCAGATTGTTTCAGTCTGGTCGGTAGGTGAGCTAAATTTTGCGATGGTTGGAATGAAGACTGCAGAAGAAAATCTAAATAGAGCCCTGAGGAAATCTCTCTACCTGATGTCAACTGTTGGAGTTTGCCACAACTTGCAAAGACAAGGCTCTTCACCCTACCTGTGAAGGATGGTTACTGATAAGTGAAGCTAGATGGACACAGTGGCTATCTAATTACATCATGGACACCCTTTTGGGAGGGTTGGATGGCTATGCGTGCTGTTTGGCACTTCCAGTGCTCCAGAAGAATATCAACACAGCATGAGATAGTTAGTGGTCTTCTTGGAGGGGCAGCTCTAGTAGATGATCTGCGGTTTATCGATGTGGAGACACGGTGGAAAATGCCTTTGCTGCCTGTGATGAAAATCTTGTGCGACTGCTTGCCAGAGCTCACCAGGTGAATTTAAAATTGAACAAGAAATAATCACACCATAAAGGTGACTGAAGCCAAGTTCATTGGCCACGTACTGACAGTAAAACATCTTTGCCTGACGCTGAAAAGCTAAGAACGGCAGCAGTGATCAATGCGTGCGAAAAGCAGTGCAATGATTTGACGACAATTTGAACACAGAACGTAGAACGTAGAACAAAGAATAGTACAGGCCCTTTGGCCCACGATGTTGTGCCGATCTCTTATCCTACTAAGGTCAATCAACCCTGCATACCCTACTTGTTAGAGTGTGAACTGTGACACCAACCTACAGCCCAAAATATGTATTGGTTTTTGGGCAGAGAACAAGAAGTAGTGTTTACTAAAATCAAGCAACCAGTGACAGTAATGCCAGTCCTGAAATGCAGCGACATAAGTGAAGATCAAACTGCAGCGTCGCACCAGCAATACAACTCTTGGAGCATCCCAAGTGCGATTAGGTCATTTGGCATCCAGGCTGCAACCACAAAATGCTGCTATGCCCAGATTGGGCGAGACTGCCTAACCATTGTCTTGTTTAAGAATGTCTTTTCCATGTAGGCATTGATAAAAAATAAAGTTACAGTTGAGTTCAACCACAAGCCACTTCAAAACATTTCTCATGTTGCTACGATCTGCCCCAAAGCTAGTCACTCCAATTACAGGCATATTACCTGGGGGTGATGTAATAGTGAAGGAAGCAGCCATATATTGCAGAAGTGCTGTTGAGGGCAGGATTCCCGATAATGAAAATGGAGGATGGCAGAAAGCAGTATGAAATCTTGCAGATTCAATGTGAAGCAGTGATTTGCCGTGCTTTGGAAGTCATCAGCCCAGCAAAGACACTGAACTTAATGAGCAATTAAGGGTCTGGGCCCGAAATGTCAAGCTTTCCTGCTCCTATGATGCTGCTTGGCCTGCTGTGTTCATCCAGCTCCACACCTTGTTATCTTAAAGAACTGTTGATGATGTATTATATCCCAAAGCAGACCATAGATGAAACTGGGAATGGGCATCTTTAATCTGTCAGGAGCTGATTATCTTGGCACCATTAGGCTACTATTCTGACTGTGGGGAGATGGACCAGCTGACTTCCATGTCCACCTCTGAGATTGTCAAATTCCTAAAAGCACACTTCAGCCGCTATTGCATTTTCCTGACATTGTCACTGATGACAATGACCCTTAGTTCATGAAAGAAGCGTTCCGTCTTGCATAAAAGTTTGGGAAATTCAACATCACTCATCATCTCCACACTCTGCAGCCAAATGGAAAGGTTCAGTCAGCAGTGCAAGTTACTAAAGAACTCTCAGAAATTGAGAAAAAACCACAGAAGCTAGAAGCAGTAACAAGCTTGAGTGAAAAAAGTCCAGGTGAAATGTCAGCCAGATTTCATTTGGACAAGACTGCCAAGCCAAAGCCAGATTTCATTATTGGAGAGCCAGTCAGGATAAAAAGATTCAACACAGAATACACATTAACCATCTGAGGTTAACAGCACTGCAACGACAAAAACAGAACAACAAATGACATGGGAACAAAGCTCTTTGGCAGAACAGCGTCATCGTCTGTTGGGAATTTACTCACTAAATTAATGGCACAGAAGGAAGCCTGAGGAGTTGGTAACCAAACAGCAAATTTTAAGCTGATTGGCAATAGGATCCGAGATGACATGAGGGAATAGCTTTTACGCCATGAGTGGTTGAGATTTGGAATGCATTACCCAACAGGGTAATTACAGATCAAAATTCCATCAGATAAATGCTTGGAGAGCAACAAAAATGTGGAGATGGGAAAGTTCAGAGGAGTTGGATGGAAGGGATTTAAGTTCAAAAGAACTGCACAGTCTCCATGGGCTGAATGACTTCCTTCAGGTTGTACCACTGTAGGTTGAATTTAACCAGAAATTGGCTTAGTGTCTATTTTGTAGTGTTTCATGGTACGATTAAGAAGCTTCTCACTGCTGATCTTGCATGTTTTTCCAATTTTCTCACTGATACCCACTTCATTCCATATGTAGGAAGATGCTGCCCAATGATTCAATGGTGTCACTGGGTTGTGAACCAATGTGGGTCTACAAACATTGGAGTAATGCAGGGCAAGTCTTGGTCCTGTTGACCCATTACTGTAGTGAGCAGAGTCAGTGATCACAACAGCATCTTGTGATGGCCAGCATTGACTAAACCATACAGCCTCAAGGTTTCATTTCTTAGCACAGAAACATCTTTTGCTTCTGTTTAAATGCTACTTCCATTGTTATTTGTGTGGTTGAGATGGGCTGTCATGTACAAACATGTTAAAATTTTGACAAGTCTGCAAATGCCGAGGAAATGGAAAGTTGACTTTCTGATAAAATTCATAACGGCGAGAGGATTAGAAAGTAGTGGATGATTCTTTATAGGAGTTAGCTTAAATGATAGTGAATTTGCCTCACAATTGGGTTGAGCTGTTTTGATTTTATGCTCAACATTCTGAACTGACTCACCAAATTTGTAGATCTTCAACTAAATGGATTTTGTTTCACTGTGCAGACAAGGGGAGGTATTTATTTCTGCTATTAACAGCAATTGGTCAATCTGTATGTTGCTCAATACTTGCCTAGGGTAGCCCAGTAGTGTTGATTTCCTCCTAAAGCTGTACGGAAATGAGATGTTAATGTTTGCGTCTGAGAGTGAGTGAATACTTGAGGGGCGTGCCTGTTTGGGTATTTGTGAGAATGTGGGTGTGTTTGAGCGAGACTGTCTCCCCTAGTCTGGGCGTGGGTGAATTAATGTGCAACCAGATGAGCATTTGAATGAGTCCATTGCGAATCAACAAACAAACCTGTTTTATTTCTTGATAATACTGTCACACAAACATACGGGGTGAGGCTTATGGGGCGTTTCCATCTGTTTTGTGACACTCTGAAAACACAATCTAAGAACACCACAAAATCAATGTAATTTTTAAAATTGACCAAGCAAATCAGTTTGATGTGGTGTCTATTTCTGGTGGGTTCTGAACTCACTTTACTCACTAACAAAACTCAGAAAGTATTTTGCCATAATTTTAAGAAATATTTCCCTCTTTCCCCTGTCCATTCTGGATTTCCCTAAACTGGTTAGGGGTCATTCACTTTGGTCAATAGTAAATCAGCTGTCATAAAAATCTGGAACAATGCTTCATAATATTTGAATATTATACATGAAATGCTTATAGTTCATGTAAACCAGGAGCAGAAAACATCCTCTTCTTAATTCAATATGAGGTCAATTTGAACAGCTACGAGGATAAGCCTATTTGGAAGGTAAAACATGTCTCAGATATGCACTTGGCTTGGGTATACGAGAATTGAAAACACTGGAGACCTTCCCAAATATAACTGGATAATTTAATACAACGACCTCTGTAACAGGATCAGAACTTCAAAATTAGACAATGACCTGACCACCAGGAATTAAACTAATTTCCTTCTATTCATCTCCCTTTGCTTGAGACAAGCCCTGATTGGTTGTTATTGCTGCATCTTACTTCCATGAAGTTTTCTTCACAGCTTTTCTTTTAAAAGAAAAGACCTATGCACGTAACAAGATGGAACCTGGTTTTAAAAAAAAAACACACATTTCTGGGGAAAAAGAGTGAATGGAACTGTAGTTGAAATATAAGCTTTTAGGAAGACTTTGAAGGTGGTAGAGTAGAACGAGCGCAAATTGTTTTTGAACAAAAATTAACTCTTCTGTATTATGTTGAAGGACTGGGGAAAAGTACGTTTCCCCAAAAGACATGATGCAGGTGTAAATATGTGCTGCAGGTAAAATGGTGAGAGAGATAACAAGGTGTAGAGCTAGATGAACACAGCAGGCCAAGCAGCATCAGAGGAGCAGGAAGGCTGACATTTCGGGCCTAGACCCTTCTTCCGAAATGGTGAGTAAGGTTACATCAATGCCAATGGTTGCTTCAGGTCGTATATAAAAAAAATTGAGAAACTTTTTAAAAGACGTTTTCTGTTTGAGATCCACAACAATGAATTAGGGCGGCATGAAGGATCAGTGGTTAGCACTGCTGCCTCACAGCGCCAGGGACCCCGGTTTCTTTTCCAACCTCTGGTGACTGTCTGTGTGGAGTTTGCACATTCTCCTTGTGTCTGCGTGGGTTTCCTCCGGGTGCTCTGGTTTCCTCCCACAGTCCAAAAATGTGCAGGCTTAGGTGGATTGGCCATGCTAAATTGCCGATAGTGTCCAGGGATGTGTAGATTGGGTGGATTTCCCATGGGAAAATGCACAGTTATGGGGATAGGGTGGGAGCATACGTCTGGGGGGGGATGGCCTTTGGATGGTCAGTGTGGACTTGATGGGCCAAAGGGCCTGCTTCTTCACTGTATGATTCTATCAATATAGTGCGAGGAAGGTCATTTTTCACTCAGCTTTCTTGGCTGTTTTATTTTTGTAAAAGCAGATCCATTCACAACAAATCTTACGACCTTAAAAGGCAAAGCATGTTGCAAATTCTTTCCATCCTCCCAGACAAGGTGATGTCATTGAAGACTGGGAGTGACTTTCCCAGATGTAAAGAGCTGGAATTTGTTGTACTTTGGAGTCTGGCTTTCCTATGACTCAGCATGGAATGGAATAATTATCTCAGAGTGAAGTCACCCTCATTGTGGAAGGGAGAACTACTGCAGTCAGCAGTGTTGAGGATAGGCCTGGAGCTTACAATCGGGGGAGGGAGGTTTGAGAAACTGGGGGATCTGGAATGTATTTGCAACTGGAAAACATCTATATCTCTTATACAAACATCATAATTATAGTTAAGAAATCCAACTTACTATTTGTGACTCAGTGTTGTTTTATTTGGGCGTTTTCAATGTAACTGGAGGGACCTTGATAGAGAAGAATATTTTAATTGCAGCAATGTGAAAATGATGAAGTTCAAGTTTCATTACCTTGTGCAATAAAATTGCAAAGTGGTGAAAGGCTTTTTTTTTGTGTGCTAATTACTCCATCAGGATGCAGTAACTGAGCAGCTACTGCGCCTGCAATGCAGAGCAAAGAAAACTGTTGGTCATTAGAGGGGCGTGTTGAACCAATTGTTTTTAACTGGGTTGTATGCTTTCGAAATGAGTAATTCCCAACATCTCCTCGCCCTAGCCCTCAGCATTCATTTTCCTCGACGTTTATTATTTTCAGAATCACAAGAAATTAATAAACTGTGCTGTGGCAAAGCATTGACTACTTTTGTGAGGGAAGAAAAATCAATTTGACTTTTCAAAAAGAATACCGAAAGGAATAAAACAGTGTGTCTGGTAATTCTGTTGCTGTGCACAAATTTGTTACATTGCACAGTGATTCCACATTGAAAGTACTTCGTTGGCTGTGAAGCACTGTAGAACATCTGAAATTATGATAGGTGCTATATAAATTCAAGTCCTTTAAGTTAAATCAGTGGAAGTAATTGCAAAGAGTGGACAAGTATAATATACAATATACTTGGATCTTCAAAATGCATTTGATAAGGTACCACACAAAAGGCTAATGATGAGGGTTTTAGAGTACGTGGTACCAGAGGACAAATGACTCAGTGGATTGCAAATCAGTTTTTAAAAAAGCAGAGAGGGAATAAAGGGTAGTTAAGACTGGACAGGGCTAAATGTGGTGTTCCAAAGGATCAGTGCAAGGATCAGAATAACTTGCATTGATGATTTGAAATGAGGATTAATTAACTCAATATTAAAATTATATTGCAACGCCAAAGCGGAGGTACAGCTGATGCAGGAAGAAACATTAGAAAACTTACAGACTGGACAGCAAGCTAGCGAGTAGGAATTAAAACTGTGAGATGACGCGTCTTGTCAGAATAAATTCTAAACCTACACCATAAAAAAATAAGGAATTGAAAGGAAACGGGTTAGAAGAACAAAGGAATGCCGTGATTTGGGGAAGCAAATCATTTGAAGCTGAAGTGGTATATGAATTTCCATGCTAGAGTGATATTAAATATGTAGGCCTTAAGTCACAAAGATTATAACAAACAGTATATCACTTGCACTGTTTGCAATAAGCAAGATACTGATCACATTTCACTAACCTGCGCTTTTAAAACTCCTAACAGTGTTCAACATTTGATACAATTCTGACTGGACAGCATTTGCTAAACTATCTTGCATAAACTTAGGCACATATGGCCCCATTGATTTCCTCTGGAGCATGTACACACACTGCCTGTTTCAACTCAGCAAAATGGATGATAGACATCCTCTGGTTTGTTTCTCCAGGGAGTGCCTCGAGTAGTCAGTGTTATCCTGACTGGTTTAACATTTAGACAAAACTTGGCAGTTAACTGTTAATCATCATTAATTGGCACATTCTCTATGGCAACTCCTCTACCAAAGTTCAATTCCAACTAGTCAGCACTGTCCTACACTATAAATGTTGTTTTCCCTTTACGTTGGCATTTCCTGTGAACTGTTCCAATATTTGTAAGGTCAAAAGATGTCTTATTTCAGCAATGCTCAAGTTCTACACTACCAAATGACTGTTTAGGTTGAGGTTTATTTACTTAGATGGTGAAATGTTTAGTGAATAGGTTGAACAAGGTAGTTATGCAGAGAATGTGTCCATTTGTGGTTGAATCCAAAACCAGGACTTCTAAAAAAAAAAGCACTAAAGATCCAATAATATTTCTAATGGGTAATTAAGTAGAAAGTCTTTGCTCAAAGATTGATTAGATTGTGGAACTATTTAACACTTGAAGTCGTTGGGGGAAAAAAACAGAAAAGCTGCGCACATGAAAGAACAACGGACTAAAAGATGTATTCAAAGGTTGAGATGAGGTGGATGGACTGGAAAAGGACACATTGCGAATGTAAATGCTACAGACTATTTGGTCCAAATGACCTGTTCGATGCTGAATTAAAGATGTAATTCAATGTCTAATAATTAGATGTCTATGGAAAGGGTGATGTACAAGTGAGGGTAATGTATCTGTGATGAAGTTCATAACAAGAGTTGAAAAGATAGCCTGATCATACTACTCCTGTAGTCCTACTTGCTGCTTACTCTGAAGGAACCAAAAATGCTTTGGTTATGCATGTTCAGACTGAACCACCGGCTATTTCTAGATGAAGATTAAGTTAGTGCTGTGATAGGTTCGTGCCCAAGCAGGGACCATGTTTTACTCCGAGTGAGCAGAATCAGAAATTGCCAGTTGGTGACTCTAGCTTCCTGCTGCGTGCCTGTATTGGAGAGATGCCCAAGGATGGGCTTTTGCTTGCAATTTGCACCATGGGAAAGATCAGAGAAACCACAAAGGGGTGGAGAATAGAAAACTTGTGGTGTGTAATTGATCCATATTTTGTGAATCAGCCAGTGTGATTGGATAGATGGACAGATTTCTGATTAGTCATGGGTTGAAAGGTAACAGAGAGTGAGTAGGAAAGTGGAGTTAAGGCTGAAATGAGATCAGCCGTGGTTGTATCAAATAGCGGAGCAGGCTGAATTGCCTACCCCTGTCCCCAGTTCTTATCAGTGATTTTTGCTGTTCCATCTTAAACACAGCCCTGTAAACTAATTGCGTGCATGTCCGTGAATGACTGAAAAGTTAATATGTTTAAGAGTTAGCAAATTAGCAGCATGTAACTAAGTGGAAAGAGAAAAATTCACCCAGTAACATGACTTTTCGGAGAGAGTAAATATGGGAGACCGAATATTGAACAGATGGAGGCAGGTTACGTTGACATGGCATATTTTATGGTTCAGCGTAACAGTTTTTCTTCCCTGTTGGAAAAATTGTCACAAACAGGTTAAAATCAAGGTGGAGGTTAGCAGTTCCTCCTCTTGAAATGAATAGAAAGAAACAGGCCCTAACTGGAAATAGACAAGTGAGGGGCATGATAACATCATGAGCACTGCATGGAATGTTTCAGTTCTGGGTGTGGGGTAAGATGCCAGAAGACCATTGAAGCAGTTTGCTATTGTGATTAAATTTCCTGACAATGTTCTTCTTTCATTTCAAAAATATTTTCATAAAAAATCTTTGTGCTTATGCATTGACACAAAAGCAGTTCGGTTCTGCGCAGTTGCATATCAAGCAAACGAAACGTTGAACTTTGACTCTAGTCCCAAAAAACCAAAGACCTTTCACACAAAACTAATACTTAAATATATTTGAGGCGGTAAAAGGGGCTGATAACTGAATGAACCCCCATTTACCTTTAGACCGTGATCTTTCCCCACTGCACCTTGGCAGCAGCTGCCCCAAGCTTTAGTGCATCCCTCAGTTCTGGACCTTGCAATGTGCCAGTCTGCAATAGGCAGTCAGATCAACTCCTTGCTCTGGAAGACCAACAAGGTTTTGTGAGACCAAACAACATCTTTCACTGAGTTGACGGTCCTCCAGGTGCAGTTGATGTTTGTTGCGGTGTGCATCCCAGGGAACAGACCGTCAAGCACAGATTCCAGCGTCACGGAGCTGCTCGGGATGAACCTTGACAAAAACCACTGCATCTTCTTCCAAACTTCCTTTGCAAAGGCACATTCCAAAGGGAGATGTGTGACAGTCTAGTCACCCCGCCCACCGACCCCCACAGCCATTTCTAGGGCAGAGTGCGGTGGTGCAGGCTGACTGGACGTACCTAAAGGGATCTCACAGGTTGTGCCCTTCTCATCACCAGACAAAGCGATGTCTTGGTCCTTGTTGGAAAGTTCTGGTGATGAGGCGTTCTGCCAGATGATTTCGACAGTCTGCTCAGGGAACCATGCAACATGATCCACCCTCGCCTTTTCCCTCAGGGTCTCGAGGGCGCTATGCGCTGACCACTTACTGATGGAAAGGTGTTTGCCTTTGCGAATTCCTCTATGAGAGAGAGGTGATATGGAATGGTCCAACTAGTTGAGGTGTTCTGCAGCAGTGAGGCCAGTCCTCTCCGTCGCAGGGGACAGGTAGAACATCACTTGGTGTTTGTGTACCAAGGGTCTACACACAGCTTGATGCAGCCACACTCAAAGGTGGTCATCTGGATGAGGGAAACATTGGGGACGTTCTTCCCCCTGACCCCCTTATCCAGCATTTTGTACATGGAGTCCCTGCAGACCTGGTCTGTCTTAGGCTTCCAGATGAAACGGAAGATGGCTGGGGTGACTGAAACAGCACAGTTTTGGGGTATCTGCCAGACCTGTGCTACATACATCAACAGAGATAGTGCCTCACACCTGATGACCAGGCTTTTAACCGCAATGGAGAGGGAGCGGCGCTCCCAAAGGACCAGTTTCGGCTTCACTTTGGCGATGTGCTCCTTCCACAATTTTGTGCACGCCCCGGCCCTTCCAAACCATATTCCCAGCACCTTCAGGTAGTCTGTCCTGACGGTGAAGTGAATGAAGGATCGGTCAGCCCAGTTCCTAAAGAACACAGCCTCACTTTTACCTCAATGTACCTTGGTTCCCAAGGCCAGTTTGAACTGGTCACAGATGCTCATGGGTCTGCGGGCTGACAGCGGATCCAGGCAGAAAACAGCAATGTCATCCGTGTACAGGGAGGCTTTGACCTGCAGGCCTGCGCAGTCTAGAATAATCATCCTTCTCGGACTCGTATCTTTCCTGATGGACACAGCAAAGTGCTCTGTACCACACACAAACAAGGCAGGAGAGAATGGGCAGCCCTGCCTGACTCCGGATCTGATTGGGAAGCATTTATTGAGACTGCGCTAATGATGTTGGTGTTGAGCAGTCGGATCCAATTGCTGATTCCCTCCCCAAAGCCCATTTTGGAGAGCACGCCCCACATGAACGTGTGGATATCCTGTCAAAGGCCTTCTCCTAGTCCAGGCTGATGAGAAAGACTCCCATCCCCCCTGTATCCTGTACGTAGGCGATCGTATCCCTGAAGAGCACAAGGCTGTCAGAGATTGTCCTGCCCGGTACAGCACGTCGGGGGGAATCGTTGATGCCAGAGCAGACCTGACCCGGTTGGCAATAATCTCAGACAGAATTTTGTAATCTGCATTCAGCAGTTAAATTGGTTGCCAATTTCTAATTGTCCCCTCTTCCCCCTTCTGCTTGTAGATCAGGGTAGTGATACCTTTCCACATGGACTTGTACATGCTACCTGCCAGAAGCACACTGTTGTACACCTCCAGCAGGTCCTAGCCAATCAAGTCCCACAGTGCCGAATACAACTCGGCCGATTAGCCGTCGCTTTCAGGAGTTTTATTCTTTTCTAAGGACTCGAGGGCCTTGGTCAGCTCATCGAGAGATACCAGCTGGTCCAGCCTCTCCCACGTGATGTCATCTAAGACCCCGGTGATAGAAGATCGGAACAGGTGGGAGGCTGTGCTGTCTGTGGGCTTCGTGTCATTACAGTCTGGCATAAAAGGATTTACTGATCCTCAGGATGTCAGACCGAGATGACGCTATCAAGTCATCTTCTTCCTTCAGGCTGCTGAGCACAGAGCTCTCCTTGCGCACTTTCTGGAAGAAGGAACACGAGCATGCGTCATCCTGCTCCACGGAGCAGACCCTGGATCAGAAGGTTATCTGGGACGCCTGTGAGGCAAAGAGTGAGGCTTGGTGGCTCTTCACGTCCTGGAGATTCTCCGTGACATTGACACCCATTGTCTGCAGCAGGAGTAGGTTCTGTAAGCTTTTCTGGAATTGGGACAGTTTTGCCTGCCTCCCTCTCACCTTCTGAAAACCTTTTGAGCATGAAGAACCTCCAGATGTTCCCTTTGACTGTTTCTCACCAGTTTCCCACCCGGAGACTCAAAGAGGGGGTTTCACAGTTCTCCAACCTATGTAATCCCTTTTGAGCTCCTCAATGTTTTCTGGGGTCAACAATTTAACGTTTAGCTTCCACATTCCCTAAATAAGCTGGTGACAGTCGACCAGTAAGAGGCAGTGGTCAGAGAAGAACACTGTCTTGATATTGGTGGATCTGACCAAGAATGTGCAGGACACAAACAGGAAACCTAACCTTGAGCAGATAGACCCTTCTGGCCATGACCAGGTGTCTGTATGCTGCACTCCATCTGCAGGGGTGCTGGAGACATTGTGCACCTTGGTGACTTTAAATGTTTCTATCGGGAATCTGGATGTTGGGTTCAGTTAGCTGTCAGTCCTTCTAGGTCATCCATCCACGTTGGTGATGCAGTTGAATGTCTGGCCTGGATGTTGCCAGCAGCAGTGGGAGCTGGTGAAGGATGGCCATTGGCTCACTCTGTACCACTGGGGCATACACGCTAATTAACCTTAGAGGAGTATGTAATGTCTGCTATGAGGAGGAAATCACCCACCACCTCCTTAACCTCGGTGATAGTAAACTCGCCTCCTTGCAGCAGAATACCCAGGCCAGAGGAACAAATATCGTTTCCCCCTGACTAAATCAAAGGCCAATTGGCCTATAAGCTTGACCATCTCCTGCAGCTGCTGAGATGTGGTACCTCACACTCCTGCAGAAACAGGAGGTCTGCTTTGATGGTGGCCAGGTTAGCCAACGTGGAAACACATTGCGTAGTAGATTTAACACTTCGCACGTTAATGCTTGCAATTTTAACACCCATTTTAAAACTTTGTAGAATCACCCAATGTCCATTCACCCACTGTCTTCCTGAGAATACTCGTAGTGACAAGCGCTCTTGTATTTCAGAAACTCTCTGTCAGTGCACATTCTTATCTGTTTAAGAGGTTCCTGCCAACACCCTTCTCCCCCAACTTCAGTAGACAAGTTTCATTGGTTGATCTGGTTGTCATGTTGTCTCTTGTGCCATGTGGACTGATTTAATAGGTAGAGAGAGAAAAATAAATGATTATCAACACTTTAATCAGATGCTTTGATTGAGCCCTGCCCTAATTTCTAAGAGACAGCACTGTTTTTAACTTGGGGTAACTACACTGTAGTCGTAGTTAACGTTTATTTGTATCCAGCATTAAACACAATAGGCTTGAAAGTCAACAGTGTGCAAAAGAAATTAGAGGATTTGATGATCTTGCGGATGCGTTGGGATGCTCTGCAGAGTGTGGGGTCTAAAATGCAACAATGCTTGCTCAGGGCTGCATTGGAGATGAATGGACAAACTTTCATTAAGAAATCTAGGTAACTAGTCTAATTCTAATTATACTGGACATCAAAAGCACCTGGAAAAATAAGAAAAGGAATTGAGTACATCCAGTAGTGGTTAGTTGGTGCTGCATTTGTTGTCAAAAATCTGTGGCAAGAAATGCTATGAAATTTAAATAAGTTGAAACGGATCATAGTGCATTGCATCAACCAAACGGGCAGTATGCTTATGATTTTGACACAATTTCTGTTGTTTTTAGAAAATGCAGTGCAAACTTACCTTAGTTTGTTGCTGAACTGTGAAATTATCCAGTAGCTCAAGCATAATTACATATTTTCACCTCACTAAGCCTGTGTAGTGTCTGGGAATTGATATAACATTATAGTGGAGTTAATGATATTAGTAGTGGTGTAAGCATTTTGAAATGTTTAATTAAGAGAGTGTATACGCACATAAAAGACTTTACAGCAGCATTTTTGTTTTGTTCTGCTCATATATAATAGTATTAAATGGTAAATAAAATCTGGTGACAACATTATGTAATGGGAGTCAAGTAATTCATTAATAATCTCCATAGGAACATGGCTAGAAGCCAATGCAAACTTATTCTGCTCTTGAATTGTGTTTGCAAACTGGTGCTGAAGCCCTGTTCAATGTAATTTATGGTTTAAAACAAATTATCTTTTGCAAATATATAATCTTTCTGTTTGATCTTAACATCTTCTTTGCCCCTTTTTAGTACTTATAGATTCCTGTCTTAATAAAAATTCTGTTATAGGCCCCTCCAACTCTAATTTCATTCCCAAATTTGTTTGTTTCTGCTTTTCAGGTGCTGCTTTTTGCTCAGTCATTTGGTCATCGATCCTGATATTTCATCCCCGACTCCATCTGAGTTGTTTGTTACATACTCTGTGAAGGATTTTGGAATGTTTTGTGATGTTAGCTGCAAGTTGCTAAGGGCTGGCTAATCTTTGCTGTATCAGTTGTGAAACTTTAGAAAAGTTGCAATGTCTGACTTTTCTGGCCTTGCTTATGAAGCTGTGAGAGAGTCCCATTCCCTAGAGTCAGTACTTTTCCCTCATTCTTTATTTACACCACCTTTCCCTCGAACGGGCAATTAACATGGGCAAGTTAACTATAGTGCGAAGATGATACAATCTCCAACCTTGTGATGAAGCTCGCAAGTGAATCAAAATTCACCCTATGAAATGTAGATTGTTCTCCATTTCTTTCCATTTGTTTAAAAGCCCCTGAGGCAGTATTCAGCAGTAGCAAACATCAGATGGGTACACTAACAGGCCGGCGTGGAAAGGCTTTGTAAGAGAGATAAAGATGCAGGTACAGCAATAGTCTCTTGCAAGAAGTAAGTAAGAATCTGAAAATGTGGGTATATCCCAGACTTATGTTTAATATTGGCATGAATGCAGGTTGCATTGAAATTCAGTCATATATTTTTCACAACAGCTGGTTTTGCTTCGCTCTTGGTACGCAGATCCCCTGTACCGAGTCCCTGGAGTTTCCTGTAGTCAAGCAACAATTAAACTATTCCATCAACATTGAAATTCACATGGGGGCAGTGGGACTTGGCAGCAGCTTGGTGACTCTTCATGGCAGCTTTCAAGAGTCTCATATCTTCGAGTCTGTTGCTATTACCCATTACAATAATAGAAATAAAACAAGTCTTGCATTCAAGTAGCGCCATCCCTGAGAATTAGCTTGTCCATTCACATGACGACCTGTAGCAGAAACCTACAGCACTGTGTAGGTATCTTGCTTGAATTGAGGGATGTCATCGAGAAATGAGGAGAGAATCCTTGGGGATGGGGAACATCGGGCTGAGTGTGGAATCAGTCGTCCCACTTTTTGACAGTAACTGGGAGGCATACTACTGGTGGGAGACATACAAACATATGGAGTAGGAGTGAAAGTAGACCATTCAACCCCTCAAGCCTGCTTTGCCGTTCAATAAGATGGCTGCTCTGTTTATGTCCTGAGTTCCACATTCCCATCTATCCTCCCATGCATCTTGATTCCCCTGCCTAGCAAGAATCTATCCACCTCTGTCAGAAAAATAATTAATTACCCTACTTTCTTTTGGGGCAAAGTGTTGCTAAATTGCACAATCCTTGAACAAAAAATTTCTCCTGCTGTCAATCCTGAAAGCATGACCCCTTTCTATCCCTTCCCACCTTCACCAGGATACAGATCCATCCGAATATTTTGTGCACAGTGCCAAAGATTGAGGGCCCAGCGAATGCAGGATTTGAACCTTAAAAGGAAGCCTCATTATTCCTTAGTGCTGTACTTTCACCTTTGTGAGTTTTGATGTTCTTTTAATTATGATTGAGTGCTGGGAAGATTGTAACAGGCTTGTTACAAGGCGGCACAAGATCTGTGATAAAGTTGGAGTTGTGGTGAGCTGGAAAATAGGGACTGAACTGACATAACACTGTGAGACATGATGTTACAGTATCAGTGGTCAATAGGTTCCTTATTGTCTAATATATCCCTGCAATGTTTCCCTTTTTTTTTGGATCATTTCAGGGGATGTGAGCAGTGCCTACAAGGTAGTATCTGTTGTACTGATTGGCTTTGAAGATGATGGCGAGTCACATTCTTAAGTTGTTGCAGTCCATGTGAGTCAATGCACCCATAGCACTATCAGGGTAGGAGTTCCAGTACTTTAACTCAGTGAAGGAGGAGCAATATTGTACTAAGTCAGGATAGCATGTATTTGAGGAGAAGCCGCAGGTGGAATTTCCATGCACCTGCTGCCCTTGTCCTTCTAGGTGGTGGAGGTTGTTGGTTTGGAAGGTACCATCACAGCAGCTTTGGTGAGTAGATGGTAAATGTTGCTGCCACTGTGCTTCACTATTAAAGGGAATAAATGTTAGTAGGAGATAGTTGGGATACCAATTAAGTGGACCGCTAGATAGTGTTAACTTCTTGAGTGTTGATGAAGCTACACTCATCCAGGCAAGTGAGGAGTATTCCATCACACTGCTGAGTTGTGTCTTCGAGGCTTTGCAGAGTCAGGAGGTGAGTTACTGTAAGACTCCCAGTCTCTGACCGACTCTTGTTATCACAGTATTTATATGGCAGGTCAGTGTTGAACTCGAAAATATTGATGGTAGGGACTTCAAGGAGGATGTCACCATGAAATGACATGGGTAATGGTTAGATTCTGTTTGGCACATGGCATGCCAAGTGTGGCCTAGCCAAGGTTTTGTGGACATTTAACATTACCTGCTTTGTCAATGTCTCTTTAACCAAGACAGTGAATGTAACTGTTCTATATTCTATAGCTTTGGAGCTGTGGGAATGGATGGGGGAGGGATGGGTAGGTGGTGAGAGGTTCTGAATGTTGCCGTGTGTTAGGACAGTCCAGGGAAAATGGGTATTCCAGAAAGAAGTGGAACCGTTAACGGCCCAATATTCTTCTACAAATTCACTGCTACCATGCCCTCTGCGAATAAACGAAAGAAAGTCCTTGACCTCACTATATTTGCAAACTACCACGCAATCTCCAACCTCCCTTCCCACTTCAAATTCCTTATTGTCATCTCCCATTTCCTTTTCCACCTTTACAGAAATCTTAGCCAAAGCCTTGATGTAAAATTCTCATCCCCATTTTCAAATGTCACCATGGCCTGACCCTTCGCTATCACTGTGTAATTTTCTCCAGCCCAACAACCTAATTCTGTCTAGTTCTGATGCTTTGTGTATCTATGTTTCTTCATCATTGATGGATAAGCTTCCATTTGTCAAGACCCAAAGCTCTGAAATTCACTCTTTAAACCTGTCTATCTCTGCAGCTGTCTTTCATCCTCTTAGATGTTCCCATAAATGAATTCTTTGACTAATTTTTTGGTCATCTGCCTGAATATCTCTTCGTGCGTTGCAGTATCACAAGTTGTTCGCACTGTTCCAACGATGCACCTTGGTCTGTTTTATTATGTTTAAGGGTGCTATATGAATGCAAGATGTTATTCTGTGTCCCATTGAGATTTTTGGTTACTAGGAAATTTTGTTTCCTCTTTTCCCCAAAAAGATTGCTCCCACATCAAAGCAGCCTATTTGCTGATATGTACTTTGGAGGTGGTCTGATATCTGCAAGTGGCTGCTTGTGCACTTTAACCAGACATAAAATCTTCAATCATTTGGGAGGAGATGCTGAAAGAACAAGGGATCCATTTGAACCTTCCTCACAGTTGTACGTCTTAAAATAGCAGTTGTGATGTAGTATTCTGTATCTGTAAAACATTCAATATTCTCTGTCCAGCAGCTAACCAGGAGTGTGTCAAGTTTGGAAATAACCACTGGTATCTTGGTGTTCCTCCTTACTCTGCTCCCAGAGGTTTCCTATGTTTGGATATGTTGTGCTGTACACTACTGCAGATATTTTAATGAATTGTCAGGGAGGTTAGTAATTCAGGTGGCGAATGTCTGTTCCCAAAAACATGAAGATTGTATCTTTAGTGACTCCTCTGTGTCTGGAAGTGCACTTGAAGAACTGAATAAAACTTACACATCCTTCATCCTGGGTGAATGCTAAAGAGCTCGGGAGAATATTTCAATATTGGAGACACTGGATACTGCAAAGGCTATGGGCCCTGACAACATTCCGGCAATAGAACTGAAGACTTGTGCTCCAGAACTTGTCGCAGCCGTAGCCAAGCTGTTCCAGTACAGTTACAAACTGATACCTAAATTGCCCAAGTCTGCCCTGTGCATATAAAGCAGAACGATCCAACCTGGCCAATTACCACCACATCAGTCTACTCTCGATCATCAGTAAAGTGATGGAAGGTGTCACCAACAGTGCTATCAAGCAGCACCTGCTCAGCAATAACCTGCTCAGTGACGCCCAGTTTGGGTTTCGCCAGGGGCACTCAGCTCCTGACCTCATTGCAGCCTTGGTTCAAACGTGGACAAAAGAGCTGAATTCCAGAGGTAGGGTGAGAGTGACAGCCCTTGATATCAAGGCTGCATTTGACCAGGTGTGGCATCAAGGAGCCCTGGCAAAACTGGAATCAATGGGTATCAGAGGGCAAACGCTCTGGTGGTTGGAGTCATACCTGACACATAGGAAGATGGTCGTGGTTGCGGGAGGTCAAACATCTCAGTTCCAGGATGTCTCTGCAGGAGTTCCTCAGGGTAGTGTCCTCGGTCCAAACGTCTTCAGCTACTTCATCAATGACCTTCCCTCCATCATAAGGTCAGAAGTGGGGATGTTCGCTGATGATTGACCAATGTTCAGCACCATTTGCGACTCCTCAGATACTGAAGCAGTCCATGTTCACATGCAACAAGACAAGGAAAATATCCAGGCTTGGGCTGACAAGTGGCAAGTGACATTTACGCCACACAAATGCCAGGCCATGACCATCACCAATAAGAGACAATCTAACCACCACCCCTTGACATTCAATGGTGTTACCTTTACTGAATCCCCCACTATCAACATCCTGGGGGTTATCATTGACTAGAAACTCAACTGGACTCACCACATAAACACAGTGGCTACAAGATCAGGGCAGAAGCTAGGAACGCTGCAGCAAGTAACTCACCTCCTGACTCCCCAAACCCTGTCCATCATCTACAAGGCACAAGTCAGGAGTGTGATGGTTTACTCCCCACTTGCCTGGATGGGTGCAGCCCCAACAATACTCCAGAAGCTTGACACCATCCAGGACAAAGGAGCCCATTTGATTGGCACTACATCCACAAGCATCCATTCCCTCACCACCGATGCTCAGTAACAGCAGTGTGTACTATCTACAAGATGCACTGCAGAAATTCACCAAAGATCCTCAGACAGCACCTTCCAAACCCATGACCAGTTCCATGTAGAAGGACGAGGGCAGCAGACATATGGGAACACCACCACTTTCAAGTTCCTCTCCAAGGCACTCACCATCCTGATTTGGAAATATATCGCTGTTCGTTCACTGTCACTGGGTCAAAATCTTGGAATTCCCTCCCTAATAGCCTTGTGGGTCAACCCACAGCAGGAAGACTGCAGCGGTTCACCACCACGAGTGGTTCTTGAGGGCAACTAGGGATGGGCAATAAATGCTGGCCCAGCCAGCGATGCCCACGTCCCACACATGAATAAACAAAAGCAGTGCATTAGCTATGGTCTGGCCTGCATTCATCACTCAATCAATAACAGTGCAAATGGGTAAATTAGGCTAATGTAAACTGCTTCACTACTGGTGACTAATTCTCAACCTCCCTTTCCTTTTGCCAAACTTCATGCCCCACCACATATATTGGTTAAGATGAAATTGTGGGAGTGTGGTACTTCAGTTCTTGCTTTCGTCTGTCCTCATTTTGTTTTGGTTCCATCTCCTTGCTGAAATACACCCCTCTCCACTAGCTTCTAAACCCTCTTAAACATTTATCAATGAATTCCGTCTGCCCTGCCCAAGCTCAAATGCCACTGTTGGTTGACTCCTGGCTGATCACCTTAACGGTTCAACTATTCAACACCGTCTTAGGCTAAGTGTCCATTTGAGTGCTCCTCAAATTGCCTCACAGCCTCCTTTTCCAGACTAGTGTAGCTATGTACACTTTGTGTCCCTGCCACCAGCTATTCACCAAAATTCACTGGACTCTGGGGAGGTTCCCGCAGATTGGAAAACAACCAGTGTGATGCCACTGTTTAAAAAAGGAATTAGAAAAAAGGAATCCCTCCCCCATCCACTCCCACAGCTCCAGAGATGTAAGGTAGTGGGCCAGGGATATAGACAAGCTGATAATGGTTACAATGAGTAGATGCAAATGGGTAGGGTTGTGATGAAAGCAGCCAATGTCATGATGACCTGGGATATGAAGGTGTGTAGAGGACATGGGAGGAGGTACTCGGGCCTCAGAAATTAATGAACTGGAAATTGAGTGCTGAAGGCTGCAGGATCTCCAAGCAGCAAGTGAGATGCAGCAAGCCTGAAACACAAATATTGGCTGGTGAGCACAGTGGTGTCTTGAAATAGCAAGCAACTGGAAGCTTGGGGTCAATTTATGGACAGGATATGGGTGTTATTGCAAAGCAGACACCCATTTCCCTTTTTCCTCCTGTTCGTCGTCCCCCATTTTAGCTCCTCTGCGTACAAAACTTTGGGAAATTTCCTGCACACGAGAAACACCATGGAGTTGCAAGCTGCTGTTTACCCCTTGTGGGATCTTGCTCTGCGAAAAATGATTTTGCTATCTGCCTGCACTGAAAAGAGTAGAAATTAGTTGCATGTGAAACGCCGAGTTATTTCAGAAATGTGAAAACTTGGGCCTTTTCATTTAAATCCTTGATATGCTTTGCTCATTGTGCAACACCCTCCTTTTTGAAATTCTGTACTTGTTTGAACACAAATAAGGAATTCTGAGACAAGAGAATTTCACAGGGGGATGAACAGCAGACACCTGATACAAACCCCACTGCTGAGCGAATGTTCAGTCCCTCCTGTGGCTGCCTTCGTTGTTTCCAGTCATGATGCTGAGTTGTCTCGTGGTTTGTGATGTGTCCTTGTGCCATTGGTAGGGTGTTGCTGCGGCTGGTTGAGTTGATATGTTTTTACTTCAGAAATGATTTGATCAGCCATCGTGTGAATGCGATGCTGTTAGATGTGGTGAGCAGATCTGACAGGCACGTAGCATTTTTTAAAGGCTACAGCACTGCTGTGAGCTTGGATCCTATGTATGCAGTCGTCTCTGTACAGTCAGCAGAGGGGGAGATGTGAGATAGTGCTGTTTAAAGAATGCATACAATAAACCAATTTCTCGGTTAAGTATAAAGGCGCACAGTGTACTAGATAAAGGAGCACAAAACAGCCCCTTTCATTGGAATGAACGACAGTAAAACTCCAGGCAATGTACTTGACAGGAGAAGGTAGCTTGACAAATAATTTTAAAGACATAGGTCAAACTGTAAATGGAAAAGTCCATTTAGAAGACGCAGACTGAGGTTTGTTTGAAATATTTCTTGCCGTGTTCGCTGAGTGAGGGTGCATGTTATAATGCTACCAAAGTCCAAATAAGATTGTTTGCAGCTGAATGATATGGCCAAATTAAATAATTCTTTTCCTCACACTTGTCACCAGTGCTAATATTAGCCCATCTCTGAAGTGTGATAAAGCTCAGGAGAAAGCTGAGTTCTCAAATGAAATTAAATTGTGTACACTGTATTAATATTGTGGCTATACTTAACTTACATTGGACTATTCAAAACAATTTATTACTCTGCAAAAGGCATTTTCATGTTAAATACATCTGTTGTGCCTCCACTGGAACTTGTTTCGAGCATGAGTTTCTGAAACCTGTCTGTCTTTGTGTTACAGTGCTTCAGCCGTTGGGATCCCTTTATTCTATCGGCCTGAGATGCTTGTTTTCTTTCTTGTTCCCCAGTAACATTGGCCATTTGAGAACAAAGCAGGCCCTCTTGGGTGAGATGCTTTTCATGTTCAGTCCACCATGGTTGATTTTTGAAGAGTTTTGCCTGAATGCTTGTGGAACTAGCTTTCAGAAGGACGCTAGTGTGGGTTCGATGGTCCTCCCATTGAATCTGGAGGATGTGGCTGAGGTTTAGCTGATGGAATTTAATCTTCCTCTTAGGCTTGGAAGCCCTGTGATCCTTTAGCGCTGGGTGAATGCTCAACACTGACTGAACAAGTCATGTATCGGCCCCCACATGGAAGGAGTGTTACAGACATCACGTAGATCTTTGACTGGAATGCTAACATCTGAGGTGCCACACTTTGTCTAGGGCCCATTCATGTTGCTTAGTATTTGGCCTTCTGCTGGAAGAGGGTGCTTGTTATAATGAGCACATTGCGTCACCAGGAAGATCCTATTTGCAATTGCTTCTTCCCAACATATTCTTACCGATGGGAGAGGGAATTGTATACTCCTCTGTTTAAAAAAAAAAGTGTGGGCAGGTTTACAGGGTAAAAGGTGGGAGAGTGGCACTAAATAGATTGTTTCTTCAGAAGGTCTGCACACGCATGATCAACCAAATGGTTTCCTTCCGTCTACCAATTGTGATTCTGTTTCACTCCAGGCATCAGAGGCATGGTCAACCTTCATGTGAAAGAACCCCCGGAAAAGACCACCTTGTCTTTGTTTGGGATGGCTGCGGGAACTGCTTCTAGGTCAGAGTAGAACTTTTGCTTAGCGCGAGGCAGCAGTGCTGGTGCCGGTGACATATTGGTTATGGCCCCTGCTGAGTGTGAAGGGTCGTGAGTCTTTCATTTATACAACCGGAAAGTCAAGGCTGTGCATCGAATACTTCTAATCCAGGTGGTGAAAACAACACTGTGGTCACTTGGGTCACCGTCAGTTTTTCCTTTCCAGGAAAAGGTGTATTGTCCTGTTTGTTTCCTCAGCTGCCGTTTCCTAAGAAGGTGATGAACCTCACTGGTGAGGATGTCATTTTGCAGTCTTAATTGACCACGAAGAGGAGTTTCAAATGGTGGTGAACATAGAGGTGTCGAGGGACAATAGGGGATAGGCCAAGGTCATTAAGTTGATGTCCTGATGGAAGTGTATACAATCCTGACTGACCTTCACAATGCAAGCGCGTGGAAATGATGTTCCTTCTTGTGGGCGAGTCCAAAACTAAAACACACCGTTTTAAAATGCAGGGGTTGTCCTTTTTAGGATAGACGTGGGCAGAAAGCTTTATTTACCTGAGCCGTGTGTCTCCATAATGCTCTGCCTCAGCAGGTGGTAGGCATGGGGTTACTGAATTTTTTTTAAGGGTGCAGTAGATTCTTATTAGGTAAGCGAATCGAAGGTTATTGAGGGTAGGTGAGAAGGTGAAATTCGCCACACAAACTGATCTGTTGTGATCTTGTTGAATATTGGAGCAGACGCAAGGGGCTGAATGGCCTACTGATGCTCCCATTTTATATGTTCACACGATGGATTAGTCACAAGTCTTTGGAAGCGTTGTAAGGAACCTTGAGCATCCTAATCCTAATCGTCTTTCAATACCCCCCAGCACCCCCACAAACCCCACCCACCCCCACCCCCCACTTCCCCACCCCTCTCCACTACTCTAACCTCTTGCAAGTCTATTCGAGTTCTTTTGGGTCAGACCTGAACCTCACTAGGGCCTTCAAGGACCGCAACTTCCCCCCCCACAGTGGTCGAGAACGCCCTCGACCGTGTCTCCCGCATTTCCCGGAACACATCCCTCACGCCCCGTCCCCGCAACAATAATCAAAAAAGAATCCCCCTCGTCCTCACATACCACCCCACCAACCTCCGGATCCAACGCATCATCCTCCGACACTTCCGCCATCTACAGTCAGACCCCACCACCAAAGACATCTTTCCCTCCCCACCCTTATCTGCCTTCCGGAGGGACCACTCCCTCCGCGACTCCCTTGTCCGCGCCACACTCCCCTCCAGCCCCACCACACCCGGCACTTTTCCTTGTAACCGCAGGAAGTGCTACACCTGCCCCCACACCTCCTCCCTCACCCCAATCCCAGGCCCCAAGAAGACATTCCACATCAGGCAGAGGTTCACCTGCACATCTGCCAATGTGGTATACTGCATCCGCTGTACCCGTTGTGGCTTCCTCTACATCGGGGAAACCAAGCGGAGGCTTGGGGACCGCTTTGCAGAACACCTGCGCTCAGTTCGCAACAAACAACTGCACCTCCCAGTCGCGAACCATTTCAACTCCCCCTCCCATTCCTCAGATGACATGTCCATCCTTGGCCTCCTACAATGCCACAGTGATGCCACCCGAAGGCTGCAGGAACAGCAAATCATATTCAGCCTGGGAACCCTGCAGCCCAATGGCATCAATGTGGATTTCACAAGCTTCAAAATCCCCCCTCCCCCAACCGCATCCCAAAACCAGCCCAGCTCATCTCCACCTCCCTAACCTGTTTTTCCTCTCACCCCAAGCCACACCCCCATCTCCTATCTACTAACATCATCCCGCCCCCTTGACCTGTCCGTCCTCCCTGGACTGACCTATCTCCTCCCTACCCCCCTACCTACACTCACCTTTACTGGCTCCATCCCCGCCTCTTTGACTTGTCTGCCTCCTCTCCACCTATCCTCTCCTCTATCCATCCTCTATCCGCCTCCCCCTCTCTCCCTATTTATTTCAGAACCCTCTTCCCCTCCCCCATTTCTGATGAAGGGTTTAGGCCCGAAACGTCAAGTTTTCCTGCTCCTATGATGCTGCTTGACCTGCTGTGTTCATCCAGCCCCATGCTTGTTACCTCACGAGGGAAATGTACCTCTCACTTTGTGCGGATAATGCACCTGTCACTCGCTGTATTAAAATGGTATGCTTGCGGTTTAATTTATTTTTATATCCCCTTCCCAAGGATGAATTAATTGAGCTATGGGGTGCCCAGTGAGATGAGGCTAGACAGTTCCCCACAGAAGGAGTGAGAGCTGACTGCGCTCAGTTCAGGGGGACTCATTGCTTTATGCATGTGCAGTGGGACCCTCCTGAGGTATGAGTGCTTGCAGATCCAAATGTGTTGCATAATGTTTGGAATCTGAGGAAGAATTCAGAAAAACGCAGAGCTGGCAGCATGCCTCAGCTTGGGGAGACACGATATTGTTTTTGTAATTCTATGCTGCACGGCACCAGGCACACCAGCGTGTGCACACCTGCATGTTGTGGTTCATGTTCTTAAAGGGCGAAGAGTGTTGCTATCTCTGTTTTACCTGAGGTTTCCCAGCTCTGTCAAGCTGAGAGAAAGTCTTCGGTTCAGTCTAAAGCACCTTCCATTGCCTCTCAACTGGAACTGAGCATCTATAGCTGTGAGTGGAACTCACTGAGACAAATGTTGTGAATTATTTGCACTGTTCCCTGACACTTTGTTCCCATTCTATTTCATTCCTTTACTCACTCCGGTACTTTTTACCTCGTGGATCACGGTGCAGCACCTTTTTTTTTAATATGTTGTGTTCAGAGGGATGCTCCTCAGACGTTGCACAAATGCACCGAACCGCGACAGTTTTCCCCTTAGCTAGGCCTTTGGGCCTTGATATCGCAGGCATATTTGCTTTAGAACATCCCATTGGCTAACCTGTGAGACGTGAAGCATTACAAGTTTAAACTCTCATTCAGCCTAACCCCAGGAAAGATTATCCAAATCAAACTTTGAAAGGAGGCTGAATACTGAGTTAGCCATTGTTTGCTCCCTGTTTCCTGACACCAGTTAGACCCCCACCCAACCCAAGTCTAACTTCACCAGTGGTGCAAGTCTTGGGGGTCAAAGCGAGGCCATTGAACTGGCAGTAAGTCAACACAGTGTCGTTCAGGGGATGCCTGATGTGGAATTTGGAAACGTTTGCTCTAGTATTATGGGAGGGAGGACTCTTTTGGGGTACATTGTTAATTGAAAAAAGCGAGACTGCTATTTCTTTGCATTTTACCTGTGCTCCTCCTGCCTCCGCATTTGCTTTCATTGCTTGAGAGAAGATGATCAAGATGTCCCATTCCGTTGCTTCATTGTCCCTTGCACACAGTGCTATTTCAGAGTAAGAAGTGGTCAAAAATGGAGCACCTCACCTTTAAGTGGATATATGAGGGTAATTGACCAATTGCCATCTCTGCTTGTTCAAGATGTGTTGCAGAAAGGATGGCAAGATTGAGGCCATTAGGCTGAATAGCTTTCCTCAACACAAGCTTCCCCGACCTTGATGTGAATAACATTGTTGTCGTTGCTCAGAATCTGGGGAAAAATCCAGATTTGTTTTTCTTTAATTCACTCATGGGATGTGGGCATTGTTGGCTGGGCTAGCATTTTATTGCCTGTCCCTAGCTGCTTTTGAGAAGGTAATGGTGATCTGCTTCTTTAAACCGCTGCAGTCCATGTGCTGAAGGTGGATCCACAATGTCATTTGGGAGGGAATTCCAAGATTTTGACTCAGCAATAATGAAGGAAGGGCGATATATTTCCAAGTCAGGATGGTCAGTGGCTTGGAGGGGAATTTGTCGGTGATGGCATTCCCATGTGTCTACTGCCTTTGTCCTTCTAGATGGAAGTGGTTATGGATTTAAAAGGTGCTGTCTAGGGATTTTTGGTGAAGGGTCTATGATGTAGGATTATGGAAGACTGAGTCTGAGAGGATTGCCAATATTCAGTGCAATTATTTACTGGAGGCTGTGTTGAAGCAGTATATTTGAGATCAGCGAGAAGCATCTATATTACAATGTAATTATAGATATGTTAATAGAAGTATATTTCTCATCTAACTTTAGTGTTTGCAACAAAAACACATGGGCACATTCACTGTGGTAATATTAATTCGGAATTTGCGAAGTACTACTGATAAAGGTGTTTGCTCACTTCTGTGCTTCTGTAATTTTTTTGGCCTGTTAGACACAGATAAGCCACAGTCTTCCGCCTAACAGCCTAGCAGAGGCCTTCTCTAGAATGCAACGCACATCCTGTGGTAGGAAAAGCAGCCTGTGTCATGACTGAGTTGCAAATTTTTGGAGGAAGCCCCTGACCATATTCTCCAGAATAGCTCAGAGAAGCCAAATATTTCAACTGGCTTCTTTCTACACTTCAAATGAGCTCTTTAGTGAAAATATGATGAACCGACTTTCAGGTCGAATTGCAAGTTTGAATATTTGTTAACCTTGAAAAAGAGAAATGAGAATCATCTGTGGTGCCCTGCACGATACTTAACCCTTAAGCAACATCTCTTTCAAATGCTGTCTGGTGGTTATTGTCAGTGTTGCCGTGGAACCGAGATGAACTCAAACTGCCTGTTTCATTATTGACTTGGGCATGAGTGACTACTCTTGAAGTGTATTTTTATCTATAAATTTACAGGATGTGAGTATTGCTGGCTAGACCAGCATTTTATATGTGCCCTTGAGAAGGTGGTAGTGAGCTGCCTTCTTGAACTGTTGCAATGTACATGGTGTAGCGACACCCACAACATTAGGGAGGGAGTTCCAGATTCCAGCAACAACGAAGGAAAAGCGCTATAGTTCTAAAAATTACAGGAGATAATGTTGCCATGTAACAGCTGCCTTTGTCCTTCAAGGTGGTAGAAATCATCGGTTTGGAAGGTGCTGTCCAAGAAGGCTTGGTTAGTATGCTGTTAGTGGTGAAGGGGGTGAAGTTTGAAGGTGATGGATGGAGTGTCAATTCAGCGGGTCGCTTTGTCCCAGATAGTGTCAACCTTGAGGAGCGCAGGTCCAACAACTTTCAGGCAAATAGCGGGTATTCATCACATTCTTGACTTCTACTGCGTAGATAGTAGACTGGGCTTTGGGGCTCAGGAGGTGAGTTGTTCTCCACAGAATTCCAAGCCTCTGACCTGTGCTTGTAGCCACTGACTGTATTCAGGTGGCTAGTTCTGGCAATAGTAATCTCTAAGATGTTGAGAGTGGAGGATTTCAGTGATAATTTTACTACTGAATATCATGGGGCAGCAGTTGACACCCTTTCATTGGGATGGTCATTGCCTGGCACTCAAATTACGTGAAAGCTACTTTCTATCTATCATTCAAGCCTGGATATTGTCCACTTCAGCCTGCCCCTGAGCATGGACTGCTTCAGTATCTGGGAAGTCTCAAATAGTACTGAGTATTGTCCAATCATAAGTGAGTAGCACACTCCTGACCTTGTGATGGAGCAACGGTCATGATCAAACAGTTTAGGATGGCCTGGGACACTGTGCTGTGAAGCTCCTGAAGAAATGTCCAGGAGTTAAAATGACTAACCTCCAACCACCACAACTATCCTCCTGTGTGCCAGGTATGGCTCCAACCAAGTTTTCCCCTGATTACCATTAACTCTAGTTTTACCAGGGTTTGTCAATGCCACAGTCAGTCAAATGCAGTCTTGATGTCAACACCAGTCATTCTCATGTCCTGTTTTGGGATCAGCTCATTGGTCCATCTTTGCACCAACACTGTAACGAGGTCAGGAACTGAGTGGCCCTAATGGAACCTAAACTGAGCATCTGTGAACAGGTTTTTATTAAATGTTACTTGATAGCACTGTTAATGGCACCTTTCATCACTTTTGATAGGGTAGCCTGATTAGAATGGTAGTTGATTGGGTTGGATTTGTCCTGCTTTTTGTGGACAGGAAATAAATGGGTAATTTTCAACGTTGCTGGGTGGATGCCAGTGTTGTAACTGTAGTGGAAACAGCTTGGCTCAGCACATAGCTAGTTTTGTCCTAAATCTTCAGTACAGTTGCTGGAATCATGCAGGGCCTGTAGCCTTTGCAGTGTCCAATACTTTCAGCCATTTCGTGACATCATGTGGAGTGAATTGAATTGGCTGAGAACTGGCATCTACGATGCTTTGGAGCTCAGGGAGAGGATAATACATTTGGTACTTCCGGAGATGGTTGTGAATGCTTCAACCTGGTCTTTTGAACTGATGTTCCGGCTTTCTCCGTCATTGAGGATGGGGATATCTGTGTTACTTCAGCCTCCTGAGGGTTTTTCAGTTATCCATCACCATTCACAAACAGATGTAGCAGGACCGTAGAGCTTAGGTCTGATTCTTTGTTCTTTTGACGTTGTGGCATCACTTAGCTCTGTCTGTTGCAAGCTGTTTTAGCTTTAACAGATTGATGCCTCAGTTTTAGGTATGCCTCATTCCTAACACATCCACCAGCATGCTTCTAATTCAGGAACAAAAACAGAAATTGCTGGAGAAGCTCAGCAGGACCTGAAACGTTAACTCTGATTTTTTTTCTTCACAGATGCTGCCAGACATGCTGAGCTTTTCCAGCAACTTCTGTTTTTACAGTACCCACAGTTCTTTTGGTTTTTATTTACTCTTTGAATTCAGTTGGCTGTAGATGTGTGTCCTGTAGTTGTAAAAGGTGCTGTGTTAGTGAAAGCAATTCTTCTGTAAAGTGGAGAGGTACATTAAACAAAGTGAGATGTAATATTTTAATCCATGGACTTTTTTTTAATATTTGTTGGTCCAACATTGTAGTTCTGCTCCCCTGAAGCCACCTACTGTATATTGTTGGTGGAAGAGATACTACAGGAGCTAGTTACACTTTGGCAGTTTGTCCAAACAATACCTGTGTAAATATCCAAGGTGTCAATGGTAGGACTGTAGTCAGTGTGACAAAAATGAGGATTTCTTTCTGTCATGTTCAACAGAATGAATGACTAAACATTCAAAATGATTTCACTTCAATGTGCCACTGAGATATCTGTACAATGGCAAAGTTTGTTGGTAAATGGACAATTTGTGTGACTGGCCGCAGTACAACTAGATTTTTTTCCCCCCGCCATTACTTTACTTAAAACAAAAAGAAGCAATTCATGACCTTTTCAACTCCATCAAACTTCTCGAATTCTCGTAACTGGGTGTGAATGCAGTATTTGAATTGTCTGTAGAAGCATCATGCAAATGGACTGTTGTGCTGTTTAGAGGGCCATATGCATTAGGACATTGACAAAGCTCCACCTTCTTTGAATAATATCATCACAACTTGTACATCCATTTAAATAGAGAGGGACTATTATCTTGATTTAGCATCTCATCCAAAAGACACCACCTGCAACTCTACTGGTCTCCTACTGTACTGCACTGAGGCCTTCACTGAGTTTGAGTTTTTTTAGTAGGGAGCCTTTCTCCGCTGGTTGAGGATACATGATCAGGCATTCACCCCAGTTGTTCATCAGTTGAATTTATCAGCTGTTGCCATACCATGTATTTTCTTTTGTTAAACAATGAATTTGCATTATTGAAATGAACTTGATATGGAGCTGTTGTTAGCATCTGTTTATGGTGTGATCACTCATGATGAAAAACTCCATTCAAGAATTCCCAGTGTCATTTGACCTGCTAGAGTCCAAAGACTGAGAGATCAGTTCCTGTCGCATGATTATATCCAGTGAATTGTTTTTTGTAATGTAGGGAACGCGACAGCCGGTCTACGCCTTCAGGAAGATCCCACAAATAATAATGAGAGAATGAACAGATTTGTTTTTGTGCCGTCTACAAAGCGCAATGTTGAGAGCTCACTAAGGGGCGGTTTTAATGCCTCTGAAATACTGCACTTCAGACAGTGTCTGGAATGTCAGCCTAGATTATTGGGATCATATTTCTGGAGTGAAACTGGAACCAATAAGCTCCTGAGTTCGATCTACGCTTGGCATTGTTGAGAAGGAGTGCAGAATGATAATTCATCTCACGACATCTGAGTCCACACACAGCTCTAAATTGTTACCATTATGGCAATAAGGGGCTGCCATTCACTGCAGTGGGAAAAGAAGAATCTCTGTTTCATTATGTTCCATTGTTTATTCTCTCTTTTGTTGAAGTTGCTTGCTCTGAACATTGGCATCTCATTTGACAGAGGTTGGCTGCTCATGGATTTGTAGGTCAAGTGGATGTAAAACCATAAGATTTAGGCCATTCAGCCCATCAAGTTCCAGTATTCAGTGAGATCCCAGCTGATCTGATAATCCTCAACTTCACTTTCTTCCCTTAACCTCATAACCCTTGATTCCCTTACTGATTTAAAAACCTGTCTATCTCAGCCTTGAATATACTTAACGACCCAGTCCCATTAGTCCTCTGAAATAAAGAATTCCACAGATTGACTATTCGGCACAGAAAAATCCTCCTCATCTCTGTCTTAAATGGCTGATCCCTCACCCTGAAATTGTTCCCTCCGGTCTGAGACTGTCCCACAAGATGTAACACATTCTCTGCATCTATCCTGCCAAACACCCAGCATCTTCTTTGTTTCAATACGGTCACCCCTCATTCCTCTAAACTCCAACGACGACAGGCCCACTTACTCAACATGTCTTCATAAGAACATGCTTCCATACTTGGAATCCACCTAATCAGCCATTTTTCTTGAGAACCTTTGGACACTGGTGACTTATTTGATAATAGAAAGAATTAACCCTGTTTTGTTGCTCCACATTCATTGCTTGCAATTTTCAGTAAGATCCATTCTGGAGCAGTTTGGACCCCATTCTGTCTTAATCATGGTGCACCATAGTGAGTTAGAGCATGCCTGATATCATCCAGAAAAGGATCATATAACGCCACAGATGTGAGAGTAGGGGAAGAAACGTGGGACTCAGCTGGTCCTTGGGGCTCCATTTCATACTTGGTGGCTCATCAACTGAGCTGCTGCGGAAAGCTGGCTTTGAAAACAGCTCTGGTGATTAAATTAAAAACCTGTGTCTCGAGTAACTGTAAGTGTCTTTTTATTTATGTTGGTAAACATAATGTTGCCTCTGGTAGCTTGGCGGTGACCCCACGGTGGCATCCTCAAGTTGATCCCAGGTTCTGGACACAGTAATTGCTTAGCTAGCCATTTGCCATTGCAGTTCTGACCTTGTTCCACATATAACTGCAACTCTTGAGTCACTACTCATTCAGGAAGATGGGTGTTCCTGTAATAGCCTCTCGAAGGGTTTCTGATGCTAATTAAACAACAAGTGCTTTTGGTGGCATAAGAAAAGCCAGCCTACAAACTAGCTTCTTGGAGCAATCCCGTTATTGGCTCGTTTGGAACTTCTTGTTTGCAGACTGTGCTGTACGTGGCATGTTTGTGTGAACTATTGTCGACTTGAACACCATGTCGCCCTTCCAAGGACAGAAGACTTAAGTTGAGCTAAGGTCATTCTTTTATTTCTTTTTAAGGGGTCTGGGCTGGGTGATTAAATGTTATGCAGTTTGGCTGGAGATGTAACGGTTCTGAGTAAACCTACTACATTTGATTTCATACTCAGTCTGTCTGGATGAAAAGAGGGAATTACATTTATTTAGTCTCTCAAATGCTCAAGGCATGTCACATACAGCAAATTGGAATGCAGTGACTTGATGATCAGGCAAGTTCAACCATCACCTTGCGTGCGATAAGGTTGGACAAATTACAGTAAAGTGACAGTCAGTCTGTTTATTTTGGTGATGAAGGTCGCTATTAAGAAAACGGTGGCTACCATTTTCTCAAATGCTAATATCCCTCTCCCTTTTAATGTGGCTCTATAGAATGATAGTTTCAATAATGTCATCCACGCCCCCCCCCCCACCAACCCCCGTCCTCTTCCCTCAAGCCTCTACTGAATATTGTCACGTGCTGTGAACCATGTGGTTGAGAAATTGATCGGCTTTGCTAGTATAGTGCTGTAAAACCTTGAAGGGTCTCAAAATATTTCTGTTGGGGGTCAGGGGGTGGTACTTATTCGTTACAAACCTTTACTTGCTTTAACTGCAGGCTACCCAGGAATCTTGAGTAGCTATTCACATTTTCATATTTTGCTCAAAAGAAAAATGTATTATTGCCAGTGTTGCTATGCAAGGGGCATAGCCTGACATTTAGTATTTTGTTTCAAGTCCATTTTTCAAAACGAGTTCCCAGGCTGACTATAAGATCACAGAAGGTGATCCAATTATTTGTCTGAGCTGCACACATCAGGAAATCGCAGCTTCAATTTCTGGTCTCTGTGGAACTGGCATTGTATTAAATGGTACAGTAGAAGGGCCGTTATCTTTGGGATCACCTGGAGAGTGGGGAGAGCAGGCCTAGAATTTCTCCAGTCCATCAATCCTAGTGAACTTTTCTTAAGCAGGAGATGAGGGCAAGGTCAGGATCAAATAGGGTGCTCCATAATGGAACAGACTGCCAGCACTCCCTGTTGAAGCCCAAAATGAAATCCTCATTCATGGTTAGGATACAGAGACCTGCAGTCTTCAAGGAGTCACATCAAGGAAAGGGAGAGCAAAATTAGAAAGTGAATAAATGCCTTAAGTCATGCAAAGATGCCATTAACTGACCTTTGCACTCTTCCCTCTTCTGCCAATTCTAGTCCTGTTATTTGACTCCACTTGCTGGAATTTACTATCCAAAATCCTTTGTTTTTTTCACTTTTGCCCCCATCTTTTTAGATATTATTCTGAAACCCAAAGTCTCAGGATATGGGATGCGCCATTTTGGACTGAGAGGATGAGGAATATTTTTGCTCAGATGATAGTGAACCAGTGGATTCTCTACAACAGAAGGCTGTGGAGGAAAGATCACTGAATATCTTTAAGAAAGAAATAGATTTATAGAGGCTAAAAGTATGAAGGGACCTGGGGAGAGAGTGGGAGTGTAGTGTTGAGATAGAGGTGGGGCATGATTGTGTTGAATGGTGGAGCAGGTTAAGTGGTCTGCATCTCCTCCTACATTCCATGTTTTGATAGATTATGATTCAAGCTGATGTTATTACTGGACATAAAAACAGAAATTGTTGGAAAAGCTCAGCAGCACCTCATTTCCCACTTGGGGACCCTGCAGCCTTCTGGACTCAATATCGAGTTCAACAACTTCAGGGCTTGAGCACTCCCGTGACCTTATCCCAACCCCCATACACCAGGCCTTATTATCACGTAGTCTGCTATTACAGATCATCCAATGTTAGCCATTAACAGTCCCCATTAATAGCTATTCACCCTCATAGACAGATTGTTATTCACTCCTTTGTCTGTCCAACTGTTTTTCTCTCTCTTTGCGCTCTATACCCACCTATCGTTTATAGCTTACACTCCCACCCTATCTTCTGCATATAAACCAACATTTTCTTAGTTACCATCAGTCCTGAGGAAGGGTCACCGGCCCTGAAATGTTAAACTGATTTCTGTTCATAATTGCTGCCAGACCTGCTGAGCTTTTCCAGCAATTTCTGTTTTTGTTTCTGATTTACAACATCTGCAGTCCTTTGAGTTTTTGTTAGTGGACATGTCAGCTGCCAGAAGGAAACATGGCTTGAAAGATCCTATTTTGTTTGGGATTGTTTCCAACAAAATGGTCTCTTGCTGAAATATAAGCACGGAATGTTGCAAATTTTGCTGTAACACAAAATAGTAATTCATTAACATTATAATACCAATTCAAAGATTTTTAAACACACCAAATAATAAAATTTAATATCCAAACAATCCTTCATAAACTGAAAAGAAAAAATAGCTTTTTGATGGTTCCACAGAACACACCATTAGACAATACCCAAAATCCACTCATCTAACACTCGCACCAGAATCACTGCATCTAGCAGCTTTGGTGGGTGTAAGTCACCTGTGACTTAATTTTTAGACTGGACCTTCTAAAGCTTCTTCATGTGCATAGCTTTAAGTAACCTATTTGGTGTTTAATCCCAACACATCCAGTCTGGGACTAACAATTTCCCTTACCCTAAGGTTTCACTATATTCTGCTCTTATCGGAAACACTTGGCTACACTGCCCTCCTACTCCAAGAACTTCACAGGACTGCTCAAAACTAAATGGAAAGCTGAAACCAAAAATTTTCCCCTCTAAACTGTGGGCTTTTCCTTTAAGTGTAAAAGAAAACTAAGTTCCTAAAATCTCCAACATACCTTAAAGTCCCATCAAGGACTTTTTATGTTTTATGGCCCATCAAGGTAAATAATCTAGTGGTCCACACAAACCCGTTCATTCTAAAGTCAGGCCTCAAAAGCTGTTTTAAGATACATCACCATGGCTACATAAATACTTACAAGTTAATTGTTACCTTCAGGCACATAGAAAATCCACAGATCACTAAGTCGTATATTTTACATCATATTATGGAAGGGCCAAGTCATCACAGCTTTGTCAAGGGGTGATTATGCCTGACGGTTATAATTCTTTGAGGAGGTAATGTGCAATTTGGAAAAAGGGGAGCCAGTGGATGTGATTTATTTGGATTTCCAGGAGGCCTTTGACTTGATTCCATCCAGAAGACTTTGACATAAGATAAGAGCCCATGTTATTACAGGCCAGGTACTGGCATAGATAGAGGATTGGCTTACTGGCAGAGGTAGAGAGCAAGGATAAAGGGGTCTTTTTCAGAATGGCAACCAGTGACTAGCCGAGTTCCGAAGGGGTTAGTATTGCAACCACATGTCTTCACATTATACGTTAATGATCTGGATGAAGGGACTGATTGAAGGAATTGTTGCTAAGTTCATTGAATTGTTGCTATGTTTGTAGATGTGACACAGATAGTTGGACTAGGATAAGTGGGGACGCTGTGCAAGGACTTGGAAAGGCTAGGACAGTGAGCAAAGAAGTGGCAGATAGTATACTATATGGGAAGGTGTGCGGTTATGCACTTTGGCAGGAAGAATAGAGTTATGTTCTAAATGGTGAAAGGCTTCAGAAATCTGAAGCACAACGGGACTCAGGAGTCCTGGTACAGGATTCTTTTAAGGTTAATGTGCTGGTTCAGCTGGTAATTAGGAAGGAAAATGCAATGTTAGCATGGTTTTCAAGAGGAGTAGAACATAAGAGCAATGTCCTGCTGAGGCTGTATAAGGCTTTGGTCAAACTACATTTGGAATATTGTGAGTAGTTTTGGGCTGTGTGTTTAAGGAAGGATGTGCTGGTGTTGAAGGAAGTCCAGAGCAGGTTTACAAGAAGGGTACTGGTAATGAAGGGCTTATCGTATGAGGAGCGGTTGAGGGCGCTGGATCTAAACCCAGTGGAGTTTAGAAGGATGAGGGGGATCTCACTGAATCTTACAGAATACTGAGAGAGGCCTGGATAGAGTTGACATGGAGAAGATGTTTCCACAAGCAGGAGAGACTAGGAGCTAAGGGCACAGCCTCAGAGTGAAGGAACAACCCTTTTGAACTGAGATGAAGAAGAATTTCTTCAGCCAGAAGGTGGTGAAGCTATGCAGACCAACTGGTTGAATGAATTTCAGACAGGGATAGGTAAATTTTTGACTAGTAAGGGGATCAAGGGTTAAAGAGAGAAGGCAGGAGAATGGGATTGGGAAACCTATCAGCCATGAAGAAATGACAGAGCAGGCTTGATGGGCTGAATGATCTAATTCTTTTCCTATTTCACATGGTCATTTGGTTATCTAGAGTGAAGCATGATGCTGGGAGCTTCAGACTGTGATTTGGCTAAAAAGAATACTCACATTTACTCTAAATCAGTGGTTTGGCGAAATCTAATACCACATTCATTTAAAGTTTGCCTTTTGTAGTTCTGAGTTTGTAAATGTGAATAAATTTCAGCTTTGTTTTTATATTTAAATTGTACATTAATGACAAAATATAGATGATTGATTTTTGAGTTCATTCATCTAATTTTAACCCTGAGACTTTTATGGGCTAAACGTTTGCAAAATGGAAAAGCACTGATTTTAAAAATGGCCACACTATTCAAGTGGCTGCAGCAATCACCTGACTACTGGGTGAGCTAAACTTCCTGGAACCATTAATAATGAAGAAGCAGCCTGAACTGAAATTAATACTTTTATCAAAAGATACTGAAACCAGTCAGGCATGAAGAGACCCGCACTCCCTGTTTGATTTACACTATATATTAGAAGATAACATGTTGGGGATTAAAAAAAAGCTCCTATGATTATCTAGCTTGGAGGCAATACACCTAGACATGTGAAATATAAATGAACTGTATTTCAACTACCTTTGGCAGAAGCAGAGGAAAAGGATTTGTAACTCAAACTGGAGGAGTTTCCTCACTCTCATTCATAGCATCCTGAAAGATAAGGCATCTGATAATAACATTAACTAGAGAGAAACTTCAGAAGGTCTTTCTGAAGAAGGGTCTAGGCCCGAAACGTCAGCCTTCCTGCTCCTCTGATGCTGCCTGGCCTGCTGTGTTCATTCAGCTCTACACCTTGTTACCTCAGATTCTCCAGCATCTGCAGTTCCTACTATCTCTCGAGGACTGGCTCCTTATTGTTCCTTGTGAACCAGCTGGCTGCCTTATAATTGGAGTGAGGTTCAATGTTTTGCTGAAAAGAAAATCAAATCTTTGTGGCCAACCAAGAATGTTGAAAAGAGCGAAGTCAATTTGCTCCTTCTCACTTGTCGCAATAAAAATATTACCATTATAAAGATTACTTGTGAGAGCTTTTCCTGCATATTCTTAGAGATTGTAACTTCAGTGCAGGACCCACTGTAATGATAAGAGCCATATAACTTTTAATCCGCTATAGTATCCTGCCTTTTTAGACCTATTCCCAATGAATCAGCTTAACTTGCAATGCGTTGGCTGTGGAGTTGCATGAGAAGGTTCGAGACAATATTGGATCCTCTCCAATGTGTGTCAGAAGCAAACCTGCATGACTGTTGTATTCATAACTGGTATGTGCCTCATATTAACACACAAAGTGCTTTCCTCCTCGGATGACAATCAACAGATTAATGATCCATATCATTGGCATTCGAGGTACATTTGACTGAAAGCAAAAGTTGAGCTCCTCCAGTTCATTTCAACAACCCTTATGAAAATTTCTCTTACATTTTCTGTTGGATCAGATATTAAACCAAAGACTGCTTTCTCTGGATACATTTTGAAGACCAACAGGGGAGTTCTTTTTCTGATGACTTAACCAACATTTATCCCTTAGCCAATATTGCTCACGAACTGTCAGATCATTTACTTCTGTTTGTGTGAGCTTACTGTGTGCAAATTGGCTGCTGCCTTTTTGAGCAACAGTGCTCCAAAAGTACTTCGTTAACAATTTGGGGTATCCTGAAATTTTGAAAGATGTTATACAAGTGAAAGTCTGTTCTTTCAAAACAGGGATCATGCCACGAGGCTGTTCTAATTTATTTAATTCTTATGTTCCAACATCCCTATTGTAAGTGGGTTGCACATTTTGTATGGTGGTTAACCATTGAAATAACAAGAACTGAAATCAATTCAGTAAGCAACTTGGTTTTTCTGAGCACTGTTCTCCTTTCCACTCCATTGTATTTTGAGAAACAGCCATGGCACATTTACTGTTGGTACCACACTTCTTTATCTTTAGGTCTGATTTCTGCTTCTCTCAGCTCCATATACAAGATTCTGTTTGCAAATGAATAATTTTCTATCACTAGGAGTGCAACAACAGAGGCCTGTGTCACTATTTCTCTTATTACCTGCATAAAACTTCTGATACCCCAGAAAGCCAAAGGCACTGGAGATCAATGCTGGTATGGGTATTAAGCTGATGTTGGTCTCTCCTTTTGTAATAGGGACATTTCTCTTAAGGAGCATTGACAGCCAAGATTTGGAAATTGGAGAACAGTGTGAGAATCTCCATTTGACGCCAGGACTATTCGTAGTCTAGTGCTTGCTGTGTCATAGAGTCATAGAGCATGAATGCCAGCTGGCAGTAAAAGGACACAACCCAATATTTACTTGTCTCGACACACACAGACAATGAGGGCCATCAGTTTGACTGGAACAAAGTGACTATACTGGGACAAGCGAACAACAGACATGCAATTGAACTTCTGGAAGCCCGGTTCTCAACATGGGACTCCACTACCAAACACATAGAAATAGACCCCACATACAGATCACTGCTGGAAAAAACAGAACCAGCCATGACAAAACCCATCACACCGGAGGATCATGTAAATTCAGAATGGACCACAACACCAATGCTTCGATTAGAGGTCGCACTGATGATGTTGCCTAGAATGGTAACAAAATGTCTGCACACCATAGAACAACCGGCTCGGTGAGCTAATGAACAACTACAGTCATAGTCATAGAGTAATACAGCATGGAAACAGGCCCTCGGCCCAAACTGGTCCATGCTGACCATGGTGCCCACTCAGCTAGTTCTGATTGCCCACATTTGGTCCATATTCTTCTAAACCCTTCTCATCCATGTACCTGGCCAAATGTTTTTTTAAATGTTGCTATTGCACCTGTCTCAACCACTTTCTCTGGCAGCCCATTTTATATCGCACCACTCTCTGTGTGAAGAAGTTGCCCCTCAGGTCCTTCTTAAATCTTTGCCCTCTCACCTTAAACCTATGCCCTCTAGTTTTCAATTCTCCATCCCTGGGAAAAAGACTATATGCATTCATCTTATCTGTGCTTTCATGATTTTATATACCTCATTAAGGTCATCCCTCATTTTCCTACGTTCCAAGGAACAAAGTCCTATCCTGGCCATCCTCTCCCTATAACTCAGGCCTACTAGTCCTGGCAACATCCTCGTAAATCTTTGCATAAATTCTAGTTTAACTATGTCAGTCCTACAACAGGGTGACCAAAACTGTACACAATACTCCAAGTGCAGCCTCATCAATGACTTGTACAACTGTAACATAACATCCCAACTCCCATAGTCAGTGGCTTGACCGATGAAGGCCAGCATGCTAAATGCCTTCTTCACCATCCTGTCCACCTGTGACACCGCTTTCAATGAACAATGTACTTGTACTCCTAGGTCCCTCTGTTCCACAACACTCCTCAGGACCTTACCATTTACTGTATAAGTCCTACCTTGGTCCTAGTGTCTGCTGTGTCATAGAGTTGTGTGTTTAATTTAACCTTGGAGTGTTTCTCCGGCACTTAGTGCAGATGGGCCCATAAATTAACCCATCTGTTTATTCTCCATTTTAAGAATCTACAGCTTGATAGGCCTCACTAACTGGAAACCTCTTCCCTTCCACCCATCTGTTCTGCTAGTTTTCCCCCTCTTTTTTTCAAAAGCTTCTTCCCCACAAAAGTTCCTTTCAAATGGACTCCTGAGATTTGACCATTGTAAACCAGGCTAACAATTCAGTGCTGTCTTCTGCAAACGTGGTCCTTTTTCTGGATTGGCCATCTGTTTGGTCATAAATGATCTCATCACACTGTTCAAAGAAGAGCAATGGGAATTTCCAGTGAAGTCCTGGGAAAGTGTTTATCTCTCAACCAACAACATTAAAAACAGATTATCTGGCCGTTTATAGCATATCTGTTACTGGGATGTTGCTATGCACAGATTGGTTGCCATACTTCCTTACTTAAAAGCACTTCATTGGCTAGTAAGTGTTTGGGAACGGTCAGAGGTTGTGAAAGGCGTTACGTAAATACAATCCCAGTCAATGTTGCTCAATCACTGCCTCAACTTTCCTCTGTTACATGTGGTACATGACTACTGAAATGTTGACAAGTTCGTACTTTCCAAGTGTGTATTTGGAAAGTGCTTGCACCTACAGGATGGAGGGGAAATAGCCTCCTCTGTTCTCAGCTTTCATGGCTCTATCAATGCAAGTTTCAGGAAAAAGTGTGATACCTTTCTTTTAATCTACTGAGTTATATTGGAATAAAAAGATCTTGCGAAAGAATCACATTTTGCCAGCACTAAGAAATCAATCTTTTTGTGTAAAGCAGATTGCTTTTGGAGGCAGTAGAGAGGATGAGTAGCTACAGTTTTCAAAGTGATCCAAATTGATGTGAATATTCCTAGGCAGACAAGAGAATCCTAGATATGCTGTGGTCCATGTGCTGAAGTTTGCTGACAAAATGCTGTTGTGTAGGGCGTTTCAGGATTTTGACTTGGCAATGAAGAAAACCTCTTGACATAATTTATTTTATCCTTAGGCCATTGGACTCCAAATTTTAAAAAAATGTTGCAGTGAGACTGGGAGAACATCTACCAAGTGAAGGTCTAAAGGGCCAATATTGGTTGTCTCTTTAGACAGAAGAACTTGTGTTTACATAGCAATTTTAATGGACTCATGATGCTGCAAAATACTTAAGCAGCTGAGACAATACTTTACAAGTGCAGCCATTATTGTAACGCAAGAAATACCTCAGTCCGTTTGTGTATAGCAAGGTCCCTGAAAGAACAGTATTTTTCGTGTTCGTTGAGGGATATATGTTAGCCAGGGCAGTGGAGCAATTCTCCTGCCTTGTTATAAAAAGTATTGTTGGATCTTTGGATGTATTGCAAATGGGAGGAGAAACTCTGAGTGGTTGTGCTTCTCTCCCTAACCCAGTGGCACTGGCGGCAAAGACAGAGTCACCCTGGCTGATCTTAAAGCAAACTCTGCATGAATAGAGAATCAGCTGTGAAATCCTCCTGCTCTGTGCAAGGTGTGACGCTGAATTGGAAACTAACAAGGGTGTGTGTTTACCTGTTCCTGGTGAGTGCTGCATTGATTTGAACACAACTGGTTTAGCAGTAGTTTGTTAAGTTTGGTTTCTAATTTTATGCAGCGCCTCATTGTCATAATACTCTCTTGCTTTTAGGGAGAAGCTTTTATCCCCTGGGGAGCTAATCATGCTGATCTGGAAATATAAAGTTTATGGGTGATACTCCATCCATGCCAGGGTCTTACCCCTAACACCACGGAGGTCAGACTAATCTGCTTATAATTTCCTGTCTTCTGTCTCCCTCCCTTCTTAAACAGGAATGTTACATTAGCAATCTTCGAGTCCTCTGGGATCCTCCCTGGCTCCAATGATTCCTGAAAGATCACCATCAATGCCTCTACAATCTCACTGGCGACTCCTCCTTACAGCTATCCAAACGTTCATTCACTCCTTGCTCTGGATGTTCATTGAGCAGAGATTCACTGCTTCTGTTACTCCCAGGAGCAATTAGAACTCTGGCTTGCCTGCATTTCCTAACAGCAAATGATCAGGCTCGAATAAAACTGACTCATTAAATTGATGTGCAGTCTTTACATGGGACATCTGTTCCTTCTGCTGTGGGATTTTGCCTGGCCTTCGCTTATGACTAATCACAATAGGTCGATCATATTCAGGATTCATTGTGTAGGACAGGGTCCAGTGTCTGATAATGGAGTCGTGCAGTCTGTTAAAACACACCCGAGAGTGACACTTGTTGAATCCATCTTATAGGATTAACCAAGAATTCCTACGTTGTGTCTGAGTGATAGTCTCTTTTTTAAGATATTAAAATGACTCCCCTTGAAGTAATGAATATGTTTATATGTGTATACTCTGTAAATGAGAGTTTATACAAGAGTTAAAACAGATATATTTTGGTATGACACCAACCACAACTTCCTGACAACTCAATAGAATTCCATACAGTGCTGGCCTAATCTTGTCTCTTTGACAGTCTCGATAGCTCCTTTGAAAGCTGTTGATCTTTTTTTTAATCTGTGAGACTTGTGTTCAGAGCCAGTCCTTTCTCTGTGATGCAAGAAGGGTGAATTGGAGTTTGTGTAATCCCAAACTGATTCCATATTTGGAAATAAAAAACCTAAAGCTTCCCCTAATGCCGCACTAAATTAACAACCTCATTCTGCAAAGCTATGTTTGTGCTTGGTGTGGGAAATTAAAAATTTGTGTTGCTCAAGTAAAGTTGATATTTTGTGAGTCATAGAGTCATACAGTACGGAAACAGACCCTTCGGCCCAACTCATCTGTGCGGACGAGGTTTCCTGAACTGAACTAGTCCGGTTTGCCTGTATTTGTCCCATAATCCTCCAAATCTTTCCTACTCATTCACCTGCCAAAATGTCTTTTAACTGTTGTAGTTGTACTCACTTCTACCACTTCCTCTGGCAGCTCATTACGTATACACACCACCCTTTGTGTGCAAAAGTTGAGTTAAAGATGTGCTGGGCAGAACAGAGCTTTTTTTCTTTAGTCATTTTCTCCCACAACAAGGATCATCTACGGCTGAGTAGTCTTGTTTCCCATGACAGTGCTGGGAAATTCTGTTCAAGCTGTTTGGATGTCAGTTCTTTATGTTTGAATGCCTGGTATTTTAGGAGCAGTGGAAAGAGCACGGGGTCATGAGGAGGTTGTTCAGTCCCTTCGACCAGTTCCATCATTCGGTAGTATTAGAAATATCACAGTTTTATCTGTCCACCTAGTTTCATAGCCCTTCATGCATGCCTTGCTATCTAACATCTATCACCTACAGTATTCAACTGACTTCGCTTCAACAGCTAATTTTGGTGAGAGTTCCGGATTTCTGGTTGATCCTGTGCGGAAAGAAGTGCTTCTGGTTGTCAATCTGACCAGCTGAGTGCTAAGCCGAAGATAATTACTGGAAACCTCCATCACCACAACCCCCAAGCCCCACCCCACCAAATGGCTGTGCTGCTACTTTCCCCCTCTTTCTCGACCCTGTAAAATCTTGGAATGGTCTTGAAGCATCTCAATTAGTTTATGCTTTCATCCTAGTAGAGACTTAACCTATGCAATCACTCCTCAATTTAACATTTTTCGGCTAGAAGTTGTTCTGGTGAATCTGTGTTCACCCCTCTCTAAATCCCTCCTGATGCCCAGAATTGAGCACACTCCAGATGTAACAGGCTTCAGAGGAGTTTGGCAGTAGGAGAGTTAACAGACTGAATGACATGACTCAATGTTCTGTGACATTGTGCAATCCCAATTTTAAAGCAGGCCTTGTAACTTTTAAGGGGTGTGGAGGGGAAAGTCTATCGAAAAGCCTTTGATATCAAGGTACACAACTTATGTACTTTTTCTAAGGCCTGCTCATTGCATTTGAGGGCTGTTGAACAGGCTGGAATTTGTCTTTGTGATTTGTGCAATTGTGAAAAGGCTGACCCAGGATTAGCACCACCAGCGTTTATTGGCCAGTTGCCAAATTAGCCACCTTCTCTGCACACACATGTGGTTGCAGAAGTACAATACAGTTGAGCAGTGGTTTCCAAAATCACCCAGCCAACGGCCTCCAGAAACTGCCCCCACTTTCCAGTCAGATCCAAAGTATCACATGTTCATCTCCCCATTTTGGTTCCATAGCCTTTCATTTTGACCTCTATTCCTTGCTAAGCTTTTCATCATGGAGCGTCACCAATTCACGGCATTCCCATCAATGTTACCTCAGTCTTCCTGGATGCTGCGTTCCCTCATGCTCTACAGTGTGTTGACAGAGGGCCGGAAAGGGACCCATTGGCAGGCTGCTTCACTAGAAGAGACAAGAGCTAGCACATGTAGTTGGTTTCCCCAACAATTGCAGAGAGAAAGAACGCCAACTTGTTACATGTGTGAGCTGAATGCTCTTCCCTCACACACAGGCCCAGTGATAGACCTTTCCTGCCATTGGCCTGTATTCTAAGCTGTCAGCGAATGGTGTGTCAGCCTGGAGTAGTTGTAAAGGAAAGTTTGCACCCAGCTGCATGTGCAAAGACCTATGGCTGTGACTTGTTAGTTCAGTGCTGTGGAATTTACAAAGTGTTACGTTTCAGTTGAGCTTATGGGAATTGCTTCTTCATGTGGTCTTGAAATGCAAAATGATTAAAGAAACAATTGTTTTTGGGATGTGGGAAGGGCAGAATTTGTTGCCAGTCCCAAATTACCCTTGACAAGTTGGTAGTAGGCCACTGATTTGAATTAGTGCACGTTCTGAGGTGTAAGTACAACTACAAAGCTGTTAGAGAGGGAATTCCAGAAACTTGACCCAGCAACAGGGAGGTAATAGTGCTGTCGTTTAAAGTCAGGTTTACATGTGACTTGGAGCAGTGTTCCCGTCCATATTCTGCCTTGTCATTCTTTTAGGTAGCGGGTCCTGACTTGTGCCTTGCAGATGGTGGACAGGAAATCAGAAGATGAGTTATTTGCGACAGAACTCTCAACCTCTGTCTCGCTCTTGTGGCCAATATTTTGTGTGGCTGGTCCATTACGTTTCAAAGCGGTAATATCATTGAAATTTCAAGGGCTTATCTGCAGCAGCCTGTTAGTAGTGGCGACAACAAAAATGGAGCCTGTAAGTTTTGCTGGTGTCTGGTAAAAGACTGTATCACACAGTGCAGGTCATTTCTCTCTCTCTCTCTCTCTCTCTCTCTCTCTCTATCTATCTGGTTTTTGACCAATCCCATGTTTGTTTCTCAGCAATAACGTTTCAATAGAGTGTAGGTGTAGTGCAAAGGAAATGAGGTCTTGTAGCATAGTGGGTAGTGCCCCTACCTCTTGGATCAGAGCTGTTAGCTTGTGAGCCATGCCAGGACTTGTTAGTCAAGGAAAGGTCATTTGTAATGTGACCCGGTAGGTTGGTTGTCAACCTGTCACTCCCTCCAGTATTCTGAGGACAGTCAGCCAGAGTCGGGAGAGTTTCCTGGTCAGCCATCTGACTGAAGGCAGTGGAAAACTTCTGGTGTACTTTGACCATAAACATGAACCAATCCAATGGGAGCCCATGGCCCAATCCTCAACGAGGATGAGAGAGAATACAGATAGGTATGCTACAATGAAAGGGAACCTCTATTAGAAATTCCCCTAATCCTGAAATAATTCCCTCCTGACTGTACTGAATTTGGTTGTTTGTGAAATTTGAGCTGTTCACTTTGCGTGAGTCAGGGATCGTTGGATGGTTTGTACGGCACTTAATCCAAAGAATTAAATTAACAGAGGAGCGACATCATAGCAACGCGAGGTTAAACGAGCAGGACAGTGATGACATCAGATTTTCGCATTTGAAGTGAATTCATATTACAGTCGAGTAATTAAGTGGGCAGTCGTGAGAAGCAACTGAGGAGGGTTCTGAGAGAACAAATACAGAAGTTGCTGGAAAAGCTCAGCAGGTCTGGCAGCAGATGTGAAGAAAAATGTCAGAGTTAACATTTCAGGCCCAGTGACCCTTCCTCTGACCTCGTTCTGAGAGGTTGGCTTGGTCGCCACGACTGAGAAGGGGATCGCAGAGGACCCAGTATTCGACAGGAGGAAGAACGTCCAACAGGTGGCAGAGGTGAGTAGCAACTAACGAGGATTCTGGGAGAGATTGGCTTGCTTACCGTGACTGAAAAGGGGATCGCAAAGGATGTAGTGTCAATGAACAGTCAAGCCCCCAAACATCACCCTTGCTTCTCAAACCAAGAAGAGTGAGAGTGAGATGGAAAGAGAGAGGGAGACTGTATGACATGACCTCCACAGCGCAGCCTCCCAGTTGTTCATTTCCTCCATCATTCAGGTCTTAGATGACATCACGCGGGAGAGGCTGGACCAGCCGATATCTCTCGATGAGCTGACCAAGGCCCTCGAGTCCTTAGAAAAGAATAGAACTCCCGAAAGTGACGGCTAACCAGCCAAGTTGTATTCGACTCTGTGGGACTTGATTGGCTAGGACCTGCTGGAGGTGTACAACAGTGTGCTTCTGGCAGGTAGCATGTACAAGTCCACGTGGAAAGGTATCATCACCCTGATCTACAAGCAGAAGGGGGAAGAGGGGGCAATTAGAAATTGGCAACCAATTTAGCCGCTGAATGCAGATTACAAAATTCTGTCTGAGATCATTGCCAACCGGGTCAGGTCTGCTCTGGGATCGATGATTCCCCCGAGCAAACCTGTGCTGTACCGGGCAGGACAATCTCTGAGAGCCTCGTGCCCCTCAGTGATACAATCGCCTTAGGTACAGGATACGGGGGGTGATGGGTGCCTGCCTCATCAGCCTGAACCAGGAGAAGGCCTTTGACAGGATATCCACACGTTCATGTGGGGTGTGCTCTCCAAAATGGAATTTGGGGAGGGAATCAACAATTGGATCCGACCATCCCACACCAATATCATTAGCACAGTCTCAATAAATGGATGAGAATCAGAAAGCTTCCCGATCAGATCTGGAGTCAGGCAGGGCTGCCCACTCTCTCCTGCCTTGTTTGTGTGTTGTACACAGCCCTTTGCTGTGTCCAACAGGAAGGATGCAAGCCTGAGAGCGGTGACTATTCCAGGCAGCAGAGCCCCGCAGGTCAATGCCTCCCTGTACATGGATGATGTCGCCATTTTCTGCTCGGATCTACTGTCAGCACGCAGACCCATGAGCATCTGCGACCAGTTTGAACTGGCCTCAGGAGTCAAGGTAAATTGAGGCGAGAGTGAGACCTTTTTTTTTAGGAACTGGGCCAACCAATCCTTTATCCCCTTCACTGTCAGGACAGATTAACTTAAGGTGCTGGGAATATGGTTTGGAGGTGCCGGGGCATGCACAAAATTTTTGGAAGGAGCACATCGCCAAAGTGAGGCATGAACTGGTCCTTTGGGAGCACCGCTCCCCCCCCCCCCATTGAGGGTAAAATCCTGGTCATCAGGTCCGATGCATTCTCATTCTGTGAGCTCCTTCTTGTATATCTGGTCTGTCTGCACTACTGCACACTGCCCTCCAAGCAGCTGCTTGGGGGGGCAGTTGTTGAGCCTCTCACACATCTCCTTCTGGAATGTGCTGTTGCAAAGGAAGACTGGAGAAAGATGCAGTGGTTTCTGTCGGCGCCCTGATACAGGACTCTATGCTCTACGGTCTGTTCCCAGGGACGCACGCCCGAGACAAACATCGACAGTGCCTGGAGGTCCATCACCTCGACGAAAGACACTGTTTGGTCTGCCCGAAACATGTTGGTCTTCTAAAGCAAGGAGTTGACCCAGACTGAGTGTTGCAGAATGGCACATTCCAACACCCAGGACTATGTGTTGAGGGATAAAGTTTGGGGCAGCTGTCGCCATGGCTGAGTGGGGAAAGACTGAGATCCTTCTCCTGTGGTTAAGTTGGGGTCCGTTCAGATATCGGACCCTCCTCCACAAGTGCATGTAAATATAGTCTTGTTCAAGCAGGAGATGCCTTTGGTTTGTTTGGATTGAATCAAACTCCAACGTTTGTTTGTTTCCTTGATATGCTACTGCACAGTTTGAACTGCGCTTATGACTGTACATATATTTGTGTATTTTTATGAATAAAGTATACTTTTGAAATAGTAAAAAAGAGAGGGGGACCAAATGGCGTTTGTGACTACATAAAGATATTTTTTCTGACTAAAGTAAATTTTTGAAATTAAAAAGCGGGGGTGGGGGGGACTGTGAAGAAAATTTGGTTGTGGCTAAGAAACAGCAGAACCTCAGCAGTGAGGTTGAAATGGTGGTGTTGAGGTCAAAGTGCAGGTTGTAGTGAGCATCATGCTTCACTGAGGAAGGTGAGCAATATTAAGGTACAGCAATGGAAGGTCTTTCCTTTTCTTTTCATTCATTACTTGCTAGAAGAGTAGAAATGGCAGTTAGTGGATTGGTCTGCCCCTCCTGTGAGATGTGGGAGCAGAGGTAAAAGTCAAAGGGGAAGCGATGACCTAGCAGTATTATTGCTGGACTGTTAATCCAGAGATCTAGATAACGTTCTGGGGACTTGGGTTCGAATCCTGCCACGGCAGATGGTGGAATTTGAATTCAATTCAATTCAATTCGATTAAATATCTGGAATTAAGAGTCCAATCTTGACCGTGAATCCATCGTCGAATGTTGAGAAAACCCATCTGGTTCACTAATGTGCTTTAGGGAAGGAAACTGCCATCCTTACCTGGTCTGGCTGGCATGTGACCCACCACAGTATGGTTGACGCTCAACTGCCCTCTGGGCAATTAGGGATGGGCAATAAATGCTGCCTGGCCAACGATGCCTTCGTCCTGTGAATGAATTTTTTAAAAATGACCCTGACAACTATGTCTGCAGGAAGTGTGTTCACCTGCAGCTCCTCTTGGACCGTGTGGATCAGTTGGAGTAGTAGTTGGACTCTCAGAGGAGCATAAGGAAGGCAGAAAATTCTGTAGGTAAGAGTTTCAGGGAGGTGGTTACATCAAAGGACACATGGCCAATGTTGTGGCTACATCTGGAGTATTGTGTCCAGTTCTGGTCGCCTCATTATAGGAAAGATGTGGAAGCATTGGAAAAGGTGCAGAGGAGATTTACCAGGATGTTGCCTGGAATGGAGGGAAGGTCTTACGAGGAAAGATTGAGAGAGCTAGGGCTTTTCTCTTTAGAACAACGAAGGATGAGAAGTGACTTGATAGAGGTGTACAAAATGATCAGAGGTATAGATTAGAGTGGACAGCCAGAGGCTTTTTCCTAGGGTGGAGGTCGCTATTACGAGGGGGCATAGTTTTAAAGTGAGTGGAGGTAGATATAGGGGAGACATCAGAGGTAGGTTATTTACTCAGAGAGTGGTAGGGGCGTGGAATGCATTGTTGGAGAGGGTAGTGGAGTCGGCCTCATTAGGGGCATTTAAGCGGCTATTAGATAGGCACATGGATGATAGTATAAGGTAGGTGTAGAGGTTAGATAGACCTTAGGATTAGGGTAAAAATTCAGCACAACATCGTGGGCTGAAGGGCCTGTACTAAGCTGTACTGTTCTATGTTCAATGTTCTAAAGGTTCAGCAGATAGATGGGTGACCACCAGGAGGGACAGACAGGCAGGTAGTGTAGGCGTCCCCAGCAGCTGTTCCCCTGTCAAATAAATGTACCGTTTTGGATACTGTTGCAAGGGATGGAGGGAATGGCCTCTCAGGGGAAAACAACAGCCAGATCAGTGGCCAGTTGTATAGCGGGAGGTAGAAGTGTAGGCAAGTGGTAGCGATAAAGGACTCCGTAGTCAGGGGCATAGGTTGATGTTTCTATGGCTGTGAGTGAGACTTCAGGATGTTTTTTATGTTCCTCCCAGGTGCCAGGGTCAAGAATGTCTCTGAGCGGGCGTAGGATATTCTGAAATGGTTGGGGGGGGCGAGCAGTCAGAGGTCGTCGTCCACATTGGTAGCAACAACATAGGCAGAAAGAGAGATGAGATCTTGCAAAGGGAATTGAGGGAGTTAGGTAGGAAGTTAAAAAGCAGGACCTCTAGGGTTGTAACCTCAGGATTACTCCCTGTGCCATGTGCTAGTGAGGCCAGAAGTAAGAAGGTAATAGAGTTGAATGCATGGCTAAAGAGCTGGTTTAGGAGGGAGGGCTGTAGATATTTGGATCATTGGGTTATGTTCCAGGCCAGGGCAGAGCTGTACAAGAAGGACCAGTTGCATCTAAACTGGAGGGGCACCAATATCCTTGCAGGGAGGTATGCTTGTGCCACTTGGGAGAGTTTAAATAGTGTGGCAGGAAGTGAGAACTAGAGCAAGAGGTCAGCATGTAGAGTGATTGAGGAGAAGGTAGAAGTTAAATCAAGTAGTCTATTAAGAAGAATAGGAAGGACAAGATTAATGGACATGAGAGGACTGGCAGTCTAAAGTACATTTATTTCAATGCAAGATGTATAACAGGTAAGACAAATGATGCTGGATTAGTACATGGAACTACAATGTTGTAGCCACTACGGAAACTTGGATGAGAGAAAGGCTGGACTTGCAGCTCAACCTTTCAGGGTTTAGATGTTTCAGGCATGATAGAGAGGGATGGAAAAGGGGTGGGGAAAGGGATGGGTTGCATTGCTGATTAAGGAGAATGTCACAGCTATATAAGAGAGGCCATATTGGAGGGCTAGTCCAGTAAAGCCTTATGAGTAGAACTTAGGAATAAGAAAGGTACAGTCCCTAGGATGGAGTTATATTATAGACCTCTCAGTAGCCGACAGGAGATAGAGAAACAGATGTGTAAACAGGTCATGGAGAGATGTAAAACAACAGGTTGTCGTAGTGGGTGATTTTAACTTCCCCAATACTGACTGAGTCTCCTTTAGTACCAAGAGTTTAGATGGGACAAAATTTGTTAGCTGCATCCATGAAGGTTTCTTGAAACAGCCCCAGTGAGGGAAGGGGCTTTACTGGACGTTGAACTGGGGAATGAGCCTGGCCAGGGGATCAAAGTTTCAGTGGGAGAGTATTTGGGGAACAGTAATCATAATTCCATTAGTTTAAACATAGTTATGGATAAGGATAAAAATGGTATTTTCTGACGAAAGCTCTAAATTGGGAGAAAGCTAATTACAACAGTATTAGGCAGGAACTAGAGAAATTATATTTAGGACGACTGTTTGAGGGTAAATCTGCATCTAACGTGCCGGATTCTTTTAAAGGCCAGTTGATCAGAGTTCAGGAAGTTTCTTGTGTGGGTGAAAGATAAGAATGGCAAAATTCGAGAACGAGAGATATTGAAAGTTCATTCGAAAAGAAAAAGGAAGCATATGTAAGACGTGGGACACTAAAATCAAACAAGGTCTTGAATCACAAATTTGATAGAGTTTTCTGAGGAAGTGATAAAGATGATTGTTTGATAGTAGGGCCGTGGATCTAGTCTATACTGATTTAAGCATTTCACAGAGTCCTTCATGGTAGGCTGGTTCAGAAGATTCAGTCACATGGGATACATCGGAGTTGGTAAGTTGGATGCCAAATTTATTTGGTCATAGAAGACTGAGGGTCATTGTGAAGGGGTGTTTTTCTGACTGGAGGTCTTTGAGCAGTGGTGTTTCGCAAGGACCAGTGCTGGGACGTCTGTTGTTCGGAATTAATATTAATCATTTGGATGAAAATGTAGGTGGCCGATTAGCAAGTTTTCTAACTACACGAAAATTGGTGGAGTTGTGGATAGTGAGGAAGGTTGTCAAAGGATACAGCAGGATATAGATCAGTTGGAAAGTTGGGCGGAGGAATGGCAGATGGAGTTTCATCCTCAAAAGGTTGAGGTGATGCATTGTGGGAGGTCAAATGCAAAAGGAAGGTATACGGTAAGTGGCAGGATCCTTAGGAGCATTGATACAGAGAGAGATCTTGGATGCGATTCCATAGCTCCCTGAAAATGGCAACACAAGTGGATAAGGTGGAAAAGAAGGAGTATGGTATGCTTGCCTTCATTAGTCAAGGCATTGAGTATAAAAGTTGTCAAGTCATGTTGGAACTGTATGAAATTTTATTGATTTATTTATTTATTTACTGTCACGTGTATTTTGTTACAAAATACAATGAAAAATGTTGTGTAGTGTCTCCACTCTCCGGCACCATCTTAAAACACAGAAAAATAAACCAAAACATAGAATATAAAGGCAGAAGAATAAAGAAAAAGTGTTCAACTACACAGTCCATCTTGTTAAGTGCAGCACCATTGGCCACATTTGGAGTGTTGTGTGCAGTTCTGGTCCTCACACTATAGGAAGCCCATGGAAGCTTTGGAGTGGATGCAAAAGAGGTTTGCCAGGATTGGACTATATTAGCTATTAGGAGAGGTTGGACAAACTTGGATTGTATTTTGCTAGGGCGTTGGAGGCTGAGGGGTGACCTGATAGAATTATATAGAGGTGTGGATAGTTGGAGCCTTTTTATTCCCCAGCGTGGAAATGTCAGATACAAGGAGGACATAGATCTCACATGAGAGGGGGAAAGTTTATAGGAGATCCTTTATTCTTTCACGGGATGAGGGCGTCACTGGCTAGGCAGCATTTAATGCCCATCCCGAATTGCCCAAAGAGCAGTTAAGAGTCAACCACGTTGCTGTGGATCTGGAGTCACATCTAGGCCAAACCAGGTAAGGATGGCAGTTTCCTTCCCTAAACGACATTCATGAACCAGGTGGGTTTTTCCAACAATCGACAATGGATTCATGGTCATCATTAGATTGTTAATTCCAGGATTTTTTTATTGAATTCAAATTCTACCATCTGCCATGGCGGGATTTAAACCCAGATTCCCCAGAACATTATCTGGGTCTCTGGATTAACAGTCCAGTGATAATACCACTCGGCCATTTGCCTCCCCTGTGTGAGGCAACTTTATTATGTAGAGGATGGAAGGTGCCTGGAATGTACTACCAGGAGATGTTTAGACAGACACATGAACAGGCAGGGATTAGACGGATATGGACCATGTGCAGGAGGTGGGTTTAGTTGAGAATGGCATCATAGTCGGCACAGACATGGTGGGCCAAATAGCCTGTTCCTGTGCATCACTGCTCTATACTCTATATAACTGTTATAAGATTTCATCATACTTTCTACGTGTTACTAGTTCACGCCCACTGCTAGAAGCTTGATAAGTTAAAATAAACCCAACATGTTAAAATATTTACTGCTATTGCAGCTTTGTGGTCTTCTGTTTACACATGTAACTTTAATACACTTCCCCTTTAAGCAAATTGCCCTATTGTCATGTTACTGACAGGAGCCACTCCTTTAGAAGCCTTTTTTTTAAGAGAAAAAAAGTACCTTCAACTTTGTCAGAAGATGGGGGTGGAATGTGGAGGAGGTGGTGTGTTGAGTAAACATTTTTCTTCTTTTTTTTTGCATACAGTCCAGTTTTAGCAGTCCAAAATTTGGTATCGGAGACACTAGTTCACTGGGCAGTTCATAGGATTGCTATCGTTTGTGTCTTCTGTCTTTGTCGGACCGAAATTCAGGTGTGCTTTAGGCACTTTTTCTCTTTTAGGCTTGGGCTTCAGTTGCTGTGTGTCACACAAGAAGAGCGTTTCCCTCATCACCCCCTCCCCCCACACCCCCCACACCCCCCACCTATAGGAATTTGCATAGGAAGCCGAGGGCAGTCATTGGGTGCCTACAAATGTGTAGGCGTGCCTCACCCAAAACGACTTCCTTGCATGTATTCGTGTCTGACTCATAGTGAAACACTAGGCAGTGGCCGTTGGAGTTGTAGTTCTTCTTTTCTCACTCAGCCATTTCTGTCAGGAGCCAACGAACCAGAAAGAAAATTTTGGGTTGAGAAAGAACAAATAAGTCTTTGGAGGAGGAACTGCTTGTCGACCCGGTTCTGTGTTGAGGAACCGGCTCGGAGTACGGGTTCACATCTAGTTATTCTGCTGTTTCACAGGTGCTGGCTCTTTATGTCTGACTGAAGCTTTACCTGCCTGCATTGTGAACCAACAGATGGATACAAACAGCAGCATGGAATATTCTGCTTCTTAAGGTAACTCTCAGACCCCTCGGTGAGCTGGTGCTGCACCATTTCTTTGTGACGTTCCACGCAAAGTCTGCTTTTGGCGCTTGCTGCCCTGTCTTATCAACCGAAACTATCGTGGTTGTGTGGTTGCACTGGTCGGTACAGAGCAGCCTATGTCCTAGTGATCTCTCTTGTTAACCATTAAACCGTTGTGCTACAGCCTTGTTATGCTGGGAGAAGTCAGAGACAGGCAGCTGGGTTAAGTGCGATCGAGTGACGCCTGGCAGGAGTTCATTCCTTTGGCGCGCCCAATACCCCCAATTCTCCGAAAAGGAGAGGGTGTGTTGGAATTGAAGCATTCGTTTTGACTTTACATTCTTAACTGTTTGGACTGTTTTTGTAAATTTCCTCCCTCTTTTACCCACCTTCCTCCCTGAACAAATATCTACGCTAGCCTATTGTTCTGTTGTTTCAGCTGGAGCACTGTCAGTCAAACTAGGTGATCAAATGTCAAACTTGTTTCTCAAGGCAGGTCAATGGTGGCCATTCCCCCTGCCCTCCCCTCAGCTATCACCAGCCTCTTCCCTCCTCTGTACCATTAATGTCAGATGCTTGGATTGCTTAGGACATCCTCAGCCTTTGGGATTCTCCATTCCTGCCCTGTATTTCTGTACCAAACCTGTTGAGAGTTGTTGTAATATTGGGTATTGGAAATTCTACTCCAGAGATATTGGTAGAAGTCAGACAAAATAGGCCAGTCATCTAAGGAACATGATGGAAAGAGATTGTAGTTTTATATTTGTTCATCCATTATTACTTTGCTTTAATGGTGTCACGAGCTGTGGGTGGATTCGGGCTGGTCTATTTGTGAAAGAAGGTGTTGTCTGTCCATTGCTTACAAAGCTAGAACTTGCTGATTGCAGCTGGACAAATGGAGCTTGGTGCTGTTCAAACCTGATGAATGGCAGGAGTGGCCCAAATCTGGCTGGGAAAGAGCAACTCACTGATTTTTCAGCTTGCAACAAATTGCTCAGGAATGGAGTTTCTGTCAAAATATTGTATGTTGGTTCTTAACACAATTGAAATTGTTTTAATGTGGATAAAACTGTAATCAACAATGTCATTGTGCTGGTCAGCTGTCCAGCTTGCAAATAAGGAAGTCAACGTCATTCAGTTCTTATCTTCTCTCTGTTACCTTGTGGGTGTGGTTGCCAGGATGGGCATAGCTAACATGTAAGCCTTTACAGTGTGACTTGGCCGGTTAATAAATTATAGAAGATCTCACAGCAGAAAGTGATCCTCTCTCCAACCGTTACTCTCCTCCTCCCAGGTCTATTGTAGGACATCGGGTAGTGTCCCTGTCTCTGAACCAAAAGGCCTGCATTCAAGACCCACCTGCTCCAGAGGTGGCAATAACATCTCTGAGCAGTTTGATTAAAAATAACCCACTCTCTCCTCCCTAGCCTTGTACACCTCCCAGTCTAATGTGATTTAATCGCACAGCCCCAAATCAGGCTGGTCCACATCATGTGCTGTCTGGCCTTATTCCGTTCAGCCAAACCTGCTCACTGCTTCAGGATTGTGTTAGGAGTCAAAGATAATACTTGGCTCATTCTTTCCACTATTTCTTGTCTCCTTAGATACCTTTTACTTGCCTCACCAATTTCACTTCCAACAATAAGTGTAAGGAGACCAGTTTTGTCACTACAGTAAATGTCATCTGTTTCATTGTCTCTGCTCCATTCTCACTCCCAACCTCAGTTTCCTTTTGTCAAGCTTTTTCCTAGCTCCCTGAACCCCCCCATCCAAACTCTTGTGTTGTCCAATTCCCTGTCCCCTCCAGAGTTGACCTCCTCCATGAGCTTTCTCTTCTACTCTTTTGACCCTGTTCTTACTAAACTGTTGATCACATTATTTCCTTTATTGGCCTGCCATTAGCTGGCATTCTGAATGGCTTTCATTTCCTCAGGCATAGCCACCCCCTTCTTTCCCCTTTCGAAACCACTTTCATCAGCCTCCGGTTCCCTCACCCTTGACAAACATCTTCTTCAGCTGCTCTGTCATTGCAAACCGCTCCCTTTCCTTGAAACTCCACAGTTGTAGTGTGCCTTTCAAATCCGAATCTATCCTTTCTGGAAGGCTTTCAATTTCTCCAGCACGCATTTCTCTCCCACCGATCTCCCACCCTGTACAATTACCTTCTAAAGCCCTGCAAGCATTTACTCTCTACCCCAGTCTCCCCTCATGTACAAGTTGTACATCAGTGACATAAGCCAAAGACGTGAGATAGGATGTAAATTCATTCAAAAGCTGGCGTGTTAAAGTTAAGCTGATGGGATGAACTGGCAAAAATGTTCCCTCTCCATGTCCCCAGTCTCTATGTGACATCAAACTATTTGACTCTCAGCCTGTATTGTTTCAGCCACCATTTACTCCAGTCAGACATTGGAAAGATTAGTATCTTTGCCTCTTGTCGCCAGTACCATTTGGATCCAGCCACCTTTTAAAGGTTCAAGGACTATCTGTAACCTCTGTGTCCTAATAGAATTAGATTTTGGCATCTAACTTTGGGTATTATTGGACCATAGCCTGCCCCCACCTATTGTTAGAAAGTTTTCCAACTTCAGCCCTGCATCTTCCATCATTCAAATCCCCGCTGCCCTTATTCTACTCAAGACAAATGCTGCTTAGCCATCACCCCTGTCCTTGTTGATCAGTGATATCATCTCCAACTCCAGGTTCTTGCCCACGTAAATGCACCTCCCACAAAATGGCCCCACCAAACTCTCACTTCTTGTTTTTCTTTCACTCTCTGTTTTTCCTTCACCTGTCTGAGAACATCTCCACTCTCTAAGATTCCAACCCCTTCCCCCACCACCCAAACCCTTGCACTTTCTTCACTTCCCACTCTTCCCTTTGATATTTGCCTTCAACCCTCTTGGATGTAGCTTTTGGGGCACCAGTCCTCATGCATCCTCCATTGCGATCCTTGTGTATTACTATGATCATGACTTTGTGAGAAGTCATGGAATGTTTTTGTGTGTTTTATTGTGGAGGCTAACTCATTTGGATAGTTCCTCTGCTGCCCGGAAATCAATTTCCTCCCACACCCTCTTGAACTGACCACAATCCCCACCAAAGAAATTCAGGCTCAGTTTTATCCTCTGCCAACCTAACAAGAACCAGGTTAATTTATTCACAGCCACCACACCCAAAATGGAGCAATGAAGGCCCCCTCATTTCCCAGCAGTGAGTAGAGATGGTTAACTGTCTTTTCCACCCACTCAACTAAAATCTGATTCTCTGCAAACCTGCCATAAAAGAAAGGTAGGGACTTGCATTTATATAACACCTTACATGAATTGAAAGCACCACAAAGTGCTTTACAGCTAATGGAACATAGTCATTATTGGAAGAAACAGAGCATTCTCTCTGTACACAGCAAGCTCCCACAGTGATCTGATAATCAGATCTATTTTTTGTGATCTTGATAGAGGGGTAAATACTGACTAAGACACCAGGGTTAACTCCTCTGCTCGTCATCAAAATAGTACCAAGAGGCATCTTTGATGTCAAGTTGAGGGGACAGGCAAGGCGCAATTTGAGAGTGGGACGTGAAGCTTCAACTCCTTGATGGAAAGGAGAGAGTGCAACTAACTGAGTCGCAGTTTACATTGTCTGATCAACCCCTGCTGCAAAAGAAAAAGAGAATCGCAGCGTTCTCTCCTCTCTTCCATCATCCCTCAGCGAAAAGGAAACCCAGACTCTTCCACTGTTCTCACTGCTCCCCAACCCCCAACCCCAACCTGCTTATGGGTTAATCTCGTGAAGCTGAAGGAGGAAGTGGGTTCTGGCCAATTGCGACTCCATTTCTCATTGTGACAAAATTTTCACATCTTCTCCCTGACCCACCTGTGAAGAAAATGGAGCCAGTCCTCTGTCCTCAATGGATAATAAAATTAACTTTGACCTGCCAACCTTCCCTGTGCTTGGCACTCCGCACGCTCTTCACTTCAGCCCATTTTTCCATCCGTTTCTTGTCCCTTTACACTTCTGTTCTTCAATTACTTCTTTTGTATACTTCTCTTCCAAACCTGCCTCACTCAGCTACAGGAAACAGATTAAACAGCATTGTTGCTGGAATCAGACCCACAGTTGTCAGGGTTCCATAATTCATTCGAAAAGAGCACTTTCTGAACTGTGTCCGCATTCTATGGGCCCCTCAAGGTGCGTTTTTGCTATTTGTAAAAGTGAATGTTATTGAATCCAGACATGGAATGCTACCAAAATCCACAGAAAGCAGAGAGAGAAAAACCAACCACATGGAGGCTTGTTGTGGTCTAACATTTCATTTACTGCATGCTAATGGTTGTTCTTGGAACTCGAAGGTCTCTTTAGATGATTCAGACTTTTTTTTTGCTTGAGATATTTCTGAATCACAAGTCTTGTGTTCAATATATGAATCCAACATTGTGCTTCTTTACTGTGCAGTGCTGAGATACAATAGATGTGGATTCCTGGTGAAATCCACATCCTGGATGTCTTTATTTCCAGCAAAGCAGCATTAAATGGATGCATATGTCTGGGGACCGAAAAGTTGGCTTTGCAAGAACGTGGTTTGTTGAGTGCAAACTTATAAATGCTAGCTAGCTGCAATATTTGGTGTTTCATTTAAGACAAGGTATATATCTAGTTTTACGACTGAAGCCACATTGTGATCCTTCAGTGTGTCTTGTGATACCCAGAACATCATCATTAATACAGGGTCAGAGCTTCTCCTGTCTTTAATGATAGCATTTGGGGGATTGTGGGTCATACTTTCCAGTGAATGAGGTTCCATCACGAAACTTTAAAATGCTTATTCGTCTGTGTAATATGTTTCAGACTAGTAGTAACTAAATGGGTAAGTTGGTGGTTACCTAAAAATATATAAGCACAAGTATGTGTGTGTTAAGTATTTGGATTGAAAGTTCACAAATTTGAATAATTAAAGCTTCTTCTGAAATTAAAGATTGAACAAATGTTTATTTGCTAGTTGAATGGGGTCTGGTGAGAGATGATCCCTTCATCCACACGGCTAGAGAGGGATTGCAGTGATTACATTCAAGCATTGTTTTCTTATGGATTCAACTCTTGAGCATCTGTTTGGCCAGTCATGAATAAATATCCAATTCATTAAAGTTAAGTGACACTTGTGGCTGCCTTGTTAGCTTAGTAGGTAAAGGCACGTGACTTAGTGAGACATTGAGCTGTGCACATTAGGAATGTCCAAAATTTCAGTCTTGGGTTTTGCAAAGTTTGTTGACCCTGGCTAACATAGCAGTAAGGAAATACAGACTGGTCTGGTATGGAAGGAAGCAACCAGGTTTCCATATTATCCTTTGGTCTTTGTTGTGAAGTTAGATAAGGATTTGTCTGTGTTATGCTCAGTAGTTGATTAGTTTGTCGAGATTTGCAGCCAGATTTTAGCACTTTTGAAGGGTTATCAGCTTTCTTGAGCTGAAACAATCAAGAGTTTGCCTTCAGGAGACAGGGGTAGACAATTGGAAGATAGTGGGGGGAGGAGGACAAGCAAGTTTTGATTTTACACCAGAGATGGGGAAATATTGAAAGTCATATCACTGTAGAATGTGTTCTTGGCGTTCTGACGGAAGTGCATGCTTGTTGTGCTGGTTGCTTGTTTAGTCAGTGGTTACAGGGGAAACAAAATGTTCCATTCCTTGGTGTGATTGTCCCCTGCCTCGATGAGATCATAAACACCAGCTAAAATGGTGTTAGAATCTGACACACAAGCTCCGCTTTACAAGCAGCATGTTGGGTATTGAGGCTGAAATGAACAAGAATGATTACTGGGGCTTCTTATAAAAGTGCCAGTATATTCATTTGATAACATTTTAAAAAAAAGTAACTTCCATGGGACATAGTCTCAGCCTGACATGTAATCTATGTTAATTATATTTGTAAACAATAAGCTTTATTAATAACTGAGTAGAGGTTTGCTTACAATCTTCATTATAACAACTTTGTAACCAAAGTTTCCTCCTTTTGCAACAAAAACTGGATGTAGTGTTCCTAAGATCCTATTGAGTAATGTATGCATTCTGCCATGACAGTTTTCTTCCCAGAAGGTTGCCTGCCATAGATTTCCCCTTAATCTGTCCTGTACTGTCCTTACACAACCCTTATACATAGATCAACTACATCCGTTCAATATGTGAAATCTGTCATCTACTTCTCTCCCATGTTTTCCATCAATTGTTCCTTTCAGTAATTGTCTCCGTCTGTTGCCTACTCAGATGACACCATCATATTATCATATCTTTTTCTCTTTAATTTGTAACATTCCTCATTAGCCTGTCTATGTAGGATATGAGGAACATCCTCCTACATGTTTACAACTCTAATGCAATCAGCTTATCAATAATCTCTTGAGTACATTTCCAAGGCATGTAACATTGATGGCAAAACATAACACCTCTGCATTCTTTTCCAAAGATTCTGTCTTGATTTGTTTCAATTCTCCTGCAGATCTCGTAATCACATTTCCTGTAATCCACAATAATCTGCTAATGAGTACGTGAACTTATCACTTTTTGCAGGACTCATACATTTACTACAATTTTCCCGTGCTCCATATAACTAGCACAACGTGAAATCTCCAAACGTTCAATTTTACAGTTGTTTGGCTGATTTTGTCTTAAATCTCACTGTCTTTTCTGTCCCTTCTGTCAAAATTTACCAGGTTCTGTTGAGGTTATATTGACATTGGAACTAAAAGCTTAAGATGTAGGAGCAGAAGTAGGTCATTCAGATCAATGAGTCTCCTCCACCATTCAATGAGATCATGGCTGATCTGACAATTAAGCCAGCCTTGACAAGCACTCTGTGACTTTAAAGATAGTCCCTACAGATTCGGAAGGGGTGGCTTGGTGGCTTAGTGATTAGCACCATTGCCTGATAGCACCAGGGACCTGGGTTTGATTCCAGCTTTGGGCGACTGTCTGTGTGGAGTTTGCACATTCTCCCCGTGTCTGCGTGGGTTTCCTTTGGGTGCTCCAGTTTCCTCACACAGTCCAAAGATGTGCAGGTCACGTGGATTACCCATGGTAAATTGCCCATAATGTTTAGGGATGTGCAAACTAGGTGGATTAGCCATGGGAAATGCAGGGTTATGAGGATCGGGGGGGTTGGTTCTGGATGGGATGCTCCTGAGATGGTCGGTGTGGACTCAATGGGCCTGCTTCCACACTGTGGGGGTTCTATGATTCACCACTCTCAGCGAGAAGAAATTACTCCTCGCCTCTGTCTTAATGAGGCAACCCCTCAATCTAAGAGTATGCCCTCTGGTCCTAGACTCTCCCACAAGCAAGTGTGGCTCTACAGCCATGCCAAGGGTTCTGTGCATGCCAGTCATGTGCCAGTGCATTGACCTCTGGCTAACCTACTCAACCTCTCCTCGTGAGACAGTCCCTTCACACCAAGTGTTCGCCTAGTGAACCTTCTCTGGACTGCCTTCAAGTTGATACGGTATCTTTCCTCAGATAAGGAGCCAAAAACTGTTCAGTGAACCAGGTGTGGTCTGAGAGTGCCTTGCATAGTTTAAGCATGACTGTGCTATTTTATGCTCCATCCCTTTGAAATGAAGGCCAACATTCCATTTGTCTTTCCTATTACCTGCTGAAGTTGTATGTTAACTTTTGTGCTACTAAAAGAAGCATAGCATTATTTCTATCCTCTCTCTAGTTTCCTTTGACTCTTCTTTCACTCCTGACCCCGGCTACTGACTGTTCCTCAGATATGAGAGGAGGCCAGTGACCTGGTTTCAGAGCTTCATTTCTCATCAGCGAAATACTTGGAGAGGTGTCGGCTTCGGAGGAACTTCCTGGGCGAGGATCAAGGGCAGACAATGACAGGATGTTGAGGAATGACGCTTTGATATAATAAATGTCTCTCAAATTATGTACAGTGCAGCTTAGAGACTGTGTTCATGGAATAGTTAGCTCGCAAATGATTCTGTACCTTTTGTATCTATAATTCAATCGAGTCCATTCCAGAGTTTGTGCTTCTTAGTAGTAAAATTTAGTCGATTTAGCTTGTTGGTGTAGCAGAGCAGATGGAAACAAATGAAGGCCCTGAAAATTCCCATTTTCCTCACAGTTCAGAAATTTCAAAGTCCGTTTGAATTTGTCGAGCTTGAAGAAGGAAAAGGGGGCGGGTCTCTGCACAGTGACCACACATTTGTTCAGTTTGGAGCCATGTTACTTAGTTTCACCACAGCCATCTTGTCAATTTGAACATTGAAAGATTGAACACAATGCATGCATTGACACAAAATAAGCTAGTTGTGCCTTTTGGCTCCTGTGTTGTCTGCATTGTCAGGTCATTTTACGTACTGAGATTTTAGTTTGTGTCCTTTTTGGGTTTTCTTTGGATAACCCAAGATGCCCTCCATCTCTCCCAGTACATCAAAGTTTAACAGAGGCTGAGCCATTCAGTAAATAATCAAATGTATAATTCTCATTGAAAGTAGTCATTTTATATCTGTTTCTGTTCTACAATTTTAGAATCTTCCCTGTGTTCTATTGATCAAACACCAAGAGAAACATCCACAGGAAATCATTACTCTGCTCACCATATTCCATTAGTTTTCCTCTTCCTCAACTAATGTCAAATAGAAATTAGGGAAATAGTTTTCTGCTTGGATGCTACATCAAAAACCCTCCCAATTTTTAATACCTTTTGAAAGGTATTAAAACTCCTCCACCTCTTTTTTTTTAATCCTCTTAAACCACAAAGAAAGGACAGTTTGTGCTTTTTACGATTAGGAAAATGTATAAAAGGTGCAGTTTAATTTACGTCCAATATATATGTAATGTTTTCATTGATGTTGTGATGTTGGTACTAATTTACGTCGAAGTCTGCAATGTCCTTACTATAAAGATTGTGTGCAGTTTTGGTCACTACGTTACCAGAAGGTTGTGGAAGCTTTGGAGAGAGTGCAGAGAAGTTTCACCAGGATGTTGCCCAGTATCGAGGGCATTGGCTATGAGGAAAGATTAAAAAGACAAAGATTGTTTTCACCGGAAAGACAGTGACTGAGAAGAGACCTGACAGAGGTCAAGAAAATTATGAGAGGCATAGATAGGGTGGATAGTCAGAGGCTTTTTCTCAGGGTTGAAGTTTCATGACAAGGGGGCACAGGTTCAAGGTGAGAGGGCAAAAGTTTAAGGAAATGTGCGAGGAAAGTTTTCCACGCAGAGAGTGGCGGCAGCCTGGAAGACACTGCCAGAGCAGGCACGTTGGCAACATTTAAGAGGCATCTGGATGGTTACATGAATAGGGAGGGAATAGAGGGATATGGACTGAATAAGGGGAGAAGGTTTGTGTTTTAGTTTAGTCAGGGTATGATGTTCAGCACAGGCTTGGAGGGCCGAAGGGCCTGTTCCTGTGATGTACTTCCCTTTTGTTTTTTTTTTTAATTCTTTATGCCTTTGTATGAGATGTGCTTATGTTATTATGATCTGCTGAGACATTTATTGCAGGTATTGACCCTAGTTCTTGCATGGGGTTTGAATACACAGTATTTAGTAAGTCTGCTCTGTTGCTCAATTATAGCATAGCTGATCCCAATAATTCCACTTCCCAGCATCTTCCCCCATGTGTTCCAATTCCCTTGTAGGTCAAAAACTGGAGTAGATAATTGAGGGCACATCTTTGGACTGTACAAGGTGAAATGTTAAAGTGATGTTTTAGCTGGTCATTAGCGATCCTATGTATGATTTGTAAAAAAGGGCTGGAGAGTTCTCTTGGTGTTTTGACCAATGCTTAGCTCTTGAGTATAACCAACAAAAAAAAAGTGCATTCATCTTTTTGCTGTCGTGTGGGCAACATATTGAAGGTATTTGGCTGTAAGACACTGCTAGATACTGTGTAGTCAAGCACTGTGTACATATTGAAACTCCTTTTAGCTTTTGAAAGAATGATGTAAGGAGGAGAGATTCCAATGATGTAACCGGGCAAGAACTATTTTCCCCCTTGGTGAATCAATAATTTGATATAGTTTTAATCACCATGGTTAAGAGAGCCATTCTGTTACGCTTCACTGGGGTGGCAACTGGAAATCATGTCCCGCTGCACCTGTATTTATTGCAAAAGTTAAAGATTTTGTAAAAATGCACAAAATGTCTAATTCAACCTGTCTTTGAGACTCGTTTTGATGGAAATCATGGACCAGACTTTGTACATAATGCAAATCACCACTTTTTACAAGTAAATAGATTCTAGCTGCAGGTGAGCAATTGTGACCAATCATCAATGATTCAACACCTACTTACACACACACACTGTGTCAAATGCAGACAACCACAAAGAGAGGTTATAACGTACAGGGGGAAAGTCTGCGAAGGCAGTCTAAATGGTGTCTATCCACAGGATTTACTGAGATGATCCACTTTTTATTGTCAATCTCCTTTGATTGTCCTTCTCCATGCACTTTCTCCTGCTCGCAGGAGGCACTTTCAAGATGGCAGCAGAGTGTAGGGGCTAAACCCGGAGCTCACCCGCTCCCTTCGCCTTTCTTTCTCTTTACTTTCTTCTTTTTAGTTTTGCTGTTTTTCTTGATTTTTATTTCTTTTCTTCTTCATTTTCCTTTCATTCAAGCCGGGAGAATGGTGGTTGAAGGAGGACGCCTCAGGCGGCAACAGCAGCAATCCATTGACCAATGTGGATACGGGTCCATCCCAGGCCAGGGTCTCCCAGCAACCAAGGAACAGGTCCTGGGCTGACTCCCTGTGGCTGGACTCACAGGCTAGGCCAAAGGTCCAGGTCTGCAGCCATGCCCCGAGCGTCTGAAGGAGGAGAAATGCGGTCTTGGCCCAGCGTGGGGGTTCTTATCCTGGTATGGTGGTTTCGTCGCTGTGTGGGGGTTCCGTCCCTGTGTGGAGGTCTTCTTCACCTTCAGCGCCCAGGTGTTCCAGTGGCCTGGCAGGCAGCCTTGTCCAGGAGCGGTATTCTCGGCCCAGCATGGTGTTCTTCTTCAGCGAAGTCTTCCAGCCCAGTATTCTAATAGCCCGGTGTAGCGGTCTCAACCCGGCTGTGTCTTCATGGTATCTTATTGTCCCATAATTGGCTTTCCTTGATCCCAGAGTCGTTAACTGAACTGTGATGAACTTTATCTTAATTTGACGTTTTTTTGTTATCATGTATGACTTCTGCCATTGATCTAGGCGTGGTGGTCAGAGGACTTATAACGCGTTGCACTGTAGTTTTCATGTAAAAGTACACATGACAATAAATTTCAATTCCATTCCATTCTACTCCATTCTATCCTGTACTATTCAAAGTGACTGGTTCACAGTAATGAAGTATCTGACTTATTGGTTCAGAACCTCAACTTACAGCAACTGATATTTTCAGGCTTGAAATGTTTATACTGCTGAGTAAAGACAATTTGCTTTTTGTTTGGCGGTCTGATGGTTTTTGCCCAATACTCACACCCACAAGTTGTTCAGCTACCTGGGAGGCAGTTGCACAGATTTGGCAGGCAGATGGTCTTTCTCACCAAAAATGCTGACCAGACCGATCAGCCACCTGTTGCAAGCCGAATGTCTATTCATACGCATTCCCTAGCTCCAGCTTCTCTGTGACTAGACCTCCCCTACTGTTTGAACAAATAGCTGTGTAAACAGCACTTAAAAGGAATGTCAGATAACTTGCTTTTAAAAGGTGCACTTTTTTTAACAATCCTTAGCTTTTAAAACAGTATTTTTCCTATTTCAGTCCACGGTCAAAAAAACAGAAAAAGTATTAGCAAGCAGTCTTTATAATTCAATCATGTCAAACTTGCCGGATGTGATGTTAGATTCTGAATTATTTAATTGTTTTTGGTGGGGAAATAGAATTAAAGAAGATTTTAAAGAATTTTGACATGTATGAGGTGTAATGGGATTGTGAACAGCTGTTTGAGAGGGACGCACAGATTCTTGTGCTGCAGAATTCTATGATTCTAGCGAACAGAAGAATGCATCATGGCTTGTCCCATTTGGAAGTGGTTAACACTGACGCATTCAGTAATGTCACCCAACTGTAATGAAAAGCATCTTTTGCAGGGGATTAATCTTATGCAGAAGTGCTGTGTTTGGAAGAGGATTTAGAGCATTGTTATTGGCTTGAGTTTTGTGGCTTTATGCTCAAATCATGGTTTTCAGTGTTTCAGAAGTTTGATTATTGTTTCCACAGGTAGGATTCAGGGAAATAAATTGCTTTGAAATGATTGAGATTGAGATTCAGACAAGAGATGAAATGACAGTGGTTAATTTGGTGAGCTTCCCTGTTCATGTTATTTTCCTGCATGCTTAACTAATTGATTGTGGGGTCCTGTTTCATCAATAGATGAGCATCTGTAGCGGGATGTGCATGTTTGCTTCTGACTAGAAACAGCAGAAGATAACCCAGAGATATTAACAAGCTTTTTGTATTTTTTTTTTGTCTAAACCGGGATGCTAAGTGTCAGGGCCAGAAAAGACTCTGAAGATGGTCACTAACTCAGATGAGGTTTTTGTGCAGAAAGCTGCAAGGGCAAGTTCTCAGCAAGCTCCTAAGTTTAGCCTGCAAAGGAGAAGAGCTTGACTACATCTAGTGATATGATATTATGTATCATTATATCGAGGTAAATGCATGGATTGGATAGATTTAATTGTTGTTGCTTTTGCTCACATGCCATAACACAGGTTAGTGATTGGTCGTTGGCCTTGCCTCACTCAGTGTTTATAATCTTTGTATATGGAGGCTGAGAAGACAAGTACCAGCATTTAATATCCAGTTCAGACCATAAGGTAGCATTATTAGATTCCTGGATCACACTGTATTGCTTTGTGGACAGGCCAGCTATCCGAGTGACGACTATATCTGAGAACATATCTGGGACGAATCCATAAGGAAAGTTCCTCTGCGACACCCACTGCCCCCCTCAATCCCCACTGCCTCCAATTCTATGTCCAGCATTGTTAGGCTTTAACATATTATCTGTGTATTTAAATTTTGTATTATTTTTCTGGCTCAAGATAAAAATCTTTACTAAACATTTTAAAAGATCTCCCATTCAAACGTCATTTTGGAATGGATTGTTTTTTTTCAGCGACGATAATCATTGCTCAAAATTGAGGTTTCTTTTCCCCTCAGTCAAGGGTATTGAAATTTCTTGGTATTACAAGAAATACCGTAGTTACAGTATTTGGTCACCATTATTCCAGATATTTTTAAAATTGAATTCAAATTTCACCATCTGCTATGGTGAGATTTGAATCCATCACTCCAGAAACATTAGCCTTGGTTCTGGATTACGAGTCCAGTGGCATTACCATTATGCCACCACCTCCCAGAACGCTGCTCTTAGTCAACTCTTGAGCTGTTGTTTTTTCTGACAGTTAAAGGATTTGTAATGCTGATATACAAGGCTCAAGTCAGGAGTGTAACTTGTTTCAGAGATAGTAGGAACTGCAGATGCTGGAGAATCTGAGATAACAGGGTGTAGAGCTGGATGAACACAGCAGGCCAAGCAGCATCAGAGGAGCAGGAAGGCTGACGTTT
>JAHRHZ010000267.1:12326358-12338424 GCA_024137785.1 Ginglymostoma cirratum
TTTGATTGGCATTACGCCCATAAATGCTGACTCCTTCCAGCACCAATGCATTCCAGTGCAGTGTGTAACATTTGCAAAATACACTACATAAGTTTGGCAAGGCTCCAGAGATTGCTCCTTCCCTAACCAATGAGAGCTGCCGCCTAGAACGACAAGGTCAATAGATATTTGGGAACAACACACCCTTCAAGTCCCCTTCCAAGCCACTCACTGCCCTGACTTTGGAATATATTGCCACTCCTTCAAAGCTGTTGGGCCAGTGTCCTGGAAATCCCTCCCTGACACCACTGGCCGTGTACCTGCACCAAATAGACGGTAGTAGTGGTTCAAGAAGGAAACACACTACCCTTTTCTCAAGGGCAACCAGGGATGGGCAATAAATACTAGCCCAGTCAGTGATGTCCATATTCCCTGAATTAATAAGGAAAAAAAATCAATTTGAAGGTCCTGAGGTTGTTCTTAACACAGATCCAACAAAATGCTATCCAAGTCACCAGTTTAGGAACATGGTCAGTGGACTCTTATCCACACTTACACATTTCATTGAGCCATGGTTCCTTCCAGCCGTTGATCTCATTTGATTTTGTAATGTTTTTCATTTCAATTAACAGAAGATCATACATTTTTAAAAAGAAATTGGCTGATTAGGATAGAGGTTAAGTAGCTCCACGGCTTTGGATTGAGCCTCAAGTCTGTGGAAATCCTGTGGGATGTAGTAAGTGGCAACAATCTCGTAAAGAGACAGATCTTTCCTTGTTTGATTTGATTTATTATTGCCACGACGACTTAAGCACAGTGAAAAGTTTTGTTTTGCGTACAGTTCAGGCAGACCATTACTGTACAAAGATCATTGGATGAATGAACAGAGTGAGGAATACAAAGTTAAGGCTGCAAAGAAGGTGCACAAAAAGCAAGATCAACGTTAGATTTGAAATTTGAGATGTCCATTCAGAAGTCTAATAACAGCATGGAAGAAGATATTTTTGAATCTGTTGGTACATGTGTTTAAGCTTTCGTACCTTCTGCCCGACGGAAGAGGTCAGAAGAGATTATCACAAGGCAGGGAGGGGTCTTTGATGATGTTGGCTACCTTTCCAAGGTAGCAATAAGTATAGATAGAGTCCGTGGATGGAAGGTTGACTTGCGTGATGGACTGGGCAATGTCCACAATTCTCTGTGGTTTCTTACAGTCCCTGGCAGAGTACCAAGCTGTGACGCATCCAGATAGAATGCTTTCTATGGTGCATTGATAAAAGTTGGTGAGAGTTCTTATGGACATGCTGAATTTCCTTACCTTCCTGAGGAAGAGGAGATATTTGATACAGTTAAGCTCCTTCCTTTTTAATCTGTTTCCATTACCACATTACCTTTCTACTTCATGGTTGTTTTATCTCCTGAGGCATGGAGACCCTCAGGTTAAATCATCACCAGTGGTTTTTCTCTAATGTGACAGCAGCCCTGTGGCCTGGTTGGACTATAGTCACTTTACCCCAAGAGAAAATGGCTCTTTTTCTCCCAAACACATGTTTAGTTCTGAGCCACAGATCTAAGCTTGAGGTGGACTTCCCTTGTGATGTACCATCAAGCCACATGGTCTAATGAGAATTCTGGTAATGGCTCATTCACTGCAACAGGAGTCTGGTTGAGAGAGGTCCTTAGATGGCAGGTCCTTAGAGGGTCACAACCACATTGTGTCACTGCGTCACCCTCTGGATGGATTTTGACAGTGTAAAGAATGTATCAGGCTGGACGGAGACACAACTTTCAAACTGGCCATCGGTGTTTCTCAGTGTAATCATGACAATGTGGTATGTATTTGAGTAAAGGTGGCTACTTTACAAGTAATTGTGTTGCTACAGTAACATGAATAATGAGGCCTACTTCTGTTTTTGTAGTATAGTCTACACTTCAAAAGTGAACTATATTGGTACTTGGATATGTGACTGTAGAGGCCCGAAACCACAAGCTTTTAATTGTGTAGATGAGCACATGCTTGTTAAAGTTTAAGCAAACAACACCTCCCACATTATCTCCAGGTTTGTTTATGAGGTTTCTAGCATTGAGTTGCTTAGCCTAAGAACTGTTGACTTTATTGATATATCAGTTTGAGTGGTGGCATCACAGGGAGCTGTGCATAGACCAGATTTTGAGGTTCTAACTATGGTGAGGTGTTCTTTGATCTGTGACTTTCTTGGCAACTTCTTGAGTCTGCACCAGCAGTTGAAAGTAGAAGTTCAGAGGCTGCTGTTAATGAATTTCTGAGCCTTCATTGAAGGCTTTGAGGTAGGAAATCAATTTGAAATCACTGGTTCGGCATGAATTCCACTGTGAAAACCTTTGGAAAAGTTATGCTTTGTTAAGGGAATTATAGTTTAGTTTTAGCAGCCTGTTGTTGTTGGACAACATCTCTGGCCCAGAAAAGCTGATTTTTATATTTGTGAAATGTGAACCTTTGCTATTTCTTGCAAAGGATTCTTCTAATTTTTAAAGTAGTAAATTATTCTTAGTTTGGTATTTCATAGAAACGTAGAAGATAGGAGCAGGAGGAGCTTCGAGCCTGCTCCGCCCTTCTTCATGATCATGGCTGATCGTCCAATTCAGTAGCCCAATCCTGCTTTCTCCCCATAACCTTTGATTCCTTTTGCCCCAAGTGCTATACGTAGTCACCTCTTGAATATAGTTAATGTTTTGGCATCAACTATTTCCTGTGGTAATAAATTCCACAGGCTCACCACTCTTTGGGTGAAGAAATGTCTCCTCATCTCCGTCCTAAATTGTTTATCCTGAATCCTCATACTGTGAACCCTGGTTCTGGACGTACCCATCATTGGAAACATGCTCCCTGCATCTACCCTGTCTAGTCCTGTTAGAATTTTATAAGTCTGTATGAGATCCCCCCTCATTTGTCTCAACTCTAGTGAAAACAATCCCAACGTAGTCCATCTCTCCTCATGCTCCAGTCCCACCATCCCCGGAATCAGCCTGGTAAACCTTCGCTGCACCTCTGGAGCGAGAGCATCCTTCCTCAGAAAGGAGACCAAAACTGCACAATATTGTAGGTGTGACCTCATCAAGGCCCTGTATAACTGCAACAACACATCCCTGCTCCTGTACTCAAAACCTCTTGTAATGAAGGCCAACATACCATTTACCTTCTTTACCGCCTGCTGCACCTGAATGCTTACCCTCAGTGACTGGTGCACGAGGACACCCAGGTCCTGCTGCATTCTCCCATCTCCCAATTCAGCTTCAATCTTAGTTCCATGTATATGCACCAAACTGATTTCTTTTTTCCAACCACTTTATAAAAAGTGAATGATAAACCTCCTCATTTTCTACATTGCTGTCTATGAGCATTCTTACATGCTCATGTTTTTGAATACGTCACCGTTGCTGGTCACAGGAGATCCCCATAGCCAGCACCAGAACGAAAGAAATGTTGGAAAAGGTGAAATTCCACATCTGAGTTTTGTGAGATCTTCAGGGTTGGCCTTCTTCAAAGTCAGCAGGTGCCCCCTCTTCACCGTGATCATAAAATACAGGCCTCTTTTACTGATGAGTTCTGGCTACCTTCAGTTTGACATGGGGTGCAGACTCCTTCATTTAAAAGCATAAAGTGTTAGTACCTCATACCACCATGCTGCATTCACCTTTGACTGAGGTGCAAGTATGCAATCTGATGCATGGATTTCCTGTTCTTCAAATTATGCAAATGATTCTTTGATCCCTTCCCCCAACCCCATCCATTCGCTTGCTTGTCTTTCTTCAGCAGGTAGTATGAATTAGCATTGAGATTGTGCCTTTTGGTGAATCATGACAGTCAACCATGTCATGCTACATTTACTTTCCTTAACTCTTCTTACAGCTCTATCACCTCCCCTTACACCAAATACTCTGATTCTCACTTGCATCGGAGCACGATTCTGCAGGTGACATTCTGGTCCCTAGTTATTTAAATATTCACCTCAGAATAATAGTCGAGACATTCTGGCTGACCCATGTTCTCATCACATCGCATTCATACACACATTAACTCATATTTATGTAAGCGTCTGTGACATAGTAAAATACTCCAAGCTGCTTCACAGGAGCTTTATCTTACAAAATTTGGCATTGAACCATACAAGTGGATATTAGGACCGGAGATCAAAAGCTTTGTTGATGTAGTAAATTTTTAAGAAGTTTCTGAAACGACGGGAGAGACAGTGATTTGGGGAGGCAATTTGGAAACTGAGGACTGAATTGGCCAAGTGTACAAGATTCAGGGTTAAATGCCGAAAATCTGGGTTGCCTGCAAGTCAGAATTGTTGCAGAGAGGAGCACAGATCTTTAGAGGGAGGACTGAGGCCGTGGAGGCATTTGGAAACGAGGATTAGCGTTTTCAAATCAAGTCTGCATTAGATTCCAATACAAGAGGTGGGAAGCAGAGTTGATGAGTGGATATGGATGTGGAACAACTTCAGACACACAACAGAAGCTAAAGGACACTGATCAGTAGAGGGAACTTCGCCTGGCTTCTTTGTATTTTCCTCACTGTTTGCTCTACGTGGGAGCTAACTGGGCTGCCCTCCCTGAGATGAGCTAACACAACACAGTTTAAGGCTTGAATGAGGGCCTTCCGGGTTGGGCCCGTATCCGGCAATACTTGATCCATTGAGCCATTGGGAGTCATTCTATTTTTGTCTTCCACTAATGCACATTCGCATTAATTCCCTATTTAATAGAACAGTGGCAGAGCAAATTCTAGTTAATTAAAAGAATGGATGAGATGATGGGACTATTAAGTATAATAATATTTTATGACCATGTACATATTAAATACATCGTGTTTCAAAGTGTGACTCATAACTTTATAACAAAATAGTTGAGTAAGCATTCCCGTTCCAGAAAGCGCTGAAAGTTTTTCAAATATCATTTTAATATTTCTTGAGGTTTAAATATGATTTTTTTTTTGTGTGAGGAGAAATATGAGCTCTTTGTCTTTCCCTTTGTGAATGAGGAATGTTGTATTGCTGGGTGTATTGTGTATCCTGGTGTATCTGATTTACCCGGTTCTACCAGTCTCTACTTCTCTATTGTTGCTAATGAGCAATGTCCCTTTTATAATCCACTCTTTCCATTGAGCCTAAAAACCAAAAACTTACCTGTGCAGGGGTTAAGGAATAAAGAGGAGGGGGACCTGGTATTCAGAGATAATAGGAACTGCAGATGCTGGAGAATCCGAGATAATAAGGTGCAGAGCTGGATGAACACAGCAGGCCGAGCAGCATCATAGGAGCAGGAAATCTTGATGTTTCGGGCCTAGACCCTTCATCAGAAATGGGGGAAGGGAAGAGGGTTCTGAAATAAATAGGAAGAGAGGGGGAGGCGGATAGAAGATGGAACGAGGAGAAGATAGGTGGAGAGGAGACAGATGAGTCAAAGAGGCAGGGATGGAGCCAGTAAAGGTGAGTGTAGGTGGGTAGGTAGGGAGGAGATAGGTCAGTCCAGGGAGGATGGATAGGTCAAGGGGGCGGGATGAGGTTAGTAGGTAGGAGATAGGGGTGCAGCTTGAGGTGGGAGGAGGGGATAAGTGAGAGGCTTCTGATTCTGAGCCAATCCCACTGATTATGTTTTTAAAACTCTGTTGACAATTGTTTTAGAAACATGGCATTGCCAATTGATGATGGATATGTTGCCAAGTAGAAGATTATGACATTACGATACCAGGCGGTACACACAACATTGGTGTTTGGCTGTCTGTAGTACATGTATTCACTTAATTGGATACTGCACATTTAACAACAATTTGCATTTGTTTTGTGCCTTTGAAATGGTAAAATCTTCCGAAAGATTGACTATTAAAAAGAAGGGCAGGTGACCTTAATCTTTGCCAAAGAGGTAAATCTACAAAGAAGTTCCTTAAAGAAGGAAAGCAAAGTGGACAGTTTAAAGGAAGGAAATTCAGAAGGTGGGGCTTTGACAGCATGGCTGCCAGCACTGGGAAAAAGAAAATGGGGCATGGTCACTGAGTGCTCAGTGGGTTGGCTGTAGAAGGTCCCAGAGATTGGAAGAGCTAAGGTCATGGAGGGATTTAACCCGTTTAGGATACCACTCTACTCCCAAAAGGGTATTCAGTCCTCATGTGTGTGATTCTGTTTTTCACGTTTGCACCAGATTGTCAGCAAAGTTCCTCCAGTGAGGTTAGGAATTATTGGTGAACACATAAAGGAGCATGTGGAATATTCATTGGATGAAGAAAAAAGTCAGTGTTTTTCATTCCTGGCTCATTTATTGTGGCTCAGATGGTAAATGTAATTTAGTTACACGAGACTAGGAAGGGCCCTGTTTTAATCTCCAGCTGTCTTGAGTTGGACTGTGTCAGTAGAACAGGAATAGCAGCACTCACCTTTGTGTCTGTGGTCTACAAAGGTTCAGCTGGAATCCCCTCTGTTTGTTTGCGGTCTATTGATTTGAACCTGCATGAAAATTTAAAAGATGAAAGTCATGGTTCGGCTGCTTTTGGAAGATTACGTACACATCTGGTCAGCCTGCTATAGGAAGAATGTTATGAAACTAAAGAGGGTTCAGAAAAGTTTTACAAGTGTGTTGCCAGGGTTGGATGGTTTAAGCTATAGGGAGAGTCTGAATGGGCTGAGACTATTTTCCATGGAGTGTCAGAGACTGACTGACTTTATAGATGTTTATAAACTCATGAGGGGCATGGATAAGGTAAATTGGCAAGGTCTTTTCCCTAGGGTCGGGGAGTTCAAAACTAGTGGGTATAGATTTGAGGTGAGATATAGGAAAGATATAAAAGGGACCTAAGGGACAACGTTTTCACGCAGAGTGTAGTGTGTGTATGGAATGACCTGCCAGAGGAAGCGGTGGTATGATTACAACATTTAAAAGGCATCTGGATGAGTGTATGAATAGGCGGGGTTTAGAGGGAGATGGACCAAATGCTGGCAAATGGGACTAGATTTATATAGGATATCTGGTCAGCATGGACAAGTTGGACCAAAGGGCCTGTTTCTGTGCTGTACGTCTCTATGACTCTGTGTATTCAGGTGCGGCACATTTGAAACCAAAGTGGTCATACTCCAGGTCGAGAGGCGAAGAACAGAAAATGATCTGTGTTTCTGAAAAGAGATTTGGGAGCATTGGACCACTGATCATCAATTTAAAAAAAAATCAATTGGACAGAATGTGAACGTAAAAATCATTTGAATTTATTGATAATACTATTTTGATTAAAATAAAAACAAAATAATGGAAATACAGAGCAAGTTGGTAACATCAATGGAGAGGATAACAAAATTACCAGGCAAACTCGCTGACCTTTTCATAACCTGAAATATTCACTCCGTTTCTCTCTTCAGAGAACCTGCCTGAGTTACTGAGTATTTCCAATGTTTTCAGTTACTTCAAATACCCAGCAACTGAAATATTTTGCTTTTCTGTTACGGTTGGAGTGTTTTCCTTCGACTGATCAGCACTTGACAAGTGCATAAAAGCGAGGAGTTCACAATCCAGTGTTGTCATTGCGTGATAAACATGTACTTCAGTACAACTATGTGTGAAGACACCAGCATGACCTCTGACCTAATTCATTCCTGCAAATGGTTTGATACGAAGCACTTAGAGCCCGTGGAGGTGGACGTGTCTACAAGGTTGAAAAGTTGAGCTGTGAATATTTAATGACAAAAACTTTGGTTCAAATCCATTGTCAGGAATTAATTGGGATTCATTTGAGACACTTAATGGTTCAGAATGCAAGTTTTTTTTTCATAATGTCATAGTTTGCAAGCATTTCGACCCTGTGAGTCAGTATGAGATGTATTTAGATGGTCTGGGGAATCTAGTTTGGAGCTCATTAGAGTCGACCCCACTCAATGTGATTCCTCCATTTTGGAAACTGGAGAAACATTATTGGAGCTAGAGTCGGTGATTGGACCAATTTCTGACCTGAAGCAAGCAAGCATGAGCCATGCTTCAGTGGGAACATGCATCTACTTGTTTCAGTCTTTATATAAAATCCTGAGTGGCTTAGAAAAACACGCAAATGTCCTTGTTTGATGTTTTCTTTTTAGTTTTTAATCATGTCGGATCAGAATTGAATTGTGAGACACTGTTCCATGAGCTGGCAGCTTGCAGTTGGGGCATTGATCAAATTTAATGCACATATTTCAAATTCTTAAGAAGTTCACAGGGAAAACAAGAAGCAAAAAAGATCCAGTCTATGATAGAGAATGCATACTGTCGTTTTGTTTAGCCAACTGCTGGCTGTACCATACAAGTCAGTCTATTCCACTGTGGAGTAGAGGACCTTGAGCTTATTAGTTTACTGTCTCCAGCTGCGATACACAGCCTATTAAGGCCTGCATCGTACCATGTAATTATGCTTGCTGTTCTGTCTGACATGAGTCAGATTGCAAATTATCTGTTTATAGCTCCACCAGGCCAGAGGTAGCCACAAATAGGTCTGAGCTGAGCTAATACTGTAACCTCACTTTGTAAGGACCAACGCTGTATGTTTGTTCAAAAACTGAAGACACCTAGACCCTAATTCCTTTGTGGCAATAAGAACTAAACTTTGTAAATGTGTATTAAACCATAAGATATAGGAGCAGAATTAGGCAATTCAGCCCATCGCATCTGCTGTGCCATTGAATCATGGCTGATATGTTTCTCAATTCCATCCTCCCACCTTCTCCCTGTAACCCTTGATCCCCTTAGTAATCAAGAACCCATCTATCTCTGTCTTAAATACACTCAATGACTTGGCCTCCACAGCCCCCTGAGGCAATGACTTCCACAGATTAACACCCTCTGGCTGAATAAATTCTTCCTCATCTCAGTTCTAAAGGGTCACCCTTTCACACTGAGGCTGCGGCCTCGAGACCAAGAGTCTCCTACTAATGGAAATGTCTTCTTTACCTCCACTCTATCCGGGCCTCTCAGTATTCAGAAAGTTTCAATCAGGTGCCCCCACAACTTTCTAAACTCCATCAGTACAGACCCAGAGCCCTCAACGGCTCCTCATTTGAACAGCCCTTCATCCCCATATCTACCTGAATCTGTTTCATTCTTTTAGATGTATTGGCAAGAAATGCTTTCATCTCATCACATTGTCAAGTCTTTTGGAGTTTGAGAGGACGTGTGCTTTTAGTGATACTTTTTACTTGACTTTTATACTGTGGAACTGTAATAGCTCTAAATACAGCATTGTAGCTGTCCATTTATTGATGTTTTCCACACTTTCATGGTCAGATTATCTCTGGAAGAATTGATAAGTGATGTTGTAGCAGATAAAGGAAAAAGGGGAGAAGCTTGCATTGATAAATGTTGCTTAATTTCTCAGAACATCCCAAAAGTATTTTATTCATGAATTCATTTGAAGAGCAGTCAGAGTTGCTTTGGGGTGAATGTGGAAGCCATTGTATGCAAGCCAAAAACATGCATTGAGCAAAAATATGATTAAAATATGATGCAATGCCATGGTTTAACGAGGCAAGTGGGAAAATCTCACGCCTGTATCTCAGAATAGAGGTGTGCAACCTTTTAGCATTGTCCTAACAGGGTTTTATTTAATAGCTCAGCTGAAGGAGAACATTTCCAATAATATATTACAATTTAGTACATACCAAGATTTCAGAATCAGGAATGAGGCTTAATGTGGAGGTGAGAATATTGAGTATTAGTCCAGAACCTATGCTCCTTAAAGAATCACCAACACTGAACAGTCTTAGGAGACAGAACTGCTCTGTGCACACTATGAAATTTAGTATTTAAAATGCTTATTATCATATTTCTAGATTTTGAATCTGATCTCTCAGAAATGTCCATTTAAAACAAATTGCAGTGTTAAACCTAACAAAGTAGTATATCTAACTGCTGTACAACACAAGCTGACTGAATTTTAACCTGAATTAGATAGTTAGATAAAATAGGACAATTTGGGATTTTAATCAAATGTTCACATTTGTGATGATTCCAGGGATTGCAGGTCAAGTTTTCCCATGCACGTGACATACTTAAAGGATGAGGTCTCGAGCACCTCCTTTTAGTGACTTTCTGTACATTCACCAGGTATAGTTCTGTCCATCTCTCCCATGAAAACACATTCAGGCTAACTCACTGACTTGTCCTCACTGAACCCTAAGAAAAGCACAGGACTTTCTCCAGCCCTGACTACTTGGACTATTAAAACAGTTTGAGACTTATTTTCGGCTCTGCCTGGAGGCTGCCAAAGCTAAAACTGCCCTGTCTGCTGATATGGGTCTTTACTACTTCTGAACTGAATCTGCTTGTGATACCTAACCTGTCTTTTTTTGTTGGTTCTAAAGGCTCAAATTTATAAACACTTCAAGCAGTCATCTTACCAGGTAGCTTATCTAGTGATTTAGCTTAAGTTGCATACTTTTTTTGGAAATGCTGTTCTGAATATTCATTGTTGAAAATGGCTTTTTGAGTGTGTGTGTGTGAGAGAGAGAGAGAATGCGATGCTAATATTTTACATATATGTACAATGTGTAAGTCATCATTATCAAACTAAAACCAAAAATCCATTTACCCCAACTTCTGAGCCAAGTTCCCAAGCCGTAGCATATTTAAAACCTTCAGAAGAATGGCAAAATTAGTTTGGGTAACAAGTATCAAATTAAGGGCCTGAATCAGGGGGCAAAATTGGAAAGGTGACTGAGTTCCTTTCCTGCAGCCTCAAACTTGCCTCAGGAGGGAATTAAACCCCCTCTCCCCATTGCCCAATCCGTCTTTGCCCCGTTTAAAACAGAATAATTCTCGTAAAGACACTCTGTGCTGGCATGAATACTTCATAATTTGGGACAGAGTATACAGGTTCATCACTTGAGGGAAAACGTGTGCATTTACCTGTTTGAATACCATTTGTTTCCCCTTTGCCTGAAAGATGTTGGCAATTGCTGTAGTACATTTAGGTTTAACCAGGTTTAAAGGCTGATGTAGCAATCTTCCCTGTGGAGTTTATAAGAATGAAAGGAGATCTAATTGAGGCATACACAATGCTGAAGGAATTTGACAGAGTAGACATCCTCTTGTGGGACAATCGAGAATGAGAGGTCATAGTGTTAGGATAAGGGGTGACAGATTTAAAACAGAGATGAGAACTTACTTATCTCGAAGGCTTACAAATCTTTGGAATTCACTACCCAAGAATGTAGCCGGGGTAGGACATTGAATAAATTTGAGGAGTTTGACAAATTTTTATTTAGTAATGGGTTGAAGAGTTATGGGGAGCGGGCAGGAAAGTGGATTTGAGGCTAGAATGACATCAGCCGTGATTACATTGAACAGCAGAGCAGGCTTGAGGAACATAGTTCTTATGCTCCAAGCAGTTGAGAAACTTTCAGTTCTATGTGTAATGTACCATGCTCACTTTAAATTTGCAAATATATTTCGATGAAATAACCATCCCTTTCTATTTTTCTGTTCTGCTTTCTTTAATCCTAAATAGTTATGGCCCCAGGAGGCAAATCTACACTGCATAGAGTCTGAGGCTGCTATCTCAATTCATGCAAATCCTTCAAAATAGTATTCCATTCTGGACTATGTTTTCTCTATTTGAATAAATTATCAACATGCAAAGTGCAAAAGCACTATCTTTCACTCATCTCTGTGAGGTTACAAAGTCACATGCAGCTTACCTGACTCATGTCAAAACAATCATTATTTTTAACATTTCAACTGCTCCCAACTGATTGCCAAAGGCCACCTCGATTGTGTAACACTCAGGTAAATAGTAAGGTGTGTCCTGTACATTAATTCAGAATTATATGAGGCTGATTCAAATTAAGATGTTAAGCTATTAACCATGTGTCTGGTTATCATATTTGCGTGTTAAGCCAATAAAATGTAGTCATTGTGTATCTTTCAGTTTGGGGACAACAATGAGAGTTCTCAGAAATTTGTAAAATTTCTGTTTAACAAGTTTAATTTCTCTTAACAACAAAAAACAGGCGTTACCGGAAAAGCTCAGCAGGTCTGGCAGCATCTGTGAAGAAAAAAATCAGAGTTAATGTTTCGGGTCCAGTGACCCTTCCTCGGAAC
>JAHRHZ010000267.1:12343424-12362891 GCA_024137785.1 Ginglymostoma cirratum
CAGCATCATAGGAGCAGGAAAACTTGACGTTTCAGGCCTAAACCTGAAACGTCAAGTTTTCCTGCTCCTATGATGCTGCTTGACCTGCTGTGTTCATCCAGCCCCATGCTTGTTATCACCAATCTACACTAATCCCACATTCCAGCACTTGGCTCATCGACTTGAATTTTAGACATTCCAAAGGCTCATTGTGAGGTTGTGAGGTTCCCCGCCTCGGCTAAGTTTCCAAACAGTGCATTCCAGATCCGCACCATCCTCTGGGTGAAGAACTCTTTCCTCAAATCATCTCAAACTCTGTCTTTCACCTTAAAATTATGCTCCCTCATTACCGACCCTTCAACTAAGGGGACCAGCTGCTTCCTCTCCACCCTGTCCACACCATTCCTACTGTTTAGCACCGCAGTAAGGAGCCCCTTAGCATTCTGTGCTCTAAAGAAAACAGCCCAAGCTTATCCAGCTTCTCTTCGTAACTGAACTGCCATGTCTTCTTCAGGGTCATTCAAAGGCTGGTTGAAAACATTTGTAGATGTGTGTATTTTTTTTCTCCCTCCTGCCCATTTTTCCAGTTCATATTTCTGAGCAAATATGTATTAACACTGGTAGATTTGCTTCTGCCTCCTTCTTTCTTTGTTGGAGTACTTGTGTGTCTTTGTACCTATGCTATCATGCCCGCCATAATGCCACATGCTCAGAATAGGACAGTAAAAGCCTCCTCTTCTCTCTCCATTTTTTTTTGTTTTGGGACTTTCCTGAAAAGGGATGTCATGGTTAGCGAAGCTTTCCAACAATAAGGATTTTAGATAAACTGAGATAACAAGCATGGGGCTGGATGAACACAGCAGGTCAAGCAGCATCATAGGAGCAGGAAAACTTGATGTTTCGGGCCTAAACCCTTATTTTAGATAAACTGAGCGTTTTTTATTCCCAATCCTTTTTTGTGAATTTGGTCAGAGCAAGGCAGTAACTGAGCTCATTCAAGGTTAAGTAGCAGAATGTAGCACTCATGCAGTCACCGCCTTCTAGAACATTCTTGGTTGTCTCAGCAAACGTCCCCCAAACCTCAGTCTTCATCCCTACCCTCGGTTTCTGTGTCCATTTTGGTTCATTTCCTCATTGTTGCATCCTCTTGCATCCTACCGTACCTGCGGGTGAGATGTGCTGTAAACTTGCATGTTTGACATCAAATGCCTCCTTATTGGCAGTTTTGAGAAGTGCAAAACCACTTCTTTGATTTGCATCCAATCAGAAAATTTAAATTATACAGGGGGACATAAAGAAGTGCACAGCCTCAAGTGGAGCTGTGACTCTCGAATGTATTTTCCTGCTTTACTTTGACAGTAAAGCAGTTGACTGAAACAGTAATGCAGCACAGTTTCTTGCACAGCTGAACTGGCCTCAGCTATGTTTGCAGTCATACTTGTCAAGTCCGGTCTAGTCCTGTCAAGTATGCTATTTGTACGTAAACACTTCGCAGAAGAGATATGGCAGTGTCATCATCATGTTACTGGGCTAAAAATCAAAAGGATCTAACTTTCAATCACTTTCTAACATTTTGAGAATTTAGATTCACTTTTATAGATTTTGAAGCATTGAACATTGAAAATAACATTGAAGCTCTCGGACTGACGTAAATGTTCATCTGGTTCCCTACTGCCCTGTTTAGGGAAGGAAGCTCTCTCTCCTGCCCGACCTAGCCTAGATATGAGTCTAGCCCCACAATAACATGGTTGGCTCTTAGATGTTGTCTTAAGTGTCATAGCAAGTCACTAAATTATATTAAACTGCTGCAATATTGTATACTTCAGAGTGAGGCAGTTCAAGAAAGATGTACCACTCGAAACGGGCAATAAATGTCGCTCTTAACAGTGATAACATCTTGAGATTGACTTTTTAAAAATACTATTGCATCTTTGGAAAGGAGATTTCTTGCACAATCGTGTACATAGGCAGTTGAGTGTTTAAAAGCAATAGCCGCATCAGGACATCACGCAGGCTAGAATAGAAATGTGCCATTATTGTCAAAATTTCTTTGTAATTTGTTTTGTTTGAGATACCATCACAGTTTACTTCCAATAATGTTCATGTACCGCTTCTGGCCAGAGCTTGGGTTCAGAAACTGTGCTCTGACCACAAATAAATAAATCAGAAATGTTGTGCTTCTCGAGTGAAATTTCATAAACTTAGAATGCTCCAAAATGCTTTACATCCAATGAAATATTTCTGAAATATAGCCATTGTTGTAATGGAATAAACATGCCTGTAACTGTGCAACTGTGAATTTGGAGACATGGCAAGTTAAGCTACACGTTTATTTTAGTGGAAAAGCTCAGCAGATCTCACAGCATCTGTGGAGAGAAATCAGAGTTAAAGTTTTGGTTTGAGTGACCCTTCCTCAGAACCTAAGGGTCACTCAATCTGAAATGTTAACTCAGATTTCTCTCCACAGATGTTGTCAGACCTGCTGAGCTTTTCCAGCAACCTCTATTTTTGTCTCTGATCTACAGCATCCGCAGTTCTTTCGGGTTTTGTTTATTTTAGTGCTTTAACTGAGGAATAATAAGTGGTAATTATTGATGAGGGGTAATTTGTGCTCTCTTCTTGGAAACAGTGCCGTAAAATTATTCATATTCAGCTTGAAAGGGCAGATAGGTCTTGATTTAGTGTGTTATATGAAAAGTGAGTTCCCTGATGGTGCAGCTTTTGCATTGGCAGTGTAGGCCTGAACTTTATGCCTGAAGTGGAACAAGAACATCTGACTTAGAGTCAAGGCTGCTAGTACTGAGCCAGGTCTGAAATGTGAAGCTGCAGAGAAACGCGGTGGATTTGCACTCCATGGTTTCATTGGTATCAAGTCTTGGGCTTTTACTGCTGCTCCCAGGAGACTACCATAACCACCTCTGCACCAGCCCTTCTGCTGTTGTCAATCTATAGGTAATCCCATTGCACCTCCTCCTGTAGCTCCCTCTTCTCAGCTATTGGTAGTGATGGTTGTTTACCTTCCAGACACCTTCCCCCAACTTACAAGAGCTCAAGAAATAGAAGTGTACCATGCAGGTTGTGGTGCCTTCATCACCATGCAGTATAACCATGGCTGATCTTGAATGCTGTCTTAGCTTTCCTACTTGCATCCCATGGTTCTGTGAGAGACCAAAATTTGCCTCTCCCAGCCTTAAATATTGTCAGAACTGCTCCCCACCCCCCCCCCCCACTCCCCGCCACCATGGTATAGCGAATTCCAAAGATTCATATCCCTTCAGTGAAGAAATCTTTCCTTATCTCAGGGTCTGCTACAACTCCTGCTGTCCCTTTCAGTCTTGTAAACACTTTGTGCCGGGATTGTAGAATATTTTGCACAGGCACTCAACAAACTACAGAACTCTCATCTACCTCCGCATTGAGACAGATATCAAACTGTACCAATGGAAAAATGGTGGGGGAGACCTTTAGATGGTATTGCAGATGTAACAATGTATGGTTCTGTTGGTGTTACAGACTTGGAAAAAAAAATCCTTTTGTGCCATGTGGGCATCATTGGTAAGGTCAGGAATGGTTGCCCATGCCTAATTGTCTTAGAACTGACTGGTTTTGCATGGCCATTTCAGATGGCACTTGCAGCCAATGAATTACTTTTTTCTTTGCACTTCATGAAATGCAAACTTTACTTAAATGTAGGAAATGCAACAGTCAATTTGCGCATAGCAAACACCCAACAAGATAATGACCAGAAAAAGACCACTGTTTTACAGTACTGTTTGGTGAGGGAGAAATGTTGGCCAGGACACCAGCTCCCTGGGAACATTTCTGTCCACCTGACAGGGCAGGTGGGGACCTGGTTTAAATTCTAATTGAGCCATCAATATCTCTAACAGGGCAACAGTCCCTCAGACCTACACTGACCTGTCAGCCCGGAAACATTGCTGTGTGGTGGGGAAAGGTGCTGTGCGGCAAAAAAAGGAACAGGCTTTTCGACAATCCCTGGTACAGAGTAGCTGCTATCACTTGGTTTAAGAACCTCTCCTTTGGAGACTGTATCTCCCTCGGCCTCTCCACTGTAAACCATTTGGTGGGGAGAATGGATTTAGGGATGCATTACCGAGGTTGCCTTTTTTTTCCCTCTGGGGTATACTGGCACTTTACACCAATGGCAGCGCAGGGTAACAAGGTGTAGAGCTGGATGAATACAGCAGGCCAAGCAGCACCAGAGGAGCAGGAAAGCTGGCGTTTCGGGCCTAGATCTTTCTTCAGAAATGGGGGAGGGGAAGGGGGTTCTGAAATAGATAACAAGGTGTAGAGCTGCAGGGTGTTCTGTCTTTACATCGTGGGCCTGAAGGCTATTTAATTTCAGCTTCTGACCCTTTGAACTTTGATTCCAGTCTGAAACCAATCAAAGACTTTGAGCGCGAGGCTGAATTTACATCATGCTGTACATCTGAGCTTTGGCCATTCATCATTTTCTGCTACATAACTTAAAAAATTAAGGCTGTAATTTCTGATTTATAAGCTGCTTATTCCTTTTATTCAAATGTTGTCAGCTGGCACAAAGCTCAGCCTCCTCTACTGTTGAATTGGGCCCATTCTAAAAGATTGTACCTTTTAAGAGATTGTATCTTTTAGAAAATGAACTTGTACCTGAAGGTTGTGGATTTGAAAAAGAGCTCCTTAAAAACAGCCTGTATGAGACATACAACTTCATTGACCTCTCTATTTCGAATGTCTGCTAATGTAGTGTTTTTCGTGTCAGATGATTACAACTGAGCAGACTTGTACAGAGAATGTACACAGAAAAATGAGAGAGGTGGGATAAGCTCATAAATCGAGCAGCTGCTTAATGGGGATAGATGATTCCTATCAATTACTTTTCTGACTCATGAATGCTTGCGTTTAAACACACCTTGTCATTCAAAATGTTTTTGCTTCACACTGGGGCTGCAAACTCAATGTGAAACAAGCATAAATGGGGGACAGGGTGAGCATGCTGATTCTGACCATGTCTGAAGTGAGAAAAAATATCAAATCCTGGACTTCGAATGGGAGGACCCTTTTACAGTGTAAAGCTGATCTGAATTTACAGCTGCGATGCATGAAAGGTCAAAGTCCGTCTGGGCTGACATGCACCAAATAGCATATTGATTAGAGAGCGAGAATTAATTTGGTGAATCATTACAAAAAAATAGCATTCTTTTCCTCTGTCAGATCAAACTAACCAGAATGGAAGATGTAAAAGCTTTTCATCAGGTATGGGTTGAAGGCTCTTCAAGGTTCATTAGGAAAGGTATGAGGAAGGACAAGAACTGACTATTACCTTTTTGGAGATTTCTGCTGAGGGGAATCATCAGATGATTTTGCCATAAGACTTGCTAAGTTGGTTTATTCTTTTATAATGTTTTCCACCTTCAAAACACAGTAACCACAGTGAATAGAAATATTTGTTACAGTTTTATAAGCTGTTCCTTTTAATTAAGGTTGCTTCATTCAAATTATTCAAGAGCTTGAACTTTTACAAACCCAAACCTTGCTGCGTTAATTAAGTTGCTTACTTTAAATGACTGCGTGATTTGATTTTCCTTCAATTAAAGTAAAATTACTGTTGATCAGTACAGCTTCATTAGCAAGGCAGATACCTGGTCAATCAGCAGCAACTAATTTCGTGGAATAGCGGCCAAATGCTTGTCAAATAACAATCATTCATATAAAACCTATTCCAGACAGTAGGGAAACCTGAAATCTAGCAAAACTGCAAATCCTTTGAAAGACTGGTTTCTCAATTCCTGGCATTACTGCCAAGCTCATAGCTTCTGTATGTTTGGATACACACGATTAAACGCCAAAATTTGAAAACCAGTGATAAAGCTCGTTTATGGATTCAGTTTATGCTAGTATAATATTTTAAGTCATTTCTTGTTTAGTTCTGACCACCTTCTGTACAAAAGCAGTCTTGAGGCACCCTGCAGGGAGGAGTACAATATCTAGTCTGATGCTGCAACTGCAATACTGCAGAGTTACAGACTGTTGGCAGTTCAGACAAGACATTAAACCCAGGATACTTCTATCCTCTTGAGTAGCTGCAAAAGACCGCACGGCACTATGTTAAAGATTCTGAAATGGCTGAACCTCTGAGCATAGGAACTGGAATGAGCTGTTTAGATCCTTGAACCTGTTCTGTCAGTAGATTAGATCATGGCTGACCCATGACCTAACTCCGCATACCTGTCATATCCTTTAATACCTTGGTTAACAAAGATCTATTAATCTCCAATCTACCAGGCTTTATATGTAATGCTTCTGTAAAAATAGGGGAGAGGAATATAGTTCAAATGCACTAAACATTCATATGTGAACATTGCAGTTTAAAAGTTCTACCCTTTTCTCTGTTTTCCAGGAGATATTTATTAATAAATGGAAACAGAAGTGGAATTCGTAGACATATGAAAAGGTGCTCTGGTGAGGTGAATGTTTTGTGTTCTGCTTAACTGTTTGTTCTATTTAATAAACAGCTTCTTTCATTAAAGTGAATGAACAGTATTGAAATATTGTTGACAGTGGCCTGGCCCTTATGTTACAACATCAGCCCCGAGCATAAACAGCATTCCACGATGGCGCAACTGTTTGCCAGATGTTCTGTGTGAACATCACGATTAAATGTGACTTCTGCAAAGAGCATGTGCAAACTGGGAGTTAATAGACCGTTTGCAAGTTCGGTTTTTATGAAGACCAATACATCACTGCCATTGAAAACCATGTTTATTGAACGGTGCTTGAATAGTGAGGACATAAGGCTGATCGCACCTCATTCTCCTTGTAGGGGAGAATGTTAGGGGAAGATTTTTATGGCCCCCTCAAAACTCTGAAAGATTTTTTAAGAGTAAATGATGAGCGTTGTTTCCACAAATAGGAAGGCTTGTATCTGAAGCTTCACTGTAATTGGCAAAAAATTCTGAGGTGAGGAAAATTAATTGTTACTTTCAAGAGGGTATTGAATAAATACTTGAAAAGGAAAAGATTTCAGGGCTATTGGGAATGAACAGAGAAGTAGGACAAATTGGAAAAAGGCGCAATGGTTACAGTACTATGAGGCTGTTTCCAATGTGATCAATATTATGTTGGGGCTGATTGTGTGGAGGTTCCCACTTAGAGAAAGGGCCGAGAAACTTGCGAAGCAGACTTTTATTAAATGTTTAGCCACTCGGAGATGATACTCTTACTGGATCCACAGTTCTGGCTATAGATCATTCAAGAATGTTCAGGAAAACCATGCATTGCCTAAAAGCAAGAACCTGCCCACTCAGGTTACAACACATAGGTGATAATTTGGCTAATATGGAGGTGTTGAGAGCCAGACCCCACGTGGCGAGTTGGTGATTTCCCATTTCCTTTTGTGCCTTTTGTTGTCTAAAGCTGTATGCAACTAAATCCATTTTGTGAATTTGTTACATTCAGGAGGATTTTTGCTGTCTTGTTTAAAATGCAGGGTCTGCATTACAAATGGATTAAAGCTCCCAGCGAGTGTGTTGTAAGGCCAGAGCAGGTATTGATCAAGATGCAAGGATTGTAATTCTGTGTCAGTCATACTTCTGTGAATAGATAACTCATTATCCTTGTGTGATAATATAACTTAGTTCTCTGAACAGAAATTTATCAATTTTATGGATAGGTAGGGCAAGAAAATGGTTTTTAGTGCTGATGACTTTGGCTGAAATGTTAAAGTCTTATTCTGGAAATAATCAGTTTTGTATGTAAGCACTATTCCCACGTAATAATGATACTGACTGGAAAATCCAGGCTACAGAGTGGACCAAAGCTGATCTATTGATAATGCTCATCTCCCATATGCTGTACATTTTACCAACACCAATTTGCTTCACCTTCAGCAATCTCAATACCTTCCCACCCACTCTCCTGTCATGCTCTGAACTCTCTCTCTAAATCCACACCTTACTCCACTTCTTCCCTTCATACAAAGCCTTGACAAGATCTACTGCTCCGATTCGGAATCCAGTTACCTATCTAGTCGTGATCCTACCAGACAACTACATGCTCAGTTGTTTTCATGTCTGTAAGGAATTATGTGAAATTTATTGATGTTTATGGTGCCATAAAAATGTATGCTGTTGTTATTCCTGTGTAGATTTTAAATCTGTGACAACTTGGAAGGAATTGAGCAGTTCTGTCCTAACTTGAAATTATTTTAAGTCTGTTCTTGTGCTTACTTGCAATATGCTTAATCATCAGTGATTCAGATGTTATGGGTTTCTGGATTTCTTCAATCCATTTTAATTAGCCTCCTTCTTGGTACTAAGTACATCTTTATGGTTTGAATGAAATCTGTCTTTCTGAGTTAAAGCTTCATTATTGATTAGAATTAAGTATCTTGCAAGATGCTTTACATTTCTCAACATGCCCAACATGATATCAAGAATGGTTCCTAGAAAATATTTTGCAACTTGGCATGCGAGATTTCCATTGTTGGTTACATTTTCATTGAATCTAAACAATTTTCAGTGACAAATGAGTCTCAAAACAATGTGATGAACTGTTTTGGAAACTGTGCTGACATTCAAGTTTCACTACCTAGGGTCATTATAGAATTGTTATATTTAATGAAATCAATTAAAATCCTCAATTTACCTGCCTGACACATTCAGATTGAATCCAATATATTGACCAGGTTTCTGTACTTAACAAGAACTTAATGTTTATTACAAACAGATCAATTCGAACCGTAGGCGATCAAAATATTAACAACAACTTATAACCCTTAAACTCTACCCCTTAAGGCCTTACACACATGTAGACAGAAACAGACAAACAACAAAAAAAGATTCTGTAGGTGGTGGAAAAGAAACGAGGGGAATGTGTTTCTATAGCACTAGTCCACAGGATTTAATGAGTTATCATTTTGCTTCCTCTGTGTCGCTCTGTTCTCCTTCTTTCCAAGTCATTTTAGTCCTTTACTGAAGAACAGGGTGTCAGCACACCAATTGTTTAGTCACTTGGTCAATGTTTAGAGGCAGCAGCCTATGGGAAATGATGACTGTGAATAACTGGCTACATTCCAATTCTTTTGGTAATTCTTCGCAAGGGAGGAGAGATGCTAAATTTTCAGAGTCTGGAGGCTTGCTGCTGCTCTATTATTCACATACTAGGCTGCCCATCTGTCCAGGAGCCAATAAATCATGTTGCTGTGTGATCTCCACATTGGTCCCGATTGGAAATCCAATAAGCTGATTTCTCTGGGCAACACTGCCCTGACCACACCACACACACACACACACACACACACACACACACACACACTTGTCCTGCCGCTTCAACAAGACAACAGTGTGAATACAACCCACAATGAGTTCCAGCATATTGTTTTAAAACTGCAACACCATCTTCCCCACTTCCCTTGGTTTCCAACAGTACAAACAGTACACCCTTTTTACCATTTTGGCCCACAGTCCAAAATTAAAGAAAGCTAAAAGGATTTAGTCTTTACCACTAATAAAGCCTCAGCTATGGTAGAGAGACCCCTTGATTATGAAACTGCTACAAAAGATGAGATGCAATCATTTGGTAATATAGATCTTGGGTTTTGCTTGAAAAAAAAAGTGCATTTTCACTAAACTTTTTGAATTGCACTCACTCAGACTATTTGCAAGAATTTCCAAAGGGCGAATAAGATTTATGCTGTGTTGGAAGAGTGCTGATTCATTGGCAAGTGGGCTGTCATTGGTACATGTATCATCATGGAGAATGTGCTAGTTAGGTATTGACTGGAGGTTTAATGTCAACTGTTGTTTAGATTTTAAATCAGGCAGTTTGACACTGATTGGTGAAGCATTACCATGAGAAACAAACAGAGAATGGCTGTTAGCACTTTTGTTGAGTTGTAACAGGTGCAGTGTGTGTACATGTTCTTTCTGGCTGCAGTGAACAGGGCTCTATGTATTAATATGTAGCTCCCAATACACACAAATGCTCCATTATTATGACCCTGACTGATAATCGTAAATTCATTGACAATGTAATCCTTCACACAATCCCAAGGTTATTTAGCAAGCGTTGTCCAATCTCTGAATGAAAAGCTATTGTTGGATGCTGTGTGAGTTTTGCGAGTGTGGGACTGAAACAGTCATGACCTTTGCTTGTTGCACACAGGCAAAGGGATATGCTGCTTGGTATGATCTACCAGTCGTTGTGATGTATGACCCATGTGTACCTAACATCACTGAAAATCAGACACCAAATTACTCATTTGATAGGCAGAACATTTCGTTTTAGCTTGCCAGCAATATCCTGTTGTTGGCCAAACAGCCACACTTGCGAATCTCACAACACAGTATCCAAAGTTAGATGTGATTCTGCATGTGGACGTCAACCACCAAATAATCCTGAATGTGCTAGGAATTATGCTGATAATCTAGGATTGTCAATCAGATTCACAGTGTGAAGCACTTTCAGTGTGCTGGAAGCATACATTAATGGAAAGGGTGTGTTTGCAGACAGAATGAAAGTGCAACATGTGCAGTGTGTACACAAGTTGGGTTTGGATATCTTCTTTCTCTTTGATCTGCAAACCACATCAGGTACAAATTTTAGCTAACTCCATCAGCAAAGAGACATGCAGATGGATTGAAACCAGAGAACCTTCAGCTCCACCCATGTAATGTGCTGAAGGCTGTATTCAAACTGATCTTTAACTTAGTTATCCTTCATTTGCAATTTCTTCACTGAAGAAGTAATTTCTTTTGCAAACTTTCAAGATTCACTGTTGTTTAGTTCCAATTCCCAAAACACAAATACTGTCTGAATGCACTTCTTGCAAGGATTACAAATGTTTTGTTCCCAGTTCTCAAGCTAAATTAAGCTTACCTGCTCTGCTATGATCTAACACTCCTAGCTGTTAACCTCCTTAATGCACAAGCCTCCAAGAGTAATTGGCTTCAACCATGCTGTAATTGCATCAATTCCAATTTCTGTGGTTAAACTTTAATTTCTCAACTTCTCGTGTTTCTCCACTGCTTATTTTATATTGCCTCTTTGTTTACCCCCCACCAAAGTGTATCACTTCACACTTCACACTGAAATTTCACCAGCCCTTTTGAAATCAATTGCTGTCCTCCACAAAGGTTATGATACTTGTAAGTTTGACGTTGTCAGCAAATTAATTTGTGTCCTGCATCTTCATATTCTGACTCAACAATACAGATCAACTGCTACCAATCACAGCAAACCCAGCTGTATACCTATCTCCAGTCTCAGAAAGGTCCATTCGCCATTACACTGTTCCTTCTAACTCAGCCAATTTGTCCATGTCCCGCGGACTTAGACATTGTAGACAAATCTCTATCATTTTATCAAAACCCTTTTTTGGAGGTGCCAATGCACCACATCAATTGTTTTACACTCACCAACTCTCCCTGTTACCTTATGAAAAAACTCAATCAAATTATTCAACAAAAACCGTGCTCAGTAAATCTGTGTTGACTTTAACTAACTAATCTACATTAGTAAATTACTGCAATTTTGTCCCAAATCATCATTTAAAAAAAGCTTTGTTACCATTGAGATTAAACTGACTGGCTTAAGGTATTGGCTGTATCCTGAACCTTACATTTACATTTCTCCACACCTTTGCCACCACCCTGTACCTAAGGAGGATTGTAAGACTATGATCGGTGCCTCTATGGTCTCTGCTCTTGTCTAGTTTCCTCAGCTGCAGATCTCATCGGTCTAGATGATTTATGAACCTCACATCCGACCAACTTTTCCAATACCTCCTGCATATCAATTTGTAGCCCATCTACTATCTCAAACGCCTCCTCGTTCACTATATGATTTTTATTTGAATCTTCTTCCTTGGGAACAATACATGCAAAGTGCTCATTTAGAACTTCAGCCACCCACTTCTCCATTTCCAATTCTGCTTTTTGAACCCTAATCAGCCCAACCCTTCCTTATGCCTGTAGAACACTGTTAGGTTAGCTGCCAGTTTCATCCCATACCTTCTGGATGCTTCCCATTAGCGTTCATGCTTGCCTTTTGAACTTGCTGCATTCAGCCTGGTTCTCATTGCATTACACAATCTGATATCTGCCATACACAGTCCTTTTTCTGCTTCATCTTAGTCTCATGTTTCGTAAACCATCTTGTAATAATTTCAGAGATAGCAAGAACTTTTTCTGAAGAAGGGTCCTGACCCGAAATGTCAACTTTCCTACTCCTCTGACGTTGCCTGACCTGCTGTGTTCCTCCAGTTCCACACCGGGTTGTCTCATAATAATTTCAGCTTTGCTTGTCCTACTGGGGGAATATACCTTGACTGTACCTGAACAATCTCCTTTCCGTACTTACCGCACAGTTATACTTTCCCCATGATTCGAATTAGCTTCGGCCAGATTCATGTTTGGCCCACTAAAATTGGCCCTCTCCCAATAGTTATTGTTATTACATTTACATTTTTTTTTAAGATTACATTTAATCTTTTTCCATAATAGACCTTTAATGTTATGATTCTTTGATTGTGCCCCAAATGATCCCCTGGTGTCACTTAATTCACTGCATTCCCCTAAATCAAGGTGCAGCAATGTCTCCATACACGATGTAAAAACACAAAACAAATGCTGGAGGTGTTCATCCTCTCAGCAAGTACCTGTAGAGAGAAGCTGAGTTAATGTTTCAGGGGATATGATTTCATCAGAAGTGCCTCCTTCCTTATTTGACTGGATAGATGCAGATTTGGAAAATTCTCCCGAATACACTTCAGAAATTTCACTCTCCCCCGTTCCTTTTTGCATGACTATGATCCCAGTCTATATTAGGATAATTAAAATCACCCATTATAAGTTCCCTATTGGTTTTGCAGTTCTCTGCAATTGCCTTACAAACTTATTCTTCTTTGACATTTCCCACTAGTTGATGATCTTTCAATTAACCATCTTGGTACAATAGCATTTCAAATGTTTCTTAACAAAATAAGTAGATTCTGTCCTTGATCCCTCTCGGACCTCCTCTGTCTGTCTCTCTCCAGCAGCATAATATTCTCCTTAATCAGTACTACGAAGTCTTTCCTTTTTTTTCCTTCCTTGTCTTTCCTGTTGTGGTGTTGTTCCTTTCTATGTGTAACACAAATGAGGAAGCTTATTCCATTTGTTTGAGGATTTTGTACAAGTTTATTTACAACTAAAACTAATACAGAAAGTATGGAGTAAACTATATACACACTCCCCTTAGTCTATGATGCTGAAACACAGTGACTGTTGCCTTTTGTCATGTGGTGACATCCTGGTCCTGGCTTATTTGCAAGTTGGATTTTTAAAGCAACACTGCCCTTAAAGCGATAGTACTCCCCCTTGTCTCAAAAAATGATTAACACCAAGTCCTTTCCTTTGTTTAAGCAGGTCTTTCATTATTATCACAACAGAATTTTCCCAGTGTATACCTACACCTATCTACAATGCTCCGTGCATATGCATCATGAAGTTAATTTTAACTGTATTGTATTTTCTTTCTTTTCTGACCTCATGTGCTTTACAGTTTCACTTTTAGTCCTTATCATTTGTACATCTTTTTTGGCCTTTCCGATGTTACAACCTGGTTCCCACCCTCTGTCAAGTTAATTTACACTATTGCAAATAAAGTATTAGCAAAGCTCCCACACGGACATTGGTCCCAACCCCGTTAAGGTGCAACCAGTCTGTCCTTTCCCAAATCCGGACTCAGTGTTCCAAATATTCTTCCCTTAGCCATGGATTCACTTAGGCTAACCTCCCATTTCAGTATTCACAAGCGCATTGCATTGTCAGCAAAGTGATAACTTTTGAGGTTCTGCTTTTTGCCCTCATTGCTAGTTTGCTGAAATCTGGTGACAGAAGGTCATCCCTCCTTTCAGCAGTGTTGTTGATATGGGCCATAACTGCTAGCTGTTCACTTTATTTCTCCTCTCCATCCTGCGATAGGCTTAGAGTTAAGGTTAGGGTTAGGTATTTCTCCCCTCCATCCTATCCGCATTCCCTCTATTTAAATAATATTGTTTTTCTATTCTTACTAAAGTGGAAAACCACACGTTTTCCCACCTTATAATTCATTTGTGCCCTCCTCACTGATCCTACCTCTATCCTTTTGCAGCTTCCTTGTATCCTGCTCAAAACTTGCGTTCATGCCTCTTATTGTACCGTTGGCAAATTTGGCTCTGGCTCAGTCAGTCATACAGTCATAGAGTCATAGAGCTATGCAGCATTGAAGCAGGCCATTCGATCCAAATTGTCCATGCTGACCAGATATCCTAAATAAATCTAGTTCCATTCTCCAGCATTTGGCTCATATCCCTCTAAACTGTTCCTATTCATATATCCTTTGAGATGCCTTTTAAATGTTGTAATTGTGTCAGCATCCACCGCTTCCTCTGGCAGCTCATTCCATACACGCATGATCCGCTGCATAAAAACGTTGCCCCTTAGCTCCCTTTTATATCTCTGCTCTCCCATCTTAAACCTGTGCCCTCTAGTTTTGGACTCCCCCACCCCAGCGAAAAGACCTTGGCTGTTCACCCTATCCATGTCCCTCATGATTTTATAAACCTGTACAAGGTCACCCCTCAATCTGTGATGCTCCAGGAAAAATAGCCCCAGCCTATTCAGCCTCTCCCTATAGCTCAAACCTAACAAAAATGTTCTTCGGCTGCTGTTGATTTCACAGCATCTTCCACCACCTGATAACATTTCAAATTGTTTTCAGTTACTGTTCCAAAGAAGAAAATGTGGCAGCTACTTTGGACAGGAAGTAATGCAGACACAATTAAATAAATGACTAAATCATTTGTTTTCATGTGTCAGATGTGTAACTAAATATGTGATAGGAACTTGAGGACCACTTTGCCTGTTCTTCTTTGAAATAACATTGTAAATTCCTTAATTCTATTACCTGAGATGGAGCTCTGTTTAACACCTGGATTACATGCTTAAGTCAGTGAAACGGGCTTGAACCCACAAGCCTCTGACTGAGACGTGATAGCGGCTCTCAGTCACAGCCTTACGGCACATCAGTCTTGTGTGTTAGAAAATAGGAACTGGAGGGCAATAATGGAAACCCACAGCTTGTGAGTTAACCTTTGAAACCGAGAAAAACAAACTAGGTCTGTGACTGAGCTGTCTCAACTCTCTTTCTTGCTTTGAGTCGCTGACTGCTGTGCTATATTTCTGGCACTTCTCTCTTTGTTGCAGTGCTTAGTCAGGATCCCAGTGCCCAGATGATTTCAGGATCTTGGCCTCAGGCCGCTGCTGTGTTGCTGATGTGACATGACCTTTTAAAATCCCCTAACTGGTCCAGAGGTGAGCCCCAGCATCTGACTGGGGATGCAGGCATTACCAAGAAGTGGGTGCTGCTTGCAGAAGTCAAGCCACAAAGGGAGGTGGCAGACATGGTGCCTGTTAGTATATTGTAGAGGAGAGCAAGCAGCTCCTTGGACAACCGGCAGTCTCACCATGCACGGCAGTGGGCATATGGCCAAGTCATAAAAGTAATGTGCATGATCTGGGCACAAGATACCCAGGTTCTGATATATTTTTCACCACGTTAAAAATACTTTTACTCTCTGCCTGCACTAAACCCGAATGCTGTGTACTAAAATGCAGAACATTGTTTGTTTGGATTTGTCAGTATTCTTTTTCTCTCATACCTGCTAACAAGCTCCTCAAGCGATAATTGTGGCCTCACTCCCATCTCCTCACCACAGCCCCCAAAACCGACTGCAGCACTTTGAACTTCTAAGCATGTTGTGGAGGTGCTTGGATTCAGACACGCCCTTTGGGATTGCAATCTTCGATCTGCATCCAAGCTCTCCCCAAAATTGCACTGAAAATCCAGCACTAGATTCTGCTACTTGTGTAGTGAGCCGAATGTTGCATATTTTACAGTGTGAGACTCCTGCTGGTGCATGGAAAGAGGCCCTGATCTTCAGTGCTATGCAAAAGTGGTCAATGTTATGAAAAGAAGCACAAGTGCAATTGATGGTACCTACAAATTACTCTTGCATCTTAAAGAGCACTGAATTTCATTATCAACAGACGCACATCTGACCCATCTCTCATTACTGAGACTTGCTCTGGGTGCAGCAGTGGGGTGGGGTGCACTGATGTTGACAGATGATTGCAGGAGGCTCAAAGAACGGGTGAGGTGGTCCAGTTTCTGAATGTCTTTGAACTGTGTTACCAGTCATCTGCAGCGAAGCACTGCTGACGCTGATCTTGTAGAGCAGTATGCAAGCACTGGGCTGACTCTCACCGTTAAAGAGTGTTGCACTTACAGCTATTCAGTTCCAAGACAGAGGTTGATGGATCACACTTCATGCAGATGGCTGGTCATCAGGTATTGGTTTAAGTTTTATTGTTCTGCAACTGCAGAGGGACTACAATGATAGAGTATGGAGGTGATGGTAAAGCAGTGGCTGAAGATGTGTCCCAGTTATTTTTGTGCACATTGAACATTATCTACATTCCCAAAGCCTACAGTCTGATACTATACAATATGGAGCTTCTCGCTGCATGTCAGGTAACATCAGTTGTATGCAGGCTCATTTCTACCTTGTTAATACATAACAGCTTTGTGTTTCACGTGAATTGTGATTGTTTCAGAAATTGGACCTCCATACATTTCGGTTGCTCCACTTGTTGAGAGGCAGTTGATTTGAGGCTGAAATAAGCATTCTGTGCAATCCTCAACATAAGGACTGCTTTCTTAGATTTCTCATATTTTGAGAATTTACAATTGCTACACAATAAAGTATGTGTGCCAACAGACAGGAAGCAAAAGGAATGCAGTGAGAGACGACTCTACCGAAGACTGTGCCATTGGTGTCATTGGGCTTGCCTTGGGAGGCGCCTGGCTGGGCTAAGCCCACTAAAAAATTTACTCGTCTATCATTTCTGTCTTAGAGTCACAGAAAAAAGCCCTTTAGCCCATCAAATCTGTGCTAGTCAAAAACAAGCACTTAACTATTCAAATCCAATTTTTCAACACTTCGCCCATTGCCCTGTGTGCCTTAGCTTTGCAAGTGCTCATCTAAATGCTTCTTAAATGTTATGAAGGTTTCTACCTCTACCAGCTTTGCAAGCAATGAATTCCATATTCTATGAATTCAATTACTTCTGATGAATCAACATTGTGAGTTAGATGTGGGCAGGTTCTGAGATTCCAGTGATCGGTCAAATGCTATCATTTCCCAAAATCTTCAGTGCCTTCTCTAGAGAGGAATATCAATCCAACTTGTGACCTACGCGTTTGCTTTGGAGTTGGGTTTACTACTCAAGAACGCCAGTTTGTGTGAGTCTGACACATGCACAACGCTCAAGACTGTTAATTTCTCTCACAGACCAGTTGTTATGAAGGAGTAAATAGGCCAGTTCTTTCTCAAGCCCTGAACTATGTCAGAAATTTGAAAGATTTGCCGCTTAGGATGATCATCCAAGAAAACTTCGCTAGGTCCCACGTAGGGAAACCCTCCATGGAACTCAAGAAAAATGACACTTAAAATTCAGGTCCAAATAAATTGAAATTTAACGAGTAAAAGCAAGGCTGAAAGAAATACAAGGGGCTGGAGAAACCCAGCAAGTATGGCAGCATCTGTACAGAGAAAAAGATATATTCTGTCGTCTCTTGAGCCAATTTCCAAGATTTGTCTTAGTTGTATCTGCCAGTTAATGTTTTTCTCTATTGATGCTGCCATACTTGCTGAGTTTCTTCAGCAGTGGCTTTTTTTTTGTTTCAGATTTCCAGCATTGCAGTTCTTTGTCTTTATTGTTTTGTTTCTTTTTCTGTTACTTTGTACAAGGATGAGGACTAACCACATCTCTTCAGAGATAAAGTTAGTCAGCTTTGGAAATACTGATCAGCATGAATGCAGCTCACCAATACAAAAAAAACCCACGTTGTTATAGTGCCTGGGAGAATTATATTCAATTTGTGAATTACTCCTGATTTCTCACAATGCTGATGTTGATGCATTGATTTGAACGTTCTGACAGAATACCATTTCGTCACAACTTCTTCTCATCGTGTTTGCTCCTTATTAATTGCTCCATGGTCTAGATGTTGGTTGCCTTACACCTTGCAGCTCAAGGACTGAAGACCTTGTCGCCTTTATAGAGAACAAGGAGCCAGCCTTTCCCAACAAGATTACTGCATTGGCTTTTTAAGGCTGTAACATGTCATCTGCCCACTCAGTCCGTAGTGTTACGATCCTGAAGGAGATCAATAACTCGTTCCTTTAAAAAATCTGAAATGAATCTTAAATGAAACCATAGTTTCCACAGTTTAAAACAAATGCTTTCTTCCAAAAGAGGTCAAACAAAGCACGCATTAATTACTATCTTAGGTAACCACCTGTAGTCTAAAACCCTGAATCAATGCCAGTTAAACATGAATTAGTACCCAAATTATGGTAGATAATAAACTATAGATTACACATTAAATTACAGATGCATCTAAGACTGATCTTACTCTTTGGCTGAAGAAACCACACAATATATGTGCCATTAATCTCTGTCAATATCTGTTAAAATTCTGCCTTCCTCACACAATTTCATTGCCTCTTCTTTTAGGATTCAGTCTTCTTTCCAACCTGGGCTCGATTGGCATGGTCTTCATAAAAAGTGGCGCATGTCCACAGAAACTCCTCAATCTGCTTGCAATGGAACGGATGGTTCTGACCCAATTTATCTTAAAATAACCAAAGCAGCTGCCGTATCTGCGTGTTTGCTATTCTTAATTCCTAAATCTAGTTTTCATCGTTTTTAGCCTGCTTATACTGCACCTCTGGGATCATCATTCTGAGCTCATTTGTTTATGCAAAAGTTGGGAAAACACGTTAATGTTTACACCAGCCTTCTCACAATACCAATGTTGCATATTCAAATACACATCTGCTGTACCTAGCTTTCTGTATCAAGCATTCTTCATTGTAGAAATGCAAAGGTGTCTATTTGCAGTTCCATCGATCAAAGGAATGTGCATTAGCCATGGGAAATCTAAATGTTCCTTATTTCAGAACAGTTTTTCCAAGAGTTTCTGTGGTCTCACTAATCTCTCAGTTGTGATCTCTTTTGTGGGCTCATGTTCTGTCTCTCACTCCCCCTATGCACACACCATTGATTTTTGTACGCATTTGTCTTGTTGCATGTCACTGTTTTTCCGTCTCTCTCCTTTCCTACCCCTCTCCATGTGAGCATACAGTCGGCGAAGATGGGACCCATTAAAACGTTTTTTTGCAATACACTACTCAGCCTTTTCATTAAATCTGTTTTCGAAAAACTCAACCCCTTGAAGCAAAGCCTCAGTTTATGCTTCTTTAAAAAAAATTGCTCAAATTTAAATTTCCAACCATGTTCGTCTACAGAGACACACCATTGGTAATTGTCAGAAATGGGGGAGGGGAAGAGGGTTCTGAAATAAATAGGGAGAGAGGGGGAGACGGATAGAGGATGGATA
>JAHRHZ010000267.1:12377868-12429809 GCA_024137785.1 Ginglymostoma cirratum
TTCTGATGAAGGGTTTAGGCCCGAACCGTCAAGTTTTCCTGCTCCTATGATGCTGCTTGACCTGCTGTGTTCATCCAGCCCCATGCTTGTTATCTCGGATTCTCCAGCATCTGCAGTACCTTTTATCTCAGTTCAAAATGGCAATCTCCTTTTCACTTCGAGGTGTTTCTACTGTTGCCAGGGAATAGGACAATCAGTGGGGCTGTCAGTCAAGCTCATTCAGAGAGCCAGTATGGACTTGAGGGGCTGAACAGTCTCCCATGCTGTTGTAAATATGAAAAAGACAGTTTCAATAGAGGCACAAAAATAGAAGTTTCTGGAAAAGCTCAGCAGGTCTGGCAGCAACTGTGAAGAAAAAAAATCAGAGTTAACGTTTCGGGCCGGGTAACCCTTCCTCCAAACTTGTGAGCTTTTCCAGCAACTTTTGTTTTTGTTCCTGATTTACGGTATCCGCAGTTTTTTTTGGTTTTTAGTTTCAATATAGGCCTCTGACGGAGAAGGAATTGAGCCTGTTTTTGGCTGCAGTTCTGAGCAAAACAATTAATTTAAATTAGAATAAAAGTGTGCAAAACATTTCATGGATCACTATGTATGACAATATAATCATCTCACAGTAGATGGCTTTAATAATCATGAAGTGCTTTCTAAAACATCTTTACAATGAAGTATTAATTTGAGCATTCTTTAAGTTCTGTTTAAACAAACACGTGTGAATCATTTTGATTAAGTGAAGGATGCTGATAAACTGTAGTATTTGGGGGTGATAGTGGAGTCCATAAGCTTAATGCTCTAAGAGAAATGAATTCATTTTAGCAAATACGTAACAGTTTCCAGTGAGCAATCTACAAGAGCCAACTTACAGAGGTGGGGCTGAGCCTTTTTCTAATGGCTACAATTTAGTACTTGCATGGCACAATAAAATGGAATAAAGAAATAATTATATTGCTTTAAAAATGCGACACTAGATTAAACTCTGATCTGTAAAAACGTATGGTGGTAATTTGTTACAATATCAGAACTGACCCTCCTTGTCTATCTTGTGTGAATTTCAATAGCCTCTTACAGGTAACGACAAATCCTCTCTGTCTCGTTGGACCTTTATTGTTTGCTTTCCCCTGAGGTCGTGTATTTAGATTTTTTGTTGAAGCATGCATGCCTGCCTGTAGTCATAATTCGTGCTTGGAATTTATTTACTTCCATATTTTCTTCTCTCCTTCCAAGGCAGATTGACCCCCCCACCTCCCAAGTTAAGTTGAGCAGCATATTTCCTGTGCTGCTGTGTAACCAACAGCAAAGGAGAGCATTAGTCTGAGCTGAGGCGGCTTACATCCTCTCTATGTTTCTCCCTCTCAACAACAAAAACAAAGTTGCTGGAAAAGCTCAGCAGGTCTGGCAGCATCTGTGGAGGAGAAAACGGAGTTAACGTTTTGGGTCTGGTGACCCTTCCTCAGAACTGATGGTGGCTGGGAAAACATCAGTTTATATACAGAAAATAGGGAGGTGGGGTAGGGAGTAAATGATAGGATCGAGCCCAAAGAGAGAGAAAGACAGTTGGACAGACAATGGAGTTGCTAACGATCAGGCTGGGAGGGTGAATAGTTGTTAATGGGGACTGTTAGTGACTAACAACAGGGAGTGTGTAGTGGCAGGCTATGTTTCTCCCTCTCAATCTCTGTTGTCAGGAATCACTTGCCCTCTCCAGCATCCTTCAATAACCCGGCCATCATATAAGTAGAAGATGGATGGAGCAAGTTTAAATTTCACTGTCATCCTTTTTGCTGCTCTTGTTATTTATTGAGTTACCGGGGGTTTCCAAAGCTAGAATTACAACATGGTATGTGTCAGCCAAAGAGAGACTGTGCATTTATATAGCACCTTTTTTATAATCTTGAGGCTTTACAACCCATGGAGTACTTTTTGAGGTTATTGCTGTGATGTAGGAAATGGGGCAGCCAGTTTGCATGCAACAAGCTCTCAGAGAGCAATGTGTTATTGTTGGGACAGTTTCATTGTTATGTTGGTAGAAGGCTCAGTGTGTCTGTGGACATTCGGAAGAAGTTCCCTTCTCCGTTTCTTCAAGATACGATTCCATGACACTACGTCCACCTGAGAGGACAGCTAAGGGCTTAGGAAAAAACACCAGAAAGTGTCAGGCTCGGGCAGTTGACAGAATTGTTTTGGATATCTCAATGCTTTTTAAACCCTTTTAATGTGTTTATTTCTCCAAGTTTTGACTTTTGATTTGACATTCTGTTATTGAATGTGCAGGAGGACTTTGGAACGATCTCAAGTTAACTTTAAGCTGCCTTTAAGTGCACTATATTCCTGGAAGTTGGTCACAACTTGGGCCAGTTATACATTCCCACTTCCTTTGTCCCGTCTGTACTTGCAGGTGTTACATTGGAATACCTTTCCTAAATTGCTCCACCTCGCTACTTCTCCTCACCCCCGCAAGATGTTCCTTAAAACTGTTCTCCAAACTTTAATGATCCCTGGATGTAAATTTTATAGTCATGTGAGGCGGCTTGGAGTGTATTGCTTTGTTAAAAACGCCATATAAATGCAACCTATTGGCTAGATTGAATCTATTTTAATGCTCTATTTGCAGTAAACCACATGCAGTGTTTCTCTAAATGCCGGCTCCAAAAGAAAAACAAACTGAAATCCCGATAATACCAGCTCGTCCACGTTATATATCTTAGGGTTACCATGCTGCCGTGGGTTTATTATTACCATTTTTGCTTATCTTCCCAACAGCAGCTTAATAGCACTGGGCAACTAACTGCAGCCTGAAGCACTTCTGACCAGTTTCATGATAAATTGTATACATTATAACGAATTTAAAAAAAGGAACCGATGGCTCAAAGCGAGTAATTGAACTGCTGAGTTCTGACTCTTGTAAGCCACTTAAACTGCATTCTCGCTTTGATGTCAATGCGTCCAAGGTGGCTCGCTCTCTGTATGTAGCTTACTGCCATACATCCATTATGTTTATATATGTGTAATGGTACCAAACAGCGTAAGAGGTTTCCACTGCGTCTTGAAAGGGTAATTTATATTTTCTATTTCTTTGGACATGCAGCTGTAAATATTGAAGTGATAAGTTTCTTATTTTGGGAACTGGGAAAGTTACATGTATTTTACGGTCCTGGGTTAATTTCCGTAGCACAGAAGTGTTTCTGAGAATTCCGTATAGTGAAGTGTATCTATTTTGCGGTGGTGCTTTCTGGAATTTCTACAGAATGTCTTAACGCCAATGTAATGGCCATCACCACTTCTTCACTGTTAGTGACAGGTCGCTGTAGCCTCCTGAAAAGAAAATCTACATCCAACTTCCTGTGATCTGCCTCGTCTTTTCAGAAACAGCCGCACCACTATTTTCCTTGACTTCTCTTTGCATCTCCCACACTAAACTCCACTGTCTTCTCTTTTCCTCACTCTGCTCTGTGTGGTACAGCACGTAGGTCTTTTTTTTTGCATGTGATAAATGCTATTGATTTGGTACCTGATGGACATTCACATTCTTGGCAGAGTGAAAAGAAGAGCTGAATAAACAAGCGTGCTTTATTCACTACACGTCTGTAAGTTTTAGGTGCACAATGTTTGCTCCAGTTCATTCCTGAAGAAACTTGTTTATGTTGTGTATGTAGCTTTCTGCCTAACCCACTCCTCTGTGCAGCGGTTTGCTAATTAGCATGTCTGTCATTGTAAATCTTCAATGCTCTGAGATGGCATCAGTCCTATTATTGTGTAAATCTAAAATGCATGTTTCCTTCCCAAATACGTACAACAAGTGGCTTGAGGCTGGTGTATTGGGAAGGCAGGTTTCGGCGGGGGATATATGGATCAAGATCAAAGCTTAGGGTAATTTTTGACGTTGCATGGAGTTGGAGAATTTTTTTTAAAAAATGCATCAGCCTTGATTCTGAGTCAGCAGCATCACGGGCTTAAACTCAGAGATGGCAAGAACTGCGGCTGCTGGAGTCAGAGACAATACAGTGTGGAGCTGGGGGAACACAGCAGGCCGGGCAGGAAAGTTGAAGTTTGCTGTCTGTGAGAGAGTAAATTGAGACCCTCGCAGGTGAAGCGTGTTATGAGGGACAGAGGAGCTCTCATTGCTGTCCATACCACCATTTATCCCTCTAATATACCGAAGCACATATCCGACCATTCATCAACTCCAATGACCAGCACGTAATACAGATCGATATCGCAGTGAAATATTAAGGAAATGGTGCGCTGTTGGAGCTATCATTATTCAGCTGAGACATTAAATTGAAGGGAACATATATGGTAGCTTTTCTTTAAATGAAATGACAGAACATGCAGCTAACAATAGATTAGGCATTGCAACTATTGCACAGCCACAATGGTCGGACAGGAAGCTTTCCTGCTCCTCTGATGCTGCTTGGCCTGCTGTGTTTATCCAGCTCCACACCTTGTTATATCTTTGCTCATTGGGATGGAATTGGCACAGGTATGTTTGTGTTATAGAAGTTGCACAGTTTTACACACATGAGGGTTTGAAGAGATGTACTGCTATTGGCAGTATACTGACTGTGCTTTATGATATGATTGTTCAATTTTTGTTGTACATTATTATTGGGTGTTTTATGTGCAATGCAAGAAGTGAGCCAATTACAAAGCAGAAGTTAACCAGACCAATTAAAAAGGGTTTATTTAGTGATATGGACTTAAATTTAGTTTGTGATTTGCAGTACAAAGTAGCTCTGGATAGATTGGTGTCTAATCGAATGATTGCCCTGTTTGGAGAAATTCACTTGTACATTGTGCAGCTCCAGTCATGTGACTTCTAGTTGCTTTCTGTTTGGGCAATGAATCCATTAAAGCTGGCACATGGAATATGTGTCAGAAGTGTGGGTTTGAGAGCTGGAAGTGAGCCAGCTATTCTAAGAAACAGCAAGGAATATTTACAACTGCATTTCCACCTTTATCACATTGGATGAGTCAGGATAGTTTTGTTTATATTTCCCAGTCCCTGGTCCTGTGTTGCAGAAAAGTGATATAAGATAGAGTTGGAAATACTTTCAGTCTCAATGGCAAAAGTATGTTAGCCACAGAATTGAACAAATAAAAGTAGTAACAAGAACAGAAATTAGGTTAGCACAGCTGCCTCCCAGTCCAAGACCCAGGTTTGACTATACCCTTGGGCAACTGTCTGGGTGGAGTTTGCACATTCTCTCCGGGTCTGCGTGAATTTCCTCCGGGTGCCCTGGTTTCCTCCCACAGTTTAAAGATGTGCAGGCTAGGTGGATTAGTCATGACAAATGCAGGGTTACAGAGATAAGGTAGGGGTGTGAGTTTAGGTGGAATAGAATCCCGACAGTGTGGAAGCTGCTTTTCGAAGGGTCAGTGTAGACTTGACGAGCCAAATATTTGTTTCTGCTTTGACCTGCTTTCACACTGTAGGGATTCTATGATTCCATGAAAAACTGCTGAAAAAAACTCCACAAGTCTGGCAGCATCAGTGGAGAAATAGCAGAATTAACATTTTGGGTCTAGTTAGCCTTCTTCAGAAATAAAAGTAGTAATTATGTTACCAATGACAGGGAAACAGTGCTACAAGTTTTTTGGAATCCAGACCTCATTGAGGAACAGAGAAGCCGGATTGGAGATATGTTGAAGGCTTATTTTGAATCCTTTCCTTATGCTATCCTCTGAAAAGTACGTACTAACATTGGAACTTGGGAAGGAGGAGAGAATATTAAATAGTACATGACTGCACTGAGAGGATTAGCTGAATCTTGAGATAATCTTTCAGTTGCCTAAGCTCATGAAAGATGGAATTGTCTTAGGAATAAGAGATCCTGCTGTGAGAAAACATCTCTGCCAAGTGACGAGAAACATATTCTGAAAAATGTCATTGGTATGAGCTAAAGCTCAGTAGTTGTCAATCATCAACTAGAGAGTATTAACTGGAGATCGGACAAGACTTTGCATGAAATTGAGACAGAGTCTAGGCCTAATGAGCAACACAATGGTGGAAAAAAAGGAAAGAAGTATGTCGAGAAGGTCCAGCAGAAAAGGCTAGAGCACAGGATGCAAACATTGGAGGACACCATACAAAAAAAAGGAAACGATAAATGAAAAGAAATAGAGGAAAGCAGTGCTGTAACTGCAAGAAGCTGAATCATATTTTACACAACAGTATTGCTGGAAATATGCAAAACAGAAATATGAAACTGTCTCTTGGGAAGATGTTGGATGAATCTTTTTCCACCATACAACTGATTGCTACTGTGACATCCAACAGTGCTAAATGGTTTGTGACTCTTCGAATGTTGAGTACAGAAGGAGAGCATCAGTGAACATGAATTGTCAGAAACCGGCGCTTCATGCAACATCATGAACTTTGCAGATATGTGCAAATTGTTCAAGATGGTGAATCCATTGAAGGTAATGTTGAGGCTAGATGGTGAATTGATAAACATCCCATAAGGGAAAGTGAAGCTCAGAGCTCAATGTAATGGAAAGATCAAAGGTCTACAGTTCCAAGTAATAGACATTAAGTAAAACCGCTCAGTCCTCTCAGTTAAAATAAGTGAACTCTCAGACTGGTAACCTTTCATGTGCCAGAAGAGACTTGCAGCATTTGGTAAGGCACCACACCATTGACTTTAATGGATCTTTAAAAAATTGTGAAAATGTCGGAGGTTTTGAATGTCTTTGTGGTGAATATATTTTTGAATTAGATTGCTGCGTGAGACCAATGCTGCTTCTAGTAGAAAAAATTCTAACCCTCCTTTAGTCCAACTTTTAAGAAAAGGTAGAGGAGCTTGTAAATAAGGAAGTAGTAAAAAAAGTGACAAATCTGAAGGATTGTATTCATAACGTAGTAGCAATGGAAATCCCAGAGAGCTAAGTATGCACAGATCCAAAGGATCTCAAAACCCTGCAGAAATCTCACTTGATAGAGCCTGAAGCTAAACAAGAAAAAGATGCAATTAAAGATGACTGTAGTCAGGTATATAGTTCAAGTATTGATAGCAAAATGACTTCGATCTAATCCTGACAAGGTGAGAGATGTAGTAGAGATGCAGAAACCAGCGAATATGAATGTAATATAACTATTTGTGGGATTTGTGAATTATCCAGCAAAATCGTTGACTACATTGTCACAGAGTGTGAACCCCCTTCACAAACTCAGGGCAAAGTTCAGTGGTACTGGGTTGGAGAACCAGAAGCAGCCCTCGTGTACATCAAACAAGTACTGATAGCAAGGCCATTACTGAGTTACAAAGATGTCAATAACAAAGTCACCCTGCAGTGTAATGCCAGGGAGACAGGACATTGAGAAAGCTTCATGCAGCAAGGATGGTCAGTTATGTTTGTAGTGAGGGTGTCAATGCAAACTTAACAGCATTCCATGGAGCCGGAGAAGGAACATCACAACAATGAACAGATATTAAACAAACAGCCAAACAGCCAACGATAAGCCATACATGAACCATTAAAAGACCTGAGTGCTTTAAAGATTATGGATGAAAAGTATTTGTAGGGACAGACAAATGTGGGACTTGACTAGAAGTAATAGACTTAGTTCATGCTTGATAATTTTCTTTACTGACTATGCATTTTGGGTAACTTGATGCAAATAATTTTTTTATTTGGAAAGGGAGGTGTTTAAATAAATACAGTTTTACGCCATGGCCTGTCATAGTCATTTGACCTCTTAATGTAGTTGCTTTCTGTTTCGAGGGAGAAGCCATTAAAGTTTTCACAAGAAACAGGCCCATGTGTCATTCAAATACCTAGTACATTTCTTGTGTTTAAATGAAGCGCGTCAGATTCTGGTCATGACAATTGTCTAAGCATGATTATTAACTGTATTAAAATGGTACCAATTACTGTGGTAACTTTACAGTTTAAAATGCTTAGGAGTCACAAGTTGCAAGATCAAACTCTCGGCTCCATGATTCACTTTTGAAAAACCAAGTTTATATGTGGAAGGGTCCCAAACATAATTTTTTTCACCCCTCCTTATGCTCATGACTGCTTTCAGCCAACACTGCTACCTGGCAACTGAGGTATCAGTCCAGGGTATCTCTGGGCTGAGTATATCTGTGTGCGCACTCTTTCCCTGAGGCTTTTTGCTGCTTAGCTGTAAGGAAGGCTTTTCATCCCCTTATGAACCGTAGCACTCCTTTTATTGAGATCTATAAGTAGATTATCAAATACAGCTCTCTCTTGTTCAAGGTACTTCACATGCTCATTTAGACTGCTGTCTTCTGTATCACTGATAATAGTTATGTGATCAGTCATATCATGCAAATCACATTATAAAGCCCAAAAAGCTGTGCGCAAGAGTGAACATCAGCCTTCCTGCTCCTCTGACGCTGCTTGGCCGGCTGTGTTCATCCAGCTCTACAGCTTGTTATCTCAGATTCTCCAGCATCTGCAGTTCCTACTATCTCTGAGAAAACATGGGACTGAATATGTATTGTAAATTTGTGTTATGAATCACACATTGTTAAAATTGCGTGTGGAACATTATGGGTTAACAAATTAAATAGAACATGAGTGTTGCTTTAAAAGCTTTTGGCCTTGTCAGTGGAACCTGTTTAACCAGAACTTTTTTAAATGGAAAAGGGAAGTGTATGATTTGCAGATATATGGGTGTGAATGCTGTTTTCTTACTGCAGGCATTGTGAGTAACTCTGAGGCGACTCGTTACTTTGAATTTAGTACAGTAGGTATATTTACTACTCACCACAAATTGTGGTAAAATACTAACCTTTCATTTGATGTACTGTATTGAATGTAGGTTATTAAGGACTTTGCATATTCAGTGCAACTGTACAATGATGTGTTGCTGTGGGGTTAAACAAAGGACTGAAGCAATGAAAGGGATGTTATATTAATCTCTAACTTGCAGTCTGCTGTCTGTTTTTACAGCTCTTGCATTTTCCATGAAGGCAAGATTTATCCCCTGGATATGTATATATCATTAGTAGTTGCACAAGTTATAAGACTTCAATAATAGAAACTGAAAACATTGGAAACTCTCAGCACACCTGGCATCTTCTGTAAAGAGAGAAACAGAGCTCATGGTAAGGTTTGTTTAAGGCCCACTGGGCCTAGTAATCTGAGGTTCGAGTGGGGTGGGGTAAGTAGAGCTGCAAGTGGTGAATGTGGTTTTCCCTAATGATCAATCTTGTTACTTTGGTGTTATTCCCCAGTTCAAATGTGATCTAGTACTGGGTGTAATATTATGACACAGAATCCAGACCATACAGGCACCATACTTAGATGATTGCATGACATCATGACATGCGACATTCCACTATAAAGGTACCTGCCTTGCCTTCAGTCACATTCTGTGTCAGGGAGTCTGTTGGTTATATATGTATAATGTACTGTAACATCAGAAAGACTCAGAATCCAGACCAGTGTGTAATGCTCTCATTTGTTACTTTGTAAATAATTAACATTGTGACTAAACTTGAGATATGTGACTGCAGAAGAACCCGTGGTTATATGCTGTGTGGACTAACATAGCGTAAGCCCCAAATGTCATCACTGGGTAAAGAGTGTTTGCTGTCAGCACTCCTCCTTTGCATTTTGGCCAATTTAGCAGTTAATGGTAGAATAGCTACAGAAAAGGTACTGTTCCTGGTCAACAAGGTTTATTGCATGGTAGTATTCAGTGTAACTACATTTAATCAAGTGCAGTTATGAGGCTTTAGAGAGCTGGTACAGATGTATCTTGTGTGGGATGAACATATGAAGTGTTTTGGACGCTATAAGACTGCATTTGATAATCTACATACAGATATAAACCTGAAAGCTGGAGTCAAATTTTCTGTCTCCACCCACAGACTGACAGACATCAGTAGAATGGTTGGAGCCAACGTAACACGAATATTATCCCCTTCAGAACTATTTCTTAAGACAACAGAGGGTTGTCAGATGAGATAGTTAATGGCCACTAGGTTTTTTGTTGAAGAAGGCTGGCCATGATTTTGCAGTCAGCTACCTGATCCCCCAGCAGGACATTGTAGCTGCCTGCAGGTGGTCTCTGGTTGGCAGAATGGAGGGGGACGAGGGGAAGCACTTGAGAGAGCTATATCCAGGGTCTGCATGGATGCAATAGCTACCACAGGCTGCCCTCTAGATGGATATCCTCTACAGAGGAATGCAAGCTACAAAGCACTTTATTTATTTTAACTCTGAAAGAATGGGTGAGAGTGGCTCCATCCCGGGATGTCCTTTCGTTCACAGACTCCTTTCTGCTTCTGGAGAAGACGGGAGAACTGGAGACCCCTGCCTGGAGAGCACACCCACCTTCCTTAACTAGATAGTAAGCCCACCATCTGGCCACTTGGGAGATTGGCCAATCTGGGGAAAGAATAGCCTCTGTTTGAACCTGATGGGGTGGGGCCTCACAATGTTGCTGCGGTTTCGGGTGAATGACCTCTCATCTGAACTCTCACGTGGAGCTCTGCCAGAACGTCCTATAGTACAACACGCTGACAGTGTACAGTCCACTTCAAGAAGTACTTTGACAGCTATCAAGCACTTTGGGCTGCCCGGAGGTCATTAAAGCTGTAGAAATGCAAGTGTATTTCTTGTTCAGAGCTAGGTGTTGAGAGTGCTGTCACAACTGTATGTCAGCCAATGAGACTTGCCCAAGTATTTCTGTTGATATTGTGCTTACAATTTGTGCAAAAATACAATCTTGTGTCTGCAATTTATCACAGTCTATTAAATTTCATTGAGCATTTGATTTATGGGAATAAAACCCTTTTGGCTGTCTTGCAAGCATTGATTGATGGGCAGTCTGCAAACAACAAGCAGTGAAATTTTTTATTCATTCGTGGGATGTGAGTGTCACTGGCAAGCCTGGCATTTTTTTGCCCATCCTTAATATAAATGCTGGCATTTACTCAATACTATGTGTATAATAGTGGCTAGGAAAGGCTCTGTAGTGAGAGAGCAGAGTTGCATTGATTTAATGAGTTTTGAAAGTTCACTGCACAATTAGTGTGCAGGCAAACTACCTTTCTCTGTGGCAGAGGTCCCTACTGCAAGCCGCAGCTATTGCGCTGAGGCTTGTGTTGTCCAACATTTCTGCCACAAGCCACATGTGGCTAACTGGAAAACTAGGTGTGGCTAACTGGACTTTGGATTGAGTAATAAAACACGATTATGTGCATCTCATTACATACTGTGTACATCTGAACTTCAGCCTTTTTGTACATTTGTTAAAATGATCAAACAAAAACTGTTTTTTTTAAATTTGTTGGGAGTGTTTTATTGACTTGGGTACTGAATGGCGAAAGATACTTGTTGAATATGTATCTGTATTTGCCTGCCTTGTGAGTATGTGCAACGCATTTTCTACTAAAATTAGTGTTTTTATTGTTGAGGGTTGGTGGAGAAAGTGATATCGCTGTAATAACATCTCCAGGTTAGTTAACAATTTCTTTTGGAAAACTTTGAACTCAAGTTTAATATTGAACATTGATGTGTACAACCCTTATAGCACTGTAACAAAGGGAGTACATGTTGGAAAGCCTGGAGGTAAACAGTACTTCTGTTAATGTTTGACAGAGATTACAGCAATAAAAACTGAAGTTTGAGCCAAAAATAAATGACCAGAAAAGGTTCTATAGGTACAAACTGGCAAAAGGCAAGTTCAGGACTGACGTCAGGAAGCGGGTCACCCACTAAGAAATGACTAGTTCTGGCAGGGTAATGGAGGGAAAAGCTCAGGAGAATTTCCACAGGATTTTCCCTGATGATCTAATGTAAAGTCTGCTGATTACTGCATTTATTTAGGATTTCTGCCATTCTTTTGCTGAGGCAGATGCAGGGGTTTGGGAAAATTCCTGTGGAAATTACTGGTTTAGAAGGGGTACGTTAAATGGGCCAGATGACCTCCCTCACTTACCTTTCTGACTTAATCCTTCTTCTTTGTGCTTTTTTTTCCCCCTGTAAGCTTTAGGGTTGACCAGGGTTTTAAGTCCACCTCCTGCAAAAAGATCCTTTTTTAACTTGAGCAAGAAGTGTTAAATAAAAAGCTGTTTGTTATATAGGATGTGACTGTGTTCATGAGCTTATCCCATGCAAATCGGTGGAGTGTGACAGCGAGAGATAGACCCTCTAAGAGCAAGGAAATATTCAGGGCCTAGTTTTGTTACAGCACATTTATAATTCTTCCGCCTGTATTCCAATACACTCCACATTTACAGCTCACTGTAATGCTCACTGGTTCCTGGTCTGGCAACAACCTCAAGTGTAAAATTCCCACCCTTAATATTCCTTTACCTCCACTGCCTGAACCCTACCTACCCATCTCTTTAGTTTCCTCACACTCTACTGAGAAATCTGCTTCCCACCAGATCATAGATCATAGAATCCCTACAGTGTGGAAACAGGCCCTTCGGCCCAATAAGTCCACACCGACCCTCAGAGCAAATCACCCAGACTCAGCTCCCTATAACCCACCTAATCTACACATCCCTGAACACAACGATCTTACCTCTTGTGCATCCCATGTACTATTCACTCCCCATTGATAGCCTCGTCGACCTCTGCTGTCTGAAAGTTAAGTTCTGAGCATTCTCTCCCAAGCCCCAACTCTCCCCCTTGTTCTTTTAACTTTGCTCCTCTACTACTCTGACCAACCCGTCAGAGTGTCTTTTTCCTGGTTCTCCTTCGCTATCTGCCCCTTCAGCACTACTGTCCTTCACTCTCTGCTCCTTCAACAGTGATCACCTTCATTAATCCCTGCCTCCTCCCTTTTGCCGTCATGCTGCCTCACTCTTCTTTGTCCCTGGGAATGAGAGAGGACGGCAGCAACAAGTTGGAGGGTGGGGTGGGGTGGCAGGGTGGGGGGAAGGGGAAGTTACTGTCGGGGGAGGAAGCAAGGTACCCAGGAGCAGGTGACCAGGGAGGTCACAGGTAAGGTTGCAAACAGGGGATGGTGAGTGGGAGAGCAGAGAAGTGAGGCACCCACCATACTTGGATTGAAGTGCTATCGTGCACAGATGTCTGTCATAGTCATGTGCCCTCTACCATATGCTATCGGCAGACATCTGAATCTTCACTTCAGTAAAGTTCTACTGTTGGACACAGTGCTGTGTTGTAGACACCAAACAAACTGAGTGAAGCATTAGCGGGAGAACAGCACCCCGGATGGTGTTGCAAGTGGAGTGACAGTGGTATGGGGTGTTGGGCATCAATGCTACCATGCATGTGGAAATGGGCACAGTTGGCATGAGCTTCCAGCTGTAGACATGCATACATTGATGTTAGGGGTGCCAATACCCTCTGCAGTATGATGACTCGAGATACATACTGGAAGGATTTTCACTGGCCATTTTGACTGTGGATTGGGATCAGTCTTGCAACTGAACTACAACTGCCCAAACATTAATATGGCAATCTGCAGTTTGGGTAGCCATGTACTGTATTATTAGCTGCGTGCTTAAAATGTTGAGATGCTAGACTGGTAAGAGAATTGAAGCTTAATCCAGAACCTCCGTTTGAGACAGGTAATACAAGTCAGCTGCCAAATCCATAGTGAATTTGAGAACAACTGACTCTCTGCTTGCTTGGGAAAATATAGCTGCTTGTTAGAAGCTGGAATCTGGGTACAATAACTTGCTCTTATCTGAAATACAGAGCCCTGATCTAACGATTAAACAGAGGTAGATTCTCATAAGGGGACATGGTAAAGGGCCTACTGTTATCTTTAGTTCATTAGGCGAATAAACTTAATAAGCTAGCCCCCTTTGTCCAATCTGAACTACTAACCAAATTTATTTTACTTTTTTTTTCCTTTACTCATTCACGGGATGAGGGCTTTGCTTTTAGGCAGCATCTATTGCCTATCCCTTAATACCCAGAGGGCTATTAAGAGTCAACCACATTGCTGTGGGTTTGCAGTCACATGTAGGACAGATCAGGTAAGGATGGCAGTTTCCTTCCCTCAAAGACATTAGTGAACCAGATGAGCTCTTCCCCCTCAACAATGGACTCATGGTTATCACTAGATTCTTAACTGCAGATTTTTTTTTCCATTGAAATCAAATTCCACCATCTGCCATGGCAGGATTTGAACCCAGGACATTATCTTGGTCTCTGGATTAACAGTCCAGCAATAATACCGCTAGGCTATTGCCTCCCCCAATTACTTACAACGAAGAGAGTGATTTTACATTTGACAAGAGCTTTTCATACCTTCAAAACATTGCAAAATAATTCATAGCCAACAAATTATGTTATGTCATGGTTGCTAAAGTAGTTTGCTTAAGTGAATTGAGGCAAAACATGATATAGTGAAATACTTAGTAATGATATCTAAACATTGTCCACAAAGGATTTAACAAATGCAATCTTCCTGTTGTTGCTGCATTTTGGACTGTCTTCAAATGGAACGGATGAGAATGCCCTTCGTAAACAGTGCAATCATGAAATGGGTCTTTCAGATAGAGGTGTTACATATAAGATAACTGAGCCAATCTGTGGTGCAATCTGAGCTTCAGTGGCATTAGGTACTGACTAAACACGAAGTTGGTGGTTTGGTCCACAGCAAACTTCTGATCTTCTTTGCAAGAGCACATTTTTGCAACAGCCCAGATGAAATATTGGGCCTTGACACTGCAGTTAACTGTGAGGTTACAGTTTATAAACTCATCATCTCTGGAGCTGTTTCTCCACTCCCCAGTCTACCAGTTTACCATTTACACCATATCTCATTTCTATTCGCCATTGGAAAACTACTTTTTAACATTTTAATAATGTTAAACCTTAACAAGGAAGGACTTCATATTGACTAAGTTTTGCTCGATGGTTTTTATACAGTAGACAGATCACTTCGCAGCAGCCATTTCAAGTTCCAGTAAGATTTGAGAAGTTTGAAAGACCACAACTTAAAAATGAATCAATACAACTCAATACAAATGCATAAGCCTAAAGGGACAACACTTCTGTTCTCTGTTGGTAACTGAGTGTGAGTGCACTTGTAAGCCTCTTGAATGTCCTTCTCTCCTGATAGTTCTCACTTCAGGCAACAAGTGAACACAGTAGAGAGCCTGTCATATATGAGTACTGTAGAACTACCATTTAAAGTATATCCTTCAAATTTGGAAATTAAAAGTAATGATGATCCTTTTTAAGCAAAGTTGTTCAGTGCTTTTGTAACTGTGTGTTGTGGTTTGTGGAGGAAGCTGAGTCATTCCTGTGACCTCTCACATCATGTTTGTCTGCAATCTGCCTAAGTGGTCATCTGTGTTGGTAAGTGCAACATCACATGCAAACCATTAGAGTTTGTCTTTTGCAAAGCCAACAGTGCTTTTTTTTAAAGAGTATAAAACAGTTTTCTCAGAGAACAATTAGTTTGATCTCCATTGATTTCCATAAGCAGTCGCAGTAACTGGAGCCCACAGAGTTAATTAGTTTGCTGCTGAGGTCAATCGGAAAGGTTGCTTCAGTATATAGGAATTTCCAAGAGATGAGAATTTCCAGCTTCAATGCACTTCTCTTATTCTTTGAGACCGTGATATATTTGAATGGGCCTCCTGAGCACAATGCTGAGATTCCTTCAAGATATTTTAATGACACCCCATACTAGATATTGTAGCATAATTGGTTAAATCTGACTGTGTCAGGCTCATTAGCAGATGGTTTACATCATCACAGGAAGTGATGTAGTGTCACATGATCTTGCTAACTCTTGGCAAGATGAAGCTTCAGCAAGATGCTTCTTAAAAAAAGTTAATGCTTTCCTTAGATCAGTAGACTTTGCAAATATTCTTTAGCATCACAAAAACACAAAGAATATGAACAAACATTTATTTAATTACGTTGTGATTGAACAATATATGTTCAGGGCCTGAATGTTCAAACATGCAGTCTCGTGGATAATGGCTCCAGACCTACAGTCTGATAGTTTGAGCTTCTGACTTTGGATGTGCTGCTTTGGTTTGTTGGGGATAGCATGTCCTATGCAGAGAGTGACCGGCGTGCCACCCTTATGAAGATGAAATCCCACTTTCACATTGAGAATACCCTCCATCGTGTTGTGTGGCACTATCACTGTGCTAAATGTGGCAGACTTCAAACAAATCTAGCAACTCAAGACTGGGCATCCACGAAGAGCTATGGATCGTCAACAGCAGCAGAACTGTATTCTACAATCTGCAAACTCATGGCCCTGCATACTCCCTGTTAAATCATTACCGTCAAACCAGGGATTCAACCCTGGTTCAATGGAGAGTGCAGAGTGTCTGCCAGGAACAGCACCAGGCACACCTGAAGATGAGGTGTCAATCTGGTGAAGCTACCAAACAGGACTACTTGCATGCTAAACAGCATGAGCAGCAAGTGATAGACAGAGCTAAGTGATCTCACTACCAACAGATCAGACCTAAGCTCTGCAGTCCAGCACATCCAGTTGTGAATAGTGGTGGATATTAAACAACTTACAGGAGGAGGAGGCCCCACAAATATCCCCATCTTCAGTGATGTAAGAGCCCAGCACGTTGGTGCGAAAGATAAGGCTGAAGAATTCGTGACAGTCTTCAGCTACAAGTGCCAAGTAGATGATCCATCTCGGCCTCCTCTAGTGGTCCCCTGGTCTTCAGCCAATTCAATTCACTCCACATGATATCAAGAAATGGTTCCGGACACTAGATGCTGCAAAAGTTGTGGGCCCTGACAACATTCTGACGATAGAAGATTTGTGCCCCAGAACTTGCTGCTTCCCTAGCCAAGCTGTTCGAATACAGTTACAAAACTGTCATCTACCTGGCAATGTGGAAAGTTACCTAGGTATGTCCTGTGTACAAAAAGAAGAACAATTGCCGCCTTATCAGTCTACTCTATCATCGGTAAAGTGATGGAAGATGTCAGCAACAGTGCTATCAAGCAGCACCTGCTCAGCAATAATGTCCAGTTTGGGTTCCGCCACTCAGCTCCTAGCCTCACTACAGCCTTGGCTCAAACATGGATAAAAGAGCTGAATTCCAGAGGTGAGGTGAGAGTGACTACCCTCGACATCAAGGTTGCATTCGACCGAGTGTGGTATCAAGGATCCCTAGCAAAACTGGAATCAATGGGTATTGGGGGCCTAACTCTCCACTGGTTGGAGTTGTACCCGGCACAGACGAAGATGGTTGTGGTGGTTGAAAGTCAGTTATCTCAACTCCAGGACTGCAGGAGATCCTCAGATGAGTGACTTAGGCCCAAACATCTTCAGCTGCATTCATCAATGACCACCCCTCCAACAAAATTACATAAGTGGGGATATTCGCTGATGATTGTACAATGTTCAGCACCATTCATGACTCCTCAGATACTGAAGCAGTCCAAGCCAAAATGCAACAAGTTCTGAACAATATCCAGGCTAGGGCTGACAAGTGGCAACTAACATTTGTGCCACACAAATGCCAGGTAATGACAATCTTGAATCAGAAACTATCTAACCACCGCCCCTTGACATCAATGGATTACCATTACTGAATCCCCTAGTATTAACATCCTGGGGTATCATTGACCAGAAACTCAAATGGACTTATCACATAAACACAGTGGCTGCAAGAGCAGGCCAGAAGCTAGGAATACTGTGGAGAGTAACTCACCTCCTGACTCCTCAAAGCCTGTCCACCATCTGCAAGGCACAAGTCAGAAGTGTGATGGAATACACCCCATTTGCCTGGATGAGTGCAGCCCCAACAACACTCAAGAAGCTTGACACCTTCCAGGACAAAGCAGCCCGCTTGATTGGCATTACATCCACAAGCACCCACTTACTCCACTATTGATGCTCAGTAGCAGCAGTGTCTACTATCTACAAGATATACCGCAGAAATTCACCAAAAATCCTCAGGCAGTGCCTTCCAAACCCACGACCACTTCCATCTAGAAGTACGAGGGCAGCAGACGACTTGCAAATATATCGCCGTTCCTTCACTGTCGCTGGGTCAAAACCTTGGAATTCCATCCCTAAGGATATTGGGGATCAACCTGCAGCAGTTCAAGAAGGCAGCTCACCACCACTTTCTCAAGGGCAACTAGGGACAGGCAATAAAATGCTGGCCAGCCAGCGACCCCCATGTCGAGTGAATATAATAAAAAGGGGTGGGGTGAATTGCTAGCACTTTAATTAGGGCACCTAATTTGGAGACAGAGATCAAGGGAATGTTATGGAAGTAGCTATCTTGAGCAGCAGCAAGGAGAGGGATGATAAGAGCACTGAAGATAGTTTTCATCAATCTTTTTGAGGTCTGTTACAACACAAAAATAAAACCGAGAACTGTGGAAGCTGGAGATTTGAAACAAAAAGGGAAATTGCTGGAGAAGCACAGCAGGTCTAGCAGCACTTGTGGACAGAAAGTAGTGTCAACATTTCTGGTCCAGTGACCCTTCTTCAGAGAGTTCTGATGACCTAAATATGGCAATGATGCACAGCTGACCAGTCCCAGGACAGGAGACGTGGAAGTGTGTGAAACAGCAAGATTGCAGAGGGCACCTAGTGAACGGCTCATCAATGATTGTGTCATCAGCATAAGCTTGCCCACGTTTTCCGGTGATTTCATCCAACTGGATTTTCTCCAGCCTTATTTTTCTTTCATTATATATCCCGTTATTTTTCTCCAGCATTTTCTTGATTAATAAGTGTTGACATTTTAAAGGAAACTATTTTAATGCCTTTTGATTGTCCTGTGTTGCTTGCAGTAGTCTCATTCTCCCCAGGCAGACCAGTGCCATGGGCACATCATGCTGGCTTCATAAAATTGTTAGCCCTGTTTGTTTCTCAGAATGAGTCAGCGTTATCAACTGAAAGCCCGCCTGTTGGACCAGTGCTGAGCCTGTAAAGAGGAACGGGCTGTGCTGGATAGTAATTGTGGAAGAGTTTGGTGTTCCAAAACCCAATGTCGTGATGATTAAACAGTTTGTGTTAACTTCCCCTTTTAAGGGTCCAGTTCTCTGATGTGGTCACTTTGTCTCGTGTTCTTGCCATCAGTATCAAATGAATGTTCCACTGCTTTCATGAAATTGTAGGTAATTGCTTAAAAAGTAAAACTTGTTCCATTTAATGTTACCCAGCTCAATTAGAGTTTGTTAAGGAGCTTTAAAATAATTTATGATAATAAGGTGTAGAGCTGGATGAACACAGCAGGCCAAGCAGCATCAGAGGAGTAGGAAAGCTGACGTTTCGAGTCTGGAACCTTCTTCAGAAAATTGTACAAAATAATTTATCATTGATTTATGAAAGATATATAAGGTACATGTTTCTAAACTGTTGGGGAATGCGAAGAGACTAGAAAAACTGGAAGTTTTTTGGACGAGAAAATGTTAAAATATACAGCTGTGGCGTTCACAATTATTTGGGCTTTTAGTAGCGAATAAGCAGAAACTGTTCCCATTGGGTAGGATGCTCAATAATTGGAAGAACCAGATTTGAGATAAGAAACCAGGTGGAGGAAATTAGAAACAAGATATTTACACAGCAAGTTATTATTAATCTAGAATGCACTGCCTTAAAGTGTGGGAGAAGCAAATTCAGAAGTAAGTTGCAAATGACATTTCAAACATTCTTCAAAAGTTTAAAAAATGTGCAGTTTTGTTGGGTAGTGAGAGCCTGCTTTTGAAGAGTTAACAATAACCAGATAAGGCTCTGGCGGTGCTGTACGTTTCTGTGGTTTAAGCTGAAGTTCTGTCTTCACCTGGTCGAAGGATAGTTGACAGCATGCATCCATAATCATAGAATCCTAACAGTGTGGAAGGCTAGTTGGCCTATCAAGTCCACAAAGACCATCCGAAGAGTATCCCATCCTATCCCAGTAACCCCGCATTCCCCATGGCTCATCCACCTAACCTGTACATCTTTGGACTGTGGGCAGAAACCAGAGCATGTGGAGGAAACTCTCACAGACATGGGGACAATGTGTAAACTCCACACAGACAGTTGCCCGAGTTTGGAATCAAACCTGGGTCCCTGGCACTGTGAGGCAGCAGTACTACCACTGAGTCACTGTGCCGTCCATGATAATGTACAGTATCATGAATATACACCCATCCCCACTTCTGGCATTGGATTACAATGATTTAAGTGATGGCCCATACCTCCTCCTTTGGCATGCTGTTGAATTGTGTACAGCTGTGCATTTGTTAAGTGCTTTGGGATTTTTCTCTATGATTTAAAGGTGTTATCTAAATGCAAGTGATTATCCTCCACTTAAACCTCCGGTAGCAGATGCTTTAAAGTGACATTAGTGACAGGCATTGTTGTTGTGCTCCTCCTGCCACTTAATACAACATGGACAAATTGCGTCTCAAATCCATTCATCCATTTTAGCTCCACACTTTTTTAATACCCCAGTCTGTCAAACATTTATCCATTTCTGTTTTGAAGTTTCAATTGACCGAATCTCGACAGCTATTTGGGACAGAGATAGTAGGAACTGCAGATGCTGGAGATTTTTTTCTGAAGAAGGGTCTAGGCCCGAAACGTCAGCCTCCCTGCTCCTCTGATGCTGCTTGGCCTGCTGTGTTCATCCAGCTCTACACCTTGTTATCTCAGCTATTTGGGACAGAATTCCGGATTTCCACCATCCTTTGTTTGAAGGAGTACTTTCTGAAATCGTTTCTGAATGGTCTAGCTCTGAATCTGTAACTGCTTGCTCTTGGCTTTCAGTCGCCTCGTTAATTAGATCAATTGGATCACTCTGCGACCTTTGAGTCTGAAGGAAGTATCTCGCGATACTATTTGGGAATGGGATGAGAGGAGGTTGAACCGACAAAATTTTTCAGAGTCCTGTGACTACATGTAAATGAACCAAAAGATAATTCGTGGACACTATTCAATATGTTCATATTTTCGTAATTTAATAATGCCCTTAATCTCTTGGCATCTTTACCAGCTGCTTAGTGTATGCTGTCACCAATGCTTTGTCTTCTGTTGCTTGTTGCTGAGGTAAAATATTGTTTTGAAGTTCACTCCAGTCCAATCTAATTGGGACAGTGGTTCCGCAGTGGGCATTTGCTAAAATCCAGGGAATCCTGTTGAATCAGTTGGTTTCTCCCTCAAGCTTGTGTGGATTGTGGGTTCTTTGTCTCTGGAGATGTGAAGGAAGTGGGACCATGTTTTCCTGGCTAGGGCTTCAGGCTTGTTCAAAAACGAGATTCCATAATCAGGCGTGTTCATTCTGCCAAATATCTGTTGGAAACACTTCGAAAAGGTTGGTACTCCTGGAGGACTGAGAGAAAGATAATATTACTTAAGAACATTTCATGGAAGAATGAATGAGAGATTTCAGAGAGTGGGAGCTGACTGTTGGCATGTGGGGGTGACAGTGAGGCAGTGAAAGTAGGAATGGGAGCTGACAGTCGGTGGGGAAGCAGTTAGGAGGAGCAAGGGAGCTGTCATTAATGGGGACAGTTCGAGGAATGTGGGGAGTGGTATCAGTCAGATGCAGAGGAGGTGGGGCAATGTGAGGAGGAGGGGAACGGTCAGTCCAGGTTGGCAGTGTGATGCACACGGAACACGGATAGATTTGGATCTTATCCTGAGGTTAAAATCAAAGGTTCATGGTGGTGTTAGGAGGATAAGGGACCTGGCTCACAGTCCAAGCCTCCTGAAACCTGAATGAAAACAATGAGAATCTCAAAACGAATATTTTTTCCCCCTGTCCTTTTATTTCTTTCACCCTCCTTTCTCTTTTGCTTCCTTTTCCTGGAGATGCCAACTGGGATGTTTCTGAGAGTGCTAGCAACTCTCATTACCTTCCTCGCAGTCATCCTTCATTAATGAGTCTGGATTATCAGTGCTGGGATATACTTAGTGCTGTTACACATCCCTGTCCTCGCCTACAGCTCTCTGTCAGCACCTTCTAACAGGAATCACTGACTGATGCGCTACCTTGTTGGTAGCAGCTACCTTTTCTGAAGAAGGGTCTAGACCCGAAACATCAGCCTTCCTGCTCCTCTGATGCTGCTTGGCCTGCTGTGTTCATCCAGCTCTGCACCTTGTTATCTCTACCTTGTTGGTAGACCCCTCTTTCTCTTCCTCCGGTACTCCTTGGGGACAAAAATTCATTAATTCTGTTGTTGAGGAGAGCATTTCTTTAAGCCCAAGGTAATCTTATGTATGTACCTATTTGGTCTAAGTAGAAGAGTCTTTTTGAGTTAACAATATGAAGTTTATTGCATGACTGCAACTACTTACAGATTACATGAATATGGCTACTCCTATGGGATCTCTCTAGTTCCAGGCTGTATCCAATTAGTCCCACTTTGCTGTTACCAAATCCCTGTGTCATTATCACAGTGGGTGGTGTTACTACACTCATGGTTTTAACCCTTTCAGACCCAAATATGACAAATCTTTGTTTCTGAAATGTAACCCTGCGTAATCATCAAACTCAGTACAAGCTGGAATTGTAGCTGCGACCTTGCAGCCATCAATGGATGAATGATGTGGGATTCTTGTTATGGTAGATCCTATTTTCGTATTGTTCTCCAAAATAAAGTATATTAAGTACTATGAGAAATGAGCAAATCTCATTTATGGTTGCTAATTTTTTACTTCAGATTTTGAAAAAAAAGCAAATTACACAGTTTGTGCTATTGAACTTTTTAACAGAGTAAGTGGTACTGAAGCTGGAACTGCCCATGAAGGTGGTGGAAGCAGAGGCGATCAGGAAACCCAAAAGGATTGGGGATATGAAGGAAATAAACTTGCAGGACTGTGAGGATTGAACGGGGGCATGGTGGGGGTGTGGGAATGACTGAGTTGCTCCATTGAGAGCCATGACAGACTCATTGGGCCGAATGGCCTCCTGTCTGCTGTAAGTGGCTGTGCTTCTCGGGTTTTATGTTAGGTCGCCAGCCTAGACCTTCCATGCATCTTCGGATGGCTGCATATTCTGCCAGCAGCTGCTGCATTTTTCTTCTCTTCTGAGCCCTGTGACCCCCCCCATTTGAGAAGTGAGCTCCCTTTACCGAGAAGTCATTCCAGTTCGGAAAGGTGGAAATGTGCAGCTGCAATCTCCAGAGTAGACCCCGTATTCCTGCTTGCAGACTACGTGACACTTACACCTTAACTCTGCCATTAGTGTACAGTTTTTAAATGACCAAGAAGCTCCTTGTATTTTTTTCCCCGTATAGAACCTGACCCTACAACCATTTCCACAAGCCTCATTTGCAATTGGGTCAGCCATGATGGCCATTGGACATTGAAAGCTCGTAGTGTCCCTTTGCCCAGCATTCATGTAATTGCAGTGGGAGGGAATATAGTGAAGGCTGTGCCCCTAGCCTCATTGGTGCCTTTTTGGCGTGCACCCACAACGGAGCTGTGCGTGAGCTGGTCTGTGCACAGTAGTGGCGATCCACTGTGGAAAGTCTTGCTCAGCGACCCATGTTGCTGCATAATTTGCTGCCTCCTGCTCATTTTTGCTAATCAAAGGTAGATTATTGAGAACCTAGGTGTATTAAAACCAAGGGCTGGCCCATGTCTCCTCAACTGCTAATTGATGGTCTGTAATAGTGATCTCCCAGAGACTTGACAGAATCTCAATCCTTAAATGTGTGACTGAGGAAAACTGCTGTACTGTGACTGCTGCTCCACCTTTAAACTGGGCAGCTTCCAGAGCAGAGGAAATTGAAGCTGGACTTCTGTTCCACAGTTTAACTGATTCTCAGACTGTAGCTCTTGCTAACTGGTGTGGCCTTTGTCAGTGTTATCATGGAAAGTTCTTGCATATTCTTCCTCCCTCGTGTGCTTTTTCTGCAGAATTTCTTTAACAACTACGCAGCTGACACGACCTGGCTGTTTCCCCTCTCAGGAAATGAGTTGCTTTGTGGTTGAGGGATGGCGTAAGAAAATGTTATGTTAGAACATTGGAGGAGAAATTCAACGCATTCTCATGAAAAAGAAAATCCAAAATTGAAGCTAAATATTAGTGTGACAGTAAGCAGGTAATCTGTTTAGATGATGTTGATTTGAGAGGTAGATTCTATCCACGATACTGGGGATAGTTCCCTCAATCTTGTTTGTAATAATACCGTGAGTCTTTTACATCGACCTGAGAATGGAAACAGGCTTGGTTTAATGTCACGCCTGAAAAATCTGTGGCAGTGCAGCTATCCCTCAATACTGCATTGGAGCATTGCCTTTTCTGTTTGTGTTTCCTTCCTGGAGATAGACAGAACATTGGCAGAAGAACTCTGAAGTCAATCATGTTTTCTACTTAAGTGCATTCCAGTTTGGACTTCCATACAGGAATCTCGTGAATTCTGGCCTAAGATTGTTTCACCCCAGTGAGAGGCTCAGATTCCTTTCTGGCATACTGCTTAACATGTCTGTCTCAAGTATCAATGATTCACTTAAAATGGGTTGTACAACAGTTTGGTAGAAGCCCATTGGTGGGAGCTAGCAGCCCTTGTACAGGATGGTTAATTCCAGCTCTCGCCCTGCTTCTTTCTGTAATACTATTCCAGATCTAGTTTAAATAGGTACAGAATAACAACCTCAGTGGATGCAAATGTTGTTGCCTCTTCCTCTGGCCCATGCCACACACCATTACTTTGTTGAAAGGTTGGGCCTAGCAACCTTGCCCATTCTCACAGAAACTTATGATACCGTTGTATGGTACCTTGCCAACCTTTGGGGTGCAAGCTAGTTTTCACCCTAGCTTGTTGCCTTAAAAGAGAAAGGCGCTACTATGGATTGTTTTGCCATGGTTTCAGACTTTGTCAACAGGAACAAATTTGCATGAATCAGGAGATGAAGTCCAATCATGTATTGAGGAATGTATTGCCTAAAGTGAAAATCAGTTTAAATCAAGATAACATATTTTTCAGGCCTTGTGTGCTGCCTTTTAAAAGGCCACTGTAAAATCTGAGGTGGGGTTCAAGTCAAAGCCGTAAATATGCATGATTCAACTGCTTGTCTAGAGGATTAAGTGGATGAACAGTTTCTCATCACTCTGATCCCTGCCCCATTTCATTTATGAGTGGCTCTATTGAGAACTTCTGTAATTTTTCTTTAAGGTACTTTTGTGTATTTCAACACCCACTATGTAGCAATTCATCTTCACAGATTAAAACTTACAGGACAGGTTCCTGCACAGCAGCTGCTTTCAGTCGTAGCCGCCTACTTTGTTTGAATCATTTTTAAACTTTGGTGCCAGAGTCAGAAATTTTGAGTCCTCAGCCCAAGCACAGTGGCCCTGCCTCTGACCTGAGAACAAAGAGTGCTCTGCCCGCACTCCTGTTCATACATCTACAGTTTAAGCAGAGTGGCAGTAATATCACAGTTGAACCTGGAAGAAGACTGTTTAGATATAGCAAGACCTGCAGATGCTAGAAGTCAGTGTCAACACAGTGTGGAGCTGGAGGAACACAGCAGGTCTGGCAGCATCAGAGGAGCAGGCAAGTCGGATGAAGGGTCCCGACCTGAAACAGAAGATTGTTTGGATCTGTGCTAGATCTCATTGCCACCACAAATAGACCATCTCTTTTTTTATTTCCAATTTGCTTTATGGGGGCTGTTTGAAGTATGTGAATTTACTGTTGAAGTTAGTTCTCAACTGTAAGCTTACTCAAGGTTCTTTGCTACTTCCCCTACTTGTAACCTCTTAATGTCTTAACAGGCATGGTGAAACTGGGTGCACGTCCACTGATGTGTAGTCTGAGACCCTTTGGATTTTTAACCAAAACAAAAAGGAATATTCTTAAGTAATATGAATACTCATAAGACAACATCTAGAGTACTCTGTACATTATTGATCACCATTTTTAAGGAAGGATGTAAATGCATAGGAGAAGTCTGGGAGTAAGTTTACCAGACTAATACTTCGAATTGGTGGTTTGTCTGATGTGGAAATGTTGGAGAGACTAAGTTTTTATCTGCTGGAGAGTAGAAGAGTAAGAATCAATGTTATGGAAACATATAAAATCTTGAGCGGTCATGACAAGTTGGATGTGGATTGTTGGAGAATCTAGATCTAGAGGTCACTGTTTAACAATCAGAGTCATCTGTTGAAAACAGAGATGATTTTGTTTTTCCCCCAGGTATAGAAAATAGCCCTAGCCAATTGAGCCTCTCCCTTTAGCTCAAACTCTCCAGCCCTGGCAACATTCTTGTAAATCTTTTCTGAACCCTTTTTAGTTTCACAACTAGTTTCTCTTGCTGAAAAGGTGGTTGAAGCAGTGTCTTAGAACACAGAAGGCATAGATTATAGTAAAGCAACAGGGGTGAATGGTTATCGGATTAGGTGGGAATGTGAATTTGAGGTTCCAATCTGATTGGGCATGATCTTATTCAATGATGAAGGAGCTGAATGGGACAATGCTATTCCTTGTTCATATGAATGAAATGCACTTTCCAAAACCAAATCTAGTTTCTTCTCTTCAAAACATTTAACAGCGCAGGACACCTTTGCATTGATATTGTGCCTTTGATATGGTAAAACCTTCCGAAGATTGACGATCACAAAAAAAGGGCAAGTGACCTAAATGTTTGCCAAAGAGGTAATTCTATAAGGAAGTTCCTTAAAAGAAGGGAAGCAAGGTGGATAGTTTAAAGGAGGGAAATTTAGAGCCTGAGGCCTTGACAGCAATGGCTGCCAACACTGGGACAAAGAAAATGGGGCATGGTCACTGAGTGCTCAGAGGGTTGGCTGTAGAAGGTTCCAGACATTGGAAGAGCTAAGGTCATGGAGGGATTTAACCCGTTTAGGATACCACTCTATTCCACTCTACTCCTCATGTGTGTGATTCTATTTTTCACATTTACACCAGATTGTCAGCAAAGTTTCTCCAGTGAGGTCAGGAATTATTTGTGAACACACAAAGGAGCATGTGGAATATTCATTGAATGAAGAAAACAGCCAGTGTTTTTCATCCCTGGCTCATTTATTGTGGCTCAGATGGTAAATGTGATTTAGTTACACGATACTAGGACGGCCCCAGTTTTAATCTCCAGCTGTCTTGAGTTGGACTGTGTCAGTAGAACAGGAATAGCAGCACTCACCTTTGTGTCTGTGGTCTACAAAGGTTCAGCTGGAATCCCCTGTTTGTTTGCGGCCTATTGATTAGAACTTGCATGAAAATTTAGAAGATGAGAGTCATATTTCAGCTACTTTTGGATATTGCATGCGCATCTGGTCACCTTGCTATAGGAAGAACGTTGTGAAACTAGAAAGGGTTCAGAAAAGATTTACAAGAATATTGCCAGGGTTGGAGGGTTTGAGCTATAGAGACAGTCTGAATAGGCTGGGCTATTTTCCCTGGAATGCCAGAGGCTAAAGGGTGACCTTATAGAGGTTTATAACCTCATGAGGGGCATGGATAGGGTAAATACGCAAGGTCTTTTCCCCAGGGTGGAGGAGTTCAAAACTAGAGGGCATAGATTTAAGGTGACAGGGGAAAGATATAAAAGAGGTCTAATGATGAACTTTTTCACACAGAGGGTGGTGTGTTTATGGAATGAGCTGCCAGAGGAAGCGGTACGATTACGGCATTTGGATGGGTATATGATGAGGAAGGGTTTAGATGGAGATGGGCCAGATGCTGGCAAATGGGACTAGATTTATATAGGATCTCTGGTCGGCATGGACAAGTTGGACCGAAGGGTCTGTTTCCATGCTGTACATCTCTGTGACTCTGTGACTCTATGACTCTATCTACAATCCCAGTAACAATCTTTTGAAGTGATAACTAAAACAAAGAACTGCAGGTGCTGGAAATCTGAAACTAAAACAGGCATTGCTGGTGAAACTCAGCAGGTCTGGCAGCATCTGTGGAGAGAAAGCAGAGTTCAACTTTTTTGGGTCCGATGACCCTCTTTAGAACGTTCTGATAAAGGGTATTTGGAATTAAACATTAACTCTGCTTAAGATGCTGCAAGACCTGCTGAGTTTCTCCAGCAATTTCCGTTTTTCTTTTGAAGCGTTGTGTGCTGAGGCGGTGTCACATACAAATCAATTTATCACCCAGCTGCAAAATCCTTTCGACTTAAACTGACAAAACAATTGGCACGTAGTTCTGTGTCAAAAATGGCTTGTCCATTCATGTGAATATAAAGGCCATTCATTTCATTCATTGTGTTGTGTATACCTAAAGCTGAATGTAGGCCTGTGGTAGTAACCAAAACTTCAAGTGACAGCCAGTATCATGTGCATGGACATTTAAAAACCTGGAAATGTGTGTTTTTCATATGATCACACACACCCTCCATGGTTGATTAAGTTGGCAACATGGTCTCCTACATCACGTAAATGATGGTCTTTTGGTGTGGTGCTGGTCCCCATAGAATGGTATCTCCAAACATAGAGTTAACCCATTCAGGGGGATTGAAAAGGGTCTAGGCCTGAAACGTCAGCTTTCCTGCTCCTCTGATGCTGCTTGGCCTGCTGTGTTCATCCAGCTCTACACCTTGTTATCTTGTATATTGTCCAGCAGCTTTTTCTTGAGGCATGTGGGCATGATAATGTAAGCTGCTAAGTTAGTGTGTTAACCAGTCAAAGGTGTCTTGCTATCAAAGGTTCTGATGAAGCTTCATAAACCACGAAACATTTTCTTTTTCTCTATTCTGTTTCTTTCTTTCCCTCCCCGCAGAAAGAAGCCACCTGACATGTTGAGTTTTTTAAATTTATTAATGGATTGAGGATGCCGCTGGCTAGGTAGCATTTATTGCCCATCCCTAATTGCCTGAGGGCAGTTCAGAGTTAACTACATTGCTGTGGGTCTGGAGTCCGATGTAGGTAAGGATGGCAGTTTCCTTCCCTAAAGGACATTAGTGAACCAGATGGGTTTTTCCAACAATTGACAATGGATTCATGTTCAACATTCCACATTCTTTATTGAATTCAAATTCCACAATCTGCCATGGCGGGATTCGAATCCATGTTCCCAGAATGCTATCTGGGTCTCTGGATTAACAGTCCAGGGATAAAACCACTGGCCCATCGCCTCCCACAATTTTTTGTGGTTTCGTGTGTTCGGCTTTTGAATTTGTTTTTATCTGCTGCAATGAATTTTGGAAAATATTATTTCCTATTAATAAGTGGCTATCATTCGTATCAATGCCACTTATGGTTTTAATGCTCATGTTGTTATAAGCTGAAATATGGTGTTCGCAAGTGAATGAAAGATCACACTGGAATGCAAGGAATTTTATGCAGTGGCATGAATGATATGATGACATGATTGCATTCTCCTTTCGGATACATCATGACAAAGCTTAGCATCAGCTTGTAAATGTTGTGTTAGTCATTTAGTTAGAAAAGATTATTCAGTCAATCAAACTACTTCCTTTCAGACCAGGTACGTGTTATTTGATCATCGACTCTTTTGGGACTCATTGGTCTGCTATGGAAACTGCCCCTACTCCAATTGTCACATTAACAATTCTCCCTTGATTTGAAGAGAAACTGTATTCCACATAATGCTTCGGTCTATCTGTACTTAACATTCCAACATGTAATCACATTTGTGGCCGCGTATGCATCCATCACTTTAATGGCAAACCACTTTTACCTCTCAATTTAGCTCCTTTAAATTCTACTCTTTTTGCTTTATATGTTAATCTGTATCCAGCAGTAGGTGACCCTGTTCTTTCATAGAAATATAGAAAATAGGAGCAGGAGTAGGCCATTTGGCCCTTTGACCCTGCACCACCATTCAATACGGTCATGCAATTTCAGTATCCCACTCCCGCTTTCTCTCCATATCCTCTTGATCCCTTTAGACACAAGGGCTGCCTCTTGAATACCCTAACAAACTGGCCCCATCAGCTTTCAGTGGTAGAAAATTCAATAGGTTCGCAACTTTGAGTGAAGAAATTCATCCTCATCTCAGTCCTGAACGGCTTGCCCCTTATTCTTAGACTGTGACCCCTAGTTCTGGACTTCTCCAACATTGGGAACATTCTTCCCACGTTTAGTCTGCCCAGTCCCAGTAGGATTTTATACTTTTAGATGAGATTCCCTCTCATTCTTCTAAATTCCAGTGAGTACAAGCTCAGTCAATTCTGTCTTTCTTCATATGTCAGTCCTGCCATCCTGGGAATCAGTCTGGTGAACCTTCGCTGGACTCCCTCATCCTGGGTTGCCTTCCCTCTGTGTTGCTGCATGTTCAGGTACATCCAGATCCACTTAAGCAAAAGCCTTGCATCAAACTGCTAGTTGGGAGCGACTTCTGTCAAAATTATCTGATCAGAACACGCATTCACCTCTGTATTTCCTTTTGAAGGTGATGTATACCCAATGATTTGTTTTCTAAATCTGCTAAGTGGGTTTTGATAGAACAACTGGGCAAAAGATTGTATTCAAACAGCAGTTCATATAATTTTATAATGAACAGTTTCTTTAAACATGTTTAAAATTCACATCCCTCAATAAGTAAATGAGAAAGACATGACCCAATCAAGTCTTTAGCAATTGAAATGAGAAAATCCTGGATCTGTACTGAGTTAACTGCTGTCAGCTAAGACCTCGGTTGCAGCTCTACGCTTGATGATAAAGGTCAGCATTTATGTAGCACCTATCATGACCTCACAAGATCTCAAGGTGCTTCGTAGCAGTGAAATAATGTTGAATACAGGATTCCTTTGGTATAGTATAATTTGGTAACCAATTTGGACACAGTAAGATTCCAGAAACAATAATGTGATGATCAGTTAATTTTTTTGTGTGTGTGTAATGTGGTTGAGGGATAAGAGATAAAGAGGTGAAAGTTATCAGAATGCATTTCTGCTCCTGATTGCTATTGGCACCTTATTTTGGAATATGTATAGGGGGAGGGTAAGAGTGAAGTTGGCTGTGATGCCCCCTTTGAGACAGGCATCTGTGCGCATGCACATTGAAGATTGGCCCTGGGCCATAGAGTGGAGAATTGCCTGTGAAAACAAGCCCAAACAAGTCTGAATGGACCATGTACTGCTCTTTGGTGATTTTGATCAATGTGGTATCGTCTGAGTAGATGCAAGGAGGAATATCTGGTAATCTTCCTGAATTATCGTCTCTTAGCGAATGTAAGGTCAGGTGTTTGACTAAAGGGGTGAAGCGGGAAGACTCCTACTGTTTGTTGTCTTTACACTGTTGACAGGCTGTGTTTTATACTTAAGTCCTAAAGAGGAAAATGTGTTTTAGTGTGTTCAGAACATTGCCTTTGCAATATTTCCTGATTTTCAGTCTGCTACTTATTTGTAGGAAGTCAGCACAACAACTAGTTAATCACCGTATTATTGTGATTATAGTAGGATAGATAAATATCAGAAATTGATGTTGCATTTACAGTTGTATGCTGTTGGCCTAGAATTCTATTTATCATGCACCCTTCTGAACTGGTTTCTCTTCACATTCTCCATCTGCCACAGAAACATTTGGTCATTCACACAGGAAATTAGCCTGGGTGCAGTAGTCAGTTTGAAACATATTGCCTTCCACTAAGCTATTAATGAAACTCCCAGAAGTTGGAAACAGTTTTCATGTCAAATCTAGCTAGAGGGTTAACACATGAATATAGCCATTTGGGAGAGATCCCAGAGAGTTCTTGGTACTTAGGGAAATTGTACTTTAGGCATCCAAACTATCTTTTTTGGAGAAGAGAACTGAAGTTTGAATGGCAAATTAGAGAATATATGATTATTGTATTCAAAGGAAAGATGTAATACTCATGTCTGCTGAGATTCAATAACTTTTTTTCTGTTATGATGTTGTTTAGTATGCAAATAAAGGCAGTTGCATTTTAAAAAAAAAAGTATCTTTTATGATCACAAGATCTTTCAAAGATATAGTGCTTTTAAGATCACGGACATCTCAAAACACTTTGCAGTCAATAAGGTACTTTGAAATGTAGTCTTTGTTGTACTACAGAAAGCACAACAGCTAATTTGCACCTGATTAGTTCCCACAAACAGCAGTGTAGTGCACGATGAGATCATTTGTTTTAAGTAATGATAATAAAGGAACTATTGATCAGTGCAGCAGGGATTGCGCCTGCTCTTCTTAAATTGCCATGGGAACCTTCACACCCACATGAGAGATCAGCCAGAGTCTCTCTTATTTCAGCGTCTCATCTGAAACAGTGCAGAATTCCTTTGCTGTACCTGAGTATCTGGTTAGACTTTTGTGTTCAGGAGACCTGAACCTGCAAACTTCTGTTTCAAGATTGACCAACTGAGCCACAGCTGCCAACTTAAATTGCTTTAACACCAGCGAACTACTTTTTGAAGTGTGGCACTGTCGTAAAGAAAGGCCAGTGCTAATTTGTGCACTGTTAGGGTTCACAAATGAAAGCAATACCCTACAAACAGCAACAAAGTAAAATGCTACAAGAACACTTCTTAGCCTCATTGAGTAGTTCCAGCTGGGAGGTACACACGGACAGGTAGTATCATGCCTTGTTTGAAAAATGTTAAGCCCAGCAGTGCAATTGTACAGTGTGCTAGTGTCAAATTTTGGAGCGGGACTTGAAGCCATGACCTCTGACTTGGGGAACAGTGTGATGCCAATGAGCCAAAATTGACACACTGGAGGAAATAATCCAGGATTACATGCCTGATGGTTATGGATGTGCTGCTGTGGCTTGAAGAGAATACAACATCCTTTGGCTCTGCACATCCCTGTAGCTTTGTCAAAACTTAAGTGAATTCTCTCTTAGAGATAGTAGGAACTGCAGATGCTGGAGAATCTGAGATAACAAGGGGTAGAGCTGGATGAACACAACAGGCCAAGCAGCATCAGAGGAGCAGGAAAGCTGACGTTTCGGGCCTAGAAGAAGGGTCTAGGCCTGAAACATCAGCTTTCCTGCTACTCTGACGCAGCTTGGCCTGCTGTGTTCCTCCACCTCTACACCTTGTTATCTCTGAATTCTTCCTTACACAGATTGACGTATCAGAAGATGAGAAATGTTCTTTCAGTGGGTCGAATACTCATAGCAGCAGCTTTTTAAAGAAAAAAATTACAGCCAGAATTTTCAGGGCCCCATTCAAAGCTCTCAGAAGGGCAGTCAAGGGAGTTCAAATGGATGGAAAGCAACAGTTCAGTTTCCTGGTGACAGGATAGAGTTTTCGGAACCATTGGAAGCTTTCAGGTGGGTCAGCTTTTCCAATCTGGATGGTCAGGAACCTCTTAACATTCATTTGCAATCTGTGAATACCCACCAGCATCCCAGCTTGGTAGAGTTATATTCACCGGCACAATCTTGTTAGGCTATCGTTTTGATGGTCCTGTGGCATGCCCACCTTAGAGTGCTCAATCACATTAACAGAGGTGGGAAGTGTTGAATGGACAGTGGTACCAACCCTGGCAGAGTACAGCAGATCATTCATCCTTTTGAGATGCTGGTGGCACGTTCTCTTGAGCTGTCCATGGGTGCTCCCCTTGGCTGCTACCACTGTCCTGGCTATATTTGTTATTTACGATGGCCTCTTATCACTTTCCCTAGGAAAAATACACCCCTCCTCTCCTAGATAGTGTTCAGGAGAATCTCTTTGGGAGGCATCACCAAAGTGTGGCATTGCTCTTTACTGTGTCTCTGACATCCTGGGAGGGGGGAGGTGCTGGTGGACAGGATGAGCAGAGGTTAAGTGATGCACTGAGGGCCTTTTAAATATGGCAGACAGAAGTTGGAACCCGGAAATTCTCGTCGGAGAACAGAACTTGCCACTTGTCTGCTTGTAAAATTTGGTATTTTGTATGCATGTGAATATGCAATGAGCTGAGTACTAAATTGTGCAAGAAAACCCAACCCACCCCTGAGCAGAAGAATCTCCCATTGCTAGTTAGTCTCAAAGAAAGACTCTACACTTTGTCCCTATCTGTCATAACACTGTCTTTATGCAAAATCATGTAAGCTTTAGGTCATCTCAGAACAGAATGAAAGTTTGAATCATCAAATGAATGATTTTGATAAACTTATGCCTCTTGCAATTTTTTTTTCCCATTGTCATACATGAATAGTGCCTTCTTTCTCCAAAAGCCATTTAGCATGAGACAGTGCTCTGATCTTTAGTCCAAACGTCAACTGCAGACTCGTTGATGGGTTAACAACACAATATGGCCTTATTATTTCTCGACATTTTTGCATTAATGTGAATTTGGAAGTGCAGTTGCTGAAGCTGACTATTCTTATTAAGAGGTTTCTCTCCTATATTTCAGGGCTTGTCATCTTCTTTGTGCCAAGGACCAAATTCTGATCAAAATCAGCTTCCTTGTATTTGAACACTGAGATAGCCCATTCACAGTGGTGCAAGGCCCCCTCCCATTTTACTTTATCTTACCACATCAGCATATCCGTCTATCTTGTACTTGTCTATCTTTCCATCAGAAGCATCACTCTACCCTTGCTTTTTGGGTACTGAATTACCATTTCTTGAAGAAAGGTGTCACTCCCGAATTTCTTATTGGATTCATTTACGATTGTCTTCTTTCCAGTTAAATGTTGCAACTGTAAGTAATACACAATAAAATGAAAACAGAAATTACTGGAGAAGCTCAGCAGGTATGTCAGCATCCATGGAGAGAGAAATAGAGTTAATGTTTTGAGTCTGATTTTCAAAATAGTGACTCTGTTCCTCTGTCTACAGATGCTGCCAGGTCTGTTGTGTTTCTCCAGCATTCTGTGTTTTCATGTCAGATTTTCACCATCTGTAGTATTTTGCTTTTATCTAAGCAATACCCTTGTCTTTAATCCAAAAGACTTAGTTGTCTATGAGGTTCTACGAGATGTACTATGCAAATGCACAACATATTTTAAATATAGTCATTGTACTGTAGGTTAATAGAAGAAATATTTGAGTTTTTAAGTACTTAATTTATATCTAATTTTCTTGTACTTGTTTTCAAAAATACATTTTAATCCTGAGGTAACAATCTCTTGCAGCATATGGAGTAACAGACACCAATCCTAGTGCTGGACGTTAAGTTCATCTTCTCTGTCCAGCATTCCTTTGGGATTGAGGATGATTCTGGTGTGATGGATTCTGAGACAGCTGAGAAGTCCAATGCATAATCTGCAGATTTTCCACAAGCAGGGAAGGCTTGGAATTTTTGGTAGATTGATTGTTTTGAAATTTACGCCCTCTCTCAACTTCACCTCTGCCAGCTCCCAGTGATGTCACATGAAATATTTTGTGTTTTTCCTCACACGCCTTCCTTATTTTGGCTGGACACAACCTAGAGACTCCCGTACATTGGCAGGGCTGTTTGACCATTTCAGGGATGCTTTAAAGAAAATCCCTAACATGTTTCTGCTGTTCAGATGGAAATTTCCTGTGACCAAGTTCTCATCAGAACATTGCTTCCGGAATCTAGTGTCTGGCCCGTGGATAATATTGTCCTGACAACAATGCTGCCTCTAAAGATTTGGATCAATATAACATATGACATTGAAGGACTATTTGTGACACTTGTTTTTAAAGACCAAGGATTGTTGAGAGATTGCTGCACTTTTTGAAATTAAGTAACTTAACATTCATTGTAAGTGCTGTTTGTACAGTTGCTGGTTCAAGCAGTAGTGGTCGGTTTGCAGATGAGCTGGAGCCAATGGCAATATAAATAGAGATTCACCCGGCAGCAAGCATCTGATTGGTCTGTGTGTTAGTGACCAGTTGTCAATGACAAAGACATTATGCCTGGCAACATATATGTGTTTGGTTCCCAGGTCGCTGAACAAGCCATTAGATCTCTGCAAGCTCAGAAGCAGTCTCTGTTCTCTGCAGTAAAGCCACTTTAAGCCTGAAGAAAACCAATTTGCTGTTCCTTCTTCATAAGTTGCTGTAAGCTGCAACTTTTAACTAACAAATGAGAGATGTTTATAAGTAAGAAACATTCACCCTGTGCCTCTTGAAAATCAGTGGAAGCATCTGGAGAAAAAAAGACTGTGAAGCAACATTCTGGTCAGCACAAGAATAATCTCAGAAAACCCTGAGAACATGGACCACTGAACTGTTTTCCCATCTTTCTCTTCACCCATAATACCTATGCTTTTTTTTTTGTGTCTATATGTCTATTGAGGGTGAGTTTATACAGAGGTTAGACTTTCAATCAGAGTACTTGTGCAAATGGTTCATAATTGTTCATCTGTAGCTAGAATCTATTTATTTGTGATAAATAGAAATTCCTGTAAGTAAAGCAACCTGGTGTATGCTTCCTGTCAACCTGGGTCTAAAAGTCAAATAAATTGGGGAATTCTGCACACTTTTCAAAATCTTTAACTTTTATGATGACTCTGGGAATAGCAGGGTTGATTTCCAGTGCACTATTCCAGTGAGCTATGACATTTATGTTTAATCATTATGCTGTGTAATAGTTTTGACCCTACAGCAGAAATTGCTGCATTATAAGCCGCACAGATTGAACTGGTTTTCAGGAATTGCAATTCACACTGGAGACACAGGTGCATTGTTTAGCTGAAATTATGAAGATTTGTTGTGACTATCAGAATGGCAAAGCCATTTTAATTGTGTACGCAGATACTTAAAGAACTGCCTACGAGTTGTAATCTGATCTATCTCTGACAAGTCAGCACACAGCCCAAAGAAAGTTGGTTGGTGTGTAAACTGGACAGTCCGGTTCCAACAGATCTGAATCGGCTCTGATGTGAGACAGCAGAATGCTTTCTGCATTGGCCTGCGCTGCCCTTGAACAAAAGAGAAGAGAGAGAGGTAAAATGGTTACTTAATTAGAACAAATGTTGCTGAGACCTCCATAATTGGTAGATAATGGTGATTTATATCTCGGACATCATGATAGATTGCCTCATTTAACTACTTACCTGAGGTAGACGCCAGCACTTTCAAGATGTTCATTTTCAGATTGACTGTTATGTGTACCTTCATTGTTGAATGTTTTGTTTTCAAATTATAGATTGTGGTTGGTGAGTCATGATAGTTTTATTGATGGCCATGTCTTTTTGCCCTTTATGAGATAGATTTGGAACCCAACACAAATTTAAAGGATCCTTTTTCAAATTACGATTAAGCTCCTGTAACTGTGTCCAAAAGTAGTGATTTGTTAACTGTCAAGCTATAAATTCAAGTCAAGTTTTTAAAATTCCTTACTCACAATAAGTCTATAAGCGTTTAGACCCAAGTGTCTATCAGATTACTAAGTTATCGTTATTTGCAGATACAATTGAATATGACTCAGGCAAATCAGTTTTTCCCACTGCCGACGCTGCCAGCCCTAGTAAGTTTCCACGGCGTTCTGTGTTTGTTTCATACTTCCAGTATCCACACTCTTTTGACTTTAGTCAGTTAAATGTTCTGTCTGATGCTCACTGTAGTCATCCTGATTCTTCAGGCAATTGATCATCATGGCATGTGGTGGTGCATTCCTGTAGTGAGTGACATAAATCTATGTCACTCACTACAGGAATGCACCACCCACCACTCTCTGTGGAAAAAACCTACATCTGACATCTCCCCTACACCTTCCTCCAATCACCTTAAAATTATGCCCCCTCGTAATAAGGGAAAAAGTCCCTGGCTATCCACTGTATCTATGCCTCTCATCACCTTTTACGCCTCTATCAAGTCACCTCTCATCCTTCTTCGCTCCAATGAGAAAAGCCCTAGCTCTCTCAACCATTGCTCATAAGACCTGCCCTCCAGTTCAGGCAGCATCCTGGTAAATCTCCTCTGCACCCTCTCTAAAGCTTCCACATCATTCCTGTAATGACGTGACCGGAACTGAACACAATAAACTTTCTCTTCAAAGACTGTATAGAACTGATTTAGGACCTTTTGTATGTATTTGGAGAGAAGGTTTTATGAATCAAGTATACTTTGCAATTAAAAAAAAATGTCAGGGACCGAGGTAGCTCAATTCAATCATTAGGTCAATATATCACATAAAACTGAACTGCAATCTTCTGTATAAACAATTTATGGAAACCTGAAATATTTTCAATGATCATCGTGTGTGAGTGAAGTGAATAATGTTTACATGGTCTAAGCAGGGATGGCGGCTGCATCCTTTAGAAATGTTTCACCTGGGATTACAATAAACCACACAGCAAGGATCGAGTGCAGGTTAGAAAAACACAAGTTTCAGGATTCTCAACTTTGAGGTATTGAACTAAAAGATGAAGAAATATTACACAGAACAACAGTTGGGATTAATTGTCAGAGCTGGGATGTTACATGCAACTCTGTGCTCAGTATCATGAAAATGATGGTTAAAGAAGACAGCATCAACAATGCCACAGAAATACACCAGAAATGAAGTGTGAAACATTCGCAATTGAAACCGAGAAGTTTAAGGGAAATCCTTAAATCATTTTCAGAATTATGAAAAGGTTTTCAGGCAGTAAATAATGAAAGATTGGTTCCTATTATTGGTGAATCACAACCATTATTAGAAGAATGAAGGGGAAAGTTGGAGGACAGCTTTTACCATTTAGGAGGCAATTGGAGTTGGAAGTGCCCAATCATAATTAGCTTTTGAGGCAGGGAATACAACCATTTAAAATGGGAACTGGGTAAATTGTCAAGAAAGGAACAAAACATTTGGGAGAGGGTAGGAAAATAGGCTTACGGTATCCAGCCATAATTGAAGAATCCATACCAGCACAGGAGACCAGTCTGTTTCAGTGTTGTAAACAAAATGGATTTGTTTTTGTTGTGTTGCTCAGCTCTTGAAAATAAGGTTAAAATACCTGACTCTTTGTACAGAACAATACACATTTGTATATGTTTTTTAAAAAGATTAGAAAAAACACTCGTTGCTGCATAGCCCCCATTCCCTTCAGTGTTTGTACCTCCCTGCACCTTTGCAGCAAACAATAATCAGTTGTAAATAGATACATGTGTAAAATCTGGCGAATTGGTACATTGCCAATGCAGAAGTCAAGCTGACATTGTAGAAAATTCAAGCCCTGTTCTCCAAGAATACTGAAAGACATTATTTAGACAAAGCGTTTCAACACATGTGGGTACAGCAGTGTTATCTTATGTGCAGCACCTTCTATGCATGTGATTACACAAAAGAAAGCCTCTTGTGTGTGTGTCTGCATTATATGTGTATCCTGCAGTCACTGTATAGCAAAAGGCTACACAGAGCTAACTGGTATAGACCAAGGATAGCTGGTACAAAGAATGGTGTTCATATCATTGATTTTACTACATAAGCAAATCTATTTGTTGGGCAGATTCTTGCTGCTAACATTTGAAAGAAATATGAAATGTTGCAAATAAGAATGGCAAAACTAGTCAAAATGGAAAATGACAATATGAGGTTGCTACCTTGGCTTGCTTCTCAAAGGTGAAATTAGAGGCCAGTTGTTTTCTTAGGGAGTCCAAGAGTGGTATTGTACTGACTACAAATTTACAATCTTCCCTAGTCTTGGAGGAGGTGCGAAAAGACTTAAGATTTGCAAATATCACACGTTTGTTCAACAAAGGTGGTAAGGATAAGTCCAGTAAGTTACAGATCAGTCAATTTAAATTCAGTAATGGGGAATCTACTGGAAGCAATTATTCGGATAGAATTAGTAGTCACATTGAAAAATGTGACTTGAAAAAAAGCCTTCCTGCTCCTCTGATGCTGTTTGGCCGGCAGTGTTCATCCAGCTCTACACCTTGTTATCTCATGTTTAGCTAATGTAATATTTGGAAGAAATAACAGAAGAGGTCAACGAGGGCAATGTTCTTGATGTGGTTATGTGGAATTTTAGAAGGCGTTTGATACTGTGCCGCACAACAGCTGATGGGCTGAAGGGCCTCTTCCGTGTTGTGTGATTCGACGACTATATGACAGCTTATAGAATAAAAGGGACAGTAACAGTATGAATTCAAAATCCACTGAGTGATAGGAAACAGAATAATGGTCAATGGATTTTTTTAGGTGAGATGAAGATTTGTAGTGGAGTTAGAGTTCGGTGATGAGACACTTGCTTTTTTTCTGATATATATTAATAACATATATCTTGGTGTGCAAGGGACAATCTCACAGTTTGTGAATGATATGAAACTTGGAATCATTGTAAACTGTGAAAAGGACAGTGGTCGAATAACGAAAAGGACAGAGTTATGTTGGTGGAGTGGATGGACAGGAGGCAGTTGAAGTTAAATGCAGAGATGTGTGAGATGAGGTATTTTTACAGGACAGACAAGAAGAAATAAGGCTTACAATTCTAAACGGGGATACAGAGCTACCTAGGTCGACATGTGCACAGATCATTGGAGTTGGCAGGAAGGTGGAGAGAGTGAATAAGAAAGTGTACAGTATCCTTGGTTTAATTAATAGGGCCTCAGATTATTAGGAGGAAGGAGGTGATGCTGAACTTGAATAAGATGTGTTAGACCTCTGCTTTGCAGTGTTGCATACAATTCCAGGTGCCACGCTGTAGGAAGGATATCAATGCATTGGAGTGTGCAAGAGATTTGCAGGGATGAGCAACCTCCAGTTACTAGGATAGATTGGCAAGGTTGGGACTGTTTTTCTTGGAGAGAAAACTAAGAGGAGATCTGTCAGAACTTTTCAAAATCATGACAAGGCTGGATGGAGTTGATAGGGAGGAAATGTTCTCACTTGTAAAAAGAATCATGGACAAAGAGGAACAGATTTAAAGCAATTTACAAAAGATCCAAATGGTGTGAGAGAGAACTTTTTTGACACAGTGAGTGGCTTGGATCTGAAAGGTCCTGCCTGGAAGTGTGGTGGAGAAAAGTTCAATTGAGGATTCAAGGAATCTTGTATCTATTTAAATGAACATCCAATGTACAAGGGTGTGAGGAAAAGTCAGAAGAATAACGGCAAGTCAAGCTCCTTTAAAGAACCAACGCAGGCACAATGGACCAAATGGCCTCCTGCTGAGCCATAACATGTCTGTGAATCTGTGACTGTCAAGAGTTTGGGCACAAAGTCAGCTTCTTAGCCATGGATTGATGTGTGGCAGAATAGGGTCTGATGAGCTGGACAGAGGTTATTTTGCCTGATAAGTGGACACCGGATTCAATTGAACGATTTGGAATGGCACCTGATGCTCCATTATTCTTACAGTTGCTATGTTTGGCAGTTTCCAGTTGACATGGTAATGATGAGGATCATCGATGATGACAATTCCTGCTTTAAAGGCAGCTTTCTCTGTTAACTCCGTAAAAGTGGACGCTCCGGTGACTACTTACAGCAGATGTTATATATCCTCCAGTTGACGGTAGGCTGAGTGAGGTGAAGAAGAGTACAGCTTCTGACTTGCTCAACTTCCCCGCCCAGCAATGTGGAATTCACTTGTGGGCAATATCACCTGATTAATCTTCTGACGTACATCATTAATCTATTTTAAGGAACGACACTTTAAGCCTGTGTTTGTTGTCAATGGAGGTTCTCAAATGCACAGTCTCTTGATCTTATTCTCAGTCTTGCGGCCGGTTTTGCCCCATTCCACGTTCATGTACTCTGTGTTGCCAAACCTGAAATTCAGCCTTCCCCATGCCTTCGCTGAATCTAGGTGTGCCATTCCTAACCTGTGAGTTCATCTTTGATGCCTTTTACCTGCGCACTTCTCAGTCACAAATCCACAGCAGTTTCTGCGGCATTTCCTCCACTTCCCCTTTGTACTTGTTTGCAGTCTGCTTTTCTTCTCTCTCAACTTTTTTAACTTCTTTTCCCAGGTGGTTTGTTTATCCTTCTTTTTCCTTAGCCTTTTTAAAATTCTTCTTGGGGTTCTCCTTGATTCAGAGAGGACTGCTCAGTAACTCCAGGTCTTTTGATGTCACAGCTCAGTGTGAACTCTTCCCATGAAGTCAGAAGAGGGTTCTTTAACCCTTGCAGTACTAAGCCAAGAGAGCCTGTTTGTTGCTGACAGGAATTAGATGTTTCCCAAAAACCTGTAATTGTTATATGTCACCTTCCAGGTAAGGTGCTTATCACAAGCTGAATATTTACACAGTGGGCTGTGCCATAATATAACTCTTTTCAAAAGAAAATATCCATGGGAAAATAAAACATAAGTGCTATTTAGACAAGTTGTCTTAACTTGTACAACAGGGAAGCGATGGCCTAGTGGTATTTTTTTTCTCCGTAGAATCCCTACAGTATGGAAACAGGCCCTTCAGCCCTACAAGTCCACGCCAACCCTCAGAGCATCCCACCCAGACCCATCCCCCTATAACCCACCTAATCTACACATCCCTGAACACTACAGGCAATTTAATCTGGCCAATCCACCTAGTCTGCACGTATCTAGACTGTGGGAGGAAACTGGAGCACCTGGAGGAAACCCACACAGACACAGGGAGAATGTGCAAACTCCACACAGACAGTTGCCTGAGGGGGAATTGAGCCCAGGCCCCTAGCGCTGTGAGGCAACAGTGCTAACCACTGAGACACCGTGCCACCCCGTTAATCCAGAGACCCAATAACATTCTGGGTCCCGGGTTTGAATTCCGTCATAGCAGATGGTGGAATTTGAATTCAATAAAATATCTGGACTTAAGAATCTAAAGGTGACCATTATCGATTGTTGGAAAAACCCATCTGGTTCACGAATATACTTTAGGGAAGGAAACTACCGTTCTTACCTGGTCTGGCCTACATTTGACTCCAGACCCACAGCAATGTCATTGACTCTGACTGCCCTCTGGGATATTGGGGATGGGCAATAAATGCTGCCTAGCCAGCAACGCCCTCATCCCGTTAATGAATAAAGAAAACAAATTCATAGCAGAGCAAAGTTTCAGAAGCAGAAGGAAAGAACAGAGCCGAACCACACATTTATTTTAAAAGAACTGCTCAATTTTATCACCTATTGCTCTGTTTAATGTGGTCAGCTTAAAAAAAAATCAATTTACCTTCCCATGCTGATATTAATCCTACAGCTTTCAAAGCACTGCTCCTGTAACCAGTCATTCTTACGTGTCACCCTTATCTGGCTTGGGTAACACAGGATGCTCAAGCTTTAATGGTCAAAGAATAGAAGAGAATGACACGTCTGTAGGAAACATTGTGAAGGATGTAAAGAGAGTTTTATGGTGTGATTCAGATAACAAATGGGGTTGGAAGCAACTATAAGCTTCGGAGTATTAAGGCCACTGGGACATCAGTAAACTGTAACGGTGAGCATGTCAGACTTTCATTCCGTGTCCATTTAGCCTGTGGGAAATACCAGTGGGACAATTAGATAATTGATTTTCTGCTTTCAAAATTTGCGTCTGAAGAGGGTATTTGGAAGTGGATCACCCACGGGTATGATACCGTTGCTCGCAGGTTAGATACTAATAGTGGCAGAGTTAAAGCAGTACAAGTTGATAGATTAAATTCGGGCAAAGGCATGAATTCTCCTAATTCTGCAGATATCGCATATTGCAGTCTTGATGGTGACCCTCTTTGGTATCTTGTAAAATTGGGACATGGTTCCTGTTGTGTAACCGGCAACAATTGATCATGTTTGGTGTTGAGTATTGTCATGGGATGAAAGTACGTGTGTGTAGACAGGAGCAATATTGTGCTTACTGCATTGACTACAGTGAAACCTGGTTAGTACTATGTTCTTCAAGTGGAATTGCCAATTTTGTTGTCAGCCGACTCGTTGCCGATCAAACCTGCATCTATTTCAGGAACTCTGGCACATGGATTTATGTGTCTCCTTAATTTAGCACTACTGTACTGGTGAGATCTTGGCAGTATAACAGTCCAACAGGAAGTTCTTGTGATAATTCAGCTGTCATCCTGACCAGTTAACACATCGCAGATATCATGTCCATCACAGCAGCATCGTCATCTTTCAAGTCTGGGATCTCTTCTACTAACTCTAAACACTCTGCAGTCCTCTACTTTGAGCTTCTTGTGCCTCCCCTGTTTTAATAATTTCACCGTTGGTGACCATGCTTTCAGTTGCCTAGCCCCTAAACTCTGGAATAAACACACAGAATTAAGGATGTTGGAAATCTGAAACACAAACAGAAGTGCTGGAGAATCACAACAGGTCAGTGGTGCTGCCAGACCTGCTGTGTTCCTCCATCACTATCTCTCCTTTTGTCTGGAAATTCCCTCTCAGCTCCTCTCTGCCTCGTGACTTCTTCTGGATATACCTTAAAAACCTGCCTCATTTTAACAAGTGTTTGGTTACCTATTTTAAATCCTAGCTCCTTATGTAGTTTGGCATCAAACTTTGTTGACGACGTTTCTGTGAAGCTTTGGGTTAGATTGCTACATTCAAGGCACTGTGCATGCCAGTTGTTGTTTTAGTGCTTCTCATTACATTTCATTCTGATGAATCTGCTCCTTTTCCTATCTGGATTTGATTACCTCACCCAAAAGCTGATGCAAATTGAACTGCAGCTGGAGCTTGCACAGATGTGTACTGTTAGAGCTGAAGAGCTTCAGAAACAAAAAGCTTTATACACCTCCCTGGTAAGCCTACTTACAACCAGTCATTGTCTTGGAGAAATTTGTAGATATTTTCTAAGCAACCTATTAGTACACATCTCTGGAGCAGGTGGATTGCGAGCCCCTGGCTCAGATATAGGGACGCTACCATTGTGCCCAAAAAGCCTTTTAGTAATGTTTTACGACTTTCCCTGCTCCCTTACCTTGTAGCGATGAATGAATTTGTAGGTATTTGATATTTTGTATTTATTCCAACTTTCTAAGGGACTGAAGGTGATAGGAGTTGAAGATCAATGTTGACATTTAGATTGGAAAAAAAAACTCGAACCTATTTCTCTAACAGAAGGCAGTATTGGAGGTGAGGGCATATTTTACTTTTGTTAGTAAAGTAGATGGTATCAGCGTAAGTTAAAACTTCTATCCAGTCCATTAGTTTTAACCGCCCTGTGGCATGTGTTAATGCCTCTTGGCCATTGATGTAGACTACCTATAGTATTCTAATTATTTGTCAACAAAATGAACACCTAATCATATTATATTGTCTGTTCTAATGCTAGATTGAGAAGGGAAGACAGAATTACATGGTACAAACAGGGATTTTGTCGAGTATTTTAACACATTTCTTGTCAGCCCTTCATCAGAGAACCATGGACATCAGATGAACAGAAAATGCTTTATGAAATGTCATCGTGATCAGTGTATTTGAAAGTAGCCAGTCCTTTCCAGAGTCTTAACCAACATTGATCTTTTCTTTAGCTTAAGTACACATGGTGCCCCCCTCAACCCTGGCCCTAGAGCCCTTAAGAAATATGGCTATCTAGACCTTTCAGCATTTTACTATTACATGTAATTAATTTCACATTTGCCTCTTCTCTGTACGTAGCCTATTTCCAGTCATTTCTGGCAGATTTATAAGTCTGTAATCATCCCTACAAAGTTCCTCAGCTTTGAACAATTCCTAGAATTCAGAGCAGAACAAAGCTACCACAACAATTGCTTGAGCTGCCTCAGTGATGACAGTAGTAATGACTGCCATCCATCTTTAGAACTGAAGCATAAGCAAGAACTGTAGACAAAAGCACTGTCTTGAAGTTTTGCCTTCAATTATAGAAGCAAGGACAGCAAAACAATGTTTTTTGTTAAATCTGTTCGGGGTGCTTGTAAGTCATTGTTATTGCAAAATGTTTAAAGTTGCAGGACCCAGTTGAATTCTAAGGTTTTTTTTAATGCTACTGGATGAATTCCTTTCTCGAACTGCAAAAAAAATGTTTAGCTGATATGAGAATGTTGACTTAAGTGCTTTGAGACCACAGTAACCAAAAATTTACTAACTTTGAAGAAATGAATTGTCACTTTTTCAAATTTATTGGAAACGAGTTAGCAAATATAAGGCTTTCTCATCTTGAACACTTTTAGACATTTCTGTAATGGGGTTAATACTGGTAATCTGCTGGTCCGCACTTCAGTGGTAAGCGGTTTCCAAAAGCAGGTAACCTTTCCAATGTCCTGAAGGACAGGGGGCCACAATTTAAAGCTGAAGTGTCAAAGGGCTGATTTGTAGTCTGCCCCACTGAAGAGAGTTGGGGGTAATAGGCACATTGTCAATGAATGTTCACTCGGAAAAAAATACCCTTTTTCAATGTGGAATTTTCTCCCACAATCCAGGTTACATTGAAAGAGAACATCATGCTTTCACAACCTTGGAGTTTTCAATAAAAGCTTTCCAGCCACTGTAGCAACACTAGATTGGCTATCGTATCAGTTTAGATGATGTGCTTAGCTCTGTGGAGTCTCACCAGAGAATGTTTTGATTCAGACTCAAGAATGCTACCAACAGAGTCATTGCTGGTAATTGCTGTCTCACCTGATAGTAACCCGCAAAGTTCATGGGATGGATTTTCAGTGCAAGGGTTGTTATATTTTTCTCTCCACTTATAGCATGGTGGCAGTCCATCAACAGCTCATTCTTCCCACACGCCCAAAAAAGGATCAAGTGCAAGGCTAGGACTGACACTGTGTCGGAACTGGAAAATGTTTCCAGTTTTCTGACATGGATTCTGACTTCATTCTTCAGTGAACTCCTGCGCTATACTAGAGTATCCTCTTCCTTTTTTGTTTGCTGTCCAGTGCTCTGGATTTTTTTTTTCGAGCCACCTGGAGAAAATTGACAGGATCTGCTTGGATGCTTGACTTATGTCCAGCTCGACTTTTAAGCTGACTTTTTGGAGCCCCGGTGATGGTGGGCCTGGAGGTGGGCAGGGCCTGATGATTATAAGGCCACTGGCATGCAGGACCTCCGAAGGCAATGATGTTCACGACCAGTTTTCTTAGGAAAAGCTTGTTAAGCAGGAGCTATTAGAGATCAACAGTATCACGACCATCGTTGGGGTTTGCAGATGAAGTGCTTGGAGTTAGGCATTCAATGAGGCACGCCAGGATACAAGTGCTCTGGGAAGGCCCACCTGACATTTATAGGTAGTATAGCTCACATCAATGGTGTGTCATAGAGTTATACAGCATGGAGACAGACCCTTCAGTCCAACTTGGCCATGCTGACCGGATATCCTAAACTGATCTAGTCCCATTTTCCAGCATTTGGCCCATTTCCCTCCAAACCCTTCCCATTTATGTACCCACCCAGTAGCCTTTTGAATATTGTTATTCTGCTAGCCTCCATTGCTTCCTCTGGCAGTTTCCTCCATTACCATACTGCCCTCTGCCTGAAAATGTTTCCCCTCAGGTCCCTTTAAATCCCTCCCCTCTCACCTTAAACCTATGCCCTCTAGTTTTGGACTCCCCTACCTTGGGAAAAATATGCCCTTATCTATGGCCCTCATGGTTTTATAAGCTTCTAAAAGGTCACCCCTCAGCCTCTGGCGCTCCAGGGAAAATAGACCCAGTCTACTCGGCCTCTCTCTATAAGCTCAAACCCTTCAACTCTGGCAATGCCCCTTTCAATTGGTGACTGATTGCTTTTCCCGTTATCAACGAAAAGAGGCTGCGGTTACTGACTTATCATTGCAGCTGAGAACTGCTCAGAGGCTCGAAGGCCTCTGATAAGTTTCCTGTTCAATTAAGGATCAGTGTCTGCCCCAGAGGGTACCCCAGTCATTGTTGCTGATTAGTGACCACTTGTAGCCCACGGTGGATCTAGAACCCAAAAACAACGTCTGCTCCCATTTCCTATGCATGGATTAAAACTTTAGGCTTATATTCTGTAGACATCAAATACAAAGGAGCTGCATGGTCAGTGTCCTCGTGTGATTTGTTTCCAGTATATGATTTGAGACTTTCTTTTAAATCATAGGAAGCTCATCTATTTTTTTAAATTCGTTCACGGGATATGGGCATCACTGACTTGACCAGCATTTTCATATTACCCATCCCTAGTTGCCCTTGAGCAGGCGGTGGTGAGTGGCTGTCTTGAACTGCTGCAGTCCTCGGGCTGTAGGTACTTTCACTGTGCTGTTGGGGAGGGAATTCCAGGATTTTGAACCCAATGACTGTGAAAGAATGATGAAACACTTTGAAGTCAGGATGGTGAGTAGCTCGGAGGGGAACCTTCAGCATGACTGTATTCCCATGTATCTGCAGCTGCTGTCGTTCTTAATGCTAAAGGTTGTGGGTTTGGAAGAGCTATCGGGAGAAGTGTTCACAAGTTGCTGCAGATGATTAACACAGCTGCTGCTGTGCCTGGGTGGTAGATGGGGTGTCAGTCATGTTGGCTGCTTTGTCCTGGATAGGGCGAAGCCTTTTGAGTGTTGTTGGAGCGGCATCCATCTGGACAAGTGGAGAGTATTCCATTACACTCCTTACTTCAACCTTGTAGATTGCAGATGGGCAACGGGGGACGGGAAATGAGTTATTCACCACAGAATTCCTAGTATCTGACTTGTTGTTATAACCACAGATTTTATGTGGCTAGACTGTTTCAGTTTTTTGGCATTGGTATCTCACAGTGTTGGTAGTGGAGATTCAGCAATGGCGATTTTGAAGGATGATGGTGAGATTCTCTTTTTTTGTTTTGGAGGTGTTCATTGACTGGTACTTGTAGAGTGTGAATGTTACTGTCCATTTACCAGCCAAAGCCTGGATATTGTCCAGGTCTTGCTGCATTTGGACACTGACAGCTTCAGTATCTGAGGAGTTGTGAATGACGCTGAACATTGTTCAGTCATCAGTTAAGATCTCCATTTCTGACCTTGTAATGGAGGGAAAATCATTGATGAAGCAGCTGAAGATGGCTGGGCCTGGAACACTGCCCTGAGGAACTCCTGTAGATATGCCCTGGAGCTAAGATAATTCACCTCCCACAACGTCAACCATCTTCCCTTGTGCTAGGCAAAATTCTAATCAGCAGAGAGCTTTCCCCAATTCCCACTGACTCCAGTTTTGCTAGGGCTCCTTAACGCAATACTTGGTCAAATAATGCCATGGTGCCAAAGGCAGTCACTCTCTTGCCTGACCTCTGGAGTTCAGGTCTTTGGACCAAAGCTGTAATCAGGTCAGGAGTTGACTGGCCATGGCATCATCATTGGAGAAATCAGGTTTATTTGGAAGTGCTGGTGATAGTACCGACAACAACCTTGTCCATCACTTTGCTAGTTGACCAGAGTGGCTTTGTCCTGCTTTTTTGAATAGGACATGCCTAGAAAATTTTACACATTGTTGGGAAAATGCCAGTTTCATAGCTGTAGTAGAACAGTTTGTCCAGGGATGCAGTTGGCTCTGGAGGACAAGTCTTCAGTACTATTGCTGGAATGTTGTCAGGGTCCATAGCTTTTGCAGTATCCAGTACCATCAGCCGTTTCTTGATATCACAGGGATTGCATATAATCAGTTGATGACTAGCATTTAGCCCATGCAAGCTGTATCCTATTACATTGAAGTATTCCTGCTCTGTGGGTTCACCAATTGACACTTCATTTTTACGTAAGTCTGCTTCTGGGCTTGGCATACCCTGGCACTTTTCTTGAACTAGGCTCAATTAGCAAGCTTGATGGTAATGGTAGAATGGGGAAAATGCCAGGCCGTAATGTTTTAGGTGATGATTGAAGAGAACATTGCTGCTGATGGTATCCATGAGGTGCTGTGGGCCCAGTTTTCTGTTGCTAGTTCCGATCAAATTTTATCCAATGTAGCTTGGAGAAGGGTATCCTCACTGTAAAGATGGGAACCTAGTCTCCACAACGTCTGTGCACTGGTTATGCTTACCAATCCTGTAATGGATAGATTTATCTGTAACAGTTAGATTGATAAGGACATGATCAAACAAGTTATCCCTTCTTATTGGTTCCCTCACCATCTGCTACAAATGCCATCAAATATTCCTGCTGTCCTTCCAGACCTGCTGCCTCATTAGACAGAGGCTACAGGTGGTTCTTTAACCTGAGCATCACCACACCTCAGGTGAAGGGAAGAGGTTGAGAAGGAGAATCCTTCATGATAGTCCCAGCTGCTGTGGGTGTTGAATCCTTACTATTGGCACTGCATTGCAAACCAACCATCCAGCTAACTGAGCTAACCACCCCACAACAGCAGCAGCATTCATATTGAGCTACTAATAGAGAAGAAAACTTCATGGAATCTGAATCAAAATGGTCTGAATGCTGATACCTTGGCATGAACTGTGGAACTGCGGAGTCTTTGAATGATATGTTTCATCATACTTAGTGCTGAAAGAAGGCAGTTGGCAGCGTTGGTGAAGATTTGTGTTTCTTTCATCATTCTTAACCGCCTGCACCTTTCGCTTCTGAAGAATGTGCAAGTGCAGTATTGGTAGAGTTATCAAGAAACCTCTGGGATCTGTTCCCTCTTCTCCATCATTACTTGGCCAGATGTTCAGCAGAATATCTATTTGCAGTCAGACTGCGCTTCCCCCCTGCAACTCTGGCTCCATCAGAGCTATTTGGCCAGAGCAGCTTCCAGGGAGTTCCCAACCTTGAGGTTTGTGCACCCATAACAAATGTGTCAGAAAAGAATAACTGCATAACAGCTAGAAAGGGTCACCCTTTGAAAGGTTGAGTGTAACTAGATTATGGGAGAAATATCTGCATTAGTATTAACTGACAATGTTCTTTATGATGCAAAGTTTTCACATTGTAGAGATGCTGCTTTTGTCCTGCCAAGACATTAAGGTCATTTTCTATTTTTTAACCTGGCATTCAGCCTGCATGATAATGGACGTGATATGGCAGTATGCCGTAGCTGTCCAAAAATTGGCAGGGTGTTTGAGAATGTTGGAGCAAAAACATCGCATGTACTGGAATTGGAGGTTTGGTATTGAAACATGAATGCAGTACAGAGTAAGATTGCAGCAATGTCTTGAGGGCCACGTTCCTGCTCTAACTTTGAGCACCCTGTATTTATGGCATCATCTTCTCTTAACAATGAGCGCTGAAAACAAACTGCACAACAATGGTGAGCAACCATGCTTCAAGAAGGATCATAACCATCTCTCACCAATGGTTAGAGACGCAGCTGGTTATGTATAGCTTGAGGGTAACCAGTTCACAAGTGTGGGATAAGGTGAGGTAATGCCTCCATGAACTCTCTCAGTGGTCCGGGAGTTGTCGGCTTTATTCTACACTATACTCTAATCATTTAGTCAATTGAATTAATCGGTCCCCAGGCACACGATGGGAAAGCGAACTTGTCATTCCCCCATTAAAGAGCAAAGTCGTATCATAACGTATTTTAATTTGCATTCCTATTAAAATATTTTATGGATTAGTATAAAAATTCTAAACCAGATTCAATATAATGTAATCAAATTGCACAGAATCCTCCTTTTATTTATGTAGTGACTGTTTTGCCATGGTGACCAAGAATGATGTTGGTAATGAGGTCAAAAGTCACATGACACCAGGTTATAGTCCACAGGTTTATTTGAAATCACAAGCTTTCGAAGCGCTGCCCCTTCATCAGGTGATGTGAAGAGAGATCCCAGGCACAGACTTTATAACCAGAGAGATCAAAATATCATACAAATGGTATGAGTGGAGTGTCGACAGGCCAAATAATAGGACTCTGCAAGTGATTAAGAGCGTCAGATGGTGTGAGTAAAGTGTTAACAGTTGAATAACAAGTGAAGGGATGACCTATAAGCTGATTAATTGAGGCAGAGAGATAACAAAAAAAAATTAAAAAATAAAGTGGTTCTGGAGACAAATCAAATGACTGGAATAACATGCTGGTATCAGAGTCGCATGTGGATTTCTGTAACAGGCTGATTTGAGTTGCCAATGCAGACGCAGCACCAATTATGATCCAACTTGCTGCTGGCATTTATATAGAATGAGGTGCTTTCCACATCATTTTTTCTGTTAGTTTAAGGTGCGACGTTTGTTGATTCTGAAGGTGTCTGCAGTATTAACACATTTGACCACACTGAAAGGAAAGTAATACTGAAAATATGTCCAGGTCTGAGAGTCTGGGTGGGGTAATTTGTTTTGGTTCGTTTGAGTTTGCCCACTCAAAGCTGTATCAAATGGCTAAGCAACATTAAATTTGCTTTTGTATCAGAGATAAAAGGTACTGCAAATGCTGGAGAATCCGAGATAACAAGCATGGGGCTGGATGAACACAGCAGGTCAAGCAGCATCATAGGAGCAGGAAAACTTGACGTTT
>JAHRHZ010000267.1:12430209-12449122 GCA_024137785.1 Ginglymostoma cirratum
GTCAAGTTTTCCTGCTCCTATGATGCTGCTTGACCTGCTGTGTTCATCCAGCCCCATGCTTGTTATCTTAAATTTGCTTTCACTGACACACAAGCTTTGTGTACTATGCTACATGGGCCCTCACTAAAATGATAATGTAAATGAGCTCGGAAGGAGTTAAAGAGCTTATTGGCACACATTAGTTTCTTCCTAGCTTAGACTAATGTTTATGGAGTACAGAAATATGTTTACCGAAAGGAATGCTGTTCACTTGGACTTTTCCTGCCAATGCTTGAAAGTATTGATTCATTTCTGTGAAATGGCTCTACAGGTGCTAGTTCCTATTTTCCCCCAGTTGACTATTTTTCACAAGTTGAGTCTTTCTGGAAAGTTATTTGGTAGCAGGGACCATTCCAGCTGGAAGCAGCCTTATTCTGACCCAGTGTCAATAGATGATTCTTCCATCAGAGGATACTTCAAATAATTTTATCAGGATCCCTAGGTGATTGTCAGGTTACATGATAGCTAAAGACAAGGAAAGCCATTTGGTTCACTCATTCCAGAGAGATCTGAATCTCAGCTGTTTGTAACATCCATGTATATTTTTAACAAAATCCAGAATGTTCTATTTCCAACGCTTCAGCTTGAGGCCTATTCCACAAATGTGTTTTTTTTTCTCCTTTGTGTACAGGCCACCCTTGATCTGCATCTCACTGTTCTCCAATCCTATCTTGCAATCAGAAGCCAGACCCCAATTAATTGCTTCCTTCTATTCTTCATCCCCACCTTGATGTTTTCACTGTTCCTAAGGATGTGTTGGATCATGGGGAAAATCTCCTGCTACCTTTATCTGCTCTTCACATGGCAAGACCAATCTTTGGCACAGCAGGAGGCATCACAGACCACATTTACCTCAGCTATGCACACTTTGCAGCAGAAGGTAGTGGACAATGATTAATTACTGAAAACCCCCACATCAACCAACCAACCAAACCAGGGATACTGGGTTAAATTCACGACGTCTAAAGACAAAGTTGCCATAGTCCTAGCAGACCAAAGGCTGCACTTTGATGACTGTTGGTGGTTTAACCTGAGGGTTAATGCGCCTCAGGTCAGGGGAAGGGTTGAAAAGGAGAGTCCTTCATGGTAACCTCAGCCAACACAGGATTTGAACTCACGTTGTTGGCATCACTGTGCGTTGCAAACCAGCCATCCAGCTAACTGACCCCTTCCAGCGCACACCATCTCGACTACTGAGGCCAACCAACATCATACAGACCAGGAATCTAAACGGAGCTTTCTTTATTTTTTCAAGCTAGTTAATTATTCCAATGTGGGGAGATGGAGGAAAGAAGATAGTCTGCAAAGGTTACAGCAATTATTTTGTGTGTGTGTTTGTCTGTGTGTGTGTTTTTGTTTTAGTGTGTGTGTTTTTGAGCGTGTCCAAATTTTTTTAGAAGAGGGGTTCAGCTAGGCTGTTGTTTTGCAGAGCTGCAGTTACAAATTTGACCGTAGGAACAGTGTAAAAATGTGGAGGCCCATGGCAAACTTCATTTCTTATTATGAGTCATAATTAGGATCAGATGACCAATTTGTGCAAATCTGTGTTTCACAATGCAGCATTAACTGCAGAACATCTATGTTTTTATTTCTCAGGGGAGATTCTGTAGCCCTTTTTATCAATTCTAAATTTGTTTTTGTTCCCTCAGACTGCTTGTTCATCCTTCCTGTTCCCTGGTAAAGGTGCTGCCTCTTAGCTGGTTCACAGCTTATTTGGCACCAGTTGCACTTTCACAGGCCCAATCGCCATTTGACAAACCTTCATGCAAAGGACCTGACTGAATACTGGTTGACTATTCTGCCATGGGGCTGGGGTGAGGAGTTCACAGTCTTTTATCACGTGCTTTATGTCACATTTTGAGTTTAGGTTCTTTCCAGAAGAGTTGAGAAAAAAACAAATTCAAAGACTGTCTTCAGCCTTATACTTCCAAGTAGCACAATTTTATTTTACGTTGAAATTAAATACATGTAAATCGTAGATATTACCAGGCTCTGATTTATAGTTAGAATAGGTAACCTGTTTCAGAGATAGAAGGAACTGCAGATGCTGGAGAATCTGAGATAACAAGGTGTAGAGCTGGACAAACACAGCAGGCCAAGCAGCACCAGAGGAGCAGGAAAGCTGACATCTCGGGCCTAGACCCTTCTAGGCCCGAGGCGTCAGCTTTCCTGCTGCTCTGGTGCTGCTTGGCCTGCTGTGTTCATCCACATCTACACCTTGTTATCTCTCTAGGTAACCTGTTTATCTTGATGTGATCAAGTCCATTTGCTCCCAATATTTCATCCAGAAGGTAGAGAGTTCTCATGTAGTCAGCAGTCGTTTCTTCCAGAGTGCAGTGTGTTCTGGCTCAGTCTACACTGTGGTATTCATAATCAGTGATATTCAGCTCTGTGACAGCTTCAGGAGCCTAATCCTCCTGCACAAAATTCACAACTGAGCACCCAATACCCATTTAAATCCAGAAGTGCTGAATTCTAACTTAACTTTACACAAATCTGTAATTTCTTTTTTGGTCTGTAATTTCTTGGCACCTTATTGAGCAAATGTGCTGAGCGGTAGTTTGAGATTTGCCATCATCCAATTAACCAAAGGGATGAAAGGACTTAATTCAAGACTTGCATTAATCTAGCACCTTTCATGCCTCAGGTTAACTGAAAATGCTTTCTGGCCACTGACTCCTTTTTGAAGTGCAGTTATTGTTGTAAATACAGGAAGCCAAGACAATAATTGCAGAGTAAGATGCCACATGCAATATACAGCATGGAAACAGACCCTTCAGTCCAACTCGTCCATGCCGACCAGATATCCTAAAGTAAACTAGTCCCACTTGCCAGCATTTGGCCTGTCTCCCTCTAAACCCTTCATATTCATGTACCCATCCAGTTGCCTTTTAAACATAATTGTACCTGCCTCCACCACTTCCTCTGGCAGTTCATTCCATACACTCACCATCCTCTGCCTGAAAAAGTTGCCCCTTAGGTCCCTCTTACATCCTTACCCTCTCACCTCAAACTTATGCCCCCTAGATTTGGACTCCCCTACCCTGGGGAAAAGACCTTAACTATCCACCCTATTCATGCCTTTGTGATTTTATAAACTTCAATAAGGTCACCCCTTGGCCTCTGGTGCTCCAGGGAAAATAGCCCCACCCTATTCAGTCTCTCCCTCAAGCTCTGACCCTCCAAACCTGGCAACATTCTTGGAAATCTTTCTTGAACCCCTTCAAGTTTCACAACATCCTTCCTATAGCAGGGAGACCAGAATCGCACACAGTATTTCAAAAGTGGCCAAACCAATGTCCTGTACAGCTGCAACTTCACCTCCCAGCTCCTATACTCAATGCACTGACCCATAAAGGCAAGCAAACGCCTTCTCCACTATCCTGTCTACCTGCCACCCCACTTTCAACGAACTATGAACCTGCACTCCGAGATCTGTTTGTTCAGCAATACTCCCCAGGACCTCCCCATTAAATATGAGTGCTGCCCTGATTTGCCTTTCCAAAATGCAGCACCCCTCATTTATCTAAATTAAACTCCGATCGCCACTCCTCGGCCCACCGGCCCATCTGATCAGAGTCCCTGTTGTACTCTGAGGTGACCTTCTTGGCTGTCCATTACACCTCCAATGTTGGAGCCATCTGCGAACGTACTAACCATACCATCCATGTAATAATACCTGACCTACATCAGGTTCCAAGCGATCGATTGTGATAGGGCACTCTCTAGGCAGGGGCACAGACAGACATTCGTGCGGCCGACAGCGAGACATCAGAATGGTGTGTTGCCTCCCTGGTGCCAGGATCAAAGATATCTCGGAGAGGGTGCAGAATATTCTCAAAGCAAAGTGGGACCAGCAGGAGGTCATTGTACACATTGGAACTTACAGGACATAAGATGGGATAAAGGACGAGGTTCTGAGGAGACAATATAGGAAATTAGGCAGGAATTTAAAAAGTAGGTCCTCGAGGGTAGTAATATCTGGATTACTCCCAGTGCCACAAGCTAGCGAGGGTAGGAATAGGAGGATAGAGCAGATGAATGCGTGGCTGAGAAGCTGGTGCAAGGGAGACGGATTCACATTTTTGGATCATTGGAATGTCTTCTGGGGTAGAAGTGACCTGTACAAGAAGTATGAATTGCACCTGAAGTGGAAGGGGACTGATATACCGGCAGGAAGATTTGTTAGAGCTGCTCAGGAGGATTTAAACTAGTATGGGGGGGTTGCCCAGGGAGATAGTGAGAAAAGAAATCAGTCCGAGACTGGTGCAGTTGGGAAACGGAGCAAGTGAGCTACGTGATAATGATCAGATAATCTGTTTTATGAATGTTAATGGAGAGATGAGTACTGGCCAATTCAACGGTTCTTTCTTCAAAATAGTGCCGTGGTATGTTTTTAAACCCACAAAAACGAGAGTTGTGGAGCCTAGGTCATCTCAGAAACCGTTTGTTTTTGAAAATGCTGCACTTCCTCAGTACTGCTGTTGAAGTGTTAGCCTGGTCTATGTTCTCAAACCAAATAAAAACCAAAATATCTGCGGATGCTGTATTTAGAAATAGAGGTTGCTGGAAAAGCTCAGCAGGTCTGGCAGCATCCCTGAAGAGAAATCAGAGTTAACGTCTTGGGTCTGGTGACCCTTCCTCATGTGTCTCAAACCTCTGGAATGGGACTTGAACCCACAGCCTTCTGACTTAGTTCAAAGGACAGCCTACTACTTCTATGATTAGATGGGATAATTGGAAATTTGTGTACCTAGAAATCTGTGAGTCACTTCTTTGAGCTGCAATTTTGACAGGGTTTCACTGAATAGACCGTACTGTACTTCACATGAGCCCATGTTACTCCAAATAAAAATTCACAACATGGCCGTGTTCCATAAGATGCAGGATTTTAATTCTCCCCTAGCTCATTACTACCACCCAATCCACGTGCTAATCCAAAGCTGCTAACAAATATTTAGTGGAACTGTATGACCCTGTAATATTGTGGGAAAGATTTTCTCCCTTGTATGTGATTGGTAGTGAATATGGCATGTTTAATTTCACACAGAACACAGAGAGAAGAAATAACCTTTTAATGACCACATTGTTGGATTATTAAAGGGAAATGTGCGATTGGAGAAAAGTCAGTTTGGATAATGGTGGAGTTAATAACACCCCACAAAATCACGTGCGAGGAGAAACCCATTGGAATAATGGTGGAACCACTGAGACCCTGCTATGATTCAGTAGCAGGAAAATATAGCAAACTATTACTGGTGTAACTTATACAAGCCGTTTCCCTTGAATTTTCTGTAATTATGATGATCCATCTTCATATTATAAAGGAAATAAGCATCCAGTTTTATAACCACTCTCCGTACTAATGCTAAACATTTCTGGGATTTGACAGTAATGCATCAGGGTTTGATTGTCTTTAGGGGCTTAGCTTCTTTGCTTGGTGATCAACTTATTAATATTGTTACTGTTCGTATCTTTTAAATGTCAAACGTGTAGACATTTTTTTTAACAAATAAAAGATCAGAAGTGAGTCAGTACTGTAAGACGTCAGCCTGTAAGGTGGCCCTCAAAGCCTTGAATTATCCTTCCGTGTCAACTTATACATCAAGTACTGTATAGAAGTGATGCGCCAGCAGGAGTGTGCATGATGACATTCTGAAATGTTATCTGCCTCCGATGGAAAGTTAGGTGTACCTTAAAATCCTGTGCATCTATCTAACATTGGCCATGTCATCTGTTTTGTTCCTTTCTTGCAGTTATAAGATAAGCTAAGAAAAATATGCATTTGTGGGGTGAAGACTTGAGATGACTGCTAATACAAGTGTAACATGCCATGGCTATAAAGGAGGTTGACTAAACACTGAGTATATACAACAACATGACTTTTAGGGGGTGCGGGGACGGAAAAATGAACTTGACTTATGTGCTGCAACATATGGTACAAAATGTGTTGTTTCAATACTTTGCAGCATTGAAGCATGACAGTTTATGATAAGTGAAGTTGTACGGTAAGGTTCCTGCATCAAAGGTGGATATATACCAGGAAAAAAAATTGGTTCTTTTGAAAATAATTCTGTCAGTCAGTCTTAGATAAGTTTGCATATCTGAGGAACAGTTGGATTAGACCTGTAATGTAATGTATTTGCACTGTTAATCTTGTCCATTTTCTTCATATTCCTTGATGCTATCTTCACGAACAGAGATTGGACGTTCAGGGCCATGCAGTTTCAGATTTTGTGGGACTTTCCATATGCTCACAGTATAAATATTTTAAATTACTTTGCAATTCACCACAATTGCCAATCTGTTTGGATTGCAAATATTGTTAGTTTTCATCTATGTGCCCTCACGGTGTACGTTGTTGAAAATAATGAAAAGGCATTTTTCACGTGCTGTGAATCATCAGAGTTTTTAAAAAAACTTTTGCTGTATCTTTTGGTAACCTAAGGGCCATCATTATTGAGCATGAACACCACAAGAGAACATGATGTAGAACAAATCTCCTCAGAAATCCATTAGCAATTGATTTCTTTTTCAATTTTCTTTTAGTGGATTGAGGGGTTAGGAAGAATATTTTGATGTTATGTACATCAGGATGACAAGATTATGTGAGGAGCTAAGGAGTTCATTTACAATGCTGAAAAGTTGATGACTTGTTTTTATGTCAATAGGGTTAGCCACTTCTGCACCCATTCTAATAGTGATCAACAGCAGAACAAATTGGCAGCATGAAATCATTTGAACCTTATTTTCCAGATGATTTTGAACTAATGTGGGAAATCAGAATCACTAGAAATTTGCAGCACAAAAGTTAGGCTACTAAAAGGTCCATTACGTTTACTCCTACAGCTTGCTGCTTCATGCCATGTTGTCTTTATCTCCCTGCCATTTAAATAAATATACTTTTCAATTGAACAATGAACTTTTCTCTGCAAAAACCTTTTTATATCTGTTAGAGCTGCTGATTTGTTGTCACAAATCCTGAATAGGAATAGGGGGTCAGTTTAAAATTTGATACAAAATGCCACCACCTGTGGACAATCTCAGTCTAGATGTTGTTATGGGGTCTGCTTGTTATCCTGGATGTTGTTAAGTGGTTTGTGAAACATTTATCGGGGAGTTTGGCTATACCAATGCAGTGAAGCCAAGATTAAAATCCTCATTACCAGCACCTGCCAAATCCCCCAGTATTGGCAAAACAATCAGCTTGGTACTGACTACTGCTACACTGCCATCTCGAGGTCTACTTAAGTGGTATTTACCATGGTGCTATCCTTCCTTTAGTTCCACAGCAAAGTAAACTCTTTGCTAACCACCTTCGTCAAGCCTTGTTCGCTTTGCCTAGTTCATTCGCTTGACATTTACAAAGGTACCATGTGGGCCAACACTCAAAACAAGTTGTGCAAGTTTCCTTTGTCTGCAGTTTCTGTCAAGGCATGAATGCACTTAAAGCAATTGCCATAAATTGTACCTCATTTGCTTCAAGGGCTTTTAGCTTTGCCTTGAACTGAGATGCCCCCTAGTGTAGTTCACATAAGTTCAAAGGACTCATCTACACTACACGGTGTGTATGTACAATGAGTTCCTTTTTGAGATCCTGGAGAACAGTGTGCAACAACATTTCACAAGTTTAGACCCCTAAATGAATAAACTTTGTGCTTAATACAGAATTGTCCTTCTACCTTTATTAAAGACTTACAAAGGTTGGAAAATTTGGATTTATAAGGCTGTACTCCAGTAGTGTCCTTTATAAGATTTCTTCCTGTATAACTTTGCACTTCTTTGTTTTATTTACTTTCTTTCTGCTATTTCTCATGAAACTACATATTGCTCACCATAAGCCAGACAAAGACCATTCATTTACCAGGCATCTGCCAAACTCTGGCTGCTGAATCCATATACAAGTGCATCAAAGTATCAATGATGTACTCAGAACTCTGTCTTCTTGTATCCCCTGTGAAAGTGTAAGGTCTGTGCTTGACACCTCTCCCTCATGAGTTTGACACAATTGGCAACTCCCCAAGTTTAGAACCATTTTTGCAAATCTACATCTTCTGTCTGCCTGTACAGTGCTGTGATATTACACGCGGTCATTCCAATTAACGAATAAGACCCCTTTTCAAAACAATAAAATCAGTGGTTCTGCAATTGCCTGAAACAAAGACGTAACAAAACTCTAGGAGACATACTGAGCCAGCAAATCATGCAAACGTATTTCTACTTCAAGTCAATCTGATTTTGGATCATGCCACTTGCATTGTTGGGTGCTTGATTCTCTTACTTTGGGGAACCCATTGGGACCAGATTTTCTGAAAAGCCTGTCCTGTACCAGTAACTAGGCTGCCTGATCTTTGTGTACCAGCGTCACTAGCTCAAATGCTTGGAATAAATATTAACCTTTCTTCCCAGTCTTTATTGTGACCAGTGATGTGACAGCTGCCAGATTAACGTATCCTTTATGCTTTACTTTTTCAGATCTAATTCATGATGTTTCAAGAACCTACGTTCTCTGTGAGAGTGTAATCGAGCGTCCAGTATCAGAGAAGGTTGTCTACTGTCTGTGCATCATCATCATACCCTGTGATGTATGTGCACTTCTGATTAAGAGCCTTTGGCACGTGCTTGGTCACCTTGAAGTCATCGAAACCAACAAGACTCTTTTATTTCTCCACACTGACAACCTCCTGAATCTCAAAGCAGCCTTCCTTCCTATAAACGTTGAGAAAGTCTCTTTTACCCTAATTCTGGAGAGCTGCTGAAGGCCTTGCTCTGAGAGTCATGGCTGCTGCAGTCCAACAGACTGAGCTGGTATTCGAATTTGCTAGCAACGGAATGGATGATGCACACCAGGTATGTCCATGTGCTTAATGTATAGCTTACTGTCAGGTAGATCACAGAGGCACCACTTTAGTCAAAGTTCTTATGTACTGGATTGATGAATTGCAATGGAGAGCCCAAGTCATCACATGAAATGACACTAGGTGAAAACAAATTTTGGATGAAAGTATTCAGGGTGGCCCTGAGAGTTTGAGGCTATGACTACTTCACAGAAATAAGGGTTAAAAGTTCATTTGTTATGTTGCTGATCCTTTGACACTTACTTTTATGGCAACTTCAGTAGATTTCAACCAATTTACTTCAGTTTTCTTTCATCACACACTGGCATTCCATCAAAAATTAACAATATGCTAATTCATACATGAAGGCTCCATAATTTAAAAAAAATTCTTTGTCACCATATCGTGACCAAAGCTCAAAATTTCACTTTCTCACCTTAAATAATAATCAACAGTGGGCTTTGTAGTGAAGAAATCGTTCTTTAGTATTGCAAAACTGACAAAAAACCAGTGAGCTGGAAGGCTCATTAAAACCTACTCAGAATATTGACCATTGACCTTACTGTAATTTTACAAAAGCTGTTTACGAAGAGGCAATAAACTTTTTGAGGGGAGGATTGCAAAATGAGTAACTGAGCCTGCAAAAGTGAAAACTATTACCACGGTGATAAAGTTAGATGCAGTTTTATCCCTAGATAGCTGGTTCCATTTTAGCAGTGATAGCTTTATTGCAATGCAATCCCATTCAATTTCGAAAGAGCTCAGTAGGATCTCATGGCAGAGTGCTTATTGGCGATTACTTTTTCCCTTCCCTCTCTGCGGAGATAGTTCGTTTTCCCTGTACTCTGTCTCTCCATCCTTAATGATCTGTCTGTGGTTGTAAATTCACGAGATGGGAAAGCAATGGCACAAATGTGTGTTGTGAACATTTGAAATTCACAGTTAAGTGTTTTTGTGTCTCTGGTGTCCTTCATTGATGTCAATCCACTGACGTAGCACTGCACAATATCTAACCTGAATAGATGTTTGCATCAGCAAAATATATGCTCCCTCTCCAAAGCCCATGGGCATGATTTCTAATCAAAATCCCAAGTGATGTATGCTTCTTACTTCAAGACTGCACCTGACTGAATTATGAGTCTCAAGGTACCTTTGTGAATGTCATGTGAATGAATTAGGCAAAGTGATCAAAGCGTGAGGAAGGTGGTTAATAAAGTGTTTCTATCCTCTGGACCGAAAGGAAGGATAGCACCATGGTAAATACCACTTAGGTAGACCAGGAGATGGCAGTGTAGCAGCAGTCAGTACTAAGACTAAGCCAATTGTTTTTCCAATGCTGGGGAAATTTGTGGGGTGGGGGTACTGGCAATGGGGCTTTTAATCTTGGCTTCACTGCATGGTAGAGCCAAACTCCCTGATAAATGTTTCACGAACATCTTGACTTCATCCCACTTGTCTTAGTTATGAATGCCTGTTTTGCCTCCTTCCCATTTAGTGGCCTACATGTGCCATCCATCTGATTGCATGTTTGTCACATGGTGACAATATGCTCGATCTTCCTGGTGCCTGTCAGTACGGTGGAAGTCTGGCACAGTCTAGCAATGTGAACATTTAGGTTTAAAACTACATTTGGTCCTCCAATAAGCGCAACATTTTTCTTGTCTTCTGCCTACATTGTTTAAATGTTTTTATCTCCAAATGGGCAGTAATATGACAAAGACACAAACATTAAGTAAGACGAAAGTCTGCTTCACCAATCTCTGATTGCATTCATTAAGGGACGAACATTGACCAAGGCACTTTGCAGCTTCTTTTTTTTTATTTCAAATGTATACTTTATTCATAACAATATCTTAATAGACGTACATAGTCATTAAAGCAGTTTGGTTCTGTACAGTAGCAAATGAAGAAAGAAACAAACATTGGAGTGTGGCTATATCCAACAAACAAACCTAAAGCATTTGTTATTTATGCCAGACTATATTTACATATATTTCAGGCATCAGGAGGGTCTGATAACTGAATGGACCTCCGTTTAACTTCAACAGAAATCCTCCTCCACATAGTACCAAGGGACCCACCTTAAATCGATACTGTTCAATGGGAAATACTGACCAGCCACGGGTGTTGTTATGACAACACCATTTCAATCCCATAAACTAATTTTAGTCACAAGTGCATTATGCATTCTTTCAAATTTAGTTAGCTGTGGTTCATGTGTGTAGAGTCACAGAGACGTACATCACGGAAACAGACCCTTCCATCCAATCCATCCATGCTGACCAGACATCCTAAATTAACCTAGTCCCATTTGCTAGCATTTGGCCCATATCCTTCTAGACCCTTCCTATTCACATACCCATCCAGATGCCTTTTCAATGTTGTAATTGTATGTGCCTCCACCACCTCCCCTCGCAGCTCATTTCATATGTGCACCGCCCTCTGTGTGAAAAGTTGCTCCTTTTAAATCTTTCCCCTCTCACCTTCAGCCTATGACCTTTAGTTTTGGACTCCCCTCCCCTAGGGGAAAGACCTTGACTATTCACCTTATCCATGCCTGTCTTGATTTTATAAACCTTTTATAAGGTCACCCCTCAGCCTTCGACGCTGCAGAGAAAATAGCCCCAGCCCATTCAGTCTCTCCCTGTAGCTCAAACCCTCCAACTCTGGCAGCATCCTTGTAAATCTTTTCTGAATCCTTTCAAGTTTCACAACATCCTTCCTATAGCAGGGAGACCAGAATTGGACACACTATTCCAAAAGTTGCCTAACCAATGTCCTGTACAGCCGCAACATGACCTCCCAACTCCTATAGTCAATGCACTGACCAATAAAGGCAAGCGTATTAAATGCCCTCTTCACCACCCTGTCTACCTGCAACTCTACTTTCAAGGAATTTAAATTTAAAAACTAAGAAACATGGCACAATATTGCTACCATGTTTCCTTGAATCAGACATTATACAATTTAGAACCATGCACTGGAATAGGTTCTGTTTGAAAGAACTTGCCTGAAGGAAGTCAGTAAACCAGGCCCATTCATGCAACACTTTGTAAGAGGCATCATCTTCTTCCATTTTCAGCTGTAAATAATCCTGACGTTCCTCATGCATAGCTGACAATTCTGGACGCACAATGCTATTTTCACATTCACCTTTCAGCCTCATTAGTTTGGAGAATATTTGTATATTCATTTAACAGACACTGCCATTCAGTAATCAAGGAAAGTAAAGAATTCGTAACAATAAATATACAGTTGACGCTGTTTTTCGTTTTCTTCATCATCATCGTCATCATCATCTTCCCTAATAAATGTAAGGGTTGCCTCCAGTTTACATGTCCAATCAGTGTACCTGCTCCTTACTTACTGATCAGAAATGCTGTGAGCCAAATCTTGTTTCTTGATTAGCCACGTCTAGCTAGTGATTAAAGTATTGGACAATACTGACACAAGTAAGTGATTGAATCTTTGTTTAACATCTCACTCTCTGATTGAAGTGTTGGTGTTAAATTGTTTCTGGTCCAATCCTTGTAGCTTTTGAACTCATAGCCCTGTAATTCAGAGGGAAGAGCACTACCATCTGCACCAGATTTAAATTGTTGGATGTAAAGTTTGTAGTCTTGTGAGGAGAAATGTACAACTCATTGACTGCCCACCATTTCCTTAGGGTAGACACAAATTCAGGCTATCTTTCTGGACAACATTTTTGGAGGATTCCTGGCTATGATGGAGGCTTTTAGTGAATGTAGTGACAATTCCTTTCAAGTGCATGGGCAAATTTGATTTGGGATACCAAGCAAATTTTTGTAACCCCATGGGCCTGTCAAAAGTAATTTTGAATCTCACAGTATGAAGGAGTTGAATTAATAACTGTTGTGCAAGGTATGTTGAGTATTAGGAAAATGTTTCCTCTGGGGAATTCACTTTCTGTCCCTTAGTTAATTTTTTATCTACTATTCCACAAATCACCTGGGATTTATATTTTCTACAAGTCTATTGTGATATTTTATCACACATCTTTTGAATGTTTCTAATGCATAATATCAACTGCACTGCCCTGATCAATGCTCTTTGATTGCGGATCAAAGAATTCAATTAAGTTGATCAAACGTGATTTGTCTATGATAAATCTGTGCTAGGTTTGGTTTATTCGACAATACCTTTCCAAGTTACAATTAATTTTCTCCTAGATTATTGGCTTAAAATTTGCCCTAACCATTAGGTTGGCTGACTCATAATTGGTCCATTTGTCTTCCTTTTATAACAAATGAAACCTTTGCAGCATTCCCATTATTTTGAAGAGGAGAAGATTGTGAGATTGTGGCTGGAGTTTTCATTGTTTCCACCTTTACTTCCCTTTGCAACCCAGGAAGCACCCATCCACATTGTCTGAAATTCTTTTTTGAAGTGTTAGCAAACTTCTAAGTAGCTCCTCTTTTATGCATTTCTCTGCTATCTTCTCTTTCACTGTGATATTGGTGGCACCCTCCAGTGAAGATGGACACAAAGCACTCATTTAGTGCCTCTGCCTCTACAAACCAGTACTTTTGTCCCGAATTCATTCCACCTTTCCTTAGATAAGCCTTTTCCTATTTGTATGTTTATAAAAGACTTTGGACTCCCTTTTATGTTTCTCAACAATCTGTTCTCATACTCTAGCTTTGTCTTTTATTTCCTTTACTAGTTTTCATGTACAGTTTTCCATGTTCAGCTTAATTCTCTGCTGTATTATTCCTGAAAGGAAACTATATTTGGAGTAGGAACTGGCAGTGTGGTCTGTAGAATAGTTGGATCAAGTCAAACAATAGGTCTTTATAACATTTAGGAGACACACAGGAAATCAGTGAGGGAATTGAAAGTGATTAAGCAGGCTGTATTTTCCATAAGCTACCCTGCGCCTGGTTGTCTCAATAATTTGCACAAGGTTTAGCCAAGATTTTAATGTGAAATTAATGCATGATTTAAACTGTGTAGTTACTTATCTGCTGTCCTCATCACTGCAATTGCATCATACAAACCAACAAGGGTCCCCAAACCGAAACGGTGACTTTCCTGCTCCTCTGGTGCTGCCTGACATGCTGTGTTCTCCAGCTCCACAATATACCAACTTTGTCCTTGTCTGGTTCAGTGAAACCTTTGCATCGAAACTGAGAATTTGAACTGAGTTTTGCTCTCTTTAGATCTGCTTCATTTTTCTCTTCCTTTTTGTCAGAGGCCCTGTCAACAATAATATGTTGAATTTATGTGGTGCTTTTAATGTCCTGGAAGTGCTTAAGAATCAGAGGACATTGTGCAGCAAAGATGGGAAATAGTCACATATGAAAATCAAAATTTACAACTTGTGCTGTTCATTAACCTGAAAAATGATGTTCTCGGGTAGAGGATATAAATCCCAATTAACCCAACTTAGTTCCCCTCACTTCCTGTCTTCTCAAAGCCTCTCTGTCACCTACAAATCAAGGAGTGTAACAAAATATTTAGCACTTAGTTAAGTGGGTACAAGTGCAACTGCACTGAAGAAATTCAACATCTTACTGAAGAAAGTATACTTCATCAGCACTTGAACTACTAGGCTGGGTACGCCCTGGCCATGGCTGCGGTGTGTGCCCTAACAATAGAGACTCCAATGTGGGAAAATATGAAGTTGATCATTTTGGAAGAGAGAACAAAAGAACAGTATCATTTACATATGGAAAAACTGCAGAAAGCATAAAGGAACCTATGTGCGCACAAAAACACAGAAAGATAGAACACAGGTGCAGCGGGTTATTAGGAACATTAATGGAACGTTGGTCCTTATTTCAAGAGTTTTGCAGGAGAAGAGTAGGGAAATCTTACTACAACTGTACAATGTGAGATCCCATCTGGAGTACTATGATCAGTTTTGATCCCCATATTTAAGGAAAGGTCATTTCATTGGAGGCAATTCAGTGAAGGTTCACTGAGATGATCCCTCGTATGGAGGGCCTGTTTCATTAGCAAAGGCTAAACTGATTGGGACTCCGCTTCCTGGAGTTTAGAAGAATGAGAGGTGACTGCATTGAAACATACAGGATTCTTAAGGGGCTTGACAGAGTAATGCTGAGAGGAAGTTTCCCTCATGGCCCAGTCCAGGACCAGAGGGCAAAGTCTCAGAATAAAGGGCACCAATTTAAGACTGAGATAAGGAGCAATTTCTTCTCTGAGAGTTATGCATTTCTGGAACTCCTTGCCACAGTGAGCAGTGAGGCCAGTGTCCTGATGTATATTTAAGGCTGACATAGTTTCTTGATCATAGTTTCTTGAGGATGATGATAGGTAAAGTGGGTATGAGGAATGTCGGATCGGCTATGATCCTACTGAATAACAGAACAAGCTCAAGAGGCAACCTGGCCTACTTGTATTTCTTCTGGTCTTGTTATAATGCACCACAACAGTCTGCCATGGCTTATTTGACAGTCCTCCACAGGTTTGGGAAGTGTTATCCTTTAGAAAGACAGAGGCAGCAAGTGGAATAAGAACATTATCACCTTGAGAGGGGCTGAGGATCCAATTCTTGTTCCCTTATTTCTGAAGGTCGAGTTTAACTTGCCCGGTCTTGAGTAAGCCCCAGTGCCTGATTAATTATTGGCATTTAGTTTGGTTGCCTTTTTCGTTGAATCAAGCAATTACAAATTGTATATAACTGAGGAGGAGGGGATTGAATTGAGAAAATAATTACAAAATTGGAATGCAAAAATAAAAGCAAGATCTAATGGAACAGACCTGTGTTCTCCTTGCCTTAGACTGCTGCTTTAATTCAAAGCCAGGCATTTGGTTCTGTCTTGATTGCAGCCTCCTGGAACAGCTTCATACTTGCGAATACATTAACACATAACAAATAGAAATTCTGGCCAATAAAAAAAAATTTTTAGAATGGTTGGTCTTCAGCACTTGTGAGATAATCTCTTCAGTACTCTGAGCCTACTGCTGGCAAAACTAATATGACAGTAAAATTATTGCTTTTAAATTTGCCTTCAACTGAGAAAATGAATTGAAAAATAAAAGAGCGATCCTTTGCTGTGAATGGGCCAGACTGGGGCACTGTAGCACTAGAATACTGACTTGCTGCTGTTCAGCACAGAGTACACAAATGGGATAACTTCTAATGGTACGTCATGATGGTTTGACCTGCAGTGCCCGCTCACGCAGTGGCAACAGCCACTTAAGTGGAAGCTGCTGTGAAGTACTAAAATACAGTGCAAAAACATTCTGATTGAATCTCTCACACATTTCAATGGCATCATCAGAAATCAAAATAGGTTTTGCTTCTTGTAGATTTTTTCAAAACAACTTAATAAGGGTAGATCTGTTGATTCAAGAGTTTCAAAGGCAAAATTACAGAGAACGTAATAACTTGGAATCCTTTACATTACCGTAAGACACGTCGCAGTAGAAGCTGGGAGAGCAGCTGCAATTCAGTGATAGATAACACTCCATGTGTCAATAAAGTTGATTGAAACTTGTGCTCAGACCAGGCCTGACTTTGACAATTGTCTGCTGCCCCCTTTTGGGCACTCTGTCATCTTGACCCGACCTCCGTCAGAGTCTTATGTAATTTTAAAGCAAATCAATGCTTTTTCGTTTCCATTTAGGGCTTCTCTACTTTGGTTGATGATTTACCCTTCTGTCCTTGAGAAAAGGAGGGTAAACATGGGAACCTTCTTCTGTGAGGTTAGTCTTGCTTGCATTGCGTGAAACATCTAAGTACTCTGATTGGCAGTGACAAGGAGCTACTTACAAAGATGCAGTGTAATCAAGAGCTTTCCAGCACCTCATCAGTATTTGATAAAATATGGCAGTTTCTGATTGAAACTTTTAAACTGCGTACTTTATTGTCATAGAATTTCTTTTAAACATATAAGTACTCCAGAGCTAATTTTTGCATTTCGTTGTTCTATATAAATAAGACAAAAAGTTTTGGAATTTGAGAGTTGAAATATGTTTTTTGTTTCTCTTTTATTCCATTCCTACATTTCAATTTTATTTTAAAAATATACATATGCATTGTATTTATCAAGAGGGGTGATGGGAGGTGGACCACTTTCCAAGTCACGGACACCCTGGAACAACACTAAGTGCTTGCAGGATAAGTGTAGCTTGGGGTTAAGTAGCTGAGTGCAGCTCACTCTAGTATGTTATAACCACAGATGCACATCAGTATGAGCATGTCCATTGCCGAGATCAACCATGCTGTGACTATTCAGAAAGAGATTGCCGATTTAGTACCAAATTAGGGGCAGCTTTATGCTTTGGGTACAAAGAAAGCTAATTCACATAGGACCCCCACAGGCACATGACAGAAAGCTCTGCAGTCAGGCTGTATTTAAGCTGGTCTCAAATGAAAAGCCTTAATACCATCCAGTCGCTTTCTTTTTACTACCTTTTTTATTCTAAGTAGGATCTGTTTACGTGACTTGAATCTCTTTTTCAAATTATTGGCCTGCACTCATACAGCTCCCCCATAGCCTTTGCTGCAAAGTGCCATTGTACCTACCAGCTTTTTTCATTTATTTATAGCAAGTGGAGATGTTTTAATGACGTAGGCACACTCCTCTTAATGCACAAATATTAGGTAACATTTTCATAGGCTCCGTGTTTTGCTGTGCATCTGACAGCCCATAGCACGGGCGGATGCTTAGAAAAACTGCAGACGAGATAAATTCAGTAACAACAGGCTTGAGCTTTAAATGATTGAAGTGTCTCACAGCTTTGAGATATAGGGAAAAGGCTGAGTTATTTCAGGAAACTGTTGTGATGAGTCTTAATTTTGACACAGGGAGGAGGAAGAGCCGCATGTTAAACAGGTTAGAAGGAATAGGTTGGTGAAATGGAGGAAAGCAAGGAAAGTGTGAGAGCATTATTTTGTTTACAGGAGATGAGAAATAGGTTTTGACCATTTTCTCTCTTGAGCCAACTACTGTTCAATAAGCCCATAACTGATCTCATTGAAGATTTAATTCTACTTCTCTATCTGTACCTGCTTCTCTTTCCTATCTCTGGATTCTCTTGTAGATCAAAAATCTGTCTAATATAATTATATTCGACGAGCCAGCCTCCTCTGCCTTCTGAGGTAGTCAATTCCAAAGATCACTACCTTCTGAGAGAATAAATTCCTCCTCCTCTTCATCTTAAATGGGAGACCCCTTATTTTGAAACTAGTTCTGGATTCCTCTAAGAGTGCCCCTCTTATGATTCTTATCAGAATTATATTGGAGCAGAAACCAAAAGGTTTCACAGGGATCAGTGCTGCAACTGGTTACAATATTTATAGTAATGACTCGGAGGAAGAAATTATGTACTGTGGCTGAATTTGGAGGTGACACAAAAAGAGGTGGAAACACAAGTCATGAGAGAGATGCAAACAGTTTACAGAAAGAGACAGATAAGTAAGTGGGCAAATGGAGTAAGGTGTGGGAAAATGTGAAGTTGTTCATTTTGGAAGGGAGAACAAAAGACCGTAGTATTATCTAAATACAGAAAAAGACTGCGGAAAGCTGCAACACAAAGAGATTTGGGTGATAATTATGCACAAAACACAAAAACCTAGCATGTTGGTATAGCAGGTTATCAGGAACATTTATTTCGAGGGGGTTGGAATATAAGAGTAGGGAAGTCTTACTGCAGCTGTACAAGTTGTTGCGAGACCACATGCAGTCATACAGCATGGATACAGACCCTTCGGTCCAACTCGCCTGCGCCATCCAGACATCCCAATCTGACCAGGTTCCATTTGCCAGCATTTGGCCCTTATTCTTCTAAACCCTTCCTATTCATACATCCATCCAGATGCCTTTTAAATGTTGTAATTGTACACACCTCCACCACTTCCTCTGGCAGCTCATTCCATACATGCACCAGCCTCCGAGTGAAAAAATGACCTCTTAGGTCCCTTTTAAATCTTTCCCCTCTCAACCTAAACCTATGCCTTCTAGTTTTGGACACCCTCACCCAAGGAAAAAGACCTTGGCTATTCGGACTTAGGCCCGACCAGGTAAAGCTAGCAGATTTCCTTCCCT
>JAHRHZ010000267.1:12449522-12509078 GCA_024137785.1 Ginglymostoma cirratum
TCAGCTTTCCTGCTCCTCTGATGCTGCTTGGCCTGCTGTTTCCCCAGCTTCTGTGCTTGGATTTGAACCCGTGTTCTCAGAACAATAGCTTCTGGGAATATTATTTCAGTGCCATTAACCCATGCCACAGTCTTGCCTTGCTCGTTATGATAATCATTCTGATACCTCCTGCAATACAAGCAGTAAAGTTGGGTAGTTCAAGTTTGAATGCTGCCTTAGAGCAATTAGACTGCCCCCCTGGTATTTCAGAAGAGAGGCAGCTTTCCACGTGTCCCAACCAAGATTTGACTTTCAACAGCACTGAGGGCAGACTGTCATTATTTCATTAGTGTTTGTTAGAACTTGTGTGCAAATTGGCTGCCATGGTCGTCCACAACAACAGTAACTTCACTTAAAGCTTGTGGAAATGTATTTTTTAAAGTACTTTGGAATAGCTTGAGATTATCAAAGAGGCTGCTTGAATTCAAAGCTCTTCTTTCTTTCTCATTATACAAGATGCCAGGCTTCCGTACACCACACTTGTCATCAGCATTCATTCATCATGTAATTTCATGTTAAGACTGGAAGGCCAAACATGAATGACAAGAGAATTAATAATGGGAAATAAATGAAAAGGAAATAAGTAAGTGTTTTGTGTCTGTCCTCAAGGAGGAAGACATCTCTCTGAAATAATTGAGATCCAAGAATCTAGTGAGAGTGAGGAGCTAAAAGAATTTCATGAAGAAAAGCGTATTAGAGGAATTATTGAGTCTGAAAGTTGAGAAGTCCCCAGGATTTGATGATCTTCAGCCTACAGTATTAAAAGAGAAGACTACAAAGATGGTGGATGCATTGGTGATCCTCTTTCAAAAATGTATTCATTCTTCAATGCAACACGCCATTTGGAAGTTTGCAAATATTTTAAGAAAAGGAGGAAGAGAGAAACTGGAGGCAAAAGACTGTTTGCCTGACATCAATATTGAGGAAAATACACGAATTTATTTCAAAGGTATGATTATTGGAGTCATAGAAAATATTTGTCTGACTGAGCAAAGCTGATGTGGAACTTTGAAATGGAAATTGTGTTTGGCAAACCTGTTGGAGTTTTTTGAGGAAATTAAGAGCAGAGCCAGTAAGGGGAAACAGGCGGATGTGGTGTATGTGAATTTTCAGAAGGCTGTTGATAAAGCACCAGAGGATGTTAGGAAATAAAATTTAAGTGCAGGGGATTGGCGGTAATGTACTGGCATGCATTGGTGATTGACTAACAGGCAGAAAACACAGTGTAGGAAGGCAAAAGGTACATGTGCCTTGATTACAAGAGAAGCAAAGAAATCTCACTTCAATTGTAGAGAAACTCATGTGACCACACCTGGAGTATTGTATGCAGTTCAGTACTGTTGCCTCAGGAGAGGTATACTTGCCATAGAAGGTGGGCGGCAGAGGTTATCCAGTCAGATTCCTGGGATGATGTAACTGTTCTAGAAGGAGAGATTAACAAGACTGGGTCTTTATCGTCTGAAGGTTAGAAGAAAAAGTGGTAATCTCATAGAGACTTCCAAAAGGTTGGACCTAAAGGTCTGTTTCCATGCTGTATGACACTATGACTCCATGAATAGACAGGATAGACGCAAAAAACTCTTTTTCCCCCTGGAATGGAATCTAGACCTGTGGATACCATCACAGATTGAAAAGCAAGCCATTTAGGACTAAGATGAGGAGAGATGTCTTCACTCAGAAGGTATTGAATCTTTGAAATTCTATATCCCAGAGGGTGGTGGAAACTCAATCATTGAGTAAAGTGGACTAACATCATCAAGGGATACGGCGAGAATGGCATTGAGACCGATGATCAGCCATGATCCAGAATGGCAGAGCAGGCTCAAGGGGCTGAATGGCCTACTCCTCCATTGTCTGAGAATGGCAAAAAGAATTGCAGTCGGAACCCTAGCATTGGTTGGCAACTGACAGTCGAGTAAGATATTCTAAATAAATCAGCATTGGTTTCCTTTTGAGAAAATATCCTGCAGTTTCTTTCTTTAAATTTTGAAGTCCCTTACAGCTAACCCTACCACTTGCTGATCATAATGTGAGGTGACACCAAGAATGATACATTGCATATATTTTGAGGTGTATCAGTTGAGTGGGGCGACTTGGTATATCGCTGTCATTTTTGGAGTTGCCCTTTATCACCCATTCGGGGGCGGAATTAGTTAGTGTTTCAATGCTGCACCACACAATTAAGTAATCACTTTTAATAGCATTGAGTGTTTTGTTATACCAAGATCACATGTTAAAAGGTGGAGTGGAGTTTGAACTGAATTTCAGGTTGAGCAGCTTTTGATAATTAAAACCTTAATTGTACAAAGTACAGCTTGAAAAAAATAATATGCTGATATTCTCAGTTTAACATGCGTTCCAGTTGATCTCTAAAGGTGGGAGCAGCAGCCCTTTGCTATATGTTTTCTGCTTCTTTCCCTTTCATCCTGTTGAATGTCTCATGTTTCTTTTTACCTCTAGCTTGAAGACCCTTTGTCATTCCCTGCTGTGATCGTAGAACAAGTGCCAAACACGGATTTGTTCTATTCGAGCCTGGATTGTGATGAGGTTTCCACCAGAATGATGGATGATACGACTTTGGATGTCGTCGAAGAACAAATAATAGAGGACAACATTGGTCTTTCAGGTGTGTATCTTGTAAGAGTAATAGATTTGATTCATATTGAGGAAAGGCAACAGTTCATCACACAGGAAGCAATTTATGGCAATTCATCACCAGCTAGAGAAGGTGAGTTTTAAATTTCTGCTCAATGATAATACTTTTGCCTCTGAGCCAGAAGGTTGGGATTCCAATGCTCACTTTAGCACCTAAACACCAGCGTATTTTCCAAGCGGATATTCCAGTATGACTACTAAAGTAGGGCCACACTGCCTTTCTGAAATGCGAATGAACCAAGTGCCCTGTCAACACACTCAGAGATGCATACAATATCCCATGGCACCATTTTTTAAGAATATGAGTCCCCGAGCAACATTTACCTTTCCACCAACATCACTTAATTATCTGCTCATCGTCTAATTGCTATTTGAGAGAGGTTGGTCTATGATGACTGGTGGCTCCCATTCCTATATTACAGCAACAAGCAACATTAAGAAAGTACATAATTGGTTGGAAAGCTCTTTGGAATATCCTTTTAAATAGGAAAGGCACACTATAAATATTTATTTCTATTATCTTTGCAACCCTTCCTCCCCTGCTCAGGATCGTACCTCCCTCTTCCCCCTCAACTTACCCGTTTGTCCTTTGAGGCCCCTTGCCTCATTTGGAGTTTTCCCCACTCAACTGGAAGTGAAGCCTGTATCTCTGGCTGACAATCAACAGGAGATGGAGTGAACTCTTGATTAACATGCAGGATAAACCAGACTTCCGTATTTCCCTGTGCTAATAAATGCCCCATGTCCCAACTACCTTTCAAACCAGAAACCTACCAATGCATCAGAATATTAGCAATAATTACCACTGACATTCTCCACTTTTATCGGCCAACCAGATCAAACAAATTATTCTCTTAGTGATTTTCATTGAATTTGATTGGAAAGGTGTAATAAACACACTGACTTGCTTGGGTAGGCAATGTCAAGATGTTTTCGTTTCTCTCAATTGGTTGTATGAAAGTTTGTTTCCATGTAGTCAGATACAGCTGGTTGTTCTAATCAAGTAGATTTGTGATGATCATAAAGTGCATGATTGAAGTGAGGGGGACAGAGATTACTGACCTGTAGCAAGCATAGATAGTCACATACTGCAATCTGCTTTTCTACCACTGTTATAATGTCTACTGCCAATCATAGACGAATTGCCTTAACATGAAGGGAGGATGATATGAAGGAATCTCCGAATAATTGGGGCTTTGAGCTCAGATCAAGGTTTATGAATATATTATGATCATAGTCAGCATGGACAAAATGGGCCAAATGGCTCTTTTCTGAGCTGTTTTGTTCCTGTGTTTCTGTACAGGGATAAGATCACAACTTGTGCAAGGCAAATTTAAGAATGATATAAAAAGGTCCTGTCCTGTATGGTATGTTAAGATTTGGGCCCAGATTTTCCTGGAGTTGGAACACCTCTTAGCTTTCCTCCATGGTAAATGAAAACTAAGTTCAGAAAGTCCTCATCATGCCCCTCGACCCCTCATACCCTCCATACCAACCCAATTCTAACTCAAGCCCATTTACTCAGCATGCATTATGTGTACAATTAATGAGCCAAATAGCGGCAAGTGCCAAACTGCTGAAAATCAAAAAAACACTCATTCAGAAATGCCATTTGTGGGGAAAAGAACTGCTGTTCCGATAACAGTATGAAAGTATCAATCAAACAGACATTTAAAGTAGCAGTATCACTAGAGAAAACAGATTCCCTCCCTTTCTTGGGCTGTTGGGTGAACACACACAATGAGGACAAACATTCTAATCAGTTCACGTCAGCACTCTGCCTGCCACCACCCACCAACCTTGTGGCCATTTCGGATGTACTCCCATGGTCAACAGGCTAGAATCTAATAGGAGGAACCAAAGAGAGCGTCAGGTCAGTACAAAATTGGAGCCAAAATTATATATAACTGGCCATTTTGAATTGAGGTGAGTATGCTGAGTTGGGAAATTCCCTAACTTGAGTTACCTGCCTCAGTAGACTTTTGGTCAGGCCAGTAAAGGCCAAAGCATTGGGACCATGTAGGAGACTATTAGATGTTATGATGATGGAGTTAGTAAGGTTTTACTTTGAATGTACTAAAGTGACCTTCCTCCTATGTAGGTGCAATCATAATTGAGTGATTTATTTCTACCAGGGTGGTGGACTTTTATAAATATACAATTATTTGAGTGTTATGGAAGTCAGTGTTTGATTCCCAACTGCACACTGTCACTAATTTGAAATTTGTTGCATATCATGTGGTTAGGTTTAAATTAGTTCTGTGCCTTGTTCACCATGTCTCAAGTGAGGGGAGAGATTGAGAAGGAGAGTCCTTCATGGTAACCTCAGCCAGTGCAAGATTTGAACCCACATCATTGGCATCAGACCACCTATGTTAATTCATCATCTGAGTGTTGGATTAATTCAGCTACCTACAAACAGTAGTGAAAAACATCTCCGAAAAGCTATTTTAAGGATGTCACACCTAAAGGGGTCTTTATGTAAATCTATGTTGAATCTAAATTTTTTTTCCTCCCTTGTCTCAATTTATTTCGACTGGATCTGCTGTCAACACTATTGTTCATGTGCATACAAAAAAAATTGAATTTCATGTGCAGAGTTCACTTTATTTCAAAATAAAAATTAAGTTTCTGGTTCAGGGATTGCCTTTACAATAAGTCAAGTCTAGGAAGCAATGACATTACAAACAGCAGTTCCTAAATGAACTGTAAGACAACTGATCTTCATGGAACACACAGTTACCGTCACACAAAGCTAATATATTTACCATGTGCAAAATATACCACCAATATTATATGGAGATTATAATCATACCAAAACCGGCTTTTCAAGTTATTGTAGGATGGCTTTAGCTGTGAGCACCACTAACATAACAAAACATCATCTAACTACTTTGTTTGCTGAGCAGCATTCAACATTCATTCTCTAAGCTAAGTAGAATTATAGAATAGTAGAGCACAGAAGGAGTCTATCTAGTTAATTGAATCTGTGCCAGCTCTTTCTAAAGCAATCCAGTTAGTCTCACTCACCAGCTCCCTGTGTTTCTCATGTATGGGCTAACTATTGGCCATGACATCAGGGAAAACTTCCTTCAGTTTTTTTCAAATCATCTCAAAGGAGCTTTTACGTATACTGAGCAGGCTGACAGTGTGTGGGTGTAACTCTGTATCTGAATGAATGCTTCTCCAACAGTGCATCCTTTCCTCTGAAGGTACTGATGTGTCAACTTAGGGTTCGTACTTTGTCATCTTTCTTATCCTTCTGAATTTATAGATGCTGCAACGCTTAGGTCAATTTCTGCAAGAATCTGATCAGAGCCGATTGCTTTTGAAAACAGATTTGCTCCAGTAAAATTTAGGGCAGACCTGTTCAAATTTCATTTTGAAAACCTTTTCAAAGGTGAGAAGGACAGTTACCTATCTGTAACCTGGGATGGGGGGTAAGTGTGTAGTGTGTAAAGGAAAATAGGCTCTTCACTGAATATTGAGTTAACATTGCAATTATTATCCAGATCATAATTTATGAAAGTAAATTATTTTTGTACTGACCTGAAGCTCCCTTCCATTCTTCCTAGTAGTAAGGAAGGCATTTTGAAATTCTCACTTTTCACCATCTGGAGAGAAAGCCTTACTGTGAGGGAGGTAACATTCAGTTGATTCTAACAGACGTTATGAAAACGCTGACCATAATTTCTGGAGATCTTGAGACTGTCACTTCGGTCTAGACATTTTCCAATATTTTTCATCGTCCTCCAGATTTTGACATCGCCGGTAAAACACAGCATTAATTGCCCACCTGTGACTGACCTTGGAAACTGGCGGTGAATCACCATCTTGAACTGCTGTGTTGTTCGTTTCCTGCCACAATCTGGTTAAACTGCAAGTGTAACTTAACAACCAAAAAATAAAACTCCGATCCCAAAGTGCACTCTGCCTTCAGTCCGTATGTAAACTGACATTATCATGGTTCCTGGATTATAACCAAAAGAATCCGATCACTTGATTTCTTCTGTCACATAATCATAAAAGTAAATATACAAAAATTATGTGCAGGTGATTTGGAAAGGAAAATGTGTGACAATAACCAAACGTAACCTTTATAACTAGCCTCATTATTTCTATATACTTTCTATATAATAAAAAAAGCAGATACGTCTGCACTCAGACCTGAATATGTTTGCATAGTGAATCCTTAGTATCAATCAGCTATTAGGAGAAGTGTGGGGTAGAGGTAAGGGTAATTTCAACAAGGGGGACAGGGAAACTGGAAGGTATGTGCTCATGGACCATGCACACTATTGACAAGAGGCTGCTGTCTACATTTCTGATTGAAGGAGTATGTTTGTCTGGTTGTGTGTATTTTTGTGTTTATGGGCATGCATGTGGTTAGTCAAGTATTTAATAACACAAGATGAAAAAGGAGCAACGGAATCATTACATTGTGTTAAGTTCAACCAATTCAGCTATTGGTTCACATCAGATCATACAAAGATCAGCCTTCGTGCTGTGTCATATAATCAATCCAGTGAAGTGCTTTGGCTGCTGTTCCCTCACCACAGCTGACTGCACAGGTTGATGAAGACAAAGTGCAGCTTATTGAGATAACCCATGTTTTCAAGAACCAGTGAAGGAAGAGAGGAATTGTAAAGTGCCAGACTAACAGGCTTTGAAATTTCATTTTGATTTTTAAATTGTGTGTTTACTGACAATCAAAGGCGTGCCCTTGCTAACTGGAGAGTTCCCTTCCTTTTGTCCACCCAACAGACTCCGCTGTACCACTGATATGTTTCGTGGATACTTGTGTGTACATCAGATGGAGTTAGGAGATGGAGTAGGCCATTTAAACCCTCAAGTCTGCTTCACAATTCAGTAAGGTCTTGGTGATTGATGCCTCAACTCCACTTTCCTAATTATCCCCAAAACCATTTGAATCCGTAGTTGGACAAGAATCTATCTACTTCTGCCTTAAAAAATAAGAATGACCCAGCTTTTTGTGGTCTGGCAAAAAAGAGTTCCATGTACTGTCTCTGAGAGAAAACTCTAGTATTAGAACTGTGAGGAGATCTGGGCATCACACTGAGCAATGATATATTAGCTTGGAAGCAATACAATGTAAGTTTGCAAGAATGATACCTGGACTTTAGGGGTTAAGTTATAAGAAGAGTTAATACAAGTTAGGCCTGTTTTCTCTAGAACTTAGAAGGTTAAGGAGTGAACTGGTCAAAGTCTTCAAGATATTAACAGGAAAAGACAGGGTAGAAAAAGATGGTGCATATGCTAGAACTAGGGAGCATAGTGTGAGAATTCGGGCTGGAACATTCAGGAGAGACGTTAGGAAGCACTTCTACACACAAAGGGTGATAGATGTTTAGAACAAAAACAGAAATTGCTGGAGAAACTCAGCAGTCTGGCAGCATCTGTGGAGAGAAAATGAAGGTTGAGTCGAGTGACGTTCAGAGTCTGAAACCAGGAGTGGCTGTCAGATCATAATATTTATTTATTTATATTTGAACTGATAAGTATCCATTTTGTTATGAATGCTGTGCAGATTCAGGTACACACCCTTTAGTTCTGTCATTTTAGTATTTTGCAAGCTTCTAGAATTATCTGCGGGCACATCTTTGAGCTTGTATTGTCTAGCCGTTGCTGCTACCCACTGTTCAACATTTCTCTTATTACTATCTTGTTCACTCATCTTGCCCCCTCTTACCACATCTTCCCTCACTTGATACCGCATGCCCATTATTCATGTAAAGTCAAGACTACTTTCCATCCCCTTTCCCAGTGTTCCATTAATCAAAACCCATTTCTTCCACACCAATGATTGAGGCAAGCCTTTAACTCTTTACCCTATGAATTATTTGTTTACCATGTTTTTCTTCCATGTGCCTCAAGTAACAATCCAGAGATTATTGCCTTTTCATGTTTTGCTTTTTAGTTCAGGGCAGTAGTCAGTCAGTTTTGTCAATATTTATCTTCTCAGCTGGATGTAAAAAATTCCTTTGTAGTATGTGAAGAAGAGCAGGGGAATTCCCCTGGTGTTCTGGGCAGCTCCTAACTAGCCAACATCATTAATGTACATCATCTGGCCATGAAACTTATTGCTGTTCGTGCCAGCTTGCTGTGTAGTTCCCTGTGTTGCAATAATGATCACGCATAAAAAATTACTTACCTGCCTGTAAATTGCATTGGGACGTCTTGGGCTCCTGAAAGACTCTATGTAAATGCAGATTTTTTTCCTTTGAGTGTTGACTGCTCCTGCTGTTGTCACCTGTGTAGATTGTAAATGTTGTTTAGTAGGCTAACCTGTTGTAGGTTGTGTATGCATATAAATGCATATAAGAATGCATATAAGCTTAGGTTCTTTAGTGTGGCATGAGTGACAAATTATTATTGTCAACTGTTGCATTCCTCTTCCCATCTGTGCAACTAGCAACTGGGATTTAACATCTACCCAACAACTCTCTAATGGGATTAAGCATGTGTTACTCAACGCATAAATATAGTCACATGGATCTGAGCTAGAATACAACCATTTCATGGGCTGTGACAGGAATGCAATAGAAATGGAAGAGGGATGCTGTAGACTTATTATGTTTATAACTGATCAAATGTTACTCATCAGTCAGCAACTTCAGAATTTCCAGGAACGGAAGAGACTATTGTTTCTGATCTGGTTGAGCCCAGTGTGCTTGCAATCCATTCTTCATCTCCAGCTGATCTCGGTCACAAATGTGTGGGTTCAAACCCATACCAATTGGGTTAAAAACAGCTTTCCAACTACCTCTGGATTGGATGGGCTGCATTTTGTGCACGATTGGTATGTAGAGGCATTGACCATTTATTACCTCATGAGTTGAATTCACTTGAATCTGTTTTTGGCATCTTTTTCATGTAAAACCCAAAATACACAGATTAGACCTGCTGAGAGAGAGTCTGAATCTTGTGGACTTATCTGGGATAGCCAGATTATCCCATTTTACCTTCAGAGTGGGGAGAGATAAAATGCTGCTTGGGGAGATAAGGTGGACTTTGGGATTGGTAAAAGTGGGCATGAAAGGTGTGTAAAAATGCGTAAACAAATTACATCAAGCTCATTGAAATGGTCAACAGACCGGCCAAAAATTGTCAGAAGTATCTGTCAAAGGGACCTGTCAACAGGATCTAACAAAAATATCAGAGGGAATTGTCAAACGTGTCAAGGCATTTAAAACAGCTGGCCTTTGAAGCATTGAAAAAAAAAGCTGGAGCATTAAAAAAGGTGATTACTTCTTATTTCACTCTATCATAAGTAGGAGTGTTTCCATGTATAGACTACTGCAGCATAACTGATTTCACAACCATCTATTATCATAGCATGGCATCTTCCATTTCACAGTTTGATTGGTTACTAAAATTATGGACTCTTTGCGGTTCTACAAATTCCAATACTTATTGCACATGAATTAAATCTTTGGTTGGCTAGATTGGTTGGCTGGATGTCTTGTTTGCAATGCAGAGCTATGGCCACAGCATGGTTTCAATTCTTACATCATTTGAGCTTACCATGAAGGATCCTCCTTCACGGTCTCTCCCCTCACCTGAGGCATGGTGACTCTCAGGTTAAATCACCACTAGCCTCTCTCTCTCTCCTTCACTAATGAGAGAACATCCCTATTGCCTGGTACAACAATGGTGACCTTACCTTTTATGACTTCATTTGTTGAAGGAATGTAAATGAATTCAATGGGATGTTGTGAATGAGAATGCTCTGCCAATATAGTGGAGTCTGCAGAACTTTTTGAGAGAGATTTATTTCATCTAATCTCTGTACGGGTCTTGAGGTCTGCCCATGATAATATAAGGCGAGCTGAGCTGGCATGGATTGGCGTGAGTTGGCATTAAGTTGGCTTAGAGACTACAAAGGACGAATGGAGAGGAGTGTAGTATGGCATAACTTTGCATTGAGAATATGAGGTATTAGGGGATAGATAGAGGGCCTGAGATGGAATGGATTGTCAGAGATGGGGTATCGAGAGTGTGTTGGTGGGGTTAGTGCCAAGTGAGGGCTGAGGGATTCTTTTGTCTCTAATGCTTTACATTTAAATGTTGGACACAGGCAGAATCTCCGCATGCCTCAGTCTCTATAGTTCTCCCATAACCACTTTCTCCAACTTCTAATCTAATCCACCATCCCCAGACTAAAACATTGGAAGTGTAGGTAGCTGTTTTTAAAGGTAAGGTTCTCTGCACACATGACACTGGAGCTGAAATCCGAGCCTAACAATGCAGCGTTCCACTGGAACCATACAGCATTGTAACAGACCCTTCAGTCCAACTAGTCCATGCTGGCCATGTTCCCAAACTAAACTATTCCCTGCTGCCTGTGTTTGGCCCATATTTCTTCAAACCTTTCCTATTCAAGTACTTATCCAAATATCCTTTAAATGTTGTAACTGTACCTGCACCCACCACTTCCTCTGGAATTTCATTCCACACACCCATAGTGTTTAAAAAAAAGTTGCCCCTCATGTCCTTTTCAAATCTTTCTCCTCTCACCTTAAAAAACATGCCCCCTAGTTTTGAACTTCCCCATCTTAGGGAAAATAGCCCTATGCTATTTATTTTATCTATGTCTGAAGAAGGGTCCAGGCCCAAAACGTCAGCTTTCCTGCTCCTCTGATGCTGCTTGGCCTGCTGTGTTCATCTAGCCCTTGTTATCTGATACAAAGTGCAGTGTTGACTGGCCAAATAATAGGTCTCTGTAGGTGATCAAGAGTGTCAGATGGTATGAGTAAAGTGACAACAGCTGAATAACAAGCAAATGGGTGACCTATAATCTGATTAAATGAGGCAGAGAAGTAATTACAAAGAATTACAGATAAGGTGGTGCTGGAGACAAACCAAATGGCTGGAATAACAGGATGGGTATAAGTGTCGCATGCTGAGGGTCTAACCAGAGTAACAAGGAATCCAAAACTGGTGGCTCAGTGGTTAGCACTGCTGCCTCACAACACCAAGGACCCGGGCTCAATTCCACCCTTGGGCGACTGTCTGTGTGGAGTTTGCACATTCTCCCTGTGTCTGCGTGGGTTTCCTCCAGGTACTCCAGTTTCCTCCCACAGTCCAAAGATGTGCAGGTTAGGTGGATTGACTAAGCTAAATTGCCCGTAGTGTTCAGTGGTCTGTAGATTAGGTGGGTTACAGGGGGATGGGTCTGGGTGGGATGCTCCAAGGGTCGGTGCGGACTTGTTGGTCCGAAGGGCCTGTTTTCACACTGTGGGGATTCTATGAAACTAATTAAGGTAGAGAGATCATAACAATTTATCAAGGTGATGGTGTCAAAACAGGAAAGTAAGGAAGGTTTTACAAATACAGATTGGGGTGGTGGGGTCACATGTAGCAAGACATGAAGCCAGGATTATGGTTGAGGCTGTCTTCATGGTTATGGAACGTGGCTATCAGTTTCTGCTCGGCGATTCTCTGTTGTTATGTATCGCGAAGATCGGAGGCTGAATGTCATTGACTGCTGACGTGTTCCTCAACTGGGAAGGAACATCCCTGTCTGGCAATTGTTGCGCGGTGTCCATTCATCCGTTGTCATAGCATCTGCATGGTTTCACCGATATACTATGCCTCGGGGCATCCTTGCCTGCAGTGTATGAGATAGACAACATTGGCCGAGTCATATGATTGTCTGCTGTGTACGTGGTGGGTGATGTTCCCACGTGTGATGGTGGTATCCATGTCGATGATCGACAAATTTCATCCCACCATCAGACTTACAACGGACTACTCTTCAGAATCAGTCTTGACGAGCGTCTGGCCAAGATCATCCTTATGCCTCCACTTCTTGCCTTCAAACAACCGCCAAACCTTAAACAGCAAACTACCCAGCCTTAAGGACAACATCGACCACAACACCACACAGCCCTACCATGGCAACCTCTGCAAGATATGCCAGATCATCAACAACAATCGCCAGACAGGGATGTTCCCTCCCAGTCGGGAACACTTAAGCAGTCAAAGACATTCAGCCTCCAATCTTCGGGTAAGCATCCTGCAATGCGGCCTTCGAGATACACAACAATGCAGAATCGCCGAGCAGAAACTGACAGGCACGTTCCATACCCATGAAGACAGCCTCAACCATGATCTTGGCTTCATGTCATGCTACATGTGACCCTACCACCCCATTCTGTATCTGTAAGACCTTCCTTACTGTCCTGTTTTGACACCATCACCTATAACCTCTCAACCTTAATTGGTTTGTATAGTTTTGGATTACTTATTACTCTGGTTTGACCCTCGGCATGCGACTGTTATAACCTACTGTTTTATTCCAGTTATTTGGCTTGTCACTTTATTTTTAATTTTTTGAAATTATCTCTCTGCCTCATTTAATTGGATTATAGGTCATCCCTTCGCTTGTTATTCAGCTGTTGCCACTTTACTCACACCGTCTGACACTCTTGATCACCGGCAGAGACCTATCATTCAGCCTGTCAACATTCGACTTTGTCTGACCTTTTGATCTCTCTGCTGATAAATTCTGTGCCTGTGTGCTTCGCTCTCACTTCACCTGACAAAGGGGTAACACTCCCAAAGCTTGCGATTTCAAACAAACCTGTTGGACTATAAACCCGGTGTCGTGTGACTTCTGAATTTGTCCACCCCAGTCCAACACCGTGGCACCTCCACATCAGTACATTTCTGAAGAAGGGTCCCGACCCCAAATGCCAACTTTCCTGCTCCGGCCTGGCCTGCTGTGTTCCTCCAGCTCCAAACTGTGTTATAGCCACACCAGCTACAACTGGTGCCAGAGCTCTAAGTTAGTTCTCAGCCCATAGCTATCCATCCTACCCCTACCCAGTTCCTGGGTCTGTGTCAGGCTGGCTGGGAATATCTCACCATGAGGAGAATTTCAATTTGTAAAACCTTTCTACCTTGGCCTCTGGCCTTGCAGGATCTCCATGGGATCAGTGTGTAATGTTGCTTTGTATAGCGGGAAGGAGGTAAGGTGGGGTGGGTGTTGTACGGCTGGGATACAGCCTGGTTGGGTTGCAGTTCTGGAGCTGCTGGAATAAATCTCACGTTGTTGAGAATGTCAGCAGTTATTTAAATATCGGGAGGCTTTTGGCGCTGCTTGTGAGAAGCCGGCATAGAGTTGGATGCTGCTGCAGCACCAGCAGAAGAGAACTGGGGACCATCCCCTTCATTTTCTTCGGTGCTGGTGAGATTTTGGGAGAGCGGGAGGGGCGGAGGGGCGAAGCAAGCACGGCGCCTGCGTCTTGCAGCCCCATCCCGGAAGAAAGTGAAAAGTTTTGGGATGAAGTTCGATACAGTCCTGCAGTGATCGGACACTTCCGGTTTGTGGGGTTGGAGGGGGTGGACAAAAAAAAGCCAGGAGCAGAAGTGGGGGGGAGGGGGTTGTAGTTGAGGACGAGGGGGTAAAAATCTCGCCTGGAAAGCCGGGCGAGAGAGCCCCCCACGCAGGGCGCCACGTAACTTCCATGGAAGCGGTCGCCGAGCCTTTGCCAACCAGACGTGGCACCGTCAGAGAAAACCTAGCGGATTTCCATCTCCAGATGGCTTTCCCCGCTTTCGAGAGCATCAAAACCCCGCTGGATTTATTAATCCGAGCAGGTAAGCGAGGGGCTGGGAGAGGGGAATTGCAAAGGAGAGAAGGTTCCACCCCCTTCATTTCCCTTCCCCTTCCACTTCTCAAAGTTCAGGCAAACATTCCACAAGTTGCCTTTTGAAAAGTTTGTGTGTGTTTTGTTTTGGGGCAGGGATCCGAGTTTGTGGATCGAGGTTGGTTGAGACGGTAGAAAGTGAGGTGGAGATTTGAAATTGACATTGCAGCTGTGTTGGGGGGTGGGGGGGGTGGATGCGTGAAATTAACCCGCCGGCTGCCCTGGGGTTGGGGGATGAAAGGCGTTTGCCTGCACGTTCAGGTAGTCTTAAACGCGGAAGTGAGCAGCTGCTCGCCTGGACAGCGAGGGGAAGTACAAATCCACATTTAAAAAAAAAATCCAGTTTTTTTAAAAACAAAAATAAAACAGGCCCATGAGGTGGATTGCAGCTCTGTCCAGCTTGCAACAAGAAAGAAAGAAATCACAGCACGAGCTCGTGCACGGTCAACAGCCCTTTAAACGTGTTGCTCACACACTTAATCATTTTCATCCTTTTGGGCCTTTTGCAGGCTCTTGTTAAAAAGATGAAAACTGATCGTGTGTAAATTTCACACGGCTGTGAAGTGTGGAGTATTGACCGTTCCGATTCTATTAATGGATCATACTTATGATGTCCCTCTGAAGAGCAGACGTGGCCTGATGATGTATGTTGACATCCTCCTACAAGGAATTTCCCTGTGAATGAGGACAAGTCTCTTATTTAATCTGAGAAATGTCCACTTAGTCTGGTACCTGATTTTTAGTTGTTAGCACAAATCTGCTGAAGGGGTTTGAAAATAAATGTAATTTACTGTAAGAGATGCTTGTGGTAGAAAGTGTGTGGAGACTCTGTTTATAACTAATATAAAGGAATTCTGCTAAATATCATGCTAATTGCTTCAGCAGCTTGAAAAGATTGGTTTTAGGATGCATTTAATGAGCTTCATTCTTGCCTTTCGAACATTCTGTTTCTATGATTTATTCTGTGAGAAGGGTTTGTCTAGAGGGGCTCACACATTGTACTGATACATCCTACTGCTATCATTTGCATTATAATCTTAGCATCAAATCCGTTTGTTTTTCAGGATTTCTCGGTGTGGCAGCACTACTTTTGAGCAGATTCTTTTTTTTAAAGAAAGGTCACAGTCTCTGTGACTGTTGCCCAATGCTTTGTACGATGCTACTGCTGCTTAATTCATACAAATGTACAGAAATGATCTGTGGGAAAAGAGCAGCTGGCCCATCAATACCTCCCCACATGCTCCCAATGGAGCTGGGAGAACTGGTACAAAACAGTCACCACCTGCTTACAACAACACCCACCAAACTGGGGCCCCCCCCCCCGCACAACCTCCTCCCCAAATCATGTCCTCTCCCTGGAGTGTGGGAGATACTCGGGGACCAGTAAGGAGAAAAAGTCTCTAAAATTCAACTCCGACTCCTTTTCAGGCGTTCAAAACCATTCCAGGGATCACATGGAATCAGAGGCTCTGTTTGAATTACGTGTAAAACTTATGACTTTCTTTTTGTTAAAGAAAGCATTTTACTGATTTCAACATGCGCCACTCTTCACCAGCCTGTACCCCATTACCGCTGTCATCTCCCAGTGGGAGAGCAAAGATATGATTCCCTGGGGATAAGCTGTTCACAGAAAACTATCGATTTGTCAAAGCATTTTGTCAGTGAATGTACAAAAGTTGTTTGACTGTGGGGTCGATCGCAGCTGTGACTGCTTGTGTATTTGCCCACAAAGTTGCAAGCAGGAGTCAGTGACAGCGATCAGGAATGTGAATTCTGATTTGGATCTACCAGGATTTGTGTTGAAAGACTAGCATTTATGTAGTACTTTACAGCCAGTTAAGCCCTTTTGAAGATGCTGTTTTATGTAGAATTTGAGCAGTCACTTTGCACACGGCTATTGCAAGAATCTTGCTATGAGACAATGAACAGGGTCTCTTTCTTTGGTGTGTGATGTTGATGCTTGAAGGATAAGTCTTGGCCAGGACACTGAGTGAACTCCCCTGACCTTCTAAAAGTGGACCTTGATTTAATATCTCATGCAAAGTAGAGCAGCTCTTATAGTACTGCACTAAATGTCACTTGTGTGGGACTTGTCACCAAACCTGCCTCAGAGACACAAGTGCAACAGTTGAACCAAGGTTGATGTGGATTGGCCAATCCTAAACCTTAACCTAAATGTAGGACACTGTACATTTTCTCCAAGGTGAAAAGTACAATGGACTATTATAGGGCAGAAGACAACACTGAGACATTTTACCTCAATATTTTTCAATCTGCACCATGTAATGCCTTGACCACTCTGGCTATCTGGGAAATTTGTTCTACAAGTTCATCAATTTGTTTATAAATGTTACTTTTATAAGCCTTACTATGGACATGAATGCCCAATTCATTGATTTGTTATGCAACACCAGAGCTATTGAAAAGGATTACTTACTGTCAGATGTTGAGAATATTTCCATTCATGATTATGAAGGCCACACCATTGATATCCCAACAAAAAGCCCTTTTCAATGCCAGCAAGCGGTATCTTAGTGTACAGAGTGCAACAGGTTTCTATGACTCTTCACCACAATGGCAGTGAAGGCAGCAAGTAGATTTGACATGATTTGAAGAGTCCATTTGTCGGAAAGCACAAAGAGTGGTATATGCAGCTGATGATGTTGGATAATCTCTGAAAGGCAGCTTGTCTATTTGGCAGACGTGCTGACTGGGCAGTACTGCAGGATTGCACTTAATGGTATTGTAACAGGATTTTCGCTCGACCATCTGTACGTTACTTTGCCAATACGGATATTGTGCCGTATAGGATGGATAATTAAAACTACAGTTTGCGCCATTTAGCAAAATGAATTTGGTGGTGGCACAACGTGCATTTGACCTGGAGGAAGAAAACAATAATAAGAAATTGCAGTTACTAATTGACTTGTTTGTCTGATTTATTGCATTGTTGTAGTTTCCATTGAGAAGTGACAATCACTGTATCCAATTGGTAGCTTACCCCTGAGTAGTCACTAAGGTGAAAAATAGGTTAAGATAGGTTGGGGTTATCCCATCCCAGCCCAGTTTGTGAGTAGACTGTCCAGTGTCGGACTTAGTCACACCATCAATCCTGGTTTCAGTCCCTACTTTGTGTCTTGGGTACAAGATTCAGAGTGGAAAGGGTCATATTAGGCAGGATTTCCACTGCTGCTCACTGACGTCTCTTGCTGGGAAGTGTTTTGGTTTGAACATCGAGTGAGGGCAGGGTTAGTCAGGGCACAGATAGCATCTTGACTTTGGAATCTCCATCTTCAAAAGTCTGACTAGGCTGTGGTGAACAGTTGGCAAAGTACATGGCTGCCTTGCCAACAGGAGTTGCATCTTTCCAAAAACTAGGCAAGAACATGATGGAGGCAGTGAGGCAAATTGGATTTTATTCCCTACTAGACTGTAACATTATAAAATTGGAGGATAATTAATACGTGAAGATAATTATAAGGCAGGAATATAATTGAAGGACTGATGCTTGAGTTGGTTTACTGCTGTTATGCAGTCACCTCAATTGTAGCCACTAAAGTGCAAACGAGAATAACAATGTGGCTCCTCTTTGTTACTAATTGCAGCTCTCAGGTGAAGACTGCTCGTCACTCCTAATCTGTGTATGATGATAAAATGAAGGGTTAATGATCTGTGCTGTCTTTACTGTAGGCTTTGGAGGCTAATTTCAAGTTAGTAATAATAAGGTTTTCCTTTCAATATATGATATGAATAAAAAGCACTAGTTTGAGTACTGATTTACACATTGATAGATCACACTGTTCCAAGCAGAGACTTTTGCTGATTGGCACTGCAACATAATAGCAGCCAGGTGCACTTTATTACTTTTAAGAGTTTGCTCATCTGACCTCTATAGCTTCGCAAGGCAGTGAGTTTACAAGAATTTTTTTCTACAGAATAAAAGATTGTATCTTGACTGTTTTTATGGAAACCAGAACGTAGGATTTTTTTTTTTTAAACATCATTAGATGTTCTTTGTTACCTCCCTCCCCTCAGTGATTTCCTTCTTTAAATTGTCCTCCTTCGCTGTCACTCCAGTGTCTAGGATAACGTCTGAGATTTTTGGTTTGGGAATCCCAGTTTAGAAAGCCACAATTAAATACATCGAATGCATGAATTTCTACGTTGTTTCTGTGCTGAGGAAACTCAGCAATTTTGCTATTGTAAACACAGGTTAAACCTGGACAGAAAATTTGAGCTACATGGCACAATAGCAGAGACATGGTAATTACCTGTCTGCCATTGCTGGTTGGAATAACTCGAGGTGCTGAGCTAAGACCATCAGACAAAGGTTTGAATTATTATGTTTCTTTTCTTGTTGCAAGAATAAATCTTCCTGCACTACATTGATGCTTAAGTGCAAAAATAAATCTGACAATAGCAATGCAAGCTGTTACAGCATCAACAGGCCTTTATATTGTTTTATTGGAATATATGGTGTTGATTTTGGATTATTGTGAAATTAAATTCACAATAATCCAAAATAAATTTGATACGGAAAATTTAAAATTCTCATCCTTGCAAACAGTATCCTTCACGGCTTTGATCTTCCTCATCTCTGTAACCTCATAAGACGTTTAGAATCTGTTTCTCCTCCAGTCTGGCATCTCGTACATTCCCCACTTACTTTGCTGCACTCGGCCCTGTACTCTGCCTAAATTACCACCACCTCAAAATCTACTGCACTAACAAAGTATTTGGTCAACTGCCCTAATGTTTTCTTTGATCTGGAGTTCCTTTGTCTCCAATAATACTCTTGTGAAGTGCCTTGGGATTTTTTTCTAATTTATAAGTTCTGTCTAAATGCTGTTCTTGAGCAAGTGACCTGCATATTATTGTTGTCCCTAATTCATGATTTGGCATGGTGGTGGTCTTTGAGGAAACTGCTTCCCAGAATACAATCACACTGTTTGTGCATGTATAGAAATCAACCAGTGATCACTGTTTGAGTACTATATGTTGCAATGCTCAGTTTTTTTGACATAAGTTGAATTAGTTGCGTGCTTGACTATGTCCAATTGTTTCGTGCTGTAAGAATGACAAGGGAACTTGACACATATACAGGCTGGCAAATAATGCTCTGAAGTTCTTGGATAATATGACTCAACTTAGGCTGTTTAGGTTCACACTGCATAGAAACCTCAATTGTACAGGATTTGTGCAGTGTATCTGAGAATAATCTTAAAATACCCTTGGACCTTTTACTAAAGTTATATTTTCTGACCTGGTCTTGTAGAATTGTTGGCACCTGTGACCCACATTTGAAGTTTGAATTTTTCTGAAGAATACCATGATTCTCAGCACTCTTTTGGTCCACGTCATGGCCTTGTTACTGGGACATTTTGAGTAACAGCCCATTTGCAGTTCAGGTTAATATTTTGGGGACAAATGTCAATTGTTTGACTCAACACTTCTTGCTCAGAAATTCATTTTGTAGCCATCACTGATTAGCACCTGTTTTTTTTCATGGAAATCAGTTGCTACTTGTCTGTTCAACATTCTTGTATTTTGAATGAAGGAAATTATTATATCTCAAAATGCCATCGATTGTATTGAGCACAAACTATTCGAGATAACTAACAGGTGGGGTTTGGACACAGTGACATCTGGAACTAGATACCCCCAAGTTTCAGAGTGAGAAAAATGATCTGTACAACCGATAGTAGGAACTGCCGATGCTGGAGAATCTGAGCTAACAAGGTGTAGAACTGGATGAACACAGCAGGCTAAGCAGCATCAGAGGAGCAGGAAGGCTGACATTTCAGGTCTAGACCCTTCTTCAGAAATGTCTAGACCCTTCTTCAGAAATGTCTAGACCCCCTGCTCCTCTGATCTGTACAAGTGTTTGCTTTCATTAATGCAAATGTAAAGCGTTCAATTCACCAGTGACTGTTTTCCAAAACTCTGATCTGCCCATATTGATGATGACTGTGGGTGATTGTAACCTTAATTAAGAAAATTGTGAAGCCTATGGGTTACAATACAAAGCTAAACTGTAAAAGGAGCACTTGTTCAGACCACCCCAACCCCTCCCCAACCTGTGCACTCTCCAACAACAATGGAAATTAGAGAAATTTTGTAACCTATCGATGGATTTCTTGATTAAGGTAGCTGTAATGTAGAAGTAGAAAAGCAAATGTTAGGAGCTGGTCGGATTGAGATTAATACTGCAGTTGGGAAGGGGCAAAACAATCAACAGCAATGCTTAGTTCAAGCACATTGTAATCGTATCCACTAGATTTCCTATAATTTCCCATTAGCTATATGTGCTGTAGTTAATACTGTTCTGAGCCTGTTGACAGTAATCCCCTGTCTATAATACATTAATCTTACAAGATTTAAAGAGACTAGTGTCTATTGCATCCTGAGCCATTTTGAATGGCAGATTTTGAAAGCAGTTACATTAAGATAAAGCTACCAGTCTTTTAACAGAGCTGCTTGAAATCTAGCCAATGATTTACACATGATACAGATGCTAGGTATGAGGGAATATTAAAAGCCAGCAGTTGAGCTGTGCTTTTCATTGGGAGAGATGCTGTTTGAGTCTTACTGGGGCAACATTCATAGCATAAGTCAAAATGAATATCAACTTCACTATTCAACCACTGGAATGAGATAATTGTCATTTGTTTCTTGCCCAAATAACTTTGCAAAAAATATGATTCGATAATCTGAAACTGTTTCATTTAAATAAACCTAGTTTTCAAGAGTCAGAATATTTTAGATCGATAAATATAGTTATATAGGAATATATATTTTATTTCAGTTGTTAAGAGCGTGTTACTTCGGTGAAAGTTTCATTTAAACCTGTTTTAAGTATCTGCAGTACCATTGTTTATGCGAATGCAGTTTTGGTAGGCATTTCACAATATTAAGTGTGTCACAATATCCTGTCTTTGCTTTCTATGTTCTGACCTGATCTTGTAGCTGAGGTATATGTATGAAATAAGAATTGAAAGAATTAAATCGGGAACAAAAACAAGATTTTGCTCGAAATGTTCAGCAGGTCAGGCAGCATCTGTGAAGAAAAAAAATCAGAGTTAACGTTTCGGGTCCAGTGACCCATCCTCAGAATCTGCTGAGCTTTTCCAACAACTTCTGTTTTTGCATGGTATTTGTATGATTGGTCCAGTAAAGTCTCTGATCAGTTGTAACCTCCAAGATATTGTTGATGGTGGGGATGTCCACGATGATCCACCATAGTCAGACTGTCACTTATTGGCGTAGGACATTGCCTGGAGTTCCTGCGGCAGGGTGTTACTTGCAGTTATCATCCCAGTCCTGAATGTTGTCCAGGCCTCAATGAGTGTTTGCACAGACTGCTTCAGTAAGTGAGGAGTCACAAATGGAACTGAAGTGTACAATGTACAATGTGCAGTGCACATCTGCACTTCTGACCTTTATGATGGATGTTAGGTTGATGTTGGTGAATATGGTTGGTCCTAGGACATTACTCTGAGGAGCTCGTGTAGTGATAAACTGGGACTTGGATGATTGACCTTGAACAACCACAGCCATCTTCCTGTGTGTTAGGTATCAGTTCGGCCAATTGAGAGTTTTTTTCCTCTGATTTCCCTCCTGGATGGCACAGACTCTGAAAGGATACCTTGATGTGAAGGGCACAGACTCCCATTTCACCTTTTGAGTGCTGCTCTTTGGTACATGTCTGGATCAAGCCTGCACCAAGGTCTGGAACTGAGTCACCATGGTGGAATCCAAACTGAACACGAGTGAGCAGGTTGATGACCCCTTCCATCAGTTTAATGATTTGAGAGTGAACTGATGGGGGTGTAATTGGTTAAATGGTATATCTCCTGCTGTTTGTGGACGAGATAAACCTAGGCAATTTTCCAATTGATGCCAATACTGTGTGTGTACTAAAACGACTCTACATACCAACCCACCCATGTTTTCTGTGTCCTGTGCCTTCAGCCACTTTTTTTATTGTCATGTGGAGTGAATCAAATTGGCTGAAGACTGGCATCAGAGATGCTGGGGACTTCAGGACAAGGCCAAAATGGATCATCTACTTGTCACTTCTCGACAGAGATGGCTATGAATGAGTGGCCTATTTTGAAAGCTTACTGAGTTATTTTGTTTTCAGAGAGCTTGTATGTAAAATGTGTAAGCGATTGCATCTCATCTAAATGTGTGAAAGATGTAAGGTGAGGAGGAAAGGGAGAAGGGTATGTCCATCTGTCATAAACAGAATTAATTACTACAAACGTTCAACATTTTTTGAAAATGCAACGTTATATTTTGCTTTTTCTTTATTCATTCGTAGGATGAGGATGTCGCTGGCTAGGCAGCGTTTATTGCTCATTCCTAAATGTCCAGAGGTCAGTTATGAGTCCGCTACATTGCTGTGAGCCTAGAGTCACATGTAGCTCAGACATGGTAAGGGCAGCAGTTTCTTTCCTTAAAAGACATTAGTGAACCAGATGAGTTTTTCCGACAATCGATTCACGGTCATCGTGAGACTCTTAATTCCTGATATTAGGAATCTAATGATGATCATGAATCGATTGTCGGAAAAACACATCTGGTTCGCTAATGTCCTTTAGGGAAGGAAACTGCCATCCTTACCTGGTCTGGCCTACATGTGACTCCACACCCACAACAATGTGGTTGACTTTCAAACTGCACACTGGGCAATAAATGCTGCCTGGCCAGTGAAACCCTCACCCAGTGAATTAATAAAGAAAAAAAGTTGTATTTTCAAAAAAAAAAATTGGAAGTTTGGAGTAACTTTATTCTTTTGGTGACAAAGCATATTAAATTGTATGCCAATATTCAAAAGATTTCACAAACAATGTGAATCTATTTTGTAGTGGAACCAGTATGACTGCAGTTCCTCCACAGAAGTTCCCAGAATGATACATGGCTTGATGTTTAACTTGTTTAGTAAGTTAATATGGTTGTTAGTTGCTGAAATGTAATTCCATAAGCTGCAGATGATTTTTAACAGAACAGAAGGTTATTACACAAAAGAGAATAAAAACAATCTCTCTCTCTCTCTCTCTCTCTCGATATATGTATTAGACGTACTTATGTAACAGTACAACTTTAATGCAAACATTAAAACAAAGTTTCAACCTGATTCCTGACACTGTCTATTACAGAGGTTCTTTTATGTTTCTACTGAACTGATTTCTTCCATTTGCTGTCTTTTGAATTGTAAACAATTTTACAATTCATCCCTAAGTCTCACCTTAAAAATCAAAACTTCTTAGCATTAATCCACATCCATTTGCCTCTCTCTGTAAAAACAGTTCAAATTCCAACAATGGTGATCGTATATTTTACACACTTTTATCATGTTGTAATGAGTTCTATAAAAAAAATCACTTTACAGCAATGTAGCATATTGTTGGTCATCTATTAAAGGTTTCTCAGTACTTTGAGTTTGGAATTTTGCTGGTTAGCTAGTGTATTTTGCATTTCTCTATATTATGATCTCAACAGAGGTATGTGCTAATAACATGGAATGTTCCAGCATCATTATGGATTCCACCACACTTTTACTGTCTGCAGCAGATAGAGGTTTTGCGTTAAATTTCAGATGGTGTGCTTCTAAAGTTGTGCACGCAGGGAATATTATTTCACAGATTGGATACAGGGCATGTGCATAAAAATAGCATCTGTTGAAATACGTTTCTGCTGTAAAAGTTCCAGCTCTGACACAGAATGTGATCAGGTTCTCTCGCGCACACACACACACAATTGTAACACCTACATTGGGTATGCATTTTATATCTGATAACTGCATGCATTTGACTGTCCACTTTTGCTAGGAAACTAGGGGATGGTAAGGCCTAATGTGTTTTTCTGCAGTTGGTATGCTGTCCTACACTGCACCAGGCAGCCAAAAAAGGAGTTTGCTAAGTTTGAGTAGCCTCAGCTACTGTTTGAATCATTACTTTTGTTTTTCTGGTTCTTTGCAGAGTGCTGCCAGGGCCGTAACACTAGCAGGGATGTCTGTATTGCTGCCAAAACACTGAAAGCAGTGATTAGTTGGCATCCCCATCTTAGCCAAGAGGGTTTGTGAGAAAACATTCATTTAGGTTTGATTGCCCTCTTGTTGCTCATGCAACACGAGGAGTCTGTTGTCAATAGCAGTTGCCTTGTCTGTTGATTCTTATTTTAACATGCTAATTATACTACTTGTTTTGAGCGCACCTTGCCTTTTACTTTAAACTTTAGCAGTTCATCAATCCCAATTTGTTTTCATAATTTTCTGCCCAGTTTGAACCTGGAAGGACTGATGGTTGCGCACACATCTTTTTGTTTTCCCCTACAGGACCTATTTGTGGCGTGTTTCTCTTGTACACCATTCCTGTGGACTACAAATGTTTTCCCTTTGCTAACCTACTTTGGTGATTCTCTCTGATCCCCAGTGGAAGCTTCCTGTCAGGATGAAGATGAAACAATGGAGACTATAGAGGCTGCTGAAGCACTGCTTAACATGGAATCTCCAAATGCGATCTTGGATGAAAAAAGAATGTGTGAGTATTAAATACATGCATTAATTTTCATTTCCTTAACACTTGGCACTTTCTTTTTCACACCTTGCCAACTGATGTCATTGTGTGGTGTACATCTGTTCTAACATAATGTAAGTGTAGACTGCACACAGTGTTCCAACTTATGGTCAGGACTTTGGCCTGAAGCCCATTTTCTCACGTTAGATGCATTTGATGAGTTTCCTAAAAGTATCATCTATTTATACAAAGACAATTGCTTGTGCTTTTGACAGATTGAAGGAAAAGTAAAGTGCAAACTGATTTTAAAAGTGTTCAGCTACGATGAAGTATACTTTGCATGCTGTGTGAAGAAATCTCCTTGTTGATCTGTCAGCAGTGCTGGCACATCAGTGCCAGACTCTCCGTATGCTCTATCTGTGAAAAATAAATCCTAACATCAGTGTCTTGCCAACTAAACCATGAGGTTCATTTATTCCCCCCCCCCCCTTCACTTTCATTCCCCTCCCCGTCAATCCCTGTTTAGTTCATGGATTTGCACATTCCCTGGATGGAGAAATCACTGGGACTGTTCCTGACATGTCTGTCACTTCAGATAAGAGAGCAGAGGTGATCAACAGGTCTTCAGCTCATGTGGCACATGATGAAGATGATTCTGCGGAGGAGTCACCCAAAAAGAATGCACTTAAACAAAGGAAAAAGAAAGGTGAATTCTAGATTGACAGATATTGTTTTTTAATTCGTTTATTGTCACATGAGTACAGCGAAGAGTTTACAAGTCACCTCATATGTCATGGCACTGTTGTAGGTCCAAAAGTACCTAAGTTATCATTCTTCAGTACAAATTCTTAGGGGAAAACAAGTTAGAAAATAAATAAATAAAAAGTTAGCGGGGAAAATGGGAAAAGGCGCTCAAGGACACTGGCAGTCCAGACTTATTTTACCTCACGTTTTGGGAAATAATTGCACATATTTAATTAGGCACTTAAGGGTATATCCAGCTTTCTCTTGTCTGGCGTTCCATTGTAGCATTTTGTTTTGCTCTGTGATGGTACAGAAATTTTTGAATCAATGGGGTATTCTGCATCTGGCTAATAAATACCAGTTTTGAGTCAGTACTTTCCTGACGTGTTAAGGAATATATATTAGAGTTGTGTGCCCAACACAGTTTTGGTTATTGAAATTAAGATAATCTGATAAATACTGATGGTTTGACATTTTGTTGTGCGTGTTGTCTGTGTGTAATAACTCCTGTGAACGTTTAGACTTGTACTGGGAGCAAATTAAACCCAGGACCAGGTGGCCTTGTGCACCATGAAGGTTATGCTCATTGGTTATTGTCAGTATTGCATTGGTGTGCGCTCAAACACAAGTGCTAGGAATGCAGGAATGGTAATATTACTGTGCATCAGTACATACTTGGCCTAAGCACAGAATTCTAACCAGACGAGCTACTTCACATTTGATTCAGTTATAAAAGATTTTCCGTCCCAGAACTATAAGGTTTCCTGATTGTTTGAACCTCCTTTGAAATGTCAGGACTATTTATACGGTTGATGTTCTATCAACAGTGAATTTGTATCATTTCTGCAATTTGTATTCATGTTTGCTGTTATCAGTAATCGTCACACTCGCACACACATGTTAATGTGGCCAGAATGTGTGCGGGTGCATGCTGCAGTTTAGATAGCAGCTTTAATCGGGGGTACCATGCATACACACTGATGTGATTTAATTTTCCAGGTCGTAAGATGAAACCGACTCGACCGTCTTCACCTGTCACAGTGCCACACCTTCCAATTAAGAAGAAGAATAAGGATGGAAAAGGTACTGCACGATTAGTGAGACAGCTCGACAGTTGTACAAACATTGTGATTTACCTTTACGGAGGCTTTTTGCATCATCAGCAAAATGATGATGTGATGACCCTGAGTGATGGGTCTGCTGACAACACAAATATAATGTGTTTTTTCTTTTGTTGTGTTTGCCATTCTTCCACACACCCCTCTGTTTCCTTCCCCAACCTTGTAATTGGGCTTTCAGTTTTAAACCTGACAGCCTGCATTTACTGGCGATTTCTGTCAAGCCAGAGAAGGGTGCTGAATGGCCAGCCATTTCAGCGATGATCGTGTGAACAAAGATGTAAGAAATTAAGGTCTAAAAATAATATGTACTCTTCTTGCCCCTTTGAGCATAAAACAAGACCGTACTAACATAGAATTTTTATATGATGGTCCATTGCCATATTTACTGTATTGTTACTCATCCCTCCTGCATTTGAATATGCACATACTGCATCCTTGATCTGGAAATGATGGCTACTAATACTGGCTAGCCAAAGTTGGGCAGTGGTTCCTTCCTCAGGCTTTCATTATTCACTTGATCTCCACCAAAATAAATGTATTTCTTTTCAAAACAAACTAATTCAGTTCTTTGTAATTTAGTCTTTGCTAAATAGCTGCTATCGGCATGGTACTTGTTGATGGGATTATGGGTGTTGAATCATACGTTAAATAGTGCAGCACAAGAGCCCTTTGGCCCATTAGATGACTTGATGATCTTTTCTTGAGCTGCAGCAAGCTGAGGCATAGGACTTCTGCTCATGGAGGAAGAGAGAGGCAGCGGATGTGCTGGGGAAGTGCTAGTTTTGTTCCCGTGACGTCTGGCAGATGCACTATTATTGGAAGCCTAGAAGCTATAATTGCAAGACATCCGAGTAGTCCTTTTATTAGTGGAGGAAATTTCAGACTCCTTTTGTGTTTTTATCAGAATTATGAGGAGTAATTTTAACATGCTGGGTTAGAAAGGAACAGGATCTGTTGTAATGTTGGCTTTACACCCTACCATACACTATTTCAATGAAGGGAGAAAATTCAATAGGATCATAATCATCAGTTGTCCCTCGAAGCAAGTACAGCCTGTGGCAAAAGATTGCAGTTGGAACTTTTTTGTAGAGGCTGTCATGCTGCAGTTACCACAAAAAATTCCTCCACTCTTACCACTTGCCTTGGGCGTAACAATTTACTTAAATCTTTGCAGTTCTTCTAAGGTGCCAATAAATGTTTAAACGTTTTAAAAAAAACACAAATCTCGCTCAACCAATTCTGTAGGTTAGAAAAGTAATTTGTTTCAATAGAAATAATTTATTTGATCTTCTCAAACAAATCTCTGATGATGATAGATTAATCAAAAGTTTAACAATGATTTCAGCTTTAGCAAATACAATGAAACAGATCAACTTAGAAAATAGCAAATGGAAAGTTTCCATGAAGCAGCTGTTGTTGGATCAGTCAGGAAGAAAGGTACTTCATTCTTCACAGTCTGTTAACATTACGAAAAGTCAATGTTTCACTTTTATCTCCTGTCGCGTTGTTTATTGTGAAACGTTTTATTATTAAACATTTGAACAGCAACATATTTGGCCTCTCTTTCATGATGCTTGGCTTTATCTTTTCTAGGCAACACAATTTATCTCTGGGAGTTCCTGCTGGCTCTCCTTCAAGACAAGAACACTTGTCCAAAGTACATTAAGTGGACTCAGAGGGAGAAGGGAATTTTTAAACTAGTGGACTCGAAGGCTGTATCCAAATTGTGGGGCAAACACAAAAACAAACCTGATATGAACTATGAAACAATGGGCAGAGCTCTTAGGTAAGTAGGGTCCAAACATTCTGCAGAAAATGGGGTTACTCCAGCTTTGTTGGATACAACATAAGAATCAATGCTTTGTATTGTCTTGACATCTTGTAAGCTTTTTGAGACTAGTTCTGGTCATCATCAATAGACAGCAACAAGTTGAATTCTGACTGACGTTTTGTTCCTCCTAGGTATTACTACCAACGGGGGATCTTGGCAAAAGTGGAAGGTCAGCGGCTGGTGTATCAGTTCAAAGAGATGCCAAAGGATCTGGTGGTCATAGATGATGACTCAGCTGAGCACTCTACCTCGAATTTGGTGACCTCGCCCAGTTACGCAGCGACCTCGCCGACAAAAAGCAAAAGTGCCACTGTTGGTGTCTCTCAGCTACAAAATACAAACAAAATGACAGCAGTGCCACAGAGCGTCCTGGTGCAGCACATCAAACAGGAAAACACTTCCTTACTGACTCAGCAAAGCCAGAAGGCAGCAGTACAGCAGGGTCCGTTTTTACAAACCATCCAAGGGCTCCAGAGCAATCAAGTTCTTCAGCACGGATCCCCAGAAGTTTCAAAGGGTGCTTTAACCATAGCATCACCTGCACACCCAATGAGGTAGTGATGAGCTTTATTGCGGTTTTCGTGATTTCTAATTTGTGAATGGGTATTGCAGAAAAAGACAAGTGCTCCCATTTTGCACAAGCACTGTATATACTGCCAGCCTGTAACTTGTAAATTATACTCTCCTAAAATCATAACTGTAAAAGTATCTTTTGAATGGTTGTGCACAATCTAATTTTAATCTTTCTTCCAGAAATATTCTCAATGTGTATCTGTATCATCTGGGCTAAGGTTAGGGGGACCAAATTTATTAACAGAGATGCTACTGAGCAAGATATGGACTGAACTTCAGGACTGATATGCCTGAGTATGTGAAAATCTTCAGTGGCCACCCAAGAAACTCTGTGATGTGCTTAATGTTGCATTACAATCCCATTGGGAATATTTTCAAACATCTTGAACTGAGGCTTAATTAGCACAATCATTTGGCTAGTAACTGCTAAATTGTTTGGATTTTCTTCCACATTTAGACATTAAGCTATTCACTTTTAAGACAGCTTAGTAAGAGACTGATAGGAACTTTCAACTTCGTGGGAATTGAACTGGGAGCATTTGACAGGAATCCTGAAATGGAAGCTAGGATCGTCTGAATAGATGTATCCAACTCTTCCTATAATGGACTAGGAAACTAGGGCAAGTCATGGAAGACTTAGATGCCTCAGTGTACGGGTAGAATCAACAATGTTTGAATAATGTGATCTGGTGATGAAGGGAGTTTGCACTGGGTTTTTGGAGTGGTTGGGAAAGGAAGGATAAAATGCCTCTAGTCATTATTTGCAAGCTTGTGGAATCATCTGATTTGGACTCGTACTTTTTTTTATTTTAATAACTTTTTAAAATAATCATTTAAAAGTTTATTGGAAGAATTTCACCGGTTGGTCTCTGGTATCTAATTTGTTGTGCTACAATCTTGCAACTTGTCTTCAAACTGTTTAATTAATGTTTTTCTTTTCTTTGAATCCAGCAGGACAATAAGTGTCCCAGCTCAGGTTCCTATGGTGATGACGCCTGGTGCACATGCAGTCGGTACTCTAATGTTGCAAACCATACCCCTCACCACAGTGCTGTCTGGAACAGACACATTGAACAACTCTCCTTCCAAAGTTATTTTACGTGCCATTCCATGTTCAGAAGGCTCAAAGGAAACAATCACTATTCAGGCCACCTTGTCTCCTACAGGTGTAGATGGTTCTGGCTTATCCGAGATCCAACAAGCCCAAGTAATTGCAACCAGTCTTTCGTTAACTGATGGTGGATTTCAGCCTGTGGTAAACAATTGTGTACAGCCATCATCTGATACCGTCACGCAGCTAGTGACCATCAGTAGCAACAGTCAGCCAATGGTTGCCCACCGTCCAGGCAGCGTAATTGCCACAGTGCTTAAACCACCGGAACCCATTCTGGACACTCCCGAGTTCCAGGCTTCAAACACGAGTGCAGATGCCACCAGCCCTAGTGTCAAAATGGCAGAATTGGAGAAGGAGCTTGGACCTACTTCAGATGACGAGCCTAACTACCAGCATCTCCAAACCGTGATGCTGAGCAGTACGAATGGTATTGCGACATCTGTCATAAAGGTTGAAGGAATGGACAAAGACTTTGAAAGTGCTATGGAAGATTCTGAGAACCTCAACTGTTCATTGTCTCACAGTCCAAACTGTGCTCTCACCCCTGTAGTGAAACTAGAAGCCAATGAAGATTGTTCGGTGCTGAATCTACCACAAGACCATAGACATGATCAGGATAAAACTCTTGTGGATACCAATCTTCATGACACCATGCCATTTCTGAAACTGGAAAATGCCCAAATGTTTTCACATGCAGCAAGTATGCTTAACTATCCCAGTAACATGGCTCCCAGTTCAAGTGCCATATCCACTTCTGTAGTGGTTAAAACAGAGCCAAAAAATTTGTAATTACTGTAGAATACAATATCTTTGTGTCTTTCACATATGTTGGATCCTTGTTTGTCCTGTTATAATCATTTTGGCAGATTGTAAATAAGCAGTTAATGATTTATAATCTAGGTCAGAATATTTAATACTGTATCTAGGCTACCATTCAATTACAATTTGCAATGATGCCATTTTAAGTCCATGTATCAACATCTGTAAAATAATCAAGGGACATCCATGCTGCAATAATCTTGTCAAATTTTGATGAAAAATCAAAATTTCACACTCTGCTTCTTCTGAAGCCCACTTTTCCTGCTGCCTTTTGTTGTACTAGAAATAATTAAGATTGGTCTTGAGCTAAATCTGTTTTTACCCAAGTGCCGCAAAGGTGAATCCTGAGGTAAAAGTTATAAATGTTAAGTTGAACTGCTGAAATGCAAAAGCAGGTTTTCTTCAAACCTGACTAGCATTGGAACTGGTAACTAGTGGAGCATTGCACTGGCAGGTCATTGGTTGGGTTGTTGCATCCTGCTTGGACTTCAGAGGTATCCCAAATTCAAGTTAATTGGACTGAGAGTTGAGATTGCACTTGGTGTGTTAAGGCGAATGCAATTCAGTTTCATTCTGTTTGCTTTGACACAGATTTCAATCATTGGAGATGTGCCCAGAATTGAATGAGCCATAAATCCCAAATATTTTCCTGTAGTCTTCTATTTGGTGTGTTGAGTCAGTGGTACTTTATTCCTGTTTGTGAGCTTTTTTGTCCCAAATTCCCCTGACCCTGGATAAGTAGCATTCAAATCCAACTTCAAAAGCATAATCTGGGCTAGTCCTCAATACGACTAAACCTTTTAGCCAATATATCCTATTTATATTTTGTACCTTTGCTGAAAACCTATTTAAGGAACTTTTAGATTTCTTGCCAGCAATTTGATGTAAACCAGATTTAGAAAATAATATTGAATGTAATTTTAGGTCACCATAAACATGGTGCTAACAAACCACAAGATGAAAATTTTATATCTGAATTGTTAATGCCTTGTAGGTTCATTGCAGAATGATATATTTTTCATATATGTAATATGAAGAAAATTCTTCAGGAAAAATGTGAACTGGGATATTTTATAAATGGTGGGATTATTTTCCAAGCAAAAATATTGTAAATATTTATCTTTGATATTACAAAAAAGTCTACAGTTGCTGAGGTGTATTATTTCCTCTTGTGCTCTGCTTTTTTTTGACAAAATTCTTATTGTGTTGTAAGTGGGGATTTGCTTTAGTTCTGTTTTCATTCAGGCCAATGTGGATATTGCAGACTCTTCAAGAAAAATGTCATGTGGTAGTGAGATTTCTTTAAAAGAAATAAAAACCTTTTTATTTTACAAATTATATAATTAGACTGGTGATTTTTTTTTTAAAAGAAAATAATTTTACTGTAGAGTGGACCACTGAATTCCCTAAGGAAGTTTTAGTCAAAACTCAGAATTAGTCCCTGTCTCCTTACTGTCACTTCAGTGATTGGGTGCAGTGGTAGGTGCAAGAGACTGCTGCTTACAGTTACAGGCTGGAGGGCAAATTTTGACAAGTAGTTTCTCTTATTCTGCTGTTCAGCAAAAAGCACGAAAATCAAGTAATCTAAAGAGGAGACAGGAAACATGCAAAAATGTATGTACCAGCCTATAACCTTTAAAATAAATTGTATTGCTCAGGCTTTGTGCCTTCCAGGACTAGTATCTGCAGTTTAATTAGTAACCAAGTGGTGATCCTGGTCCGGAGCATGCCTCAACTCCAAAGTCACGTGACATACACTGATCATGTTGCAATTGTGTGAAATTTGATGTCCGCATTGAATCAACTCACTCACTATTCAACATGCTTGCACTCCCCAGTTGACGTCCTATGCAATCTTGTGCCTGAATTTATGATTAAATATCCATTTGGTTCAGTATCTTTGATGCGTTAATCTAGGGTCGGTGTGAACAGGGTGAGCAATGGTCTCCCTGACCAATCAAATTGAAGAATCCTTTAGGGGCAAGATAATTCTAAACAATTAGAGCGTTGAATTCAACATTCATTCAAAGAAAGTCCCATCTCTTTTTCCTATCGAGGAGAGAGAAAAGATTTTAAAAACTGAAGGAACAAGGTTGCACACTTGTAAAAGTTAATGCTCCGTGCCAGACAAGTTGTTCAGCTGTAATTAATACTTACCACAGTCTTAAAATTCAATTAAATTTGAATGGACATGGTTTAACATTTTCTGGTCTTTTAGAGGGCTTGTAAATAATATTCCATGCTCTTTGTATTTTGGTGCTGAATCTCTTGGCAAGATAGTAAAACTTCTGGAGGAGCAACTTGGAATTCAAATCCTCGTTGCTCCATTTAACTGCTTGTTTGTGTTCACTGGAACTTGCTGTCTGATTAATACTTTAACAACAGTGAATGCTGATCAGCTCACCATTGCTTTTAACACCCGTTTCTGGGCCATTGTTTGCCTTTCTGAAGTCTCTGACAGCGTCATTCCCGCTATTTCCCTCGAAGGCGGTCTAGGCCATTGGGCTATCTTTGCCTTGATCCAGTCAAAGATACTTGAGAGTAGGTGGATGGTCCCTTCTCCCATCATTGAATTTGGAATTACTTAAGGATACATCCTAATATCCTCCTCTTTCTCTTTTGCATGTTGTTGACAGATATGGGGCTGGATTTTAAATGTCAGAACAAAACCCAACATCTGGACGAATTCTGGGTCCTTACACAGTGCACAAGCAATTTTTAAATTTCAAATGTCTCGAGGCACAAGTTTTTTTTTAAAAATTGGGATGTGCCCATCACTGGTTGGGCCAACATTTATTGCTCATCTCTCCAGGGATCTGAAATCGCATGTAAACCAGATGATTTCCTTCCCTGAATAGAATTAGTGAACAAGATGGGTTTTACAATAATTGATAGTGGTTATATGCCACCATTAGGCCAGCTCTTTATTCCAGACTGTTATTAGTTTCAACCTTCACTATTGCCATAATTAGGTTTTCAACATCTGACTCCAAACAATGGCTTGAGGCCCTGAATTGCTAATCTAGTGACATTCCCAATACACTCCGGCCTCCCTGTGAGTGGATTGGAATGCTTCCGGAGGCAAAAGCAGGTGGAAGCCATGTTAGGGGTTGCTGCTGTGTTGCCAACTAGGCAGAAGATTGAAAGTGGTCATCGATTGACAGGTTCTGGTGCAGTGCTGGTATTATTGTTCTTTCTATTTTCAACTTGGAACAACTGCAAAGAAGATTGCTTGGGGCCTCCGGTGAATCTAGCAATTCTAAAGTGTGCAAGATGGTTCAGATTGAGAAAATAAGAAAATTGCAAACTCAACAAGCCCATGATTAAGCTCCTCAATGAGATTAAGGGCCATTAATTGGAGCTAAACTGTCTCACTCTCCCCCACCAACCCCAACCTCCACCAAACCGTTTAAAATCTAAAACTGTCCTAGAGGCATCAGGATTCTGAGACACCCACTGGGAATTGAATTTTTAATTCCCACAATGGGTCCTGACCCTGTGGCCCTTTGAAAATCTGACCTGTTTGCTTAGCACGTGTTGACAGTCAGCTGTACCTCGACACCACTTCCCTAGAGGCCTGCACAGCATTGATACTTGGTTAGTCTCATCCATTAAGATTCCTCAGAGCTCGCCTTTGACAAAGCTTTTGACCACCCCTGGTAATATTATCTTTGGTTTTCCATAATTTATTTTCTTCTGATCATGCAACTGTGAATTGCAGTGGTGCATTCTCTTAGGCTAAAGGCACGGCATAAATGCTGTACAGTTTTAAATCTGTTTTGGGACATTGCATTAATTTTATATTAAATAAGAAAGGATCTTCCCAAATTGTAGAATCAGTATCGGCACATTGGCTGACAGAACAAGGTATGTAGATAAACTACAATGTTATAATCATTGACATCTTAGTTACCTGAAGGTTGAGCTTGCAGACTACAACCAGATTGCCAGTTTGGGAGCATGGGTGGGGATTGCAAATAATGACATCCTGGCTGTTTTATAAACTACCGAGATATGCCAGAGGACATTAGTTATGAGTAGGTTTAGGATGGCTTTGCTGTTAGTGTTGCTAATCTGGTGATCTCTCCTTCGTTCTTGATTTTGACCAAGGTTACACACTGTCAACAGTGCCTTACAGCAAGATGGTAATTTATTGTAGATGTATCTTTATCCAGCAAATGAAATAGTTGACGATGACAGTTGAGTTTATTTAATGTTATGTAACTGAGCTGTGTGTTATTATATGCTGCCCCGTTTGGACAGGATGAGGAAACTTTGGGACTCTTCTTACTTCACACTGCCACAGGAGAAAGGATCTGACTAGAACAAAGTAGGAAAGCCACATTGCCTGAACATATTTGAAATTCTTCTATTACAAATTAATGATCAAAAATAGCATTAAAAGCACATCTTGCTGATATTCTTCTCCCCTTTCAAACTGATGCAGGACCCTGGATTATTGCTGCGTCTTGTCTTTCTCCCAACCCTCCCCCACCATTTCATTTCAAAGCTTACTCATTCCCATTAGGCTTTTGTAGTTCTGAGAAAAGAGGGTTAGCTTGTTGAAGTTGTCGGTCTTGAACTCACCAGAACAGTTTACAAGAAATACCAAATTAAAGGGAAAACAACAACGATAGTGGTCATGGTCACTTTACTGAGTCTAGCTTTGTATTTCCAGACTTATTTATGAAATGTAAAAACCACCAGCTGCTATGGTTAGACTTGAGTATATTACCTGGGGACTAACAATTAATTATCCTGTGATGTTACTAGGCCAATGTCTCTCTGCAATACCTGTAGCTTTCATTACATACAAATGTGCCACACTATGGGCCAGACTGACCATCCTAAATTGGTTGTCAGGTCTTTTATTTGTGTATGCAGGATTATTTAGCAAACGTTGTCCAGTTGCTGAGGTGCATCTAGTTTAGCACTCTTGGGAGTTTTGCAAGTGTGGGCGGGTTGGGTACAATCAATGCCCTGCTTGTGAACGTGATATACAGTTTGACATATGGCCATCGGTCTTTGAGACATATAACTCACACGGAGAGCATCACAATGGCACTGAGACTCATATACCGCATACTCATTCCTGGGATAGGCAGAACATCTTTTTGATAGCAACAACATCTATTAGTGGCGAGCACAATTCTTGCTGCTGCAGTATAGTACCCGTGCAAAGCAGCCAACTTCACCTGTTCAACGTCCTCAGCTAACTTTTAACTCTTTCAGTGTAATCTGAGGTGGACTGGGCACTTTTCATGATCAAAAATGAAGGGTTATGTCAAGTGGATGTAAAAGGTGTCATGGTTGTATTTGAACAAGACCAAGAGCTTTTGTCTTGACCTTAGGGGATAAATGCTGTCTTTTCTACCATGCAACATGAAAAACAGATTTTGTTCTTGTTTATTTTATTGCCATTATGAGAGCTTTCTGTGTATAAATTGGCCACCAAGTTTCAAGCATTACATCAGCAACTTCAGTTGGTCGCTAGAAGTGGGATTAGAACTTCTGAGGTGGATGGTACCAAAGAAATGCATGTCCTTGAGTTTTCTTTCAACTGCTGTTCTCAATTATGATGCCCCCATCTTCGTGGCTTTTCACCTTGGTGTTTATGTGAAAAATATCCACTTCAACTTGGGACGAGAGGATCTGCTGTCGCTCATTAAAACTCTACCTTCTGTTGAGCTACAACAGACAGGAACATTGGAAATGGGTAGCAAGATTCTTAATCAGTAGCGAAATTGAGGGTTTCAGGGAAAAGGCAGGAAAGTGGACCTGATGAATGGTGGATCAACCATGATCCTACTGAATGGTAGAGCAGGATCAAGGGGCCAAATGGCCTACTGTTTCTTATGGTGGGTTCAGAGATGGTGTAAATGGGGAATAGGTGGTATGTTAATCTTCAGGCCAAATATTGTCTATAATTAGACACTGAAAGAAGCATTTGTTAGTCTATTACAACTTTACGTAAAGAGACAAGTTTAGCCAAGTGCCTGTTGGAAAGCGAAATTGCTATTTTCTAAATTGACCTAAATGTAGTAGATTAGGCACATTACAAAATAAGAATTTATTTGTCATTGCTGGTTTCCGCTGTTTGCTGTACTGTAGAATTCCAGTATTCCTTCTATTCCGTTCATGTAAACATCATGGTGGTCTTAGCCCATTTTCTGTTAATTAGCTGTGACTATTAATCCTAATTAGACTTGACAAGAAATAAACTGGTGCTGCAATATTGGGATTTTCATGCTGCCAAAATAACAACACTAAACCTTTGCCCGCAGAGCTCTTTCTGCCTTAACCTGTTCACTTTTAATTCCTGTTCGCATTTGGTTACTGAATTAAGTGTATCTTAATTTTTTTGTACATAACCATGCCTACTAAACTCAGCAAGCATTCTAGCACAGTAATTTAAATGTTGTGACATTGTTCAGGATAGATTAATCTTCTAAAAGAGCTGCAATGTGTGAAAACAACTGATTAACAAGCGATTTTCTTTCAGTTTTAAATGTTATTTAATCATCAATGGTTATAGACTGAGAGAATACATTAATACAATTTGCTATCTAGCTTCAAATACTGACCAGTTTCTGCTGTGGATGAGGATAACACTAAGGAGTTGTGATTTGCTAAAGATTTTTCATTTGCATTTTGACCAATTCAAATGTTGTCCAAGTGAAGCTGTTTCTTTTTAAACAAGGATTAAGACTTGAATTAAATTATGACTTAAGCTATAACATTTCCATTAGCCAATTTACTTCACTGTCCAACCACCTCACTGATCTTCCTTCAATGAATGTTCAGTGCAAGCTCAACGTACAGCATCTCATCTTGTGTAAAGCATTTAGGGCTTCCTAACTTTAAGAGAAGTGGTCCCTTTAGATGAAGGTGTAATCAATAAGGAACCATGCCCTCTTTTGGCCTAAATCTGGATGGATAAACTCAGACTTGTTTCTCAATGACTATCGTTCCATATATCTACGGGTTTATGGTCAAATAGATAACCTAATGTAACAGTGCTTCATTATCACAAAATGTCAGGCTTGTAATTTCTGGATCATCACACATTAAGATTTTAGAATTTGAACAATTCAGAAATGCAAATGAATCACTAACACAGAACTGACAACCTCCAGAACTCTAATTGTAAGGTTTGTGTGGTATTTTCCCACATGACCACTGTTGGCACCTCATTGTATTTACATGATACCACATGCTGGTAGAGGTGGCAAAAAGTTGTTTGTGGAAGATTGCTCCTCCTTTGTCTTTGCATTGTCTTGGACCTATCCTGTGATTAGTGGCCAAGGGTACACCACACTAAAGCATCTATAGAAGAGGTACTGTTCTTAGATAACAAGAACGTTTATTGGATGATAGCAATGGTTAGGCATAATTTCTAGGACCTGACGGAGCTAGTACAGATATTTCTGCTCCCTCTGAAAGTTAAAACAGAACTGTTTGCCCCCACCAGTCTCTTTGATATCACTGAATTGGGTAAAGCCAATATAGCATGAATATTAACAATTGACAATAAACAATAATCATTTAAATAAATAGAAGAGGAGGGGTATAATCAATTTCTGATCAACAAAGAAATTAAGCTGAACTTTAGCAAAAATCAGCTAAGTGTCAATACTCGGAAGTTTCATGGAGGGCTTCCTTCCATGAACTCCAGTGAGTTATCTCATATAATTCTCTGCAGCTTGCTTTTTTATGTGTGCACAGCACCTGCCAGCCCATTTACACAATCATGTGCTCACCAATGGCAGACCGGCTCAGCAGTGCTGGAACCTGGCAGGTTTCCCAGCACCATGTTAAAATGCACTAGGTAAAGCACTGTCGGCCAGGAACTGCCCTTCACTGCATCTGTGTATGAAGACTTCATAGTTCCTAAGGCTGGAGAATTGCCCCAGAGATGGCTTGTAGGGGTAAATTGACATATTTCCACCCAATCCATTTATTTAACTGCTTGTCTCCCCACTTTGCCCCCAGAACTCCAGACATTCAGCTTAGTCAAGCCAAACTTAGCCATGCACTGCCCCCATATTGAAAGCAGGTGGTGGTGACCAACTACGACACCTTTTACCAGTGCCCCTTGACCTCCTATGCTCTATCACTGCTTATATGTTGGGTTGCCTCTCTTCACAATTATTATCCTGTCTACATTCTACCATGCTACCTCCATCCCAACCATTGACTTTCCCTGTGTCCCCAGTGTATCACTGGCCCCTGATAACCATCCCCTTGAGTTTCAGTGGACAGAACCCTGGACTGAGTGTGGACAAACTCCTTGCCTGACCGAGTTAGGCATCCCAACTGATGATTGAGCAGACCCCTGACTGATAGTCATGCAGTTTCCCCAGTTGGTTTACTACAAATTGAGATTGAATCACTTATAGTTGCGTGTATTCAGTGTAAAAATACAATGAAAAGTGTGTACCTTCTCCATACATACATGACGTCATTCGCATTAACTTAGAATAAGATAAGAAAAGATAACTTAAGAGAGTCCAATTTTGAGGTTGATTGGCTCGTCGAGCTGGTTTGTTGTTCCGCAGACGTTTCGTTACCGTGCTCGGTAACATTCTCAGTGCAGCCTCTGATGAAGCGTCGGTGTGTTTTCCCGCCTAGCTTTTAAACTCTGGGGTCCGTTGCGATGGATTGCCTCACTTCCGGGTTTCCTCCGTAGTGGAATGTATATGGGGTCGAGTTCAATATGTTTATTAATAGCCTGCTTCGTGGTGTGCCATGCTTCCAGGAATTCTCGTGCTTGTCTCTGCCTAGCCTATCCCAGGATCTGGGTGTTGTCCCAGTCAAAGTCGTGGTTCTCCTTGTCCATGTGGATTGAGATGAGAGTATTGGTCGTGTCTTTTTGTAGCCAGTTGGTGTTCATGTACTCTCGTTGTTAGTTTCCTTCCTGTTTGTCCGATATTGTGTTTCTCGCAGTCTCTGCAGGGCATCTTGTAGATGACAATGGTCCTGTCCATGGCGGGGAGTGGGTCTTTAGTTTGGGTGAGCACTTGTCATAGGGTTGATGTGGGTTTGTGTGCCACTCTGATGCCCAGCAGTTGTAGAAGTCTTGTGGTGAGTTCTGACGTGTTCCTGATGTAGGGTAGCGTGATGAGTGTGTTGGGGCATGTACCTCAACACCCACAACCCGAGCTACAAATCTACTCCAAAAGAGTCCAACTTTCCTTCCAACCACCGCAGTCCTGCTCTGGGCTTTCCATCCCCACCATGCCTCTCCCAGAGACCCACACTAGGCTTTCCAGCCCTCGCCATTCCTCCCCCAGCTTCCTCACTTGTTCTCTCAGCTTGCTCACGTAGCATCTAGTTGAATGCTTACAGCACTTCTGCTTTGCCTTGCCTTGCCCTTTTGCACTTTGCAACATCATTTGGAGTCTACCGGCTCACAGTCTTCTCTTCCCTTGCCTGTCAGTGCAGACACAAAGCCAGGCAGCTTGTCATGATTGGTAGCCCTGTTCAGTCAAGGGAGATGAACACCTTGCTGTGTGGCATTGTGCTCTGTCAACGTTACATTTATACCACATGCCAGCAGCATACACAATAAACACACTGTTCTTGAGTCATGTCTCAAAGCCTAAGGGGAGTAGTCCTCAGTAAGGTCAAAGGAGACAGCCTTCAGTCAGGGAGCACAGTTCGTCATGGGAAGTGCCCAATATCTGTCCACAGATTTGCCCACTTGACTACTAAGTTTGTCACTTGGGGCACCCAAGTTAAGGGGCTCTGTACCTCTGCAGTCTGATGAGTGGGCCACAGTCAGTCCTGCAGGCCCATTTCAACCTATCTAAGGAGCAGGACTCTGACGGAGGTATGGTGAGGACTGGAAAGCCTGGAGTGGGTCTCTTGGGAAGGCACGGTGGGGCTAGAAAGCCTGCACTGTGGATGCAAGTGGTTACTGTACGTTGAAGAGTACTCTGAGATGTCAGGTATTGTAGGTCAAAGTGATATCCAGAGGAACAGTGTACTGGAGGAGCCAAGTACTCACTCTGAGTTTCATGCTGGAAGTTGTCTACTTTTTCTCTGATGAATTGGAGAATAGAAAATTGCACATAAATGAGGTGAGATTAAATATTAATGAGATCTAAATACTGCAAACAGGCCTCTTCCTTTTGACTAGTGAGATTGTGACCTCACCATTCAAAATTTGTTTGCAAAATTGGACCATTTTTATTCAACATCAAAAATATCATCCATATTTTCCCAAATGATTCACCATTGACCACATCTTTCAGGAGCTGGGAAAATTCAGTCCATTGAGTTTATAAGGATCCTTCAGAACCATTGGCTTAAATGACAGTAAGTATTAAAACAAATACTGAATAACAGTGTAACCAAATTCTGATCAACGAAGGAGTTGAGTTTTAAGGCCTTCTGGCACAGTGGTAGTGTTCTTACCTCTGTGCCAGATGCTTCAATTCAAGTAGTGTGTGTTAACATCTCTTATCAGGTTACTTAGCAATGTAAAAAAACTTCAAATTTGCAGATGATACCAAGTTGGGTGGTGGGGAGGGGGTGGTGTGAACTGTGACGAGAATGCAGAGATCCTTCAGCAGGTTGGGTGAGTGAGCAAATAAATGGCAGATGCAGTATAATTTGGATAAATGTGAGGTCTTTCACTTCGGAAGCAAAATCTAGAAGGCAGATTACTACCTGAATGGCTGTAAATTGGGAGAGGGGAGTGTGCAGTAGGATCTGGGTGTCCTTGTACACCAGTCACTGAAGGTAAGCATGCGGGTGCAGCAGGCGGTAAAGAAAGCAAGTGGAATGTTGGCCTTCATTGTGAGACGTTTCAAGTACAGGAGCAGGGAAATGTTGTTGCAGTCGTACAGGGTCTTCAGTGAGACCAGGCCAAGAATGTTGCATGTAGTTTTGGTCTCCTTTTCTGAGGAAGGATGCTGTTGCTCTCAAGGGACTGCAGTGAAGGTTTATCAGGTTGATTCTGGGGATGGTGAGTCTGACGTATGAGGAGAGATTGACTAGGTTGGGATTGTTTTTGCTGGAGTTCAGATGACTAAGGCTGGATCCTCGTAGAGACTTATAAAATTCTAACAGGACTGGACAAGGTAGATGCAGGGAAAATGTTCCTGATGGTGGATGTGTCCAGAACCAGGGGTCACAGTATGAGGATTCAGGGTAGACGATTTAGGACGGAGATGAGGAGACATTTCTTCAACCAAAGAGTGGTGAGCCTGTGGAATTCATTACTACAGGAAGTAGTTGATGCCAAAACATTGACTGTATTCAAGATGTAACTAGATATAGCACTTGGGGTGAGTGGGATCAAAGGTTATGGGGAGAAAGCAGGATTGGGCTATTTAGTTGGTGGATCAGCCATGATCATGAAGAATGGCAGAGCAAGCTCGAAGGGCCAATGGCCTCCTCCTATTCCTATCTTCGATGTTTCTATGTTAAGATATCAAGAAATTGAGTTTATTGGGATTTTTTGGCATTGATATTTTATAATACTCTATGTACTTCATACGATTGCACTGGGGAATTTTATTTCAATGCTTCGAACCAGGTCTGGCAGGGAAGAATTAGATAGTCCAGGCAAACCAACAACCTTGAGAACCCCTGCACATCACAATTAACTTTTGAAAATGAACATTGCACATTAGAATGAATGAAACCTCTGCACTTATGATTACAGTTTTATTTTGTACAGAAAAGGAGAATATTAGGGTCCTTGTTGCGCATTCTCATTGTTATACATAGGTTACCTGCAACCATCATTAACTGATCTGTTGGAGTTCTTTGAAAATGTTACATGTGCTGTGAATGAAAAGCAATTCGTAGATGTAGTGGCCTAGATATTCTGATGGTAGTCATTGGGCAGTACAAATGGAAGTTGCATTTTGGAACCCTGTGGAATCCCAGCTACAGCAAACTCAATGGGAATTACCCAGGAAATTAACCACTTTTATTGACAGTTTCCTTGTCAATGGAATTTCTTGGAATCCTCTAAGAAAGATTCTTAGTGGAGAGTTCGGAAGGTTCCACTTCTGGTCAGTTAATAGTTACTCAGAAAGAGTAGACAATTAAAAACCTAGTCTAACTCCTGGGGTAACTTTTAAAGTGATTTATGTTACAATTACCCAACTGCACCTCCCCCAGGTCCATACATTACTAATGTCCCTGACAACCACTGCACTGTCTCCCCATCTCCCCTGGAACTGACATCCCCCCAGCTCCCACCGACACCCCTTATCACCTGCTAGTCAGGATCTCCAAAGCCCGACAAGTTTCCTACTGCTGACCTACCTCCTTCATGCTGGCCCTGACAACAAAGCCTCCTTTCAGCTTCAACACTCTCCACTGGTCACCCCACTCACACCTTGGCCCCAGACAACCCCACCTCCATCAGCCGCACCTCCCGTCCACCAAACCCAAACATTGTCTTCCCCACCTCTCACATGCCACCGCTGGTGAACTCCGATCCACCTATTGATCTACTTTAGACACTCCATCACTTACCTGGCATGCTATCCATCAGATAATCTAACTCCTAAACCAAATGACACCCGAATCACCACACTTTTCTTATATACTTGCAGCTGTCAAAGTGTGGCTGTGCTGATGAACATTTTAAACTCAGAACAAGACACACTGACTGCTATAAGAGAGAGTGGAGTTTAACTTACTCTGAATCTCCTCCACTCTGGGGGTGAGCTGTGTCAATTTCAGCTGTACTCAACATTCTGAAGGAGCTGGGATCAAAATTCCCTACTAGAATTGCAGAGCTCAGTACTAACGTAAAAGAAAAAATTGGCTGAGAGATAATCTGACAGCAATTGCCGCTCCTGGGAATATCCAGGTCAATGTGCGCAGATTTCTGGAAGGCTTTAAGTGCCACATTAAAGGTTATTGTGGGAAGTAAAACTCGTAGTGAGTGGGGTAACATTTGTCAAGGACAGAAGATTGGCTAGCAGGAAGCAGTGAGTATACATAAATGGGTCTTTTTCAGCTTGGCAAGATATAACACAGGAGTCGATGCTGGGACCTCAACTGTTTACAATTTATGTAAATAACTTTGAAGATACAGAAGGTATGTTTGCCAAATTTGCTGAAGAACAAATATAGGTAGTAAAGTAAGTTGTGAAACTGACATGAGGAGCTAGAAAAAATGCAAATAGGTTAAGTGAACATGCAAAGACCTAACAAATGCAGTGCATGGAGATATGAAATGTGTCCATCTGGTAGGTTGACTAAAGCAGAATCATATTAGATGAATGGTGAGAGATTTCATGGCACTGAGATGCAGAGGGATTGGGGTATCCAAGAGCGTGAATAAGCAAAAGCTAGTGTGGAGATATAGCAAGGAATTAGAAAAGCTAAAGGAATGGTATCGATTATTGCAAAGGAAATTGAATATAAAACAGGGAGGTTATGCTTTGGTTGTCCAGAACATAGGTAAGATCACATCTGGAGAGCTGTGCATATCATTGATCACCTTGTTTAAGAAAGATATAAATGCTTTAAAAGCATTTTAGAGAAGGTTTACCAGCCTAATACCTGAAATAGGAGGGTTGCTTTATGAGGAAATGTTGGACAGCCTGAGGTTGTATCCTCTGGAGCTTGGAAGAGTAATTGATTGAAATATATAAGGGATCTTGACAGGGTAGGAATGGAGAGGATGTTTTCCCAATGAGCGAATCTAGAACTACAGATCATCATTTAAAAATAACAGATTCTTAAAATAGAGATGAGGGATGAGGGTTTTTGAAGCCATCTTCCTGAAGGTGATGGAAGCAGAATCATTATTATTAAAACAGAGGTGAATAGGTTCTTGGTAAGCATGAATTGAAAACTTATCAGAGTCACTGGGAATTTGGATTTAAGATTACAATCAGATAAGCAACAATCTTATTAAATAGCAGTGCAGGCTTGAGGGATTGATTAGCCGAATCCTACTCCTGCTTTTATGTACCTATGTGTAAAAACTTCATATAATAACATGTAAGATGGCTGACAAGATGTAATATTGTGTTCCTGAAACAGTTGCTTTTATGTGCAATTTACACAATCAATGATCATTACTAGAGGGTGAGTGACATTGAATTACTTTCTTTATTTTGCAGTTTTGGAATTGTCACGTAGATGCACAAATTTGTAAGTTGCTCAGTTTAATGGCATTCTATGTAGATGTTTATCAGTAGATCTAAACTTTTAATCCTTACTGCTGAAGCCTGTTGGCTGGCGTACGTAGGTTTGTGAATAGTTCATTTTTTTTTGTCCCACCCTTACCCTAAATTTTGTCTAGATTGCTGAGTGATTGCACTGCTCCTGCCGTAGCCCATAGAATTTGGGAATATGGTGCTTAGAGCTCCCAATGAGTTTCTCATCTTGGCTGAGCATCGAGAGTAAGTGGAAAGTGCATAAGGAACCTTTCAATGAGAAGATGAAAACTCATGGCATAGATTTATGCTGGCTATGCCCATACACAGACACTAACTCCAATGGTGCAACACCCCAATATTACTGTATTGAAAAGTTAGCTCAGATATTAATGTTTCAGATTGAAACTTGAATCTGTGGACTGAGGAGCCAGAGTGCTACCAACTGAGCTACTACCAGTGCATACCTGCTTGCTGAAGTTGCTTTAAAACAGAGGGACAGAATTGTTGAAATGGCAAAGACATAGTAGAGAGCAACACCATGCTTTTATTACATTTTTTTAATAAACTGAAGTTTTTTCATTGTCACAATCATTCTTTTCAGAGAAGAACAAAGGTAATGGAAATAATAAAGTTCGAGACTTAAATTGCTTGATCAGCAGCACATTCAATTTGTTGATTAAAATCTTAGGCAACAGGATCAAATCCCCAGGTGAAGAACACTCCCAGCTGAGGCTTGCTAGCTTGGCAGATAACAGATTGAAAACGAGCCTCTTTTGGAAAGGAGAATTTTCTGTTCATGATAAAGGAAAATACTGCACAAAATGAGCATCTCAAAATGTATAAAGATGAGTGGGAAAAGTAAGTGGTTTGGATAACAAGAAGTATTGCTGTGCAATTCCTCGAGGTATCTGGATTAGCCTTCAATTCATGCAGGTTGCTTTTAGCGGAGACTAGTTCTACACAATGAATTCATGGCCTCTTGTTGAAATTTGTGCTTCCCAGGTGAACAACACTGGGGAACAGACTGTTTCTTTACTGCAGTATTTGTGCCCACAGAACTATTCAACAGGCCCTCGTGAGATATAACGTGGGTCAGAGGAAATCGATCACTAAAATGCTCAGGTCTTGACACACCTCTGTGTTACTGTAGCAGAAAGTAGCAAATTTGTTCAATAGATGCAACAAAAATGGAAATGTCTAAATTGTAAACCAAATTCCTAAATTGCTTTTTGTGAGAGTAACCCATTTTTACATTTTGCGCCTTACTGTGCAGTGCGACACATTTTGAAACAATTTTCCTGAGCAACAAATATTGGAGAAACATCCTTGCTCCATCTCCTGCTACTTTATGATTTTAGACTTGAGGCAGAGAAAAAAAAATCTTTGCTGTGTGCACCTCATCACAACCATATCCCTGCTGGTGGATAGTCAGATTTTATGTTTTATATAGGCTTTCCCTGAGTAAAGCATAAATGGACAAACCCAAGGCAGAGGAGCATAAGGGTTAAGAACACTGTCCTTTCACCGTTGCCAGCAGAATTTCAATCCAGAACAAATTGATCTAACATGAATTTAAAAGTTCTGCTTAGCCGGCAGTCTCAATTCTAAGCTAAATTAATTTAGGCAACCTTGAGTCAGTTTTCCTTTAGGGTGTGAATCCACAGCAGAGGTTTGAAAAAAAAAATTAACTCAACACTAAATTTGCAGCCTTTCTAAGAAGTAATGAAGACAGCTAAAATAACAATTGAAAATGGCACACAAGTGCAGTTCTGTTGAGATGGAGTTAAGACATGTTGATAGAGTATGAACAGAGCTTTACAGTGTGTATAACAGTGGCCAATGCTTTATATTGCTTCTTTGATGCTAGGCCAAAATATCCCTGGAAGTGGGGGAAGGAGAACTTTCCTACATATACTGATTTGACCTGACACAGTTGTAAAATACAATGTTTAAAACATGGTGCTCGATTGTAGTACTTCCAGCGTCACAGTTACAAATCTAATTTAGTTGTGATTTATTTTAATCACATTGAGATACAAAGTAAAGAGGAAATCTTAGTGTGCATGAAAATAAATGGTTGTTTAACTTGTCCGATATCATTTAGTTAATATTTTTATTGGAGTAAAGTATGAATTTAATTTAACAGTCAAGGCTGTACCCAGGCCTATGGCATCTGCAACCAGAAAGGAAATAGTTAAGGTGGATGTCCAGCTAGTGAAGCAGGCTGTTGCTATGGTATCAAGCATTGATTAGTCAACCAGGATTTAGAAATTCTGATAACGAGATTGCCAATGTGTGAAAATGGTGACAATCTCATTATCAGAATTCCTAACTCCTAACTGACTAATCAATGACAGTTACCATAGCAACCACTGGATGCAGCTACCTAAACTACACAACGTTTTATTTCACAATGCTCCTGAAGTTGCCTTTACCTTAACTCCTGTTTACGTGTACAATAACAATAATTGCCATATACATGATTATACTGGTGTTCAATGGAGGAGCACAAATTCAGGGCTATAGAGAATGTCACAGAAATTTTTGATTATTTTCTTCATGGTGTTGTGTTCTTAATCTCTGCTTTGTCATTCAATTAAATTGGAGGGCAAAATCAAAGGAAAAATTTTGCACCTCCTTGTATCCGGTTCAGGGCTACATGAGAAACCTGAAAGAAGGCTGTAGTCGTCCACAATTGATGTGCCTTGGACTGATGCTGAGAGCGATCCATATTTGATAAAAGGAAAACCTAGCTACTTGGAGATCAATGCAGTTTTAAAGGGACTGTTGTTTACTTGTAAGCTGAACCCTGTGCTAAGGCTCAACCTGTGATTCTTCACTCTGGAGAAGTCTGGAAAGCGACATTTCGCATCAACATAAGATGCCTTCACTTTCCTAAGATGGAAACCTGGATAGTGTGATAACTCAGGAGCTGCAGGCTATGATCTTGCTGTGAAAAAAAGAGAACAAGGGAGACCTGTCTGTTAAGTATGAAGTATAAATCCAGTGTTGCCTTCAACTTAGATTTTGGCCATGAAACTGAAATACTAACTCTTCTGTAGCCTCTCTACGTAGAGGATTCTGCCACTATTTGTCTTTCCGTTGACTGTGTTTAACGACCTAGGTTTGAGGAGCAACCAGAAATGAGGCTTAACAAGGAGGGACTCCCCTTAAGATGAGGATTATTGTACACTAAGCAATTAGGTACAAGTTACATTACTTAGCTAGATCCAAATCCTGAAGTGCAATGGTAGTGTTACTACCTCTTGGCTAAAGTCCCACATATCCTGGAGGTGTGTCGTAATATGTCCGAATTGGTTGTCAAAAATATTTCAGAGTTCTTGTGCTACAGTAGTAGTCTTTCTGCCTTTGGGCCAGAAGGTCCAGTTCAAGTCCCACCTGCCTCAAAGGTGTGTCATAACATATCCAAACAGGTTGATTAAAATAACTACATTAGTGAGTTAGATATTGTTACTAACACCATGAGGAGATTGGTGAATAAATGTCTACATTCCACGAGATCCCAAGATGAAATACCCTATTTCCATCCAAGAAAAAGAAGCCACCATGATGTCATCAAACTGAGTGGAACTTAATGCAGTCTCCAACATTAACCCTTTCAAAACTATTACCATACACAACATTATCCATGTCTGAAGGGGAAAAAATGCTTATCGATGCAAGAAAGGAACCAGATAAAGTTTGATCCACTTCCACTTTCTACATTTCTCTCCTGAGATTACTAACTTGTATTGGGACATAATTCCATAACTGCTGGTGGCCTTTCAATGCCTTATCCTAATGGGACTTCCCATTATGACCACACATTGAAAGGTGGGAGATTGTGGGAATTAAGATTAACTTCACAGTTGAAACTGCGCTTCTTCTCACTTACATCTATTGGTGTCCATTTCTAACAACTGGAGGTCTTAACCTTTGCTGATTTTCTCCCCCTAACACTGGTACATTGCAACTAACGTTAGCACCTTCACTGAGGCGGTAAACAAGAAAAAAGGTTTTAAAATTTCTTGCAGATTCATTCTGATCCTCAGGTTATGATGGAAATATTTCTTTTCACATAGTCTGTAGTCTTGCAGACCTATATTTCAGAGTTTTGAAAGCTTTTTTTTGGCAAATTTACTGTTCAATAGGATGGGGCATTGTTGACTAGGCCAGCACTGATTGTCAATCTATAGTTGCCCTTGAGAAGACGGTGATGAGCTGCCTTCTTGAACAGCAGCAGTCCTTGTGTTGTATGTACACCCACAATGCTATTACAGAGGGAGTTTCCCAGTGATAATAACGGAAAGAGGATATAGATAAAGTCGGACTGGTGAATGGCTTAGAAAGAAATTCGTTCCCAACTTGCTGCTTCCCTTTATATAGAGGTCATATGTTTGGAAGGTGCTGTGGATGGAGGGTCATTGAGTTACTGCAGTGCATCTTGTAAATGAGGCACACTGCAGCCACTGTGTGCTAGTTGTGGAAGGAATGAAGTGGATGGGGCCAATCAAGCAGGTTGCTTTATCTTGGATGACGTCAAACATTTTGAATGTTATTTGAGCTGCACACATTTTGGCAAATGGAGAGTATTTCGTTACATTCCTGATCTGAGCCCTATAGATACTAGACAGACTTTGTGGAGCCTCTGACTTGGTCTTGTAGCCACAGTATTCATGTAACTGGTTCAGTTCAGTTTCTGGTAAATTATAACCCCCAGGATATTGTTAGTGGGGAAACTCAGCAGTGCCAAGAGGAAATGGTTAGATTCTCTCTTGTCGGAGATGGCCATTATCTGACACTTGTGCAAATGTTACTTGTGACCTGAATGTTGACCAGCCTTGCTGCGTATAAACACAGAATGTTCCAACGTCTGCACATTGGTGACGAACATTGAGCAATCATTAGTGAAATTCCCCACTTCTGGCCTTGTGATAGAGATGGGTAATCGATGAAGCTGTTGAATATGATTTTGAATTTGTACAGTATGCACTAGACAGCATTGGTAATGTTAAGATAGATGGAAATGTCATCTTGGATAGAGTAGAAAGTTCCTTTTTGTTTATTCTTTGACACAAAGCTGACCATGTTCATTATTGCAGTGTATTACACCTCACGGGGGTAGTGCACTACAAATCAAGCCCTGCTAATCCTGGAGTTGTCACAAAAGTCAAAAATATCAAAGTATTTAAAGTCCATTATTTACTTTTTTAATGGGCTAAGGTTAACAGAAAACACAAACCATATTTCTGTACTTAACAAGAATGAATATTTATTACAAATAAATTGATCTAACCACATGTAAACAGCTATGAACTATCAACATATGGCCCTATTGGTTAAAACTTTAAATCCCTTTTAATCACAATTCCAACCCCCAACACCACCACCTCCGCTATCCCCCCCCCCACGCACACACCATAAAATTGTTGTTATGGATGGAGAGAAAAAAGGACAGGGGAGCAGTTTAATAGCAGTAGTTCTCAGGATTAGAAGCAGTCTTCCTTTTGTTTCCCAAGTCCTTCAGTTCTCTGATCTTTCCTTTCAGGTTCTTTCACTCTTTCCAGGAGGTGTAGAGTAACTGGTTCACAAATTATAAAGTTTCTGACTTATTGGTTAAAAGTGACTGCTTACAGCAACTAAGCAATAAGTGGGAGATAAAGAAAACTTGCTTTCTTTAGCTTTAGGTATTTCACTGCAGAGAGATGCTCACTAGCTTTCCTTCTAGAGATCCAAGAGCTTCTCACTGTATCGTTCACAACCACAAACTGCTCTGCCATCCAGGAACCTATCAGAGAATTGCTGTCAGGCCGATGATCTTTGGCATCCCTAATTCCACAAACCGATCAGCTACTTGTTGCCTGACAAATCATACCTTGTACACATGCCCCCGAGCCATGCTGTACATCCTTACACCATACCTTGACCACTTGCAAAGAAACGGTGTAAGCATGGCCAACAACGGGTTCCAGGAACTTGCTTTTTAAAAGTCCAGCAATTCCTTCCTCGGTCACTTATTGTAAAGCAGTCCTTTTGCCCATTCAGTACATAATCAAAAAACAAAATAATGTAAAATAGATGCCGTCTTTGCAGGTGTCTAATGGAACTCTGGTGAGTATGCAGGGGACTACCAAGCTGTGCCTGAAAGATTCTGCTGCAGCTGGAATGGGATACCACAAGTGATTGAGTTTTAGATGACCTGCTGTCTTCAGACTTGCATTTTCACTCTGACTCTGCTATGTACTGGTTTTGAAGGGAAAAGCAACTTTTTTTTTTGTTTAATTGTACCTGGTGCAGTAATACTGAGTGAGCTTCTTCCATGGTTTGAAGTCAATTTCAAAACTCCGAAGTGAAACCATCAGAATACAGGCGATCTCCAGGGTTACAAGTGGGTTCTGACCTTGAGTATGTTCAAAAGCTGATTTGTGCACATATAGGAACACAATACAAAACAATACCATATAATTTGCATGTACGATATTTAAACTTAATATTAATATGGAATCTTGCTTGTAACTGGTGTTTGTAAGTCGGACATTTGGAAATCCCCTGTTGACACCCCCTGTTTCATTGCAGTGCTTTCTTCGACCACCATGATAGTGCACACTAGATCAAAGCTCACCATTAAAGATTCACTTTTGCAAGTGGGTGATAAGCACTTTAGCTACATGATCTACCCAAATCTCTTGTGACTGTCTCAGTGTGGTGTTGTTGCTTGGCATGGCAGATTCGGTGAGCACCTTATTGCCTGGTATTTTGTCCTGCCATTTGATCTTCAGAAGCTTCTGAGGGCCAGTAGTTGGCCTTCTTGACTTTGGTACACAATCTAGATCTTACAACGTGTAGGCCAAAGTGGTACACAACCTCAGTTTTCTTCATGCTAATTATAAGGCTGAAGTTGTCACATGCATTGCAGAACAAATCCACAATAAATAGTACATCCAGCTCTGAACTGACAGTCAAAGGCAGATGGGAAATTGTTAATATGTCCTTGAGGACCTAGACTTTGCCTCTAGAGTCAACTTAAATTGACCTACTTCCTGTCCATTCAACATCTGAGTCTGATGCCAGAAAATTCATCACAAATGATTTGACAGCTCTAGGAGGGCATCCTGAATAATGGTGAGCCTTCAGACAGACATGAATGAGTTAAGAAGGCTTAAAATTAAGAGAGCACAAATGATTCATCCATTCATGAGTGATTACAGAAATAGGAGTTTTGTGAGCCCTGCTGTACTTCAACAGACTCAAGGATGATTCCCTTAGCCTAGAAGCGAGTTCAAGTAGACCCTATTTTCAATAAAGGGAATAGTGAGTGTCAAGGAACAATAGACCTAGCAACTTTCCATCTTTTATTGGGAAGATGCTGAAACACATTGTAAGTGATGTCCTTTATGACCACTGGAAATGAAAGGGACCATTAGCAATTCACAACATGGCTTTTGAAAAACAAAGTTGTACCTTCTAACTGCACTATCAGAAAACAAAGCCATAGTGTTTGATCATCATCCTTCAGCCAGCAGGATTGTGGGGCAGACTTGATGAATGTTTTGGACTTCACCTGACTGTTAGTTTTACGTGTTTGTGCGCACAGAAAGTTATAACATCTGCTTGATTCAGACAGCCTACTCCTGTGACAGCAAAATGTGATTTGGCGAATAACATTGCTGTGTGAGGCACCGAAGATGAATTGGTCTCAAAGTTTATTTTCAATAATTCATTAATTACAACAAGGTCACCAAATTTAATTCCACTGAATAATCCATATCCATTAGAAACATTTGCTCTGTCTGCAAATGTGTATGAGCCTGCATTATACTGTTGGATGGTTTTTTAAATGATTTTTTTTTCACTGAAGATTAGTGCCTCATAACTGGCTGAACATATTGATATTGATAGATTGTTATGCCATAAAGGACATTCACTGATATACTGTACACTAGGTACACTGTTGATTTTGGCTGTCTTTAATACTGACATTGCAGCCCTGTTAGGAAAATTGTTTTTTGTTGCTGACGTGCTGAGTGGCCAAGATGGTGCCACATACTAGGGGCAATGCCTTGATTTGTGATTTGTTTTCAGTATGGAAGGATCTTAAAGCTGCTTACCCAAAACTGGAGTTGAATGGAATTCCTTTGTTACTGTAGTATGATCAGGTCTGGTTGTTGATAGAAGGTAGTCCATACCCATGTCAATGAACACCAATAACCATTAATGAGCATCAGCTATATACAGAGATGACCAAAGAAAACATCTCTGGAGTCCTACACGCTTGGAACCCATTTCCATTGTACCTGCCATCATAATTACATAAACACAAAGAATTGAAGATGCTGGAAATCTGAAATAAAAAGCAGAGAGTGCTGGATAAGCATTGTGGTCTGGTAGCATCTGTAGTGAAAAAGCAGTTTGAGAAAGGAAGTTTATTAGGCAAATGGTCATTGGACACGAAATGTTAACTCTGCTTCTCTCTCTGCATATGCTGCCAGACCTGCTGAGGTTTCTCCAGCAATTTCCATTCTGTATTGAAGTGACATTGCTCCTTATGCATATTTTCAGTGACTATTAATAAAGACGCAATTAAGCATTTACTCCACAGTTGGGAAGGTGCTTTTTTTTATTACGTGTAAGAAATGGGACCTTTGAATGACACTTTTTAGAATAAGTATAAAAACACGCTGTAAGAATTAATAGGTACAGCATAAGGCTGCCTCTGCAGAAAAACTGGTTTCTTTCTCTCTCTGAAAGAAAACACATAAACAGAGCCTAGAAACATCAGTGTCACTTCTTCATTCCTGAAGAAGAGTCATACAAGACTCAAAATGTTATCTCTGTTTTTCTCTCCACAGATGTTCCAGGCCTGCTGAATTTCTCCAGCATTCTATCTGTTTGTTTCAGAGTCATTTGGTTCAGGCTTTCATGTTGACATTCATACATTGGCAGGACAGCACCCTGTGTATCCCTTTATCAATGCAAGTGTTTAGAAAAGCCCAAGAAATGGCCTTCTTAAAAAGGTGACCTTAATCTGACGGGTGAACAGGGAAAGTGATAACTATCCTGACATCTTTGGTACCTGTCTTGTAATCAGTGGTTAGAAAGATTCAAATAAATGATTGACATATGGTAAGGTACCACTCTCAGAAATAAAGATTGTTAACAAGTACTCAGAGATAGGGAGCAGAACTGTCAAACGAGAAGGTGGCATTACCTAGTTCTGCAGAATGAAGTGGGTCAAGAATGTCATCTCAGAAATAGTGATCATAATATTGTAAGGTTTAGATTTTATGGAGAGGTGTTCCAATCCCTCTGATAATTAAACTGAAACACTGGCTCCCTCTTGGTTATGGCAGGAATAGAGGTTCCCTTCTAATAATTAAACCGGAAATAGCCAGCAAAGCTCACCTCACCTTTATAATCTGTTAAAAAGAGTGGTTAAATGGAAGGAAATCCCTGATATTCACTTGATAAGTAACAAGTAATGATATATTTATTTAACTCTAACAAGTGAACACTTTAACAGAATTACTGAACAATTCGCCCTTAACTAACTATTCCCTAAATGAACTAAATTCTACTGGTATCCTGTCCCAATAAGCACAAACCACCCTCTCATAAACCCAAGTAAGAAGAATATAAAATAAAACTTAGTCTCTCAAAGTCCACACACCTTTCTTCTGCTGATCTGGCTGTCAGGGATGTTTTCTCTGTGAAGTCTTCTGTGAGGGCTCTTAGCTAGAAGCGCCGTGGTACCTTTTACGGATAGATGGTGCTTTCCTAGAGAGCTGAGCGATTTCTTGTGAGAGCTAGATGCTTATTTCTTAGATGGCGGTTTGCTCTCACACCAATTTTCAAAAACCTTCTTCTTACATACCTTGGATGACACATCAATTTTCTTACAATAGCGTTGGCCCAAGGTTCTCAAAACCATCAGACTTAAATTCAATTGGCTTTCAATTGTTAAGTGCTTGGTTTAAATTAATTGGCTGATTCCAGCTAGTTGCCAAAATATCAAAACAAGCCTAAGGTTTCCAATCACACAGCCAATTGATGCATGTTTCAATTTCAGAACTGGCTGTACATCTTCAGCTACATACAGACATGTTTTTTTCTGTATAAATCTCTAAGCTTAGAAAAGCACTTTGCCTCTGAAGGGAACCATGCATTCTTCTCCCTTCTTTTCACAAACAAATTCTAGTTTTCTGCCTTCCAATTTACAATTACTCTACACAACTTCCTAACAAGATTCCTTATTAAAAAGGATGCGAAGCAACCTGTAATAAAAAATAAATCATTAACTGAAGGAGGGCTAATTTCAGCAAATGAAGGGAGGATTAAGGCTCAGGTATTTCAAATACTAGCAAGCAGAAATATAACGGAGCAATGGATGGTGTTTAAAGAGGATACGGTTTGGATATAGTTTAGATTCATTTCCATATTGGGGAGAAAGAAGCCAACGAAAGATAGAGTTTTGTGGATGAAGAAGGAGTTAAATAGTAAAACAAATCAATGGCACTTTGATAAGGGAGAATTAAGCTGTATCCAAAAAGTATCAGCAGCAAAGTGAAAGGGAGATAGGAGGATCAAAGATTCAGAACAAGAACGGATGGCAGCAAAAGGGAAAAGCTTGAATTTCTGTTGCACTTTTCATGAACAATCGGCCATCACAAAGCACTCTACAGCCAGTGAAGTACTTTTTCAAGTGAAGACACAGTTCCGATGTAGGAAATGTGGCTTCTGTTTCATACTCAGCAAACTCTCACAAAGAGTTTAATGATCAGGTAGTTTGTTTGATGTGATGTTTATAGAGGGATAAATATTGCCCAGTACAATGGGTATACTTTCCTCCTACACTTCAATGAAATAATCTCCTGATTTCTTTTCTTACATCACCCACACAGGGAGATGCTTGCTCAGTTTAACATCACAGCCAAAAGATGCCACCTATGATAGTGAACACTTCTTCAGTATTGCACTGGACTGTCCTCTGATTGTATATTAATACTAAAATGATTACCAAACGAACAATAACTTATAATGGTCATCAATTGGTGGAGACAGAAGATATGGCTGATGTACTAAGTTAGTTCATTTCATTGGAATTTACCCAAGAACAGGATGTTACCAAAGCTATGTTTAATGATAAGGCTGATTGGATACTAGATAAGATAAAATTAGATAAAGCAGAGGGATCAGAAAGGCTAACAGTAGTTTAAGTCACGTGGCTTCAAGTGGCCAATTACTCTTGTTGGTACCATGGCTTAGTTGGTTAAAGTCTAGTAAACCGGCGATCCTGAGTTCAACTCCTACTGGTGCCTGTACCTTACATTAAAAAGATTCCTTGTTTGTGACCATAATTCTCTGGTTGGTAGTTAGCACTCACAGTGCCAAGGACCTGGGTTCAATTCTACCCTCGGGTGACTATCTGTGTGGAGCTTGCATGCCCTCCCTCTGTCCAAAGATGTGTGGATTAGGTAGATTGGCCATGCTAAATTGCCTATAGTGTCCAAGGACATGCAGGCTAGGGAGATTAGCCATGGGGAGTGCATGTTTACACGGTAGGGAGGTGGGTCTGGATGGGATGCTGTTTGGGTCAGTGTAATTTGATGGGCTGAATGGCCTGCTTCCACATTGTAGGGATTCTATGGGCTTCCAGAGGGAAGTAAGGGTAAAATTGCATAAGTACCGGATCTTCCCTTGACACAGGTGATGTCAAAGTAACGGAGGAATACAAATATTGTTCCAAATGAAAAAAAGGAGGAAAAAGTTAACTATTCAATCAGTTTAACAGCAGTAATGGGGATATAAACATGAATTATAACCCAAAAGAAAATCGAACAGTCACATGGACAACTAAAGGAGAGCCAGCACAGATTTCTTAAGGGCAAATATTCAACAAACTGGTTTAAAGATTTTTCAGGAAACAGGCAGGTTTTTGGGGCAAAGATATTTAAGTTGATCTATGATTTATCTTTCAAAAGACATTTGATGGACTAGCCCATATAAGGCTTGTTAACAAAACTGATGTCTAAGGGGCAGTATGGATTTAAAATTGGCTAAAAGACCAAAAGCCAAATTGTTTCGAATGGCTATTTTCCCAATTGGAAGGAAGAATACGGAAGAGTTCCCAAAGGACGAGGACTCTGGCTATTTTTGATATTATTTTAATGATTTGTACTGGAGGGTAGGGGCTTAATTTAATATTTGCAATGACAGGAAGCCTGGAATAGTGTTAAACGGTGGAGAAGACGGTCAGACATGGACAGGCTGGTGCAATTCATGGATAAATAACAGATGAAATTCAATACCAAGAACTGTGGGGTAACAGATACTGGTGAGAAGAATGAGAAAGAACAAAGTGTTGCTAAACAGTCCAATTTTAAAGGCAGTGCCATATGTAATTTTAAAAAAAGCCTTGCAAATCTGGCATGCTGTGCACAATAAATTGGAGAATACCTTGTTTCACAATAACAGCAATATTATACTCCATAGCATTGTATGTATGAGAATGTTCAGAACTTTTGTATCTTTTTCTAATATTTATAAAGAGCCTTGCTTGAAGTGTCTAAATTGGTATTCAGTATAAGTTGAGCCACTCCTTCAATGTCATGGCCCATGACTGAACCAGAACACTGTTCTCATTGTTTACCTTCTCAACGACTCTGCGAATGGATGATGTGAATAGGCATATCTTGAGGTTAGTTAGAGGCTAATTGCTGTTGCTGAGGAATGCCAAAGTTTATCTATAAAAGGAAAACCATGTAAATAATTTCTAAGGTATTACTTCGTAGATAGTCTGGATTCCCCTTTATAGGAGTATGAATGTCAAATGCAAAATTATGCAAATAGGTTGAACGCATTGTATGAAACCATTAAAAAAAAGCAGAGAAAACCACTCGGCCCCTTGAGCCTGTTCCCCCATTCAATGTGATCATGGCTATCTTCTAACTTGATTCCACCTTCTCATCGATTCCCTGAAAAATTATTCATTTTTCAATATCAGTATTGAACATACTTAACAGTGCAGCTTCCACAAAACTCTGAGGCATACAGTTCCAAACATTCACAACACTCCAAGTGAAGAAGTTTCTCTTTATTTCAGTGTTATCAATCCCTTATCCGAAGGCTCGGACCCTGTTTTCTAAATTCCCCAGCCAGCCACCCAAACCGACCTCTCTGAATCGATTCAATTAAGCTCCTTCAGAATCTTGAATGTCTCATTGAGATCACCTTTCAATCATCCTAATTCTAGACAACAGTAGGCCAAATTTACTCAATCTCTCGTCACACAATAACCTGCTCTTTCTCGAAACTGATCTATTTAATTTATATAATGATTTCCAACTTTACAAGTATGATGAGAACTCCAAGCATAATTTAGTAGATGAAAATTTCTCACTTTATTGTTAGTAGTACATGGAACAGCCAATATCTTTTACAGAAGCTGAACAGTACGGTGCTACCTGGTACCGAAAGAAAACAAAGCATGAATTCTCTGTTAAGGACAGGAGTGGATAAGGCAGGGAGAAGGAGTTTGAAGGGGTGATTACTAATTTCAAAGAAAATACTTGGGTTATGTTGGGTTTAAGAATAATCTTCAGGTGAGTGGCAGTTTTGATAAAGCGATTGGTGTGCCCCCAGTGGTCGGAGGTTTAAATTACAGGGTAATAAGTATGAACGCTTTCTGTCACAGACATGGATTTAAGCATTTAGCTGAACACGCTTCAAGTGGAGTTTTAAATGGAGGGATGTTCCGGCCAAAGGCAATCCCTTGGGAGTGAAATTGGACATGAGCAGGGACACACGGGATATCTGGCAACTATTACAGCGACACTCCTGGCATTCAGTTTCAACAATGAGCTCAATATGAGGTGGGGCCTGCAAAAGGGTAACCGATGCGATCGTAAAACAGGATGTGCTTGGCAAAAATCAGCTGGTCTGGCAGCATCTACGGTGAGAAAAACGGTTAGCGTTTCGTGTTCAGTGACTGTTCACCAGAACGTTTTGTCTTGCTTCCAGATCTTCAGCATCCACAGTTCTTTGTCATATCCAAATTTCACTGCCTCATCAGTGATGTGGTGAGGGCTTGACTCGCATACAAAATGCGTTGGAACACTTGTGATGAGAACCCTTCACCTGCTCTCACAACCATTGCATTGCCAGCAACATAACTGCAATGGAACTGGAGTTGTTTCCAGCAACTGATAATGGTGCCAGGAGTTTACTAAAGAACACGTGTCTGAAATGCCGACTTCATCAGCTCCAACAGCACTACCAGAAGTTGCTGGAAAAGCTCAGCAGGTCTGGCAGCATCTGTGAAGACAAGA
>JAHRHZ010000267.1:12509478-12565676 GCA_024137785.1 Ginglymostoma cirratum
TTTTTTCTTCACAAATGCTGTCAGACCTGCTGAGCTTTTCCAGCAACTTCTGTTTTTGTTCCTGATTTACAGCATCTGCAGTTCTTTCGTTTTTAAAAAATCAGCTCCATGTTTAAAATCCTAACGGCACCATTTCACAGTGTACTTGTGCATTATAAATTGCCTCCATGTTCAATTTTCGCTTGGCCCAATCGCAGCAAATTCAGGTTTAAGGGCCCAGACCCGAAACGGCAGCTTTCCTGCTCCTCTGATGCTGCCTGGCCTGCTGTGTTCATCCAGCTCTACACCTTGTTATCTCAGATTCAGGTTTCCCCTGATTTGTGATTTCCATAAGTATTGCAATTAAAAATCACTGTTTGGACGACAGTGTCATCGGTTCCCCAAACAACTCTTGTATATTCACACAGGAGAGTAGGATGTTACACTTTTAAGTATCCCATACATTGATTTGAGCTGCTTGCAGATGGCCTTCTTCAATGGAGACCGAACAGACGCTACAGTTTGACCCTGCAGCATTTGTATGGAAGCAGCCCGTTTCCACCACCCTTCCCCAAAAGCGACGCATTAATTTGACACCACACACACCCACACAACGTTAGGAGACAGCGCGGGCATGAGGTGAGCAAGGCGATATTATCGATACCCTGGAAACGGCGTGAAATCTTCTTGCAACGGCCAAAGTAACAAAATGACCTTATGAACCATTAAAGCCTCATCCCATCAGGGTACAACGTGTTGCCTTCAAATCTCAGCTTCGGTGTGGCATCGAGATCGGTGAGAGGAATTTCCGAGGATTCCAAATCCAGTATTGTTGAGCGAGGTATTATTTATAACGTTCCCAACTACGTTCCACATCTACCGTGGCACAACTGGTTGCAAGTAAGTTTTCATTCCGCACTTGCAGCCTTTTCCCTTCCTATATACATGCACACATTTTATATATAAACACACATCATGAAAATCAGCATTAAACCCACCTTAGCATAACAGGACCAGCGTGAATCAAGTATAATATCAAAACAGTTTAAAAAAGAAACTGTCATACTATTATTTCTACACCTGGGGCTTCGGCATAAACTTCATTCTGGTATTGTCTGAATAAGTAATGCACAGCCCTCAAACTTTATCTAACAATTTGATATCACGGTTTTGATCACAGGTATTGCAGCCAGGGTTTGGGATGTGCATGTATACCAGCCACTATGTTTGTTTAATAAGTCTGCGCCGTGATCATTTAACCAGTAATAACGTGGTCTGTAGAATGTGATGAGAGACTGGATATGTCTCATATAAATGGACCCATTGATTGTGAATATCTCTTTACCATTGACAGCTGCGGCGGAGTCTTTTGAACTTGCAGCACATTTCAGCACAAACCCTCGGCAATAGATTAACACTAGGGGGTGCTCTTCACAACAGAATTTCAGGTACACCGTTAAGTTTACTTTCCAAACATGCCGTTGAAGAAAAGCCGCCTGTCAAAGTATTCTAATTACATTGAAGGGTTTTCTGAAGCAATATTTTCCTGGAATACAGCCAAATGGCTCAATGTCATTCTTCACAACCCAATTATCTGACTGTAAGCAAAGCGTGACTTTACTAAAGCTGCAGACTTCTTTTTCCAATCGTCAAATTCGGGTCAATTTCATAAATACGAAATTGATTAACTAGTGATCTTTGCATATTCAGGCTAATTTGGAAATGACACCATTAATGTGCAGATTGCTGCAGTTTTTTGCAATGAAAAATAAGTGGGCTAGACGCCACCATTTCCACAACTTCCAGCCTTTTAACATTCTGAAGAGATTCATTCCATGACACCCAGGTCCAATCTTCTATCACCGACGCTAATCACGCAATTGCCCATAGCACCTTCCCGTGCCTGCGCAGGAGTTGCAATGCGTGCTCTTTGATTTTTGTCCTTTTCCATTGGTGAGGGTACTATATCCATATTCCTGCTCATGATGCACAAATGGGGAGACCAATGCAAACTGAGTGATTGTATTGCTGGAGTCATTAGCATAACTTAGACTTTTGATTACATGTCGTTTAAATTCTCTATTTTCTGAAACATATTCATTCTCTTTCTGTTCCCGAGGATGCTGTAATTGTTGGGTTTCCTTTCCACTTCTGGGTCTCAAATTCGAATCTGAACCAGAAATCTCTCTCTCCAGGTATGGCAATGAAATAAACTTAGGTAGGTTTTGATGGCTAGGATCACAAACAATTTGAAAATGGTCAAGAAGTGGGAAGATTGGACCCACGTTACTGTCCTGCATTGTTTTTTAACTGCTCCCAATTTGCTTTTCAACTTGAGACAGCTTAACTTGACTGATGACACATTTCTATCAAGTGCTCTGCATTATTTTTTAGCAGAGTGTAGGGTGTGCCATGACCAAAGATCAATTAAATGATCTTCATGAGGATGTTAGCTACCTTCAAGAGGTATATTGCCCGGTAGTCAAAAATCCAGACTTCATCTGGTCTCTGATCAAACAGAGCATATGGGACAATGTATTCCATCCAAATAGCTAGACATTTACATTGGACCATGACTGCAATCCGATGAAAGAATACAGTTGGAAACTGGAGGCAAATTTGACCAAAAATATGACAGGGCCCTGTTACCAACACATCCAATGGTACACTTTCAAGACCAGTTCCACAGTGCTTAACTTTCTTTTGAACATATATATTGTTGGAAAGTTATTAAATCTGTTGCAACCTTAGGACTTCCTTGGCAAAGCCAGAGCAGCTGTATTTGACAGTTCTTGGGTTTCAGTAGGTCATAACATCCCAACCTCCCATGAGCATGCTCAACTAAATAGTGAACTTGACCGGAGGACACAAACATCACAATAAGTGGATGTTCATCTTGCTACAGTGAAAATGCTGGTGATGGACTGGGGTGGACAAAGTCACAAGTCACATGACACCAGGTTATAGACCAACAGGTTATTTGAAATCACAAACTTTCTCAGCACTGCTCCTTCGTCAGTGAAGTGACTTCGCCTGACAAAGGAGCAGCACTATGAAAGCTTGTGATTTCACGTAAACCTGTTGGACTATAACCTGGTATTGTGTGTCTTCTGACTTCATCTTGCAACTGGAGATGGAAGGAACCTCCCCAGAAAAAAATGCGTGCCTCAACTTCTGTTCTTTTTACTTAATCAATGATCTGTAAATGTCATCAAAATTCACATTGATCTCCTTGCTAATATTGTATCTTCCTACATGACCGTTTTGAAGAAGGGTCACTGGACCCAAAATGTTCACTCTGCTTTCTCTGGACAGATGCTGCCAAACCCGCTGAGATTTTCTGGCAATTTCTGTTTCTGTTTTTGATTTCCAGCATCTGCAGCTCTTTGGGGTTTTTTCCTATATGACAATGGATTACTGTAGGTATAGACAGAACTGAAGGTGAAGTGGATAATGAGTTTATATTCAGTTAACCAACTCTGTTAATGGGGACAGATCACACTGTCTCGATGAAACCATCTATTTCTGTAGTGGTAGTAGCTTCTTTCTTTGCTTGCATTTGGGGTTGGATTTATAATATCTAGTTTGCAGCCGGAAACAGAAGTAAATCATTACATAGAATTTCATCAAGTGTGCATTACAGACTGTCTGACCCAGCTAGTCTATATACTGCTGCTTTTGCACCAATAAGTCTCTCCCACTCCTCATACTTTATCAGTACATTCTTTTCTGTCTAACCCCCCTGTAACTACAACAACACAATTCGCTCCAATAATTCCTTGTGGTAATGGGTCCTAAACAGTGAATATTACCAGGATAATGAAGATTCTTTTGGTTTTGCTATGGGAGTGGTGGATGGTTACTATATTCATGGGCAACCATAGGAATATTTGCCTCCGATTTTCTGAATGAACAGCAGCCCAGAAGGAAGTTGGATAGTGAAAGAAGAGTACCTCTTCAACCCTGAAATGAAAACAAACTATGGAGGATACTGAAGATCTGAGATACAAACAGAAAGTGCTGGTGAAACTCAGTAAGTTTGAAAGCATCTGTGGAGAGAGAAACAACATTTTGAGTCCAAAGTCTCTTCTTCTTCGAAAGAAGAGCCATTGGATTTGACACGTTAATTCCTTCCTTTTTTTCTCCACAGATGTTGCAGATCTACCGCGTTTCTCCAGCATTTTCTGTTTTTATTACCCTTTCAATGTTCAGTGTGCTCAGCCCTTTCAGTGATTTTCGCATAACAGCATCCAGCAAAGAAAACAACAACTTGTATTCCGTTAGCATCTTTGACAGAGCAGAAAATGCTGAAAGGGTTTAATTGGAGCGATTAAAAAAAAACAAAATTTGACACTGAGCCACAAAAGGAGACATTAGGCCAGATGACCAAAATTTTGGTCTAATTGTTAGAAGTGCCTTTAATGCAGAAGAAGAAATAATGAGGGGCAAGGTTTAGAGAAGGAATTCCTGTAGCAGCTGGAAATGTGTCCACCATTGTTGGTGCAGTTAAAATTGAGGACTTTGAAGATGCCAGAATTGGAGGAATGCACGTGCCTTGGAGGACTGTAGGGCAGGAGGAGATTAAAGACGTAGGGAGGAGTGAGGCCGTAGAGGAATACAAATAAGAATGAGAACTTTAAAATGAATGTGCTGCTTCAATGAGAGCCAATCATCGTCATCGGTGAGCACAAATGTCATAGGGAAACTATGTATTGTTGTTAATTAGGACATGAATTCTGGATTATCTCCATTTATAGGGAATAGAAAGACATGGGATCTGACATTCTCTTACTCAGTGAGAAATCTCATGCTACTGCAGGATTGAAAAGTCTGTGGCATCATGTTCTGAATGATGATCGCTTTTTACAATCCCATTTGCAAAAGGTTCAGCAAAGCACATTGGAAGCATTGAGGCAACAGGAAGAGAGCTGCCTTCAGGGTGGACCATTGCAAACAAACTTTCTATCCAGAATATGAGGAAGATAAACTATCATGAGTGCCACAAGTAAAACTGAATCTGGTGGTTTGTAGAAAGATGTTTAAGTCAGCAAAGAAAATCTATTTTTACTTCTATTAATTCAATGCACTAAGGACCTAAGACACAATTACCTTCACATTGTGCTGTCTTAATTACTTTCAGTACTTGTCATATCCAATTTATTTAAAGTGCACTTTGCATTGTCTGCCTCTCCCTGAATACTTTCATGACTTAAGCAGTAGGGGCAGAATTAAACCATATGGCCCATCAAGTATTTTGTGCCATTCATTCTGACCATGATTGATAATCTGCCTCAACCTTTCCTGTCCTGCCTATTTTCCACATTGTTTGATTCCCTGAGAGACCAAACATCTATCTCTCAGTATCAGATATAATCAATAATGGAACAATCACAGCCCACTGAGGTAGAGAATTCCCAGGATTCATAATCCTTTGAAGGAAGACCTTTCTCCTTATCTCAATTCTAAATTATTGAATGCTTCTCCTGAGACATAGCCCCATGTTCTCAATTCCCAAGTGAAGGGAAATAACTCTGACAGTGCTTACCTTGTCAAGTCCTTCAGAAGCTTGTATGTTTCAAATAGATTTGCCTCTCATTCTTCCAAATTCCAGAATTTACTCAGACTTTCATCATTGGACAACTGATTCATTCCAAGGACCAATCTTCCTCAAATGTGGAGGCCAAAACAACACATGATACTCCAGGCGTAGTTTCACCAAAGCCCTGTATAATTGGAGAAGAATTACCTTATCCCCATGTTCAGATCTCCTTGCAATAAAGATCAACAAGCCATTTGCATGGGCCTGGAAATGCAGTGCAGTCGCGCCCATTTTTGATCACTTTTAGCTGTTTTCTCCTCTTCTTAGAAGACTACAAGTTCAAAGGTTATTGTGGAAAAAATCACTGTTAAACTTTGCATCAGTTTTCATAATGGAACACACCAGCAACATACCAGAACTTCAAGTGAGTCAGGAGTAGAGGTGGCCATCACGAAGGAGAGGGTGCTGGAGAAGCCGGAAGGTCTGAAGGTGGATGAATAACCCAAGCCAGATGGACTACACCCCAGAGTTCTGGAGGAGATAACTGAGGAGATTGTAGATGCATTGGTGGTGATCTTTCAGGAATCACTGGAGTCAGGGAGGGTCCCAGAGGGCTGGAAAATGGCTAATGTAACACTCTTGTTTAAGAAGGGAATGAGGCAGAAGACAAGATAACTATAGGCTGGTTATTTCGAACTTAGTCATTGGTACGATTTTAGAGTCCATTACTAAGCATGAGATTGTGGTGTACTTGGAAGTGCACAGTAAAATATGGCTGAGTTAGCATGGCTTCATCAAGGGTAGGTCATGTCTGACAAATCTGTTAGAATTCTTTGGGAAGGTAATGAATAAGTTAGACAATGGGGAGCCAGTGGATGTTATCGATTTGGATTTCTAGAAGGTCTTTGACAAGCCGCACAGGAGGCTGCTAAGTAAAATGAATCCATGTGTTAAGGGCATGATTCTGCCTTGGATACAGGATTGACTGACTAGCAAAAGTCAGAGAATGGGGTTAAAGGGGTCATTTTCTGGATGGCAGCTGGTGACCATTGGAGTTCTATAGGGGCCTGTGTTCAGACAACAGCTATTCATGTTAAATTTTAATAATCTGGTTGAAGGAACTGAGGGCATTGTTGCTAAGTTTGCAGATGACACAAAAATAGATGGAGGGGCAGATAGTGAAGGACTTGAACAGGATAGGAAATTGGGCAAGAAATGGCAGAAGGAATACAATGTAGGAAAATGTGAGGTTATGCTCTTTGGTTAGGTTGAATAGATGCACAGACTATTTTCTAAGTGGGGAAAGGCTTTGTAAATCTGAAGCACAAAGGGACTTGGGAATTCACGTTTAGGATTCTCTTAAGGTTAACATTAAGGTTCATTTGGCAGTTAGGAAGGCAAATGCAATGTTAGCAATCATTTCGAGAGGGCTAGAATACAAGAGCAGAGACGTATTGCTAGTCTATATAAGGCTGTAGTCAGACTGCATTTGGAATACTGTGAGTAGTTTTGGGCCTCATATCTGAGGAAGACTGTGTTGGCATTGGAAGGGGTCCAGAAGAAGTTCGCAGTAATGATCCTGGGGCAGAAGGACTTGTCTCATGAGGAGCAATTGAGGACTCTGGGTCTGTATTCGATGGAGTTTAGAGGGATGAGGAGGATGTCATTGAAACTTACAGAATACTAAGAGGCCTGGATAGAGTGGATGTGGAAAAGATGTTTCCACTAGAAGGACTCGAAGGCACAGCCTCAGAATGAAAGGACAACCCTTTAGATCCGCCATGAGGAGGAATTTCTTCAAGCAGAGGGAGGTGAATCTGTGGAACTCATTGTTGCAGAGGGTTGTGCAGGCCAAATCATTGAGTGTATTTAAGAGTGAAATAGATAGGTTCTTGTTGGTACAGGGATCAAGGGCTATGAGAAGAAGGCATGAGAATGGAGTTGAGAAACCAACCAACTGTTATCGAATGGCAAAGCACATTCGATGGGCCGAATGCCCTAATACTGCTTTTATGTCTTATGGGGTCTTATGATACTACAAAAAAGTTTCAGAAAAAAATGGGCCTGGACCAGAGCTGTTTCAAACTTGGCAAAATATCTGACTAACAAGGAAAGGTTAAATGAAAATTAACAAATTAAATAGAAATTCTCCTTAGCTTTAGTCTTCATTCAAGGTTCATTAAAATACTCTATATTTTGACCAGGATGGAATACTTTCGTACATGGGCACTTTCTCTAGACCATATTTGGCTATACATGAGCAGGAAAACTAGAAGACCATCCCCAGTGTGGAACATGTTGCAGCACCAAAGGTACACTCCTATTCAACTAGGCATGTGTTCTCAAAACTTAGTATAATGTATTTTCTGAAATCAATACGGTTACTGGTGTGCAATCTTTGAAATTGATAGTGTTAGGCTCTTGTGAGAGTGAAACCTGAGTGTGGGACATTGTAGACGTAGGCTCAGCTGACTCCCATGTTCCTGCTGTGGAGTGCAGGAATCCTCCGATCAAACCTACCTGGTGAAATTAGCAAAGCTGATTGGAATGTAATGGCATATACGAATATCAAAGTTACAACCTCCTGGCCCATTGGGTCTGCTGCACCATTTAATAAGATCATGGTTGATCTGATTTTAACCTCAATTCCACATACTTGCCAACCGCCCCCCCCGATAAGCTTTCACCATTTTCACAAATAGATTTGACCCATTAAAGCATTCCTAGCAACTGCACAGGCCCTACAACTCTGATTTTATGTGGATGTACTGATCAGAAATCTGTATGAGTAGATTTAAACTCGTTCATGGCCTTTAACTAAGCTAACACACGGGTTGTCACCTGCTATCAGCACCAGAAGAAAATGCTGGTCGTTACTTCCTGGGGTGCTAAACCAGTGAAGTACTGGTGTGAGAAATTAATTTGTTCAGTGACAGAACATGGCAACCCTCTTTGACAGTCAGTAAAAAAAGAAGTATGCCTCCTGGAGACAGTTAAACTTCCATCCTACAAAATAATGAGTGTAGCAGCGTGAGAGTGCTTCAGACAAATATACATTATTTTTATATCAGAAGAAAGGTGAATTAAGGTGAACCTTAATGTTTTAATACCATCCTGTTTTAATCAGTGGCTAAGCATTAGTAATGATTTCTTATTCTTGTAAACTGTTGTCCGGACAACAGTGTCAGTATGATCTTTGTTGAATGCAGAATGTCAGATGGAGTTAAGGATACACTTAGGTCCCAGCTTGGTATGCATCAGTGTGAGCAAAGTATGTCGCAAAGTCTGTTCATTTTTTCCAGCCTTCCAGGAGTCCTAGTAACCATCAAAATGGAAACTCTGTCATCATGGGGATTTCAGAAGTTCTGGAAGACATGCAGCTATCATCACCTTCGCAAGACCAAGAGGAACGAGCAATAAATGTGACTTTGCCAACATTGTCCACATGCTGAGAACAAATTCTACAAAAGTCTACCTAGGCACTTGCCCTTGTTGCTGTCTCCCCCGATCACATCATTTTGCTATCCTATACAAAATGTGTATTTAAATCTCCACAGATGAATTTTTCACATCAGAAACCACGGACAAAGTCAGAAATATATCTTCACAAATGGATCATAATTCATCATTAATTGGCAGTCTCGTCAAGGCTACAAGGAATTCTGCTGTCGAAAGTGAATTAATCATATTGGAGAGGTTGTGGGCTAAGATGCATTGTTGGAGCAATGTTAAGGAAACCACACCTGGAATTTCAGCAGTGTTATATTTGACCTCCAGAGTGATTGTGAAATTGAAGTGAAATGTGAAACTTTTTATTTCATTTTTCTGTATTGACATCCCTTTGAATGCTAATTCCTGAAATATTTGTATTTCCTGTGTTTTGGGTTTTACTAGTAAATAACTTTATTCTGTCACCCATAAATCCATCAGTGTTTTAATGTAGAATTTACAGTGCTGGCAACAGCCATGCTATTGAAGTTTGATTTTTCAATATTAGGTAATATAATAACACACTCAATTGCAATAGTAAAGATGCAGCAGAATATTGATGTTGTAAGATGCTGTTTTGACTTAAGTTATTACTCTATGATTTCTCATTTTTTTTATTGTGGGTTACATCAGCCATCTAACACACATGAAAACTCTGCTTTAAACTTTCAATATAGTAAATTTTGAAAGTAACAAAGAGATTCAGAACTTGCAACATTAATGGGCTTAGTTTAATTGGGTTATTGTGAATTTGCTGAGATCACTGACATTTTAGAAATGTTACTTCAAATTTCCTTTCGCTGGACTGACTAAACTTCTGTCTACCCAAAGTGTTCATCATCTTACACATAGGGAAGAGAAAGCCTTCAAGTGTTATCATCTTTGGGGCACAGCTAAACTTGGAAGATTGAACACAGGTATATCGGAGAATACCAGAATCAAACATATGCTGTTCTCCATTGTTCATGTGGGAAGCATTTTAATTTGCCATAGTCATCATAAATGACTCATGCTATTCATAAATATATAAAAATTAGCCACAAGCCTCTGTTTCTATCTAAATCTATGTGCCTATTCATTCTTTGGCCACCTGTCTTTTATATATTCCTTCTCTCATTTGGCATGTGGGCTGTTACATCACTTAAAGCCTCAATATTTTTGAACACTTTTAGAGAGAAAGATTTAAAAGCATTTAATTTTTTTTGTCTTTTTCTGGCTTTGTAATTAACTGCTTTTCTTGAATGAGTCTGGCTCTACTATATCTGCGCCAAGAAGACAGTCTGTCATCCTGCTTTCAAGTCAACAGAATCTTTGTGACAAAGAAAACCTTTTGCATTGGCAGAAAATGGAAACCCTGTCAGACCACTAATGGCCATTGCTCATCTTTGCACAGACATTGCTAGTGATCCCACAATAATAATAACAATTTGCTTAACAATTTAATGCCTCACTCTCCAAACCTCTACTAGACTGCCAAATTACATTAGGCTCTGTCTAGGCTCCAGCGTTTCTACGAATTGTGGAAGCATGATATTTCAGTTCGATAATAATTGTTTATATCATCACATACATCATTCTTCTGTGAATCTATGGCACGGCAGTGCATTGCTTGTCATTGGCTGGTACCTTTTGTCTTTCTCTCAATGCCAACCACACTGAGAGGAAATGATATCCTAAGATGGCATTAAACTGAAGAGCCAATTTTTTTTTTTTAGATAACAAAGTAAATAGCTAAAACTGTTTGTCTCCTGACCTGTGGTGTGGGACATCTTGGAAAACTTGTAGAAAGCGTTCAATACTCAGGTAACAGTGGAGCGAAGCTTGTTTCATGAGTTGGAGTCAAAGCTAAGATTTGACCGAAAAGCCATGAAGAAGACTGAGATAGGAAGTGGGGAGTGCTGCCTCGTTCAAAGGTTGAGGGGAGAGCTCAGTAGACATGCATGTCAAGGTCTGCAGTTAGTAACAGAGGTTGCTGGGATCAGTAAGGTGTACTGCAAATGGTTGTCACACAAGGCTAGGGATCCATGAGCTCATGTATGCTCCACTGTCCACCAGTACCCCACCTGCCCCCAGGGTGCATCCTGATACAATCTCCTCTGTTCTATTACAAAGAGGCTTCATAATTAGTATTGCTCGAAGGACCTATGTTTGGCAGGATTGTAGAAAATGGATTTATTTCAAGTTTGTGGAAAGGCTTCAATTGGTTTCTTGAACAAAAGTCATTGAAAGTTCGCTGCGGACGTTGGAGTTTTTATTTTATCAAAGCTTCCGGTAACTTGCATGATTTGTAATAACTGCTGTTTTGCTGGGAAGATCTTGGGATGTAGTTACTGAATTGAAGTTGCTACAAAAATGCAAGATATTGTTGTTGTTCATATTGTATGCCTAAAATCCAGACTGCTTCTATTCTGAATGAAACCCTAAGTGATCAGGAACCTTTCCTTACTTAAACATTTTAGCTTTTATGGATACTAATAGGTGGAACCCTAGGGCAAATGTGAGGAGAACAAGAGACAATTTTCTCTAGTTAGCTGTGAAAACTGAAGGGGGAGAGGGAATGAACTTGGCTCAGAAAAATTATGCCTTTTGGGAATGATCTGAGGATATAAAACAGACTGCTAGCATGTATCCTATTGAAATGAATAATCATTTGAATTAATTAGGTAGAAGGCTTTACACAACAGGATAACAAGTGCTCAGGTGGAATACTTGAACAATGGAATAAAGAATCAGTTTTTAGCAGAGATCAATTAACAATGTTTCCAGTTGGGTCCTTTTTCACAAGTATATTATGACTGATGAAAAAAAACTGGAGCAGCAGCCTGAAGATGACCTGGGAGCATTTACATAAAACAATGAACTGCAGATGCTGCAAATCTGAAACAGAAATTGCTGGAGAAACTTAAGAGGTCTGGCAGGGTCTGTGGAGAGAAAGCAGAGTTTAATGTTGTGGGTCCAGTGACCCTTCCATTCTCTCCACGGATGCTGCCAGACTTGCTGAGTTTCTCCAGCAATTTCTGTTCTTGGTACGGATGATTTACATTAGTGGTGCTCCGGTTACAATCATCTTATGTAAGAAAACATTAAACTGGAGCAGCAGTAGTCCATGTAGCCCTTTGAGTTCGCTCTGCCGTTCAATAAAATCTTAGTTGACCTTATTGGAACCTCAAACCACATTCCTACCTACTTTTAATTATCTTTCACCACGATGCTTAAAAAGAATCTTTCTACTAGGGTGACCTCAGATGCTTATAAAGCCATGAGAGGTATACGTAGATAACAAGCATGGGGCTGGATGAACACAGCAGGTCAAGCAGCATCATAGGAGCAGGAAAACTTGACGTTTCGGGCCTAAACCCTTCATCAGAAATGAGGTATACGTAGGTGTCTTTTCTCCAGGGGAGGGGGGGGGAGGTGGTGGTTTCAAGACTAGGGTGCATATTTTTAAGGTGAGAGTAAAACGATTTAAAACAAGGACGCAAGGGGCAATTATTTTTTCACAGAATGGTTCATATGTGGAATGAACTTCCGAAGGAAGTGGTGAATGTGGGTACAGTTACAACACTTAAAAAAGACATTTGGATAAGTCCATCAATGAGAAATGTTTGGAGGGATAGGGACCAAGCGCAGTCAGGGGGGACAAGTTTAGTTTGGGATTATATGTTTTTGGCACGGACTGGTTGGACTGAAGGGTCTGTTTCTGTTATGACTTTATGACTCTAATCTCTCTTAGAAAGAATCAAGGCTTCTGCTTCCGCCACCTTTTCAGTTTGAGAATTCTAATGACTTGTGACACTCGGAGAGAAAACAAAATGCCTGATCTGTTTTAAATGGATGACTCCTGACTTTTAAACGGCGGCTTTTAGTTCGACTTCTCCCCTAAGAGGAAACGTCCTCTTCATATCTACTCAGTCAAGATTCTTTCAGATTTTATATGTTTCAATCAGGTGATTCTTACTGTTTAAAACGCTAGTGGGTACAAATCCAGTCTTTCAAGTGCATCTCAGACTGGATCCTGTGGCTGTTAGATCATACAAAAGCAATATAATTTGGAGGTTGGAAATCTTCGCCATTGTTTTGTGCCATTGTAGCTCATATCACTTAATTTTTCCTGACATCCGCTATTGTAGACTTTCTTTTTTGTTCTTCGCTGCACAGTTACACTGCTGTCCTGTCACTACCCTTTTTGCTTGAGCTTGTGTAAGACCTGCAATTGCATCTATAACTTCTTCCAGGCCTGTTGGAAGGTCTGTCCTGAAACACTAATCCAGTTTCTTTCTCTACAGGTGCAGCCTGACCTACTGTACGTATCTGCCTTTTAGATTATGTATTTTTCCCATTGTAATGTAATGCAGTACAGTTAGGTTTGGTCGTTGAGTAGCATCTTCAAAAAAATCTGTTGTCTTTCGGGAATGGGTTGTGTTTCTCAGAGTGAAGGGGCTTGGTATGATTGTCAAGCTTGTAACTTGAAAATGTTTGATGCAGACATCACAAATTTTTAATCACAATTCACCTTATTAGCATAACAAAGCTGAACTTCTGATGTGGCATTTTCCTGTCACCGTTATATTCAGAGAATCCTTTCAGTGCAGAAACAGGCCATTCAGCCCATTCAGGCTGAAAAACCCTCCGAAGAGCATCCCACACATATACAATCTCCATAATCCCAAAATTACTATGGCTAACCCACCTACATATCCCTGTATGCTAAGGGACAAATTTAGCATTAGCAATCCACCTAACCTGCACATCTTTGGACTGTGGGAGGAAATCCATGCAGACCAGGCAGAATGTGCAAATTCCACACAGGTCTCTGGCGCTGTGAGGCAGCAGTGCTCACCACTGAGCCACTATGCTGCCCTGTAGAATCCCTGCAATGTGGAAGCTGGCCATTCAACCCATCAAGTTAACACTGACCCTCCAAAAAGCATCCCACCAAACGCACCCCTCTACCCAATCGCTGTAACCTTGCATTTCCCATCCACCTTGGCCTGCACATCCCTGGACACCGTGGACAATCCAGCATGGCCAATCCACTTATCCTGCACACCTTTGGTCTGTGGGAGGAAACCAGAGCACCCTGAGGAAACCCAGACAGACATGGGGAGAATGTGTAAACCCCACACAGACAGTCACCCAAGGGTGAAATCGCACTCCAGTCCCTGGTGCTGTGAGACAGCGGTGCTAACCACTGAGCCACCTTAGCACTCATTCTTTTCCTTTAAACTGGTTAATGCTTCTGACAAAACAACGAACGGAGGAATGAGACATGAATGTATTAAGTGTTTGTTAATACTGACTAAGTCATTCCTTGGCTCCAGCAGTAAATGTATGTGAGTTTCTGCCAGGTCTGATATGATGCTAATGCCAAGGTTGTGTTGTCTGTACTTTAATCTGTCACAGTGATCTGTAAAGGGCCCTCTCCAGCATGGGATTTTCAGACTTTATTCTCTGGTGCTATTATCGACTGCTTTCAGATTAAGTCTAATTTCAAGGGCCCTGACTGGAAACATCAACTTTCCTGCTCCTCTGATGCTGCCTGGCCTGCTGTGCTTCTCCAGCTCCACACTGTGTTATCTCTGACTCCAGCATCGGCAGTGCTTACTATTTGTAATTTCAGCCAAATGTACAGCAAGGCTTTTCAATTCAAATTCGACTTTACCATTTTTTTTGTGCTTGTTGGTGGCATTTTTCAGCAAGATTGCAGTTCAACACATGGAGCTTGAAAAATATGATGCAAATTTATGAGCTATGTATTTACATTTTTGTTTAACCATTTATCAAATGTATCCCTAATGGTGTTCAGTTATTTGGGAGGATCTAATATTTCCTCGCAGTGTGAATGATCTACCTGATGGGAAGCTAGTCCAAAGTAGCAACCAAAGAAAAACTGATGGATGCACTGAACCAGAATCAAAAACAGAAATTGCCGGAAAAGCTCAGCAGGTCTGGCAGCATCTGTGAAAAGAAATCAGAGTAAATGGCTTGGGTTAACTCTGATTTTGTGTCACAGATGCTGCCAGACCAGCTCAGCTGTTCCAAAGTAGCAACTCTCTGCTTGCTATCATTCTGTTTTGTTTTATCGTCCCACTCCTTGCTCTGTGAAATCCTTGCATCGTACCCGCAAATTCCATGTGACGGCAAACTGAAGAAAAATTACCGATGTCTATTCTGGGGTTTTTGTATGGAGGGTGGGGGAAGTGAGGGCAGGGTGGGGGGCGCCGTTGCGTTGCAGGAGATTGGGGCAAGTTGTAAAACTGGAATAGTTATTGCCTACAGTTACAACATGAAAGAACTGAATGTGATAATTAGCCATTAGAATGGAGCTTACATCCTTGATGGACATTCACATGCAGAATTTCCATGAGCCATGGTCACATTAATCTCGAGTGGAAATTTGACTTGAAGTGTATTCCCTCTTTGAAGCCAGGGAAGAATTTCTTCGTAACCGTAAACAAAGAAGGCTTTATTCACTTACCAAACCTGTTTTGCTCAGTGTATTTGCCAGAGCAATATCCAACAGTTTAACCACAGAAATCTTTGTAGGAGCCAAATCTGTCTTGAAGTTTCAAACCCTTCCCTTCAGAAACAGAATATTCAAGCAAGCCTCAATCTTAGAGACTGATCTTGTTCTTATCTTCACAGTAACGTTATTTCTCCTTACTTTAAATCTTTGTATCTGTTATTTAACGAATAACTTTTTGACTTTTTTACTTGAATATCTTAACAACAATCGCTGAATTAAATTAAAATTTTACCTTTTCAAACCGTAATGCCAAGCTGCTGGTTACTTCTAAATTGAACCACTCGAATTAAAATAGGGCACACCTGAACAAATGCAACTTTTAGTTTATGGACCACTGGGAGGAAATGCCTCTCAGGCAGTCATGCCGGATCTGAGAAGGTATCAAAAGCAGGGACTTCATCCATTTAGAATTAGCCACTAGAAAATCTTTAGTTTCCTCTCCAGAGTTGGGATTCTAACTTCAAAACAAACCCAGCATCTAATTCCCACTTCTCTAGTCAAGCTTCCACACAAGCCGATTGGCAAAAGAGACAGAGGTGAGATGATGGAACATCTTTTACACAGTAAGTTTTCATGACCTGGCAAACAGTGCCCCAAGGTTGGTGGGGGCAGATTCAACAGAATGTTCAAAGAGAAGTGGAGTGTGTACTTTGTAGGGGGAAAGAATTCTGGACTAATAACAAGGGAATGGGGAATTTGGCTGATTGCTTAGTTCTACCAAGGGGCCAGAACAGGTATCGTACCCACCATGTTTCTGATTCTGCAACAGTGACTACACTTTTAAAAAAACTTATTTGACTGTAGGGTACTTTGGGAAGTCTTGAGATTGAGAAAGGCATTGAGAAATGCAAGTTTTTATTGCAATTTTTAAATTAATTTGACATTCATGAAATATTCTCCAGGCAGGCATGTGCGGTCAGCAGCAAGTGGAACTGATTTGTAACCTCCTCAAATCCAGATATGAACTTATTGGTGCAAAATCAAAGGAAATTCACAACTCTGACCAGAAGATTGTATGTTGAAATTCTCCAGTTGATTTGAAAGTATCGGCCAGATTTTTAGTTTTCAGGTAAGTACCTTGGATCAAGAAAGTAGCAGTTTGGCACGCTGAGGTCAAAAAATGGCTCAAATGGCGTGAGTTTCATTCTGCACCTGGTGTGGGGCAAGCAATCATAAAATAGATTTGGGCCTCCTGCTGCTGTTGCCAAAGTGAGAGTGTTAAAAAGCCTGACTCAACTCACAGGGACTCCCTCCCATTTGTTTTGTTCAATAATAGACTCTCTGTTCCTCACATTCCATCACCCGTGCACTCATTTCCCAAGCCCTGCACATACTCATTCCTAGCCTTCACCCACAGCCATGGCCCATACATCCTCCGTGCCAAGTCACCCAGTTATCAACTATGGGAAGACCTCAGAAACCATGTTGATATGAAATAAAATAAAGATCCGTGTATCTATTCCAAATTTCACTGTAACTTAAAACAAATTCTATTCATGAATGGTCAATCAAAATTTCCAAAACCTCACAATATTTCGTTAAAAGAATCAGACTTGTATTCACCACATCAGAGACCCACCCCATACCTCTCTTTGCTGGGATGATGAAAGCTTAATGATGGTTTTCAATGCTATTATTTTTAATAATGATACATTGCTAAACCTTGGAGTAATATCAAAAAACAGTGATTGTAATTCACTGAAAAGGTTTTTTTTTTCCAATTCTCATGACACAGGCACACTGTTTTATGAAAGAAGTCATAGGGCTTAAGATTTTAATAAGAGATCGACAGTGCTTTAGACCTCACCAGACTTTCATGAGTCTTTATACTTTATTTTCTGTGAAGTCATGATTCCCACACCAGGGGTTAAAGTCCTTGCCACAATGAAAATGGACTCTGTTTGAACTGAGTATGAGTTCCACGAATGTGTGTCACATTTCTTCTCCTTTAGATGGGAACTGTTATAATTGGGAGTGGATTGCAGGATCTGGGTCCTGTTTGCTATTTTTAAATGTATGTGGAATCATGATGACTCTGCATAAACCCAGTGCATAATCTCAGTTGACAACCCAATATAGCTCAAAGGGAATGCTGCACTGCCAGTGTGCTTCTTGAATGAACTGTTGAATGATGACCTATGCAGCACGGTGTCTCAGTGATTAGCATTGCTGCCTCACAGCACTAGGGACCCAGGTTTGATCCCACCCCGGGGTGACTGTCTGTGTGGTGTTTGCACGTTCTCCCCGTGTCAGCATGGGTTTCCTCCGGGTGCTCCAGTTTCCTCCCACAGTCCAAAGATGTGCAGGTTAGGTGGCTTGTCATGGCAAATTGCCAATAGTGTCCAGGGATGAGTAGGTTAGGTGGGTTATAGAGGGGAATGGGTCTGCGCGGGATGCTTTGAGGGTTGGTATGGACTTGTTGGGCCAAAGGGCCTGTTCCCACACCGTAGGGATTCGATGCTCGCTGCTTGGGTGGACAGAGAAGTTTACATGTCACGATTTGAAATAGAGCATGGAGGTTGTGTCCTGGTCCACGTTCCTCCCTCAACTACAGCACTGATAAATGGCCTCTGCCTTTTGGAGTCCTGCTAAAGTGGGACTTTGCACTGGGTAAGATTGGCAACATATGTCCTGCAGGGCAACAGTGACTCTACTTCAAAAGTTATTCAAGCTTTGCCCAGTGCTTTGATAAATTCCTGAAGATGCGATGCTGTCGTATTAATGTAAGCACTTTCTTTTGATTACACCGTGCCACAGCTTGCAATGGTGAAGACTGAAAGATTGAATGTTATACGTGGGCTAGCCATATATGATTTACTTCCCTTTCCTTACAACCAGACTGACCTTGCCTTGATCTTGAAGGCGACAAGGAACTCACACCCATCTCTCAATATGTTTCTGTTGTTTCTGAGCCCATTTTCACATCCACCCCACACTGAGACGTTCGATTGTTGGTGTTGCTTCTTCCATTAAATAAGTATTTTGTGTCATGATCTGTTTTAATACATGAAAGCTAATTTTTATTTATTAACACGCTGTATATTGACTGGGATCTGACGAAGAATGTAATGGCTTACTAAGCATGTTCAAAACCTGCATGTTTGAGTGATTTATATTTTGTTGCAGAATATTTCTTCTTGCTGTTTTTCACACAGTCTGTAGCATTTCCTTCCACACTCAGATCCTCTAACAATACAGGGCCATATAATCTACTGCATGCTAATATAAACCTGTACTTTCAAACAGCAATTCATTGCATCTTTGTAATTCCACAATAGAAATGATATATTGAGCAATAAAGTTGAAGTTACAGACCTATGAATAGGCTACTGACTTGTTTATGGATTGTGCCATTTCTTAGCTCCTTTTTAAAACATGGGCAATGCAGCTCCAGGTCATTTAGGATCTGTGAACAGGGTATGTTGCTAATCTCAGCCGAATCTCTGGAGAAGGGGATGGGGAGCGAAAAAGGGGAGCGACATTCAAGGATGTCTGACCACGATTTGTAATCAACAAATTGGGTGACTCATAGGGTCTGTAATAATATTTTAAAGCAAACGTACTTTATTGGATGAAATGTGCTTTCAGGTAGCTTGAGGTCATAAAGTCATACAGTATGGAAACAGACCCTTTGGTCCAACTCGTCCATACTGACCACATTTCCCAAACTAAACTAGTCCCATTTGCCTGCATTTGGCCCATATCCCTCTAAACCTTTCCTATTCAGGTACCTGTACACATGTCATTTAAATGTTGTACCTGTACCTGCATCTACCACTTCCTCTAGCAGTTCATTCCACATACGAACTGCCCTCTGTGTGAAAAAGTTGCCCCTCAGGTCACTTTTAAATGTTTGTCTCCCCCCTTAAATTATGCCCTCTAGTTTTGAACTCCTCTACTTTAGGGAAAAAGACCTTTGCTATTCACACTATTTAAGCTCATCGTGATTTTATAAACTTCTTTTAGGTCACCCCTCAACCTCCTACACTCCAGTGAAAAAAGTCCCTGCCTTTCCAGCCTCTCCTTTGTAACTCAAACCCCACCCCAGAACCAGTAACACCCTGGTAAATCTTTTCCGCACTCTCTCCAATTTAGCAGGTCAACCAGAACTATACACAGTAGTCCAAAAGTGGCCTAACCAAAGTCCTGTACAACAACAACACGAAATCCCGTCTCCTATACTTAATGATCCGAGCCATGAAGGCAAGCATGCTAAATAATTTCTTAACCATCCTGTCTACCTGTGATGCAACTTTCAAGGAACTATGCACCTGACCCCCTAGGTCTCTCTGTTTGACAACACTACCCAGGGCCCTACCATTAACTGTAAGGCCTGCCTTGTTCGTCTTACCAAAATAGAACACCTCACAATTATCTCAATTAAACTTTGTCCGCCACTCCACTCGCCTGATTGATCACAATTCCTTTGTACTACGCTGCTTTAGAATTGCAAGACTTTATTTTCCCTTTGCACAAAGAAAGGAGGAAGGAAGATTTAAAATATTGTATGTGTATGGACACATTTAAAACAAAATTGTTCTTGCTCCATGAGTGTCACTAGGGCCGCTGCTCATTCCTATTTGCTCCTGGTGAACTTACTTCTTAAGCCAGTGTTTCCCAAATCTTTACACATTTGGATCCCAATTTAATGCTTCAAAATAGCTACAACCTCTGGGGGGAAAGGGAATGCTTGGGGAGGAGGTGGTGACTGTGAAGGTGAGCTGTATGTGCAAAGAGTGAGGCCTGTGGAGGTGAAGGCCTATCTGTTATAGTAGGATCACAGCTGGTATAACTTAATTGTTTGTAATGCAACTCAGCAATGCCTTTCACCGACAATTAGGAATGGACAGTATATGCTGGCCTGCTGAGTAACACCCACATCCCGTGAATGAATATAAAAAATGTTAGACATCCGTGGCAGCTACTGAGGTCGGTGTAAGTGAAGATACATTTATAACACTGCTAGGTAGAAAGTTTCAGGACGTCGTCTGGCAACAACGAAATTATATGTTTAATTAGCCAAATGATAGAATTTCCCTAAAGCTGCTCCCCTTTGTCCTCCTAGGCTTCGGTTTGTGAATTTCTGTAGAAGCCTTGGTATTTTGGTGCTGTGTATCCTGTAGATAGGAGACACAGCAAGACATGGTGCAGTGAGCTGATGTTTAAGTTGGTCACTGGTTTACTTACTAAGCAGACTGTTTTGGCCTGGATGATATCAATCTCCTTGAATGTTGTCGTAGCTGTATTCATCCACAGAAATGAAAGGTATTCCATCAAACTCCAGACTTATTTCTTGAAGGCAGTGGAAAGATTGTGGGGAGTCAGGAGGTGAGATATTTGCTGCAAAATTTCCACCCTCTGACCTGCTCCTACGTCTTGGAAAACCTCACCAGTGGTTAAATTAATGAAGTTGAATTTTGCCTACCTGTTTCTTTTGTGGGATTAAATCTAAGGTTTATTTTTAAACCCAATAATTGATTTTAAAAAGTGGTGCATCGCAGCTAAGTGGATGTTCAAAACCAAAAAAAATTGACAATAATCTTATCAAAGCTGAAGTGCATCACTACATTGGCTTATAAAAGGACACGAGAAACATTACTTTAGTTTAATGTTATTTACCTAGATAGTGCCTGAGAAAAGAGAAACTAATTTTGTCTGTTCAGTGTTGGAGATTTGCAAGTGATGAAAAGGCAAAATGTGAAAAGGAGCAATTTTGTATTCATTGGTTTGTGTTTTGCCCCAGGTTGAAAGTAGACATTGCAAATAATGTCAGGTGAAACAAAAGTTTTTTTTTTCTTGTTTCAATTGGATAAGCACAAATAATCAATTGAGTTGGAAGCAGTGGGTCTCAATCTCAATGATTCTGCAGCCTTCGAGTTCCTCTGGCTTCAGGTCTCATCTGGAATGTTGAAGCTCCTGGAGGAAGACCTCTTATGACTTGTCCCATTGGTTTGCCAATTTCCCTCACTCGGTCAGCACAAAAAAACTTTTGTGTTGCAAGTTACTGAAGCCCTCAGCAAACAGCAAGGATGGTGGGACATTTGGGCTGTTGGTGAACAATGAAACAACAGCAGCTCTCTCACTGACCAAAGAAATTTTATGTTTGAGGAAGAACCGAAAGAAGGACTCAGAAGGAAATAAAATGAAATATAATGAAATCAGGTACTGAAAGAGAAGCTGATGAAGCCTAAGCTTGGTTTCAGACAGAGATGGGAAAAACAAGGAAATAACGATTTCTCTCATAACTATTTACTACAATATATGTTGGAAAAGGATTACACAGTTTAAATTGTTCTCTTCCTCAGCTGGAGAAGTTGAGTGACATGACAGAAATATAAATGCTTTTGTTAATATCTTCCTTGCACTTTTAAGGGAAAGCCCAATTTTATACAGTTGTGTTTAATTGATTTTTAATGCAGAAAAACAGCAATTTGTTTCAAATGCCTATAGAGATTGGCAACAATATTTTTTGCAAAGCTAACAGCTTGCATGGTACCTCTCCTTCACCACATTGTTGGATGGTTCGCATGTGAAGGTCAGTATGCACAATAAACTCAAAAGGTAGTTTCCCAGCAAATTCTGAATGAATCATTCGCTGGAGGACAATTTCAAAGCACTGTTTCCCACTCCTGGGTCATAAAACATATGTAACAGTCCACCCTGATGAGCTCTGTACATCAGATTCCTGCCATTAGCTCACATCTTACAGTAGACTGTGGTTTCCAACAGTCCAATGTGGGGAGGTGTAACCTGAATATAGTGTGAGTGAATGTGGATTATAGAGCTTTTCTTGCAAGGTAATAACGTTGTAAATATCTGAATGATTTTGTAGTCCCTGCTTCATTCTCTGCTGAAAACAATGTGTGCTAAAGTATAATCTCTCCTCAGACATGAATAATCAAGTGGAAAAAAGAGTTTAAGATAAAAAAATGTCACCATACTCAGTTACTGCTTTTATTCCAAAATGGATTGCCATTAAGTCAAAAGTGGGTCGATTCTATTAATTGCTGGTTGTCCTATCACTGTTCCTTCATGATAATTGGTACGTCAGATTGGAGAATTACATCAAGAGTTGGAAAACCAGAGGAAGTGAGATAAGTGGTTGCCTGCTTGTTTAGAGAATAGTTATGCAGCAAATTCAACAGCTGACTTATAAGTACAATTTTTAAAAAAGTTGTGCGAATGTGAATCAAAAAACAGAATATCATGGAGATATTCAGCAGGTCAATCAGTGTCCTGTGGTTAGAATAGATGAAGTTACAGTGAAAAGGTGAGGGACCAGTAATACAATTTTGTATATGGACAATATGGACCAAATGTCCTCCCTCTGTGCTTAAATCTTTCAAGGTTTCTATGTTTAATGTTTAATGTGTCTGTTCCTTATCTGGAATTTGACCCTTGTGTACTTTCTGAGCCCTGAAGAAGACGTTGCACCAATCCGTAAAAAATCGATCTTAAGTCAGTATTACTAGCTGTGTAAACTAAGCACATGACTGTTAATCCTTCACCATTTAGCAAACTGAATTAAATAGTCAAAATGATGAAATGGCACCAAAATTGAATTATATTTCAGCCAAAACAAGTCGACATCTGGTTACATAAGAGCTGTGAGTGAGCAGATCCTACTTCAAAACACTAATGACTTATCCCACTTTAGAAGTCCTTTAATACTATTTTAATGAATATTTATTAGCTTGAGTATTGAAAGTAGCTTTCCAGTCAACTAGAACAATTTGTGACCTTTCCCCTGCCTCTGGTGAGTGGTACAAGATTTCTGTTGAATTTTGTACTTGATATGACAGCATTTCTTTTGTGTTAACTTTAATTTTTTGAAGCCTTGTGAGACTGTGAGAAACTGGGCACTTTTCTGAGGACTATCACTATATACAGAAACTATTAAGACATGTGTGTTACCTGACATCTTCAAGGCCTAGAATGTGTCTATTACCCATAAGATTACAACTAATTTTGAGAAATGATCCATTTTGCATGATTCAATATTTCATAGTATGTATTCCCTGTTGGGAGGTTGCAAAACATTTTACACAAATGGTTTACATTAAATATGCATTGAATTTTTTTTAAAACTTTGGTTCATTAAATAATAACACCTACTGTTATTTAACAAGCAGTTAACAAGCACAGCTTGTTCTGGGCATGAGGCAGTTTAGACTGCCAGTTACCTGTACTCCATTTTAGTTGCAAAATTTCTTTGTGCTGATAATCAACCACAAACACTTGTTTATTAATAAATTCATATAAATATATATAAAACTGTATATCAGAGTGATTTAAGGATAAATATTTGAGTTGGTCAGTCTTGGGGCTATCACAAAAGAGGAACTTGTGGAAATTAGTAAAGAAATAGTATTGGAGAAAATAATGGGATGAAAAGTCAACAAATTCCCTTGTCCTGATGGTCTACATCTTCAAGTTTTTGAAGAGGTGGTGACAAAAATAATAGATATATTGGTTTTGATTGTCTTGAATGGTCCCTGTTGATTGAACACACATTTGATAATTAAGAAAGGATGGAAAGAGTAACCCAGGAATATAGCCCACTGATTCTACCACAGTAGTAATGAGAATGTGAAAATCCATTATTAGAGATGTGGAAATAGTCTTGAATACTGGGCAGAATCAAATTGAGTATATGAAAGGGAAATCGTGTTTGACATATCTGTTACAGTTTTATTTTTGAAGTCATAGCTAGGAGGATGGATTAGGGAAACCAGTGTGTGCAGAGTACTTGATTTTTTTATTGTAGTATGTGAACCGAGGGTCTAAAAGTCTCAGGCTCCATCTTAAATTAGGCCTTCTTGAAGCATAATATGCTGACTGAAGCATGCTATTCTTCATAACTGAATAGCTTGATGTTCAGCTGAAGACTAAGTGCCTGTGAATATAATATTTTTCTGTATTTATAAGCTGTAATAAACATATCTTGAATCATTTACTACCACGTTACCTGTGTCCATATTCTTATGTCACAGGAGATAATGTTAGCTTTGCCAGATCAAGTAAGGATACCTTGCTGGAGACAGGTATCCTCTGCTTGCTACAAAGTTAATTGTGTCCTTTTGAAGCTCTTGCTATCAGATCTTCATTTCCCATTTCACTTATGATATCCTGCACAACCATCCACAGAGAGAAATAGGGAACAGAAGAAGCATTGTTCTTCTCTAAGCCAGCATAGTAGCAATCACACAAAGAGGACTGGTAATTCAAACAATATGGGTTGTTTTATTTGAAGAAATCAAACTCTATTTAGCAATATTTAGAAGGCTAATTAACATGTCTGATTTTCAAGGTCTCCTGGTATCTTCTGCGTGAAAATCACTTGAGTATACATATCATATCCTCTGTGGAGAGAAATCAGAGTTTACATTGTGCGTCCAATGACCCTTCTTCAGACCTGTTCTGAGGAAGGGTCACTGCACCTGGAATGTTAACTCTGATCTCTTTCCACAGATGCTGCCAGACCTATTGAGATTTTCCAGCAATTTCTGTTATGGTTTAGACGTCCAGCATCTGCAGTTCTTTCAGTTTTTTTTACGTTGCGTCCTGTCTGGCATATACAGCAGTTTTAAATAGTCTCCTTTAAAGTACAAACTCAGCTGCTTTGAGGGCTTTGAAGGATTTAAGGGTTTCAATGGTGTTGGTGTTGGATGGGTTTTATTGAGTTTGAGCTGGTGCATCACTGCTGTTAGTCACTAGAAATTAAACAGCAGGACAATGGTGGGGCAACAAGCATGGGGCTGGATGAACACAGCAGGTCAAGCAGCATCATAGGAGCAGGAAAACTTGACGTTTCGGGCCTAAACCCTTCAGAGGTAAGGATCTAGATAAGTATCACACAGCTGGAGAAGAAAAAACATCTTGCCCAAGCACCTGACCTCAATATCAGAGGTATTTGATGGGTCTTTCAAAGCACAGATCAGCCCATTGAATGTTAAACTTTCTGGGCAATAGTCACGTATGTCCACGGGTCCAGTTTTCCGACAGGTCCTAAAGCTCAACAGTGGCAGAGCTAACACGTTTGAACCTGTTTGAATTGGAATATCCAGCCAAGAATGATTTTGGGAATAAGGGTTTTCATTCAAACAAAGTCGCTGCTGCTTGCTTCACCGTGCTGCAGTTTGTGTACATAATGTATGCAGCAAACAGTCCCAGTATTTCTGAAGACCACAGGGATTATTTACCAACTTCAGTTCACATTTTGGGAAGATCTTAATTTTAGAAAAGTTTCCAATGCATTCAGATTACCATAAGTTATTTAAACTGTGCAGCCTAATCATAGGAACAATAGTTAACAGAGAGATAGCCATGGAGAGTCATTATTACCTCCGAGGTATCCTCCCACCTCCTGCGATCACACAAGTAATTATAGCCATCGATCTATTGCAATCTGATAGGTGGTCAAACAAAGAAAACTGGGATAAGGCACATCCCTCCTCTATTTCCCCAGGTATGCAACTTAATACAGTTTTGACTGGCAGTTAATTAGTCATAGAAGCTTAAACCTGCTTCTGCCCCCATTATAGCTCCAGGTGTATATGCTCACTTCCAAAAAAAAACAGTTTTTAATTTCAAAGCCCTTACCTCCACTGTCATGGTTCCAGATATAGATAACAAGTACTTGATCATTCAGAAGCGAGACTGGAATGATTTGTGACAGAGGATGTGAATAATGAGACATTAAAACGTAGGGCAGTAATACTGGCTTCTGTTGGTAATACTTTGATCCATTTACTTATTTTAATGAAGAAATATCAATGAGTATCATTCCAGTAGGTGACTGCCTGGCCAGAGTAGCAGCATAATTCTTATCAATTGCTGCAGAGTCTCAACAAAGAAATGAACTGGAGAGACGACCTGCCAATGACCTAGGCACAGAAGAAGACAATGGTAGAAACAGCCCTGTCAACCCTGCAAAGTCCTCCTCACCAACATCTGCGGGCCAGAGAGCTGACTTAGTCACACTCATGGAATCATACCTTACAATGTTCCAGACACAACCATCATCACCCCTGGATATGACCAGGCTAGAGCCAGCAGAGGTGGTGGTACAGTGTATACAGTAAGGAGGGAGTTGCTCTGGGAGTCCATAGCATTGACTCCAGACCCTATGAAGTCTCATGTCTTCAGGTTAAACGTGGGAAAGCAAACCTCCTGCTGATTGCCATGTACCATCCTCTCTTGACTGATGAATTGGTACTCCTCCATGTTGAACAACACTTGGAGGAAGCACTGAGGGTAACAAGGGTGCAAAATGTATGCTGGGTGGAGGATTTCAATGTTCACCACCAGGAGTGGCTCAGCAGCAGCACTACTGATCGGGTCCTAAAGGATATAGCTGCTGGACTGTACCAGTACCAGTAAGAGTGACCACCACACAGCCCTTATAGAGATGAAGTCCTGCCTTCACATTGAGAATAACCCCCATCATGTTGTGTATGTTGTGTCACCATGCTACATGGGGCAGATTTGAACAAATCCACCAACTCAAGACTGGGCATCCATTAGGTGCTGTGGGACATCACCAGCAGCAGAATTGAACTCCAACACAATCTGCAACTTCATGGCTTGGCATATTTCCCCACTCAACCATTACCATCAAACAGGGTATCAACCCTGGTTCAATGGAGAATGAAGGAGGCCATGCCTGGAACAGCACAAGGCATACCTGAAAATGAGATGTCAACCTTGTGAAGCTACAAAACAAGGCTACTTGCATATCAAACAGCAAGTGATAGACAGACCTAAGTGATTGCACAGCCAACAGATCAGATCTACAGTCTACAGCCCTGCCACATCCATTGGACATTCTGGAAATTATACTGGAGACTTGTACTCCAGAACTTGCCGTTCCCCTAGCCAATCTCTTCCAGGACAGTTACAACACTGGTATCTACCCAACAATGTGGAAAATTGCCTGGGTACATAAAAAGGTGGACATAGCCACTTGGCCAATTACCACCTGCTTTCAATAATCAGTAAAGCCATGGAAACTGTCATCAACAGTACTATTAAACTGCACCTGCTCAGCGATAACCTGCTCAGTGATGCCCAGTTTGGGTACCACCAGGGCCACTCAGCTCCTGACCTCATTACGGCCTTGGTTTAAAGATGGACAAAAGAGCTGAATTCCAGAGGAGAGGTGAGAGTAACAGCCCTTGACATCAAGGCTGCATTCAACTGAGTGTAACATCAAGGAGCACCAGCAAAACTGAAATTAATGGGCATCATGGCGAGAAGTTCCTCACTGATTGGAGTCCTACCTGGCATACAGGAAGATGATTGTGGTTGTTGGTTGTCGTTGTTGGTTGTTGATCATGTCAGCTTCAGAACATCTCTGCAGGAGTTCCTCAGGGTAGTGCCCTCGGCCCAACCATCTTCAGCTGCTGCATCAATAACCTTCCTTCCATCAAAAGGTCAGAAGTGTGAATGTTTGCCTATGAATGCACAATGTTCAGCAGCATTTGTGTTTCCTCAGATACTGAGGTAGCCCATGTTCAAATACAATAAGATCTGGAGAATATCTAGTTAGAAGTATAAGTGATAAGTAACATTCATGCCACACAAATACTTGGCAATGATCATCTCAGGTAGGAGACCATCTAATCACTGGCCTTTTATACTCAATGGTGTTAACATCACTGAATACCCCATCATCAACATCCTTGGGGTTATTGTTGACCAGAAACTCAACTGGACTCACCACATAAACATAATGGCTACAAGATCAGGAATACTGCAGCGAGTAACTCACCACCTGACTCCTCAAAGCCTGTCCACCATTTACAAGGCACAAGTCAGGAGTGTGATGGAATACTCCCCACTCGCCTGGATGGGTGCAGCCCCAATACACTTAAGAAGCTTAACACCATCCCCAGGACAAAGCAGCCGCTTGACTGGCATTACATCCACCAGCATCCACTCCTTCCACCACTGATGCTCAGTAGTTCATGCAAGATGCACTACAGAAATTCACTACAAATGCTCAGACAGCATCTTCCAAACCCACAACCACTTCTATCTAGAAGGACAAGGGCAGCTGATATATGGGAATACCACTACCAAGTTCCCCTCCAAGCCACTCACCATCCTGACTTGGAAATATATCGCCATTTCTTCACTGTTGCTGGGTCAATATCCTGGAATTCCCTTCCTAATGGCATTGTGGGTCAGTAGTGGACTGAAGCGCTTTAAGAAGGCAGCTCACCAACATCTTCTGAAGGGCAGCTTGGGATGGGCAATAAATCCTGGCCAACCAGTGATGCCTACTTCCCATTAAAAAAAGGAATGCCACAGAATCCTTCCTATGTGACTGTGACTAAGCTGAACTATCTCCTTCACATTGTCCTCAACTTGTTTGCAAACTTTGAAAGAGTTCACCACAACATCCTATTCCTACATTTCTCCACTGTCGTCCAGCCAGGTGGGACTGAACTCAGTTGGTGCCTGTGTATCTAACCAGTTGTGGTCAGGCAATCACTTGCATTAACTCCTCTTGGTATCACACCATTACCTCTGGTGTTGCCCACGTACCTATCCTTGTTGGCCATATTCCACGTTCATGTGCTGTCCCACAGCTGGAAACAGAGTGTTAATTTTCATGTGTACACGGCAGCACACACCTCCACCTCACCGCTATCTCCCTTGATTCCCTTCCTATCTTTTTTATTGAACATCCAGTATTGTGTTGAAATTTCCTCTAATTAAATTTTGGGAAAACTGAGGCCATTTTCCTCCGGTCCCACCACAAGCTTTGTTCTCTTGCCACCTATTCTGTCCGACGCCTTGACAGCTATCTGAGTTTGAAGCAGATGGCCTGCAAGGCATATAGCACCAGGAAGAACTTCCAACAAAATATCCACACCGCCATGAAAACTGCATATTTCTATTTCCATAAGATCATCCAACTCTGCCCATCCCGCAACTCATGTTGATGAAATCGCCATCCATGTCATTGTTACCTGTAGACTTGCCTATTCTAATGATCTACCTTTCATAAAACTGAAGTCATCCTAACTCTGCCCTTGTCTTAAAAAGTGGGACGATCAGCACAGAGGTGAGATTACAACATCAGAATGAATTATGGCCTCCACTTCTTGCCTATAGTTTGGAAGTTCTGGCCAAAGAGTATGCAAAGGGGATGTGATTAGGACGTGTGTGAACAAAAATTTTGCCAGTGATGGATAAATGTGGGAAAATGTAAGATTGTTCACCTTGGCAGCAAGAATAGAAAAGCAGAATGCTATTTAAATGGGGTGAGTCTCCGTGACACTGTGGCTAGAGGTACCTGGGTGCCATCACATATAAATCACAAAACTTAACATGTGAATACAGGGAGTAATGAAGATAAATGGAATATTGGCCTTTATTGTAAGGGGACAGAATAGTGAAGCCTTATTTTACAACTGTAGGTAGTGTTGGTGAGATGATACCCTGTATACCAGGAAAATGTCTTGGCCTCCTTACTTTAGGAACAATACATTTGCATTGTAGGCAATTCAGAGACAATTCACTTCCTGGGAAGAAAGGATTGCCTAATAAGTGAGATTGAACATGTTGGCCCTATACTCATTGGAGTTTAGCAGAATAGAGCTGACTTATTGAAACATATTGGATTCTGAAAAATCTTGACAGCGTAAGTGCCGGCAGAATGTTTTATTCTGTCAGAAATCCAGAAATATGGGGCACATTTTCAGAATACAAACTCTTCCATTTAAGAGAGATGAGAACTTTCTTCTATCAAGGGTCATTAATCTTTAGAGTTGCTTTCCCCAGTTTGCAATGGTCATTGAATATATCCAGGATAGAGTTAGAAAGATTTTTGATTGACAAGGAAGTTGACCATTAAGGAGGGTAGGCAGGCCATAATCATTTCAGCTGTAATTTTATAGAATGGTGAATATGTCAGATGGACAGAATAACTTATTCAATTTCTACTTCTAACATTCTTAGAGGCATTACGAAAAAAATGGAAAATATTTTCTAACTTATATAGTCCTTGAGGCGGGACTATCAGATGGACATTTTAATCGATGTTAGCTTGGTACAGCAACGGGTGATCTGGAGGAAAATGGAAAAGTATGGGCAGCATCTAGTGGCAAAAACATGGCTAACTTTATGGATTGACCCCATGACCAGAAGATACAGCAGACTGGCACCACTGACAAAGCAATTCAAGGAAGGAAATGGGGATGGTCAATATACATGTAAACAAATAAACACAGATTCGTGCCAGAAAAATAGAAATAAAGGAAATGAAAGACATTCTCTTTTAAATGAAATTGTTGGATTGTCTGATATTTATATCACTTCTATCCATTAACAATCTCCTTACGTGTTATTACTTTATAGCTCTTTTTACTTGTTAGTGTATGTCTGTGTTTGTGTGTTTCTTGTTCATCTGTAACATCTTCCAGTTTAAAGGGTCTATATATGAAATGCCCACTTCTCCATTCTCTCCACAGGCAGTGTCGGTCAATCGGAGTGTTTTTGTTCAAGTTGCATACAGGAACAGAAGTTGACCATTCAGTTATAGTGTGGTTAATCCTCACCTTGACTTGTTTCATATTTTAAACGTTTGCAAAATCCTTTTTTTAAGGAAGAAAGGCACCACATTCTGTAATTGAATAAGAAAGGAAGTGTAATTCTAGCAAAGCTAAGGTCTCCCTTCTTTATAATGAATTAAAGGCCTGGTACTTAAACTCTGATTTCAGTTCATTGACTTGCACAGTTTTTAAATGGACGTGTCTGACACAATATGCTATCAAGACATGAGGGAACAGCTGATGTACTGATTATCTGCCACAATTAAATTGTCATATTTATGTTAGCTCCTGTAACATAAGGATGAGATAGGGGTGATGCAGCACTGGAGAATTCAATGAACTTTTATTCCAGCACCTGGTGTTCCAGCACATGTGTATATTACAGTCACAAGCACTTATGTGTCTGTGCTCAAAGCAATTTAGATGAACTGTATCAAACTTCCCTCAATGTGTCTTTCTGCAAGAGAGCAGAGCTCAGTAAGTGAAGACTGTGAAGACCCCTGTTCTCTCAAAATGTATGTAAATATTTTTCCTGCACGAGTTAGAAATCTTTTTGTTTTTGCAACTGCATGGTAACTCTATGGAATGTCAAATTCCAATATGTCATTTGTTTCTTTTTCTCTCAGCAAAGGCTATACAGAACAGAATGAGAATGTTTGTATATTACAATAGTTTTTTTAATGAAGAAAGAATATTTTTGCAATAATAATAGGTTGAGGCTGTGAGCTTTACGGCATTAGTTCACACGCCATGATACAGTGATAACCTCAGGAGTATGTCTTTTAAAGGTGTGTCTTGAGACATAATATACTCTCAGTGTCCAAAACTGCATGTCTTCCCCTCATCTGTGAACAATGCTCACTTCTCAAACATGCTGACTCTTCTGAAATTGACATATAGGAGCCAGTGATATTCCAGAATGTGACTGGGATGGGGTGGCAAAGTGAGCCATATCGGGAGAGGTGGGACATTTGTGATCATTGTCTTGGGTATGGGTGCATTGTTGGCTGAGTATTGTCAGGAGGGGTTGGGGGTGAGCTGTGTTAGGATTGCTATTTTGATGGAATGCATGACCATCCATCTGATTGATTTCCCACTGGGCTTCTCAACAGGCCCTATGCCTGTTATGAAAAGTTCTAAGTAAATTTGTGCCAAAATTTGGGTGGCTATAGTGCAAGTAGCTCAAGTGTCCATGGCTCTGTCCATCTGACCCTACCTTCCAAGGTCATTGTGGAGGTTAAAAGCAAGAAATTAAAATTTAAACTTCTCAAATTGATTGAATGGAGATTCCTCAGCTTGAAGAAGCATCATGGCTTTAGGTTTTGCGCGTTCACTGCCCCTATATAAAAATCTTCATGCTATAAACTGAGGTCCAATTTGTTTTCTCGTAGTTGGAAGGAAATGATCCCTGTTTTGGGGAAGAGCAAGGAAGTTCTTCTTGTGCCCTGGTTAACATTTGTCTCTCAGTAAATTTAAATAAAAACAAATTATCCAATTTTTATCATGTTGCCTTTGAGGGATCTTATTGTCCCTTCAATTACATTAGAGTGACAATATTTATAAAGCACCTCATTGACTGTGCAGTGCTGTAGGATGTTGTGAGGTGGAGAGCTGTGCTACATTAATGCAAGTTTTTACTTAATGCCACTAGAGATAAACTTTTCGTCGATTCACATCTTCTGAAGCCTCTTTTTATTTCCCAAAGACAATAAATTGTGCTCACGTTATGTGCGGTGGTCAATTTCATCCTGGACAGGATGGGCCCGTACAGTTTCAACGAGATAGTTTCATAGCACTCACTAGGATTAAAAATGAAATATATTGTTGAATTTCACACTCCTATCGTAATACTACTCGAAAAGCTATGTTACCTTATTCTGTTACAGCTTGCAAATGAGAGAAGATTTTCTTCTCCCCTAGTGAGTGGCTGAAATAACATTTATGTTGGTGATTTTAGTAACAAGGTTGGTGGGTAATATATTTAATCAAAATCAGGAGCTATTAACTGCTCACAATATCTTAAACATGAATATTCTATCTTGTTTTAGAAAGGATTTGTAACGTGGGTCCATTTAAAACAAAAGACTGCTTTACTGACTGAGGAACAAGGATATCAGTAGTATTTCACTGACGCCAACTCCGTAACAGTAGATGAAATGTCCTGTCTCCACTGTGCCATGGGACTTGGCCACAAAGATTAAATCCATAAAGCAGAGATCCATTAAGGGTAGGGTGTGTATGTGAGACTGCCTTGCCAATTACTACAATCTGAGACCAATGGCATTGAAATATTTGCTTTAGGATTGAATATCCCAAGTCTGCTTCCTTATTCCCTTTCCCAGCAAAAAAAAAATGGACTGATAACATGATGTATTCACGGTTGCTGAGGGATTCAAACTAGGAGTGTATATGTAAACTTACATCATTCTTCTGTTTAGCATTGGGAATTGGAGAGATTACATTTTGGCTGAGTTGCCTGGGATCAATCTATTGACAAATAGGTCAGAAATATTGTACATATTTGGATTCTTCACTATTATTGTGGATTGTATTTTATAAAAATGTCAACTCAATTCCAGGTTTGGTGGTTTCCCTTCAGTACATTGCCCAGATGATTTATGTGCCAGGTGCACTGATGTTCTTGATACGCTTTTTCAATTTTGGAAGCATTACCAGCCAAATTCAATCCTGCCTCTTGGCTGGCTTCCTCACAAACTGTTGACAATCAGTGATAGAAACCTGAGGCTGTTTTTGCCCAATAAATCCCAGATATTCTTCCCTAAAGCAGAAGGCCTGAGACCCAATGTTTGACTCAGCTGAGGTCAAGGAAAAAAGTCAAACCTGTGACCTTTTCTGGTTTGTCCGACTCTGCTAATCATTAAGCAAATTTGCTACGCTATCTGGAAACTTTGCTTTTAGACCTTATTTCACTCTGGTTAGATTTGGAGATTTGCTTTACACAACGTTCAGTTAAAACATTAAACGTATGTGATTAGTCTCCAAGCTAATTAAAAAAGTTTTGGGGCATTTCCTCTTGTCTAAGTAATGTTTAATTCTATTGTAGACTCTATGATCAAAACATCCTGGTAGCAGCCTAATGTTGATTTGAGCAACAATATGACATTATACTATGCCACATGTACCTCTACATGAACGCTTTTATTTTTATAGGTGGTGGACAACATTCTGACAAATGAAAAAGAAAAAAAAAAGAAAAATATAAAATGACAGGCTAAATTAATTTCTTGAATTTCTATGATGTCCTTTGCAAGTCTAGATTTGGCTCCAGGTAAAAGCTTCACAAATGTCGCTGGGATTTCATCCATGAGCTTTGCATTATTTATAATGCTCCTAGACTTGCAAAGGACCCTAACTGTAAACCAGAAGCAGCATTCCTGCCTCACATCCTGAAGATTTGTTTTGATTACTCTGATCCTGGCTGCAATAAATATAACATAGTGGCATGAGCCAGCCAGACCACCATTTACTTTGAATGGAAGTAAATTTACTTCACTTGATGTCAGTACAGATTGCTTCTCTCATTGTCATGAATATCAATATGCCAGATTTGCTTTTATTTTTGTTTATTATCTTCCCTGAAAAACATTTACAGTCACTCCTGTTGTCAACACTTCAAGTAACATTTCACCATATGGTACTGCAGAAGAAATCCCTTTGTATCATTAATTTGTCTCATGCAGCCTGATTCTGGAAACTTGTCTTTTCTATCAGATTCTTGGAAGTCACCTTACAGTATTGGAACCCTAAAAATTACTCATTGACTTTTTTTTTGTCCTAGAGTGGGATGAATTATTTTCCAAAGCGCAACTTTGTGCCAATTATAGATCTAGAGAGCTATGTTGTATTCTTTAACCATAGAATGTGAACACTTTCTTGAAGACAATGCTTACAATTGAGTTGGATGATATCTCAGAAGATGGAATTTTCCCAAACTTGCCATTAAAAACACCTAGAAATAAGCTTGTCACGAAAGTTTTCTCTCTTATTCCAAATAAATTCATTTTGAGCATTGTTGAAGAAAAACTTTTCATTTTGCATTTATCAGCTCAATTAAAAATAATTCTGTTTAAGGAGAAAATCAAAGTTCATAATGTATGAGAGGAGGGTATGCTTGGTTAACAAGACAGCTCTGGTAGAAGCATTGCCATGGAGTTAATAATCATTGATAGTTAACGACCAGGATTTGTTTAAATTTTAAACCAGGCAGATTGACTCTGACTGGTCAGGGCATTGCCTTGAGAAATGAACCAGTGAGTGGCACCTATTCTGCTGCGTTGAAATAATGTAGTGTGTGGCGTGTACATATTCTTTTGTCTGCAAAGACCAAAGCTTTGTGAATTAATATATGTAACTTCCAGTACATGCAAAGCAGCCTCACTACAAACTCAATTGACAGTTCTAAATTGGTTATCAGCATAATTCTTTATTCACTACACATTACATTGACGACTAATTCAGGATTGTCAATTGGGCTTGCTATGTAATGCACTTATATGTACTGAAAGCTACATATATTGATATTAATACACAAGGCCTTGTTCTTTCCAAACAGGAAGAAAAAAAAACATGTACTGCACCAGTTTCAACTCAACAAAATTAGTGACAGCCATTTGCCAGTTTATTTCTGAAGGTAATGCCCTAACCACTCTTGAGTCAACCTGCCTGATTTAAAAATTAGTAAAGCCTCACAGTTAACTGCCAATTATCATTAACTCTTACATTCTCCATGGCAATGAGAGTCTACCAATGAGAGTCCACTTGCCAATCAATCAACACCCTCCTCTCATATAATGTAAGCATTGTTTTCCCCTTAAATTGGTATTTTTATAAATATACATCTTTGACAATTTGTTTACTTTTCAGCAAAACTTAGATTTTGTGCTAGCAAGCAACTATAAATTAAATTTTTGCAATTCCTTACTTTTCAGTCAGGGTTCTGGGAGGGTCACTTATTTTGAAGATGAAGACACTTGAAGGCCATATAATTGCCCATCAAATATTCAGCTCAAGAGGTTTCTGTAATTATAGAACATCCACAAAAATTTGATACTTGATATCAAAGTTTATGCACAAAATGGATCATAAGGAAAACTCGGTACCAAAGAGGCTGAAAATACTCAGTAAGTCACACAACCGCTGTGGATAGTGAAGCAGAGTAAACATTTAAGATCAGTGACTTCTCCTGAGCATTTTATCTTGTGCTTTAATCTAAAACTGCTGGCCTGCACTTTGAGCTACTGGTCTGGAGTATCTCAGGCCATGGTGTCTGCAATTACACTGTTCCTGGGGTTGCTTACACCTTACCTCGAAGTAAGGTGCTTTAACTCCTTAGGTACTGTAACACTCATTTACTAACATCTACACATTGTTGCCTCTCAAATACAGCTTTATAGTGTAGTGTCTAAGACCCCTCTCATCATATGTTCATTGAGGATTGGTATGTTATTTCTTAATGATGTTGGAGTCATGTGATTATTTGTGTCCTCACGATCTTAAAAAAACCTCACTATACCATGCTTGCCCCACCTTTCTCCCTACTAAGTCTATAATATTCCAGTAGTTTATTTTTCTGCTTTCTTACATTGTCTTGTAATCATTAATGTCACAATTAATATCATTATTATAATCTCCCCAGTATGCGGCACATACAGGGAATGGTGGGTGCCAGTTTGCTGAATCCACCGGTTGCATGAAAAATACCAGTAGCAGCAGGCAGAACTCATCTTGTGGCAGCCACAACATGAACGTGTGTTTTAAAATCGAACAGACAGGAATACCCGTAAATACCAGTACACCTGGCTGCGGTAGGCGATCCTGTTTTTAATCGATAAGTAAACCTCAAACTAATTTTAATAAAGCAGCAGATCCATTTTTCCACTCCAAATACAGTAAATTTCCAGTTATCCCGATCCCAATCATCTGGAATTCTCATGCACCCGTCATTAGAGGTTCAAAATGACTTCCAGATGCTTGGGATCCAGATGACAGGGATGTTACCATGATCAGCATTAACACCATTATCACCATCTCCCCACGTCCTCTGATAATCATATTCAGTGTCTTGGCATGAGCAAGATCAATGCTTTCCTGATCTTCCTGAATGTCCCTCAGAAGTTTGGCCAGTACATGATCTTGGTTGATCTATTTGTCTGATGACTGTGGCTTCTTCCTTCCTGTACCTTAGCCAGACTTTCTGGCCTGGCTGTAAGGTTGGTAGAGGTTTCTTCACTGTGTCTAGAATTGTACTACCACCACTGCTTTTTGCTGTAGCTTTGCCCAAGTTCTTTTTATCTTCTCACCGTCTTGGTTTAAGTTTAGTTTAATATTTGCTTTAAGATTTGTTTTCGAAAACTGATACGTGTGTTTAATTCCTCTCTGTTAACAATCCCAGTGGTGAGTACCCATTATTCAACAGTGTTTCTATGTATCTGGGTCAAGCTAAATTCCCAGTTTGGATTCTCATGCATCAGTGACCTCACAGTCTTGACTGCTCTTTCTGCCTCTCAGTTTGACTGAGAAAGGAGTGGCGAACTTGTCACTGGGTTGACACATACCTCCAAAGTAAACTTCCCAAAATCCTCATTGACAAAATGATGTCCGATGTCCAATACTAAATCCTTAGGAAGCTACGTGTCGAAAAGGTCCTTTTCTGTGCTCTGATCATGGAGTTTGCTGTGGTTGAATGAATCGTGCCATCTTGATTAAGACTAAATTGATTGATTGATTTATTGTCATGTGTACTGAAATACAGCGAAAAGTTTTGTTTATGAGTGGTATATCATAGTAAGCAAAGGATGTACAGATCAAAAAGACTCGGACAGAGGTGTACAAGTTACACACTGCACAATTGCACAGGGCGTGTGCTAGGCAGGATCAACGTTAGCAAGATACATTTTCCATTTAAAATCAAACAAAACTTTTGCTAACCATTTCCATGGCCTTTTTAGGAACCTTGTTGAAATCAATTTCTCTGTAGGTACATTATGATACACATATATGGCTAACAAAATTTAATCATGAATAGCTTTCAAAATGTTTGGCCACCACAATAATTGGTGTGCCCTTGCTCTGCATGTCATTATACCTAGGTGTACCCCATTGGGTTTGCTGTAGAATGTTTATTATGCCTCACAGTTAATATGCAATACACCTTTAAGAGGTATACTCATGTTATCATCACCTTTATGATAGTACCCTCCAGTTGAGTGGGGTGACTTGTAGCATGGCACACTGAGGGAACAGTTTGCAACCACATTGGATAGTACTAGCCCAGTCACGGCGGTGCCTGTGTTTATAATACCTTTGAATACCAGGAACTAGAATAAAAGTCCTTCAGTACTAAGTTGTGCTGCATTTGTTTCTATGTTACTGTAGCTGTCGTAAGTATTACTTCACCAGGTACAAATACTTTCTTAAAGATAAGAAGGTCCATCATCACATTGATAAGTCATGAGGACAGAGCTGATCACAGTGGCTTATAAAACACATCCAGATCTTGTGAAGATTAGACAGCCCTGGACTTCAAAGCATTTGGAAGATTAATAAAAACAAATTTATGTGAGTACAAATCTCCAAGTTAAATGGCTACAAGGCAGATTTAAACCTTTTCTACTTTAAACTTTAGCCTGCTTCCCAATATAAAACTCTAAACACAGCCATGAAAAGATCCTTGCTTAGCATTAGTTAAAGTGGATGACAAAAGCTACATTCAGTTAAAACACTGAGCCCACCTGTTCAATAAAAAAAGTATTTTACGAAGGATAAAGAAGTGATTTTCTAGCCTAAGCTAACTTGCCAGTGTGCAGAGATTTTATGATTCCTCCATTTTGTCTCTTAAATTTGATCAAAGTGAGAGTCCTGTAATACCATATTCTTCATTTGGCCTGAACCAGCCTTGAGCAGCTGAAGGTTCCTAGTACATGCCTCTGTTTCTTAAATGAAACACAGTTCCAAATGCATCACACTCTCAAATGGCTCCTGATGGATTTAATACGATCAGCAATCTTGAGGGTCATGCCCTATTCATCTGAAGGATGATGTATCTCCATTCAATGATCCTCCAAGAAAATGCAATGTGCACATTTAGAAGAAGGAACTATCATCCCTACCTTGGGCTTGGAAGGAAAATGCAAATGTCCTTGCCGAAGAACTAATCGTCCAAGCATTTTGAGACACCAGACATTCTTCTTCAAAGATAAAGGAAAATGAAAGAGACAAGCGAAGGAGAGAATTACTTTAACTACACGTCAGAGAGTGCGTACAAATACATGATACCGGTAAAGGTTTCTCAAATATGCAATCAGCCCAGATCATCTCAAAGTTATTACTGATTACAATGCTTCATTATGAAGGAACAGAAGTTACATTCCCTGCCACTTCCACCACCCACAATCTGACCCCACAACCAAAGATATATTTCCCTCCCCACCCCTGTCTGCTTTTCGTAGGGAACGCTCTCTCTGTGACTCCCTTATCTGCTCCACACTCCCCATTAGCCCTACCACGGCTGGCATCTTTCCCTGTAACCGCAGGAAGTGCTACACCTGTTCCTACACCTCACCCTTCACCTCCATCCCAGGCCCAAAACAAACCTCTCACCTTAGACAGAGGTTCATCTGCATATCCGTCAACTTGGTCTACTGCATCCGCTGCTCCTGATGTGGCCTCCTCGGTGAGACCAAGTGAAGGCTCGGAGACTGTTTCGTAGAGCAACTACGCTCTGTTTGTGACAAATGACAACACTTCCTGGTTACGAACCATTTTAACTACCCTTCGCACTCCCTGGGTGACATGCCCATCCTGGGCCTCCTCCAGTGTCACAATGACGCCAACCGGAAACTGGAGGAGCATCACCCCATATTCCGCCTTGGGAGCCTACAGCCCAATGGCCTAAATGTGGATTTTACCAGTTTCAAAATCTCCCCACCCCCCGGCCATCATCCCATGACTAACTCGCACCCCCACCTTCTCATTCCTGCCTCCTTGACCTGACACAACCTGTCCATCTTCTCTCCCACATATACTACCTACCTCACCTATTACCATCCCACCTAATTTCCCTAGCTCCACCCCTCATCTCTCGATTTATTTTGGAGCTCCTTTCCCCCTCCCCATTGCTGAAGAAGGGTCCCGACCTGAAACATCAACTTTCCTCCTCCTCTGATGCTGCCTGATCTGCTGTGTTCCTCCAGCTCCACACTGTGTTATCTCTGACTTCAGCATCTACAGTTCTTACTATCGCTTAGTTCAGTCCAATTGATGAATGCAAAAGAATGAAGAAGAAAACTCCATCAATGGATGTGTAGTAATACTGACTGACAACAATCAGAAGCATGATAACCAATTTATCATCCAAGGGCAAGCAAGAATAACATGTTGGACAGGTAGGCAAGTGCACAAGGAAGTGGCAGATGGAATACAATGTGGAAAGGTGTGAGGTTATGCACTTTGGTAGGAAGAATAGAGGCACAGACTGTTTTGTAAATGATTAGAGGCTTTGGAAATCTGAAGCACAAGGGACTTCAGAATCCTAGTTCAGGATTCTGTTCAGGTTAACATACAAGTTCAGTTGACATTTCAAGAGGGGTAGAATGCAAACGTGGAGATGTAATGGTCTGGTCAGGCAGCATTTGGAATATTGTGAGTAATTTTGGGCCCCATATCTAAGGAAAGATGTGCTGTGTTTGGAGGGGATCCAGAGGAAATTTAAAGGAATAATCCTGGGGATGAAGATCTTGTCATATAAGGAGAGACTGAGGACTCTGTGTCTGTACTTGATGGAGTTTAGAAGGGGTCTGATTGAAACTTGCAGAATGCTGAGAGACCTGGATTGAATGGATGTAGAGAAGATGTGGAGAGTCTAGGACCCAGCCTCAGAGTGAAGGGACAACACTGTAGATCTGTGATGAGGAGGAATTCTTCAGCCAAAGTGTGGTGAATCTGTGGAACGCATTGTCACAGAGGGTGTGGAAGCTTTGGAGGCTAAGTCATTGAGTGTATTTAAGACAGATACAGATAGGTTGTTTATTAGTAAGGCGATCAAGGGTTACAGGGAGGAGGCAGGAGAATGAGGTTGAGAAACATATCTGCTCTGATTAAATGGCAGAGCAGACTTGTGGGCCCAATGGCTTAATTCTGCTCCTATATCTTGTTCTCTTATGGTACTTCTCCAGACAGTTATGCAATGGATGAGTTGTCAAACTTCCTAAACCTTACATCAAACTTTGGATTGCTAACCTTCTTAATGCTGTCTTTATCCATTTATATGATTGACAAGATGTGGCTATGTACAACTACAATATCTGTTTTGGATCTCTTTCATTTTGGTAAAAGAGGGATGTTGTGTTCTGTTTTCCAGCTGCTATATGGCACCTTAAAGACACATGCTCATGATGTCATCACTGTATCATAGCTTATGATCTGATGATGTAACTAACTCCATTTTCCTGGGTCTACTTGCAAAATGACATATTGTGAGGATCATGCGACAGATTAAAAGCAAATTGCTTTGTGCTAGGTCAGACAAGGTAGTGTCTGTGTTTGTAATACACAGGTAGATACTAGGAATTGTAACAAAAATCTATTGAATCTTTCAGCACTACATGACTCATGTTTAATTCTTACATTATGGGAGTTAACATGAGTCTTGCCTCATCAGGTACAAATTCAGTACTGAACCTAAAAAGCAGATTGATGCATCAATGAAAGATCATGAGGTTAGATCAGACCGATTTCAGTCTTCATCGACTTTGGTAATAACCATTCAATGATCGTACATCAATAATTCTTCCATTGCTGCCAAGTGCTGTTTCTGCTAAAGGTACATCTGCAGCATATGATCTGCTGGATGATGTTTGAGCCACCATTGTAGACAGAGTTGTTTGACGTTTGTGCATTCCTTGCCACACTTTTGAACTGCAAAGATTTGTCTGAGTTTGCTCTCAGTTGCCAGTAAACCACTGGCATTTGCCATAGGGTAGGATTATAATTCTTCTACAAGAATAAGATATTATTTTCCTGCTCAATTCACTGCTGTTCTGAAGAAGGTCACTGTCATTAATTTCACTTTACCTGGAACATCATGTAAGACTGAGGTCAGACAGGTGCACTGTTTCATTTCCTTGACCCAGTCTTCTGTTAGTTACAACACATTATAAATTTAACCAGGTTGGTGATATTACCAGTTATATACATTCCAGACTGTCTCAGGTTCAGTATGAGGAACAAATCAGCCACCTTTCTTGAGTAAACAGCAATAAATGTTTTACTGTTGTAAGGGGCCTCAAGCAGCAGATGGCATCAGTGAGGGAGGGCACTGAGCAGGGGAGCTTCAGCAGTCAATCAGCTCTTCGTAGAGGAAACTAAGTCTTTGTTCAGGAGATGCTTGTTTTTTTTTCTCTGTGGGGAGAAGAAGAGCTATGCACACAGACACAGAAAAATGATTGTCTCAATCAAATGTAAACTAGAGGCTTGATTCCATGTAAGTGCCATTTTTCCTTAATTTCTGTTCATGTTTATAAAAAAACCTGATGCCAACGGAGTAGAGAATCTCTGTCTCATGATCTTTGTGCTGTCCATGTGCTTGAATCTCATGTTACCATATCAAGATCTATATACCCAAACAAAGATGCAAATATTATTGACAAACAGTTTAGATTATGGGAATTTATATACTTACCTTTTTAAAATGCTGCAGAGTGTTAATTTCTTTTAAAATACTGAACTCATGAAAAGGATTTCCCAAGCGGTGTTCTGATTCCAAAGCAATTCTGTGCACATAAGCTGCTAGCAGTGGGCTAACTTCCTGCAAAGGCTGTAGTTTTGAATTTCCTTTGCTTCACTCAAAGGGAGAGATTCCAATGAATCCTTTTCAAGAAGCCTCTAGCAAGTGGTAAAGATGACTTCTGGTTGGTTTTCAACACATACACTTTCCAGAGAGGATTTGCAAAGAAAGAAAGAAAGAGCAAAGGGCTGTTGCTCTTCAAACTGGTCTCAAATTCCCTCTCTGAGTTCAAAAGGGCAATTATCCTGTGAATTTTTTCCAGACTGCAGGACTCCATCTGAGCTCCCCACTCCTTTTTCATTTCGCATTTTCATTCTTGTACTTGCGCCCTGACCTTACCAAAGTGTTCTTTTTTAAAACTTCAACCTATTTTCATAAGAGTTCACATTATCTTTTAAAATCATTAATATTTGTGTCACGAAAATTATAATTATCGTAACAATAGAGTATTATGTGGTATCATCCAAAGCCTGAATCTTTGTATGCTTTTGAGACTTCTTTTGAACAAAACAATATTACCAAATGCTTTTAATCCATCTCAACTTGAAATTTCAGTCTCACAATGTCACCCATGAATCTTCCACAATCTTTCACAGGTGCTGAATTTCCTTCCCCATGTCTTTCTGTGGTCAGTTTCTGAAGCTGTCAATGTAATCTAGACTAGTTTCTATGTTCTGTCCGTGTGTTTCTGAGTAAGGAATGCTCCTACTCCTATGGACAGTCTATTTTGCAGTTATTGGAGTGAATTAGCTTGCATTGTAATTTGCTAAAGCATCAGTAGAAAGTAGCTTCACTTTAATCCTATGGAAAGTTGCTGACTGTCCCTGACTCCAACATCATTACTGGCCTTTTAAACAAGCTGTCTTGTGGTTTGAGTAAGACTAGCTGAGTTGGTAATTAACTTTCTCGATTGATTCATAATGCCTATAAGTGCTATAGTTTGTTCGCACTTCAGTGCCAGAAGTTTGGCTTTTGTCTTTCTTGGATCGCCCATGGCACTTTCTCTTGCATAATGAGTCCTAGAAATGTAATTGTTGTTCTGGAGATTTGAATTACACATCCTTGATCCACTAGTTGTGATTCTGTTTTATTTTTTTCCCTGCACTAGGACAGAGCTTCCCAAGGTTGGGTTTGGAATCTCAAGTAGGTTCATGAGCCAAAATAATGAGTTGGTAATTTCTGTGTCAGTAATGCCCAATGTGTAACAATTTTACAAGCGGATGGTTTTAAGATCTTCTTGCAGAGTAATATTAGACTCCTTCAGTTTGCCTTTAAATAGCTTTGGAAATTGTTGCTGAAATTCTCTCCCATCATCATTCTTAAGTATTGCATCCTGTCTTCTCTAAGAGACTCAGATGAATACATGCATTTTTGCTGAACCATGAAGTATTATGGATTCCTCCGTATCTGTAATGTTCCTCTAACATATTTCTTCATCCGTGACTAAGCTTTAGGGTCTTTTTTGCCCATGCACTTGAAACTGTGCCTCCTACACCTTGGAGCTTTATGTTTACTGGTCTGACTGTCTCAGTCTTCAAATATCTATCGTTAGGTTTGTAGCTTCTGCTGTTCCCACTCCCCTACCCCCCTCCACTCCACCATCTTCTGCATATAAACTTACATTTTCCTAGCTACCAGCAGTTCTGAGGAAGGGTCACTGGACCTGAAATGTTAACACTGATTTCTCTTTGCAGATGTTACCAGACCTGCTGAGCTTTTCCAGCAACTTCTTCTGCTTTTGTTCCTGATTTACAGCATCTGCAGTTCTTTCCGTTTTTATTTTGAAACTGCTGCTCCTGTGTTGAGTTTAAATGCTATCTTAAAGCCATGTATCTTCAAGTTAAAGATCCAAGGTCTGTTTTGATTCTCTTTGACATCACCTAGGAATGTAGTCTTCATATTTTGTTCTTTGAGTTCTTCAACTTTCATCTTGTTACATTATTTCTGGTTCTCTGGTCCTGCAAAATGAAAATTTCCATTGTTTTGGTGATGATAAGGGCACTGATAATGCATAATATTTTCTAAAGTGTCCGAATTGGTCATTTGCATAATACTCGATTCCCCATGTTGGACCTTCATCGCCTCTATGATTTTGTTTGGCATCCTTTTTCTACAACCTAATATAGTCAATGACTTTTATTCCCACTCTTTCGGCATTTTGGTGAGTTTGCTGGAGAGCGATGATGGCATCTCAGAGTCTACCCATCTGACTGTGCCAGGAGATTCCTTGAGGTTTCCTTGCAGTACTGACTAATATTGGTCCCTGATTTCTGCCTGCATAGCAAATTAAATTACTTAACTCCTCCTTGAATTGAAGGAAGTCTGACAATGCCTCATTCATCACATTAATGACTATAAGGTTTCTATTCATTCTTCAAAGCTCCATATCCACAACATCCTGTTGGATGATATATAAATCCATTAAAAGGGCTTCTATTGATTCTCCTAAATGCTGAAGTCACTGTTTAAACCTTGCCCACTTTATCACTGATTTTCTTTTGGGGCTAAAGTAAATGTTGAATGCTTTAATCAACGCATCACACTTGATAACATTTCCTTCCACGCTTTTACTTACAAGAACATCGCAGGTGGTAGAATTTGAATTCAATAAAAAAAATCTGGAATTATGAGGTTAATGATGACCTTGAAACTGTTGTTGATGATTGGAAAAACCCATCATGTTCACTGACGTCCCTTAGGGAAGGAAACTGCCATCCTTACCTGGTCTGGTCTGCATGTGGCTCCAGAATCTCAACAATGTGGACGATTATTAACAGCACTCTGGGCAATTAGGGATGAGCAATAAATGCTGGTCTAGCTAGCGATGCCCACATCCTGTGAATGAATAATAATAAGAAAAGACCTACAGCGTATAAAAAGGCATTGACTTGTTGGAACTGCTCCAATGTGTGTGAGCCAGAAGCCATTCTGTAACATTGAAACTGCTGCTTCTGGAGTGCAATTTCTGACCATGTTGTCAGCCTTTTGCATTATCAACTGTTTGAAGTAATGAAAAGGTCTCTACTGAAGTTGCCACCTTCAGTGTATTGTGATGACTGACCTGCGTGACGAAGGAGCACCGCTCCTAAAGCTTGTGAAATCAAATAAACCTGTTGGACTACAACCTCGTATCAGAGATAAAAGGTACTGCAGATGCTGGAGAATCCGAGATAACAAGCATGGGGCTGGATGAACACAGCAGGTCAAGCAGCATCATGATGCTGCTTGACCTGCTGTGTTCATCCAGCCCCATGCTTGTTATCTCGGACTACAACCTCGTGTTGTGTGACTTCTGACCTTGATCTGGGTGAGTACTTGGGTTTTTGCATCTTACTGTTCAAGCGTTGCTGTCCTTTTTTTTCAACAAAACCAGGAATTGCTGGAGAAGCTTAGCAGGCCTGTGGAGAGAAAGTAGAATTAACCTTTCAGGTCCAGTGACCCTTGTTCAGAACACCTGTATATAGTCAGCTGTAAAATAAAGCCCTCCAATATGGAGTCTAAGACCTGTCTCTATAATGTTCATGCTTGACTGATGTCTTTTCTCTTACAAATGTCAAATTCAGGTGATCAAGATTCAAATTTATCCCATACCGCAATCGTGACTGGAAAACCTTAGCAACATAACAGTGTTGGAGAAGTAATGGAGCAAAGCAGAGGGAGGGAAAGCAAAGATAAAAGAGAAAATCTGTGATGGGGGAAGGGAGGAGAGATTAAATGATGCAAAGGATTGTGGGGAAAGTCAATAAATCTTAATAGGACAGGCAATGGGACAAAAGATGGGCTTAGAAATTCACTGTCATTCCCAAGAGTTAGTAAGTTTGCAGATGACACCAAAAACTGGTGGCATAGTAAACAGACAGTGAAAAAGGTTTTCTAAGATTACAGAAGGATCTCGATCAAATGGGTCAATGGACTGAAAAATGGCAAATGGAGTTCAATCTGGATAAATGAGGTATTGCATTTTGGTACAACAAACAAGGGTAGGGCTTGTACAATTAACGGTAGGGCCTTGGGTAGTGTTGTAGAACAGAGGGACCTAGAAGGGCAAGTACATAATTCTTTGAAGTTTGTATCCCATATAGACAGGGTGGTTAAAAAGGCATTTGGCACGCTTTTCTTCATTGCTCAGTCCTTTGAGTATAGAATTTGGGAAGTTGAGGTTGTAGAGGACATTAGTGAGGCCCCTTCTGTAGTACTGTGTCCAGTTTTGGTCGCCCAGTTATAGGAAGGATCTATCAAGCCGGGGAGCTTTCAGAAGAGATTTACCAGATTGTAGCTGGGTATGGATGATTTGAGTTATAAAGAAAGGCTGGATAGGCTGGAACTTTTTCACTGGAGCTTAGTAGGCTGAGAAGTGACCTTGTAGAAGTTTATAAAATAATGAGAAGTAGAGATGAAGTTAATGGTAGTTGTCTGTTACCTAGGATGGGGGATTTCCAGACTAGGGGATACATTTTTAACGTGACAGGAGAAAGATTTGAAAAAGACATGAGAGGAAATTTTTTTACACAGAGGGCGGTTCACGTGGAATGAACTTTCCGAGGAAGTGGTGGATGCGGGTACAATTACAACATTTAAAAGACATTTGGATAGGTACATAAATAGGAAAGGTTTGGAGGGATATGGGCCAGGAGCAGGCAGGTGGATTAGTTTAGGTTGGGATTATGTTTGGCATGGACAGGTTGAACTGAAGGGTCTGTTCCCATGGTGTATGACTCTACGACTATAACAGTTCCCCTCTGGGGATGAAAAAGACAGTAGTTTTGATCTGAAATTGTTGAACTCAATGAAGAGTCCAGAAGGCTGAAAAGTGCCTTTGGAATGTGAAGTGCTGTTCCTCAAACTTCTGTCAGACTTCATTCCAATATTATGGGTCAGAGTGGGAATTTTGCGAGAAATCACACCGGTAAATATTATTTAGAGATATATGTTCCCAAAGTGATACCTGAAGTAGTGGAAAAATGACAAACTGTTCTAAGATGAATTTTTATCACAGCTTGTCACACATCTCCCATCTCCTTTCCTGGCAGAGATCTGCAGGGTCTGATTCATCAATTGTAGTGAAGGAAATGTACTTGTTAAACAAGAAGATATCTCATCTTTATCTAGATGTAGTTTGGACCAATTAGGTATCAGTTACATTGGTACAATGGATATTCACACTGAGATTGTGAAGGAGACCTGGATGTCAGGTCTTGTTCCTTTATGATCCAAAGCAGCTCCCTGCTGCCTGAATCCGTGAAACATCATTGCATTAGCTAGTGCTTAATGCACTTCTCTTTTCAGACTCTTACTGCCTTGCGCAACAAAAACTTTTGATCTAATGAACGGAGAAGTGGTTGAGGCACGTTTGTGGAAAGGAATTTGTAACTTTGGACTATGAGTGAAAATCTTTTGGAATAACCCCTCTGTTTAGTATATGCCATTTTATTCTGTCTTTGGAAGAATCACAAATAGAGTGAATTCATTTCAGAACTGACAAAAGGGTCTGCCAAATTGAGCTTCCATCTGGAGCCTGCAAACAGCAGAAATTTTAAAATGGATACCTTGCAAGCCAAAATGCCTGGCTTACCCCTTACAGCGGGGCAACAATACTTCTATCATCTTAACAAGGACATACTTTTGACGCGCCGCTGAGAAACAAAATATTATAAATTATGTGGCAAAGTCAGAGCTTAGCTTTCACTGTTCCTTATGCTGGGGCGGTGGGGCGGTGGTGGGAAAGCACATTGAAAATGGATCACTTTCTGTGTTTTCTCCCTGGGTGGAATTTCACTTCAGGAATCGAGTGGGTTCACCCTTTCATGACTAGATTTATGTTGCAGCTGACAAAATGTACACCATTTCAGTAAAAATGTTGTCCATTTAAAAGATGTTAGCAATGAATTGTTGCAAACTCGAATCTGAGAATTTCAAGATGCAGCTGAATGTTTCTTCACAAACATTATTAAGTAGGAAAACCTCAAACATCATATCAGTCTACAAAAATACCGTCACAGTCTTTCTTAAATGGCAGTACCTCCTGTGTGATTTTGCATGTCCTGCTGTTAAATCCATCTATTGTCCATCCTGCTTTGGATGAGAGAATTCAGATTTATTAAACAGTTTAAACATTAAAAATGTGGGAAGTAATTTGAGTCAGACAAGACAAAAAAAAGTGGTTAACTAAAAAAAAAAGCTGACTTTAAAGAAAAGATGATTCATTTTTAAGAAGATTTTAGCTTTTTAATAGGATCATTTGATTTCTGACACTCTTAATTCATGTACTGAGGAAAGGCCAAGGGATTTTGCCTCCTTAAGGCACACTTAAAAGTCACTGGATAAATTTAAAATTTAGCCATGGCAGCAGCAAGAGATTAATGCTAATGCTGCTGAATAAACAAGATTTCTGGACAGTGATTGCCGTGAGTGCTAAGTACTTCACGAATTCCAAACCTAGGTTGAAAGTCATGATTTATTCCAAACGTTTGCTGATTCCAAATTGAGATACAGGTGAGTTTCGTACGGCTAGAGTTTCATATGATGCCAATGAACCTACAAATCCTAGTGAGAAAAATAGTAAGTGATCTAAAATATTGCAGCTGGCTGGACTAGCATTATGTCTCAGCCATTTTAATTGTATCTTTGCTTTTATACAGTACCTTTAAAACATCCCAAGACACTTCATGGAAAAGACGTCAAGGAATTTGTCACTGAGGAACATAAGAATGTAATAGTTTTCCTGGTATGTTCACTCGTCATTTCAGTTTTCCTGGGTATGTTCACTATTTGCCAATTTTCATGAGTGTGTGCACCAGTCATTGGCAGTTTTCCTGGATTTGCTCACTAATCATTGACAGTTTTCCTTGGCGTTGTTCTGATTAACATCCCATTTGCAACAACCAACAAAAAAAATAGCTTTCTGGTCAACTTTGAATTGGTTGCAAATGGGATATGTTATGACTCCAGCTGATATTGTTACTAAAGACAAGTCAGAGGCCAGAACGGTGGTCATAAGTACACAAGGCTGCAAATTTTGGGTTTAACAATAAAGCAGAGGTTTATTGTATAAAAGAAAAATAAAAATAGAATAAACCAAATTCATCTATCTTAACATAACACAGTTTGAAAGATTTAAAAATGCATGGCAGAACAAAATCTCATTTATTCTCCAACACCATCACTTTACACTTATTCAAACCTTTCCTATCAGATACATAGGTTTTGTCTTAACTGCTTCTCCAGTTCGGTCCTCTAAGCTGTGAAGCCTTCTTCCTGGAATATTCACATAATTGAAATCGTAGACTCTCCTGGTCTTTTGATGGTATTTTGAGTTCTACCTAAGCAGTCCTGGAGATTTGACAACCTAAATCCTTTCCCCAAGTAATCTATTTCCTATCTTCTCTGAACAGTCTACGAGGGACTACATTTATTCAGGTCTCTTTTGAACTTCCCAAAAGCTCTTTGATCTCTGGGTTTTTCAAAGCTAAAATCAATCCAGAAAGAGTGACCTATTTCATTATTAAACTCCTTTATAAAAATAGACCAATACCCATATGCCATGAGTTCACAGTGCAAACTCTTAAAAAAATTGACACCAACTTCTATAAATCATAGACCTTCTAATCATAGATGTTTATCAGAAAGTAACTTGACAATCTCGGCATGGTGCAGTGAGATTTGTAACACCCATTTAATGAGACAGGCAATGTCTAACTTTGATGTTTCAACCAAAATACAATTGATCTGACAATGAAGGATTTTGTCAGTATTATGTTGGAATGATAATTATGGTTATATATAAAGTACTAAAGGATGAAAGATATGATAATACCAGATGCAAAGTCAGTTTCACTTGTCACTAGGCTCCTATAGGCAGCTGGTGAAGACTGCTCCTGACTCATGAGGGAGAATCATTTCTGGACATTGGTCAATTGACCACTGCAGTAGATAACTGCTGGCAATCAGTACATAGTGTGGATCATCATGACCAGCCACCCCGAAGTAAAATAGATGTAAAATAGTGAACCAGCTGATGTGCTTGGTGCTCTCCCCTGCACAATGTCAGAAGCAAGCTGCACTGGGACTTGGCTGAAGCGGAGATTATATAATTTAGAAGGTAAATGGCTTCACAGATAAGCTTTGGTCCATGTGATGTCCTTGATTGCTTTTGTTCGCCTATGACAGTGAGAGAAGGAGAATGTTCCAGATTATTTGATTCTCTTATTGGCTCTGATTTTTATTTTTGCTTGTTTGTTTTTGTCTCTCAGGCATTCAAATATGGCAGGGCTTTATGGGATAGGTGGTGTAGGACGGAGCCAAAATCCCCATCACCTAAAATTCTGGACAAGGTCCTGAGCTCGGGCTGCAACAAATACACACAGAGCCAGAATGATTTCAGTCTAAGGCTATTGTTAATTCCAATTTACCCCTGCGCTCGAAGAGAACAATCAACCATACTCAACACACTGGACTGGAACTAACTTTTACACCTCGGGCTACCCCAACGCAGACAGTATGGAGCCATAGAGATACCAGACATTCAACTTCAATCAAAACTCATTCACACATACTCGTTTCTATCAGGAAGCCAATTGACTTCAAAGAGAACACCAGAAACACAATGGCAACACAGATTTAAGAGGAGACAATGGGCCGCACCATCTGTATAACTGCTAGCCCTGACCTTACTTAGGAGAGATAGTAGGAACTGCCGATGCTGGAGAATCTGAAATAACAAGGTGTAGAGCTGGGTGAACACAGCGGGACAAGCAGCATCAGAGGAGCAGGAAGGCTGACGTTTCGGGCCTAGAGCCTTCCTGATCCTCTGATGCTGCTTGGCCTGCTGTGTTCAAACAGTTCTACACCTCGTTACCTTACTTAGGAGAGAGCTGTTTGTCAACAACAAGCTTCTGCACAGGCTTCCAGACCCAACAAGTAACTCCGGAACCAAGAATCACAGAGGCTGATCTGAGAAGCTGAATCGGGAGGCCAAACCAAGAACGTCATCAGAGCAAAGGACATCCGAGAGGTGGGATGCCATCTAAGCGCTATCCGAACAAGTGTTTCCAGCCACGGGCCTGTTCCGACCCATAAGCAAGATCCTCAACAGCCAGCTGTACTTTAAAACTATGTTTTTCCCCAGCGGTGAACTGAAACTCCCAATACCTCAAAGTTTCCGACCTAGCTAGCAGGGTGGGCAGTGTGGGTGGTGACAGTGTAGGGAACTCCAAGGTTAGGAAGCCTGATTTAAAGTTTGTGAGTAAAACTGCTGTTCAGCTTCTAATAGTGTTTAACCTGTGTTTAATTTAAGCATATTTAATTACTGTCCTCTGTATCGTTGATTGTGTCAATTTCACAATTTGTTACATTTGCCTTTATTTCTTGTAGTATACTTACCTTTGGCATTTAATGAACACAGGGATTCTTTTGCCCTGAAACACCTGTCTACTACCTTCTTCATTTTCACATCCCTAAATAAGTCCAGTGTCAGAACCAGGGGTCTGGGGGGGATTTGAACCACCTAAACATCAGCAAATTACTGATCGCAAACCAGAACCCTACAGTGGTTGTGGGGAGGAAATGTCTGGTCCTCAGAGGCATGAGGCAGCTGCTCTTTCCTAGCCATCCTATTTGTGTGTTTGTGTTTATAATTCATAAATAAGATGTTCTTTCTTAAAAAAAACAGTATATCTTAACTGCTCTTGATTGGACTGGATTGAATATTGAGAAATTAAAATTCAAGCATCAGCCTGTTTGAAGTTTTTGGATTATACACCACAGAGCTGTACATTCTGACATAAAAGCACAAATTCCAGCCTTTAATAAATGAGTCACAGTCGAGTGATTTTAATGGCGAGAATGTATGTGCAAGGAATGTAAGCACCTTTTTATCTCTGTGAATAATATCTGCCAGCACTTTCAAGTTGATGGAATCCTTTCAGATTTCCAGTCACTCCCTGAATAAGTAAGATCGAAGCTTTCAGCCTGTTAGCTTCAAAGATTATGATGCTGAAATTTAATAAATTACATCTGTTACCAAAGAAAGCCTTTAAGAAATACAGTAAATGCAAAAATTTTTCCACACTTCGCTAATCTGGTCTTTGTTCATATTTGAAAAGAACCTCTGCTTTCTTTAAAACTAGTCATGTTTTCCATTATTTTCGAGAATGTCAAATATCGCAGGAGAACATCAGACAAATACCTTGGTCTTGCCCAATTGTTCTTAAGATTTAGTCCATGAATTGACAGTGATTCCACTTTTGCCTAATGTCGTTCATCAGATTGTGTGTCATGATAAAAGAAGACTGGGATTTGCTGAGAGCCATTGTAAAACCCCTGATTTATATGCAGAGAATTTAATTCTGTCTCCAAGCCTTTCATTGCTCTGCAGCACAGTTCTGTCATGCAGTGGGAGAATCTAAAACAGTAACCGAAAGAAAATCTACCAGCAATAATAAACACAAAGGTGCACATTTATCTTAGTTTCAAGACGGTAGAGTCCTTTTTAACCATCAGCTTCATCTTGCATTGAGACAGTCAGTTACTCTCCATAATAGCCCAAAGCAAGCCTTTGAATTTGCTGATGCCCAGCTAAACCCTCATTTTGCACATAGCGGCTTTGTTTTTTTCTGGTTTTCCTTGCACCTTGAAAGTGTTGATGTTTGTTTATTTTCTTGTCTAGGCAGCGAGTTATGAACAAAGCACTTAAGGATCAGGAAAAGGCAAATCAACCTCCTAAGCCTGCTCCACTGCCCAGTAAAGCCATGCCTGAATATAGTTGTGGGATCCTTTCCTGTCCGTCCCCTCCCTCTCTCAATGCTCTTTCAATGCTCTCTCTCAAGGTTACACAGCTGAATGCTTTAAGTATAAGGGCTTAGCTCACACCCACGCTGTTTAGAGGGAGAGTCAGCTACTTTCAAGTTATTTGCTAATTAACTGCTACTGGTTGCTGCTGAATTAGTAACTATGCTTGGACATTTGTAGAACTACTTGAAGTTTCTGAAGATAGTGACATACAGTCAAAGCTTTGGTTCTGACTTTGAGTGCATTTTTCTGGCCACTAGGGTAACTACGATGGAGGTGGGGCAATGGAGTGACCCCTTAGTCAGAATACACCCCAAAACACCCTTTGCAATCCTGCTCTTATAATTCCAACAACCTTTTCTTCTATCGCAATTGCAACGTGGATAGTGGAAAGCTGCTGACTTTCAATGGGAAGCCTGAGAATGCCCAGCTTTTAAACAGCACCATCTCTCTATGGACAACAGCAGTTTGTCTGGCTGGCTGACAAGAAAAGTGTCATTGCTGTCTAGAAAGACCATTGCAGGTTTGTTCACTCCCAGGGGCAGTGGTTAAGCAATTGCCAGCAATGTGTTGGAGCACAGATTGCTGGACTGCTGGGAAATGCCCTTTGAGCACTGCAATCTAAAGTCACATTGGCAGCAACCTGAGCTTGCGTGGAGACAAGCTGGGCTTTAGATAAAGTGGCTTTAAGTTTTCCTCCACTGCAGACATTGTTTGTGCTACAACAGAGACATCAAGTCATGACATACTGCATCATGATTGGGTCCACATTGTATGTAGATGGAACTGGCTGCCTGGAAAGGATGAGCTCCAAACTCTATGGAAAACCCTGGGAGTGCTTGTAGCCCAAATCCTTCAGTGCCCTTGACAGATTTTCTGACAGGCTTGTCAATGAACGGTATATTTCAGGCTGCCTATCCATTAGCCTTTTTCCACATGCTGTCCTACTGAAATCCTCATCCTAGACCTCTGCAGCAGAATTCATGTTCAACCCTGTGTTCTGGTGTGCAGGCCCTGCATCGACCACGCTTGCTCAGTATCTTACCATGTGCATATTCCATCTGTACACAACCCTCTAAAGTACACAATATCAGTTGTGAATGTGAGGTTGAGTGACAGTCCTGTTTTATCCTACGTCTCCTCCTCCTGTTTTGTTTCAAGCTTCAGCAGCTGCCCTAGCCTAATGATTGGGCATCTGGAAAGAGAAAAACAAGAAGGAATTGTGGTACGGGGAGGGAGTTTTATATAAGTGGTGCACTTTAATCCAAATAGAGCTGGTGATGGAGAAGAGTTAGTGGTGTGAGGGGATATAGGATGTGAGAAGAAGGTTGAGGCATAAAGTTACTATCGTCTCAATGGGCTAGGACATTCGAAGATGCATTTCCTGACCTTATGAAGGCCACTAAACCTTTTGAGACATTGCATCAAGCTCTTTGGAGCAACGCATTGACAGGGAAAGTTTTCGATTATCTGTCTGGAGGACCTCCTACTCTCTGATCCTGCTGTCCAGTCTCTGTGCTAAGAGTGCTGTTCCAGAGAACCTTGCAGCCAATTCTCTGCTGTACGTACTAAGCCTGTGTGAATTCCCTGCATTGGGGCTGAACAGTGGCTCGGTGGTTAGCACTGCTGCCTCACAGCGCCAAGGACCCAGGTTCAATTTCAGCCTCGGGTGACTGTCTGTGTGGAGTTTGCACATTCTCCCTGTGTCTGCGTGAGTTTCCTCCGGGTATGCCGGTTTCCCGCCACAATCCAAAGATGTGCAGGTTAGGTGGATTGGCCATGCTAAATTGCCCGTAGTGTTCAGGGATGTGTAGATTAGGTGGGTTACAAGGGGATGGGTGTGGTCGGGATACTCCGAGGTTCGGTGTGGACTTGTTGGGCCGAAGGGCCTGTTTCCACATTGCAGGGATTCTAATTCTAAAAAAAAAGATATTCTTCCATAATCAATTTTCCTACCTACTAGCTCCATTTAAGAAGTGCAGGCTGGATTCAGGAAATGCTTGCTTCTCAAAATCCTGCATCCTCTGCTCTGACACTCGTGTACTGAGCGGTGCAGACTGAATAGAGTTGGATGCATGCTACAATCATTATATCGAGCAACAAGCATGAGGTTTGCATAAAAACTGAAAGAACTGTGGATGCTGTAAATCAGGAACAAAAACAGAAGTTGCTGGAAAAGTCTGGCAGCATCTGTGAAGAAAAAATCCAGGCTTTACGTTTCGGGAACAGTGACCCTTCCTCAGAACTGACGGCAGCTGGGAAAACGTTGGTTTCTATGCAGAAAATAGGGAGGGGAATGGGGTAGGGAGTAAACGATAGGATAGAGCCCAAAGAGAGAGAAGAGCAGTTGGATAGACAACGGAATTGATAACGAGATAACAAGCATGGGGCTGGATGAACACAGCAGGTCAAGCAGCATCATAGGAGCAGGAAAACTTGACGTTTCGGGCCTAAACCCTTCATCAGAAATGGGGGAGGGGAAGAGGGTTCTGAAATAAATAGGGAGAGAGGGGG
>JAHRHZ010000267.1:12570676-12606660 GCA_024137785.1 Ginglymostoma cirratum
GTTGCGGTCCTTGAAGAATGAGGACATTTGAGATGTACGGGAGTGGAATGTCTCATCCTGGGAGCAGATGCGGCGGAGGCGAAGGAATTGGGAATAGGGGATGGCATTTTTGCAGCAAGGTGGGTGGGAGGAGGTGTATTCCAGGTAGCTGTGGGAGTCAGTGGGCTTGAAATGGACATCTGTTTCTAGGTGGTTGCCCGAGATGGAGACAGAGAGGTCCAGGAAGGAGAGAGAAGTGTTGGAGATGGTCCAGGTGAACTTCAGGTTGCTGGCTAGGAGGGTGAATAGCTGTTAATGGGGACTGTTAGTGACTGACAATAGGCTTGTGTAAAGGCAGGCTATGTGATAACAAGGCCTGGTGTGTGGGGTAGAGGGCCTAGGACATGGGAGAGTTTAGGCCTTAAAATTATTCAACTTGACATTGAGTCTGGAGGGCTGCAGGGTCCCCAAACAGAAAATGAAGTATTGTTCTTCCAGCTTGCTCTGAGCTTCGCTGGAACACTGCAGCAAGCCAGATCAGAGATGTTAGCCAGGGAGCTGCGCAAAAGTGGCAGGCAACAGGAAGCTCAGGGTCATTTTTGCGAGCAGAACGTAGATGTTCTGCGAGGTTTGCATGCTGCCCCTATTCGAGGCGACACTTGTGTTTTAATTACACTTTGCAATCTCTACCTCTATTTTTAGACCTTATTGAATTTCACGCCCAATTGTTCAAATGGTCATAACAGCGTTTACCTTTTGTAACAATAGAACAGGAAATGTCTACAACAAATTTCAGGAAGGTTATAGGAGGAGTTTTGCTAAGTGAATATTATTTCAATTGATCAGTAACTAGGGGGCATCGTTTTAAAAGCCGAGGCGAGGAGAATTCTGCAGTAGGTTGTTAGAATAACTACCCCCACCTCTTGGAAAGAGTCATGTAAATAGAATCCATAACAGTCTTTTTAAAAGCTGCTGGGGCAGCTACTTTCACATTATTGGGACATCCAATAATGTTTTCCAGCCCATTAATTATTTTATAATACATAGTCACTGTCATAATACAGCCCAACGAAAGAGTTCAAAGAGGACAAGGGAAAAGGCAGAGGACTGAAGTGGGTTTTTGTAGGTCCAGTCCAGGAAGGAAGAGCGTAGTGGCATCCTTCTTAAAATTCTATGTCCAATTTTCAGTGCACCTTATAGATGAGGACCAGAGCATGAACCTGGCTAGCTTATCCTGCACGATGCTACAGGCACTGGGATAAATAGTACCAGCCCTTCTCTACTGTTTATCAAATTATGAACCAAAACCCCTGACTTTCTTCCACTTCAGGTAATTCACCGACCAGTTGAATCTCAGACAGTGGTGAGGAGTATTGCAAATTTTCGAATTTCTGTACTGAATGTTCTTCAACATATTACCGCATCAATTTTATTCCTCAGCATGTGAGGTGAGACAAATCCTGTTAGTGACAAAAAAAGCATAAGAAACTTAAGCATAGCTATAAGAGGACATGGTTCTGGTGCAGAGACAAGGGATAATAACTCAGAAAATAGAAGCTCAAGCCTCCCCACAGCAGTTGTAAACATGTTATTTCGGTTTTTATAAAGAATCTGAAAATGAAAAGCTATTGACAGTAAAAAGAAATAAGTTCATGTACAAATCCTGAGGGCCACGAGCACCTCATCTGGCTGTATGCACCACTGAAATGACCTTTGATTAGTAGAAGTTTAAAAAGAATGCCCACCACTGCATTTCAGAGCAGTTAGGAATGGGAATTAAATTTTTTTTCTTCATTCATTCATGAGATGAGAGCATTGCTGGCTAGGCAGCATTTACTACCCATCCCTCATTGCCCAGAGGGCAGTTAAGAGTCAACCACATTGCTGTGGGTCTGGAGTCACATGTAGGCCAGACCAGGTAATGACAGCAGTTTCCTTTCCTGACGGAAATTAGTGAACCAGACAGGTTTTTCCCAACAATTGACAATGGATTCATGGTCGCCATGAGACTGTTAATTCCAGATATTTATTGAATTCATATCCCACTATCTGCCTTGGCAGGGATTTGAACCTGGGCCCCTAGAACATTATCTGGGTCACTGGATTAACAGTCCAGCAATAATACCACTAGGCCATTGCCTCCCCTTGACAAAAAAAAAAGTGCCAGCGTTGCCCATGTCGAGAATAGGGTAAGGGTAAGAAGCAGGAGATTCAGAGGGGATTTGGGAAAAAAAACTTTTTCACCCAGCGTGTAGTGGGAATCTAGAATGTGCTGCGTGGGAAGGTAGTGGAGGCTGGAAACCTCACAACCTTTAGACAATATTTGGATAAGAACTTCAAACATTGTAACATTCAAGGAAATGGGATAAATGCAGGAAATTGATATTAGCGCAGCTTTAATGGTAGTTGCATCAGTATAGACTCGATTGGCCGAAGGATCTTTTCTGCACTTTATGAATCTATAAAAATGAATTCAAAGAACTGTTTGCCAGCAGTGAATAAGTTCGTTCTCAACTGAACTGATGAAAAAAAGATTTGCTTCTTTGTGGGTGCAGAAATAGAGCTGCAGTACATAATTTGGCATTCTGAATCCACAGGCTGCCAGGTGAAATGGATGTTTAATTCAACCAAGAGCTTAAATTCCAGCTCCTGTCACTTCCACTATCAACATTTAGGCTTTAAATTTCACCAATTTCATAGCAGCAGCTGAGAGATGGAAGTGAGCATATCTGCCATTTCCCATGGAGGCATACTTTTTCGGTTGCTTGTTATAGAAATTTCCAAAAATAATTTGGACAAGATAATTTCTTGATATTGAAATTCTTGATATTGAAATTCAAAGCATAAAATCTCCAAGAGCCAGCTACAGCAGAGGCCCATGTTATTAATTTGATAGGGGAAAATGAAACAGGAGGTTGAAATAAATATTGGCAGGGTGTGTTAAGTCTGCTATGTGATCAAGTGGTTCCGTTGATCATCTAAATGATAAGAGATACTCAACTTGCTCAATTTGATATGTGATTATTCCATGACCATTGATTGCAGTGCAGGCACTATGCCAAATGTGTCCTGTCTGCTAATGTCGATGATTTCAATATCCAGCTGGTGTTAACCGCACTGTTATCAGCTGGACATGTCAGAGAGAGATCAATATTGTGAGTAGTTAACACCACTTAAAGCTATCCTGCACTGCTTTCACGTTAGCTTACACTTCTTAAAAAGGAGTTGCATTGTGCTTTGGGTGGTATATTGAATAGCTGTTCATGGCTGCACACAGTAGCCCTTACAGCAGAAGCATAGTCATGTGACAATAGCAAGCCTGTTAATACACTAGATACAACTGCATTTCTCTAAACAGCTTCCTTGCCGTTAAAAATTGCATGCACTATCCTTTGCTATTAAAAGTTATGCAATTTGCATTCATCATTACACAGGCAATGTTCATTAATTGACAAAACAGTATGTTAACTCTTGCTACTTCCAGTTTTTTCAGTCTTTGTACATGCATTGCATTTATGGTCTTTAAATCATGCAGGTCTCCTAATGATACCCATATGCATTGTCGTTGGCTGTTCCACTTTTATCTACCTGTTCCTTCTCACAAAATTTGGTCAGTGCTGTTGTTGTGGTAAAGCTGATCCATTTCTGTGGCTAGGAACCTATGGGATGTATGATCTTTCTACACTGTGCAGTTGATGATATGACTTTTTTCCTGTTTGCTGTGTGCAGCAATGGCACAGCATTTCTATGTGCACTTAGATTTATGATGTTGTGACCTAGATATGTGTACACTTTGTGTGGCAACAGTTTCACATAGGGCCCCCCCCCCCCCCCAAGTTGTTGACCAGGCCTGATTTCCGTTGACAGGGTTGAACATTTGCGCTCTGTCTCCAAAGCTCAACCCTGGAGATGCATTGACAGTTTCACCAAGCGGAAATTGATGGTAAATCATTTCACCTTGATTTTGTCACTTACGGCAGTCAATACATTTAGCTTCCGTAGCCGTTTTGATGTTATACGAGTAGTTTGAGGGCAGCATGATATTACTGTTTGGACTAGAGTACTTTCCATACCTTCGGTGGATGCACATCACCACTCAAGAACTTCCTTGTACAATTCCATGTTTGATTTCTTCAATTTATCTTTATGATCCCTTTGGTAATTTTCACTGTTGCCTCAACCTCTCTGTTTGACCAGGGGCAGTGTGGAGATGTTGTGTGGTGTTGCATTCCCCAATCCTTTATGGATCAGCTGAAACCTTTACCCATAAATTGAGAGCTGTTATTACACTTCACTGTAGTGGGAATATTGTAATGACTCATGTGCTTCCAAGTGTTTTATAATCTCACTGGTAGTTGTTCATGTCAGCAGGTCTAATGTCTCGTAGGCAGGATAATAGTTACAGTAACAAGATAATCAGTTCATTACAGAAGCTTGGAATTAGAATCCTCACAATGCAGAAGCTGGCCACTCAGCCCATCATGTCTGCACTGACCCTCTAAAGGGCATCCCACCCTCTATCCCCGTAACCACCATAGCCAATTGACCCAAGCTACACATTTCTGGATGTTATGGGTAGTTTAGCATGGCCAATCCACCTCACCTACACATCTTTAGATTGTGAGAGGAAACCAGAGCAAACCTGGACACACCCAGGGAGAACATGTGAATTCCACAGAGGCAGTCACCTGATGGTGGAATCGAACCAGGGTCCCTGGTGCTGTGAGACAGCAGTGCTAACCACTGAGCTACCATGCTGCCTCCCAAAGCTGCTGTGAACTAAACCTCATTATTTAATTTTAGCCAGTGGAACACTTCTCTTGCCTTCCTTACACTTGCATGGATACACTTCATTTTGTTTCACATCTTCTTTCAGGATAATGATGCATTTGATAATTTCCTTTGCACAAGATGCCACCTTGAGCTGCCTTTTCACCTCTAGTACACCCAATATGCTCTTCTAGCAACCAATGTGTCCTAGATGGTATCAGGCCATCCTGCCTTCACTACCTGCTGCAGCACTCGGACAGTTGCATCTGTTGAGGATATTTTGCTTAATTTGAACAAGACACCAGTCTTTCAAATACAAATAGTTCAAATAGTGCAATAGCCAAAGAGCTGTTGGAGCAGTGTTGCCTGGAGGTATACATCGGGACCCTACGGCAACTCCCTTGTATCTAAAACCATTTAAAAAGGTTTGTTAAATTTGGAAACGTCAGAGGGTTTTTTTCTCAGTCGAGTTTATTAATCCAGGAAATATTGGAAGATTAAAAATATATACTAACTCTTTGGAAACTACTAAACTGTTACCTTCAATTCACCACTGCCTCCTCCAACGACAATTCCAAAGTTCCTGATAGTCACACCCCAACCAGACATGTTTCCAACTCCCTCTAAACCTAACCTTGCCAGATCCTGACCCAACTCCAGTCCTTCCCCTGGACCTGATAGGCCCTTTCACATGTGAGACCTGACACACCGTCATCCCCCGTTAGACCACGGCTCAACATGACATTCAGCCCCTCATCCCAAAACACACCCTGCCCCCCCACACCCAACACAACTTGCCCACCTGGTACCCCATCCACCTGCAATCCTGACCTCACTCACCTGCCACCCTACTGTCCTGGCACTCAAATCATCTCATCCACCAGGTACCTCCACGACCTCACTCATCTGGCACCCTACTCCCCTCAACCAACTTGCATCTTAACCCTACAATCATATGCCAATCTAACTTTACAATTATCTTACATATTCTTTCACGGTATGTAGCTCACAAAACACTTCACACTAACTGCTTCAAAAGGAGGTATGGTTTCCATGAACATTTTCTTTGTTGCTGGGCATGTAGGTTCCTGGACTCGTTTGTATCCAGGAATAGGGTTTCCAACTCTGCTCAGAATATTTCGGCCAATTTCTCTGCCTGGTTTATAATTTCCAGAGCATGTCAGGCTATTGGTTCTTGTTGAATCTGGAACATTTCACAGTCTGAGCATCCTTCAATTTGTTGATAGTGAATGCTGCTGTTGACAGCAGGTCAGAGTTGCTTCTATTTCATGTCCAGATGATACCTTTGCAAACAACATAACATTCTTTGTAGCTTTGGGGCAGACATAAGAGGGTTAAGGAAGATACTCTGAAATGGCTTGCGTTAGATCTCTACTGTTCCTTTGGCTCTCTCAAACGGGGATAGATTAAAATGCTCACACTCTGTCTCTTTGAGCATAGTGGATTCAGTTTGTGTTAACACCTGGGATGCAATGGAACTGATTGTCCTTGTTGCATACAGGTTGTAGCAAATCCTGACTCACAGCCATCACATTGAAAGGTGATTTATCAGTAAAATCATATAGCTCACTACTGGTATCATCAGCATCAGCTTTTAATTCTAGTGAAACCCAATTTTTCTTGTACCCTCCTATACCATTGCACATCCTTAGCAGTGAGCTTGCTTAGAGGTTCACATGCTGGTGAAATTGTAGGCAAGAATACTTCTAAGTAGTTCAAAATATAACAAACAGTGTTGATATCTGTTGGGTTGTTGCATCATTGCTATTGCTCTCACCTTGTTAGAATTCAAGCAAACCATTTTCACTGTTCCTAAATGACCTCTCTAGTAGACATCAGGCATCATCAATTGCATCTTTTGCTTGTTCAGATTTACATTATTCTGGCAAGTTCTCTCTCATTGCAGCGGATTTTGACTGTAATATGTGATGACTTCCATTTTCTATCCATATCCATTGTCCAGATTGATCATCCACAATAGCTTCCAGTCTGGGAAGATCATTCGTTGTAAGGTTTTGGAGTAGATTTGTAGCTTGGGTTGTGGGTGTTGAGGTTGGTTGGCTTTCCGAGCTGGTTTGTTGTTCCGCAGACATTACCATGCTTGGTAACATCTTCGGTGCAGCCTCTGATGAAGCGTCGGTGTGTTTTCCCGCCTGGCTTTTAAACTCTGGGGTCCGTTGCGATGGATTGCCTCACTTCCGTGTTTCCTCTGTAGTGGAATGTATATGGGGTCGAGTTCAATGTGTTTATTAATAGCATGCTTCGTGGAGTGTCACACTTCCAGGAATTCTCGTGCTTGTCTCTGCCTAGCCTGTCCCAGGATCTTCGTGTTGTCCCAGTCGAAGTGGTGGTTCTCCTTGTCCATGTGGATTGAGATGAGTGAGTACTGGACATGTCTTTTTGTAGTCTCTGCAGAGACTGCAAGAAACACTACATTGGACAAACAGGAAGGAAACTAACAACAAGAGTACATGAACACCAACTGGCTACAAAAACTCGACCAATACCCTCTCATCTCAATCCACGTGGACAAGGAGAACCACCACTTCGACTGGGACAACACCAAGATCCTGGGACAGGTTAGGCAGAGACAAGCACGAGAATTCCTGGAAGTGTGGCACTCCACGAAGCATGCTATTAATAAACACACTGAACTCGACCCCATATACATTCCACTACGGAGGAAACCCGGAAGTGAGGCAATCCATCGCAACGGACCCCAGAGTTTAAAAGCCAGGCAGGAAAACACACCGACGCTTCATCAGAGGCGGCATTGAGGATGTTACCGAGCAAGGTAACAAAACGTCTGCGGAACAAGAAACCAGCTCGGCGAGCCAACCAACCTCAACAATCATTCGTTGTCCATCTGATTATTGATAACCTCAGAGCTTCTGTACATGTCAATAGTTTTCTTGATAGTAAATTTCTCCTCTCTCAGCAGATGTGCTTTCATGGTAGGATCTCTAATGCCTAATACAGTCCTATCTCTGATGAGAGTGTCTTTCAGTTTTCCAGGCTCTCAGGGTATAGCTCGATGTATTCGTATGGCCATATGCTGACTAATTGTCTCCATTTCTCCATGAGCGCTGATGTCAAACAAATAGTGTCGATAAGTTTCATTAATATGGGGTTAAAAGTGTCATCAAAGCTTGGAAAATTTTACCTGCCGTGCTCTTTCGGTCCTCAATGAGTTCTGGGCTGCAATGCAACTTTGAACACTCTTTTCCCAGCACTGATATAAGGGTTGCAACTCTTACATGCTCAGACTTATATGGGTGGCTCAGTGGTTAGCTCTATTGCTCCACAGTGCCAGGGCCCTGGGTTCGATTCTAGCCTTGGGTGACTGTCTGTGTGGAGTATGCACATTCTCCCTGTGTCTGCGTGGGTTTCCTGTGTGTGGTCCGGTTTCCTTCCACAGTCCAAAGATTATGCAGGTTAAAGTGGATTGCCCATGGGAAATGTAGGGTTACAGAGATAAGGTAGGGTGGTGGGTATGGGTGGGAGGCTCTTCAGAGGGTCGGTGTGGACTCAATAGGCCAAATGGCCTGCTTCCGCACTGTAGGGATTCTATGATTTTAAAGAAAATAATTCATTCTGAGGCAATTCATAGTTTTGTACTGAGAGTAGAAAACAATCCAAGTCTAATTTCTCCTTTCATTTCCTCAGCAGCACAGGATGGAAACAAACATTTTGACTCACCCACTAATTCAAAGTTGCAGGCTATTGCTTTTATTCATTTTCCTCCTCACTTCTTTCAGTAGCTGGCTCACAAATGGCTCTGAAAATCTGCAATTTCTGGGTTGTACCACTCTGACAACATGTTTCATGACTGTGCAAGGACGTTCTTAAAGCAGGGGTAACGGCCACATGATTATGGCAGGTCACCAGTTCACACAAGTACAACTTAATTTCTCCAAACACACTGTGCTGCAGCAAGTGTTGGAAATCAGGCAGAAAGTAAACTAGACCTCAAGCAAGAACGGTGCAATATCAACCCTGATTTCTTGTTTTCTCTATGGATCAGACAGTTTATCAAGTGAAGAACTGAACCAGCCAGACCAGAAAAAACCACAGACTCAGTCCCTCTCTGTGTTGAAGTAGTTACTGTGCAGCGAGGAGAGAGAGAGACTATGTCCAGCTTTACTTTTCTGTGGTTTATAGAAAGTTTGGTGATTGCACCTGGTGATGAGTCACTGAACTCTTGGCACTGGAGGTGAATAAAGTGGGGCTGGTGAGGATGGGTTCCAACTTCATTGTCAGACCCTCAGTCAAACAGCACAATGATACTTACTGTCAGAGCTCCCAGCCGAGGACTGACTATTTTGGTGAAATGTTGGAGGGGATCTGGTTCTTGTGGAATTGTAGCCCAGCAAGAAATGAAAGCTAGACAAACAGGAAGCTGGAAGAACACAACAAGCCAGGCGGCATCTGGAGGAAAGGAGCAGTCAAAGTTTTGGGTATTACCGTTCTTCCAGGACTGACCCTTTCTCACTGCCACGCTGCTGTGACCACTTCAGCCCTTCAGCTCTTTCACCGAAATGAAGGCAATTAGGAACAGGGTTGTATTTAAATGGTTTTGGGAAGGAACACTTGGAAAATTTTAAAGCAGTGTTTAAGTTCATCAGAATGTTTGAACTTTTTTTGCAGTTTCAATATTGTTCACAGACCTATTATTACATTATACTATAGTCAAGGCTACTGTGACTGAATTGTCAAATTCCTTTCTTAAGACAGAATGCAAAGCCATAATATAAATTCTATGGTATTGTTCTTCTTTAATTACACCCACTGGTTCATAAAGGTTGAATAGAGTCAATTCACTGATCCCATATTCCCAACAGAGTGCAGCACTTGAAGGGCTCACACACTAGAGAATCTGCAATGCAGTGCTGTATACCTCCTTCTGATCTGCTCTCCTTTTGTATGATGTCCCTGATTGTAACCTGACATCATGGAATTTGTCCGAAACAAATTCAATTTTGTTATAATAGTATGCATTAATTTATTTTCCTGGCACATAGGTATCAAGATCTGTTTCTCTTCACGTTTCCAGTGAAAATTCCCAGTTTGGAGACCTTTGCCATGTTGTGTGACATTTAACAAAATTGCCTGTGATGAATATGGTAATAACGTGTAAAAGATTTTATTGTGAAGCATATATCTTAAATTGTACCAAAGTCATTTTGTTAAGTGTTCTGTACTCTCTGATTTAAAAAGAAAATTCAGCCCTTTCCTTTCCAGACACTGATTTATTGTCCGTCCAAGTTTATTGTTCAATTTCTGTTGCTCTGAAAGGGCAGTGGGGGGCTTACTTGTTGAACCATGGAAATTCACACAGTGCTTTGTCAATGGTGTTAGGTCATGATTGTGATGTAGCAATGATGAAGGGATGCAGTATGTCTTCAATTCGGGTCAGTGCCTCACTTGGATGTGATGGTGTAGCTAACATTTTTCTGCTTTATTCTTAAGAAATCCATGCGAGGTGTTGTGTTCTTCAGTTTGTTACAAACATACCAATCAAACAATGACTGATCAAACAACAATATGGGTTCTTTACTTGAAAATAATACTACATACAGGCAGTTTCAATTGGGAAGCCATATCTATGTCTGGACTGCACGACTGCTGCTGCATTCTGTCTCAGAACCATTACAGAAAAGGGGAGAAGTGAATTGGATTATTTTTACTGTTCTTCTTTTCTTTCTGTAACAGATCTGATCTTTAATTTGTTTTTCTTTTATTTTCCAACACAAAAAGCGTGGTGTGTTTGTGTTTGAGACGTCCAATTTTAAAATGACCCAAAACGGATTCTTTAGGGTTAAAACATATTTGGGTTTGTTATTGCATTCATAGTGTAGGGAAGTGTTTCACAACACACACTCTCACACAAGCACACAGGGAGGAAGGAAAGCTTTTTTCTTAAAAAAAAGAAAGATGTTACAATTGTGAATTACTTAAAAAATCAAATATATTAGTATTGCCGCACTTGAATTAGATTTCACAAACTGAATGACCAGTGAAGTTCTGCAGTTGGCTGCTCTGCTCTGGTAGAATTCCTTTCTGAATGTTCAGGTATAGGTGCATACGATTGAAATTGCAGCAATTTCATTCTTTCAGGTGAAATACATGATTCTTTCTGAGAATCGGCTTTCCAGAGACGTCAAGGTTAGAGGAAGGCTGTTGCTAAGGCCTGCAGATGTTTTGTTGCAGACGGTACTGACACACAGAGCAGACTAAGGAAAGTCAAAACTGTATAAGTAAACCCGAGCAAAATGCAGCAGTTTCAATGTTGTGATTGGGATCCTGGTTGAATTATTTTAACTAACAAGATGCCTTTGACGGATTTGATCAAAAAAAACCCATCATGTCTTTTAGCAGATAGGTATGGAGTTCTTCGTGCAGTTGTAGGCGTAAGGAGACACAACAACTAATTGGGCTTAGGACACTGTTTTGAGGAATATATGTAGGGATATGAAGACATGTGAGCTGCAATATAAGAGTAGGGAAGTCTAACTGCAACAGTACAAGGTGCTGTTGAGATCAAATCTGCAGTACTGACCGCAATTTTGCATGCCTTATTTAAGGAAAGAGAACATATGGTTGGAGGAAATTCAGAAAAGATTCAGCAAGCTGATCTCTGATGTGGACAGATTGTTTTCTGAGCAAAGATTAAACGGGTCAGGACCCTACTCACTGGAGTTTAAATGAATGAGCGGCAATGTCATCGAAATATTAGGATTTGTTTATTGTTAGGCACAGTGTTTATCATTTATTTGTTCATTATTAGGCCAATTGGGTATGGTAGCTCAATGGTTAGCCTTGCTGCTTTACAGGGCCAGGGATCTTGGTTCAGTTCCAGCTTCCGGTGACTGACTGTGTGGGCTTTGAACATTTTCCATGTCTGTGTGGGTTTCCTCTGGGTCCTTCGGTTTCCTCCCACAGTCCAGAGATGCAGGTGAGTTGGACTGGCCATGCTAAATTGCCCATAGTGTCCAGGGATGTTCAGGCTAAGTGGATTAGTGGGAAATTCAGGGGTACGTGGGTAGGGTAGAGCAGTATGATGCTCTTCGGAGGGTTGGTGTTGACCTGATGGGCTGAATGACCTGTTTCCACACTGTATGGATTCTATGATTCTACTATAGGATTCTTCACAAGCTTGACAGGATAAATGCTGAGAGGATGTTTCCTCTCATGGGAGAAACTAAGGCCAGGTGGAATAGTCTCAGAATAAAGGGGCACAAATATAAGACTGAGATGACGAGGAATTTCACCTCTGAGGGTTAAGAGTCTTTAGAGCTCTTGCCACAGAGAGCTGTGGGGCAGAGTTCTGCTGTATAGATTCAGGGTGAGATATGATGTGGAGATGCTGGTGTTGGACTGGGCTGGACAAGGTCAGAAATCACACGACAGCAGGTTATAGTCCAACAGGTTTATTTGAAAACACAAGCTTTTTGAGCCTCACTCCTTCTTTAGATGTTAGTGACAGAGTTGGTATCAGACACAGAATTTATAAGATCTAAGGGTCACACCACTGATGAGGTTGTATTAAACAAAGCTAAGATACTGTCAAGTTTTTAACAAGTTAGAAGGATTTAATTGATTAACATGTAGATGCAAATCCCTGAATTCCTTTCAAGTGACTGCCCTGAGAGAACTAAATGTTCTATCAGCGTAAAGAAGAGGTGACATTTTAGGTCAGACAATACATGTTAAGTGTGAGGCCTTGCTTAAAACCTGTTTGTGTTTTGGTTTGAAGTCAGAATGGTTTTATTTCTAAAGTGGGGATTTATATAATGTCAAATTAACTGACTGTCTATAAAGTGTGTGCTTTTTGAACAAACTAGAATGTATCTGCAAATGCAGATTCACCCCGTAGATTCACAGGTGTGTATGTGTGAGAGAGAGAGAGGGAGAGAGTGTGTGTGTGTGATGGGGAGAGAGTGTGAATCTGTCTGTGTGTGTGAGGGAGAGAGGGTGTGTGTGTGAGAGATAAAAGGTACTGCAGATGCTGGAGAATCCAAGATAACAAGGTGTGGGGCTGGATGAACACAGCAGGCCAAGCAGCATCATAGGAGCAGGAAAGCTTGACGTTTCAGGCCGAAGGATGAAGGGTCTGATGAAGGGTCTAGGCCCGAAACGTCAAGCTTTCCTGTTCCTATGATGCTGCTTGGCCTGCTGTGTTCATCCAGCCCCACACCTTGTTATCGAGGGTGTGTGTGTGTCTGTGTGTGAGGGAGAGAGAAAGAGTGAGTGAGTGAGTGTCTGAGTGATAGAGAGAGTGAGTGTGTCTGTGTGTGAGTGTGTGAAGGAGTGAGTGAGTGTGTGAGTGTGTGTGTGAGATGCAGAGAGAGAGTGTGTGTGTGAGCAAGAGTGAGAGTGAGTGTGTGCATGTGTGTGTGTGAGTGAGGCAGATAGAGAGAGTGTGTGAGCGAGAGAGAGTGAGTGTGTGTGTGTACACGTGTGTGTGATTGTGAGGGAGATAGTGCTAGACTGTGTGTGTGAGGGAGAGAGAGAGAGAGACAGTATATGTGAGTGTGTGTGGGAGAGTATGTGGTGTGTGCGGGGAGGCGGAGACAATGTGTGTGCATGTGTGTGTGTGTGAGTGTGTGTATGTGTGTGTGTGTGGGAGTGTATGTGCGTGCGTCTGTGTGTGTGTGTGGGAACATGTGTGAAAGTGTGTGTGGGACTGAGAGTGTGTGTGTGGGAGTGGAGTATGTTTGTATGTGTGTGTTTGGGACAGCGTTGGCGTGTGGGAGTGTGTGTGTGTGGGAATGTGTGTTTGTGTGTCTGTGACTGTGTGTGTGTGTGAATGGGATTGTGTGTGTTTCTGTACGTGTGGGAGAGTGTGGGTGTTGGTGTGTGTGTGTGTATGGGAGAATGTGAGAGTGTGTGTGTGCATATGGGAGAGTGTGGGAGTTTGTGTCTGTGTGTGTGAGAGAGAGAGAGAGTATGTGTGTGTGCATATGGGAGAATGTGAGAGTTTGAGTCTGTGTGTGTTGGGGAGAATGTGGGAGAGTGTGTGTGTGTGTCTTTGTGTGTGGGTATGCGTGTCTGTGTGAGATTGTATTGTGTGGTGGGGTCACCTGAAATGTGACATGAACCCATGATCCCAGTTGAGGCCGTCCTCATGGATATGGAACGTGGTTTCCACGTGTGGTTGGTGACTCTGCGTTGTTGTGTATCTCAAAGTCCGCCCTGGAAGACATTTACCCAAAAATCCAAGGCTGAATGTCCTTGACCGCTGAAGTGATCCCCCACTTGGAGGGAACATCCCTGTCAGGCGATAGTTGTGTGTGTCCATTCATCCGTTGTTGTAGCATCTGCATGGTTTCGCCAATATACCATGCCTCGGGGCATCCTTGCCTGCAGCGTATGAGATGGATAACATTGGCTGAGTCACATGATTATCTGCCATGAATCTGATGGGTGGTGTCCATGTCGATGGTCTGACATTTCTTGCAGATGTTGCTATGCCAGGGTTGTTTAGTATTGTGTTCAATGTTGTCCCAAACGCTGGGTAGTTTGGTGCGAAAAATGGTCTTTTTAAGGTTTGTCAGTTATTTGAAGGTGAGAAGTGGAGGCGTGGGGAAGGTTGTGGCGAGGTGCTCATCATCATCTTTGCAGATACAGTCTATTTTGTTCAAAAAGCACACAATTTATAGCCAGTCAGTCAATGTTGCATTTTATAAATTCCTACTTTAGAAATAAAACCAGCCTGAATCCAAACCAAAATGCAAACAGATTCTTAACAAGGCCTCACACCTAATATGCATTGTCTGACCTAAATTGTCACCTCTTCTTTACACTGATAAAACCTTTAGACCTCTCAGGACAGTGACTCGAAAGGAATTCAGGAATTTACATATATATATTAATCAATTAAAGCCTTCTAACTGATTAAAGATTTATCAGCATCTTAGGTCTGTTTAGTACATCCTCATCAGTGGTGTGACCCTTTCATCTTTTACTTGTAAATTCTGTGTCTGATACCATCTTTCTCACTAACACCTGAAGAACGAGTAAGACTCCGAAAGCCTGTGTTTTCAAATAAACCCATTGGACTATAACCTGATGTCATACGAAGGGTGAAATAGATAGATAGATAGATAGATAGATAGAAAGGTTCTTGATCAGAAGGAGATTTGAGGGTTACAGGGAAAGAACAGGAGAGTGGACATGAGGAGTGTGAGTCAGCTGTGATCCTATTTAATAGTGGAGCATGCTCAAGGGGCCGAATGTCCTCACCTGTTCCTATCCTTTGTGATTGATTGCCCACAATCATTTGCATTTTGTTCTGGTGGTTTCAATTTTGTCAGGACTTGTCAATTCCACATTCAGTCAAATGCTGCCTTGGTGACATGGGCAATAACTCACGCACTCACCTTGTTAATGGTAGTCAGCACTTCTGTCCATGTTTGGAATAAGGTCTCGGTGCAATCCAAACTGAACATTGGAGCAGCTTATTGATAAGTAAATGTCACTTGATAGCACTGTCAATGACACAATCCTTCTTTGTGTTGACAGCTTGAAGAGCCAATAACTGGCCTGAAATGGATTCTTCCTGTTCTTGTGAACAGGGCAAAGCTGGGCAATTTTCCACTTTGTTAGTAGAAGGCAGTTTTATAGTTGCACTGAAATAATTTAAGTGGGGGGGGCTAAAGATTTTGCACAGGTGAACTGTTAAGCTGCTATTCTGGGGCAGAGCCTGAACTCACCCATTTTCAGCCCATTTGAACTCTTCAGGACTGTCTTTTGCGTCATCCCCTCCATCCTGCCAACCGTGCGGGAACAGGTTTCAGCTGGTTGGATCTTAACGTGTCCATGGAAACTTTGTTAGGGATTAGTCCCTCGTAGAGGGAGGTATTGATCCCTTGTGTGCTTTCAGTGGTTTTAAAGACTCAGAAATAACACTTGATCTCAGTAGAATCCATTGTTGCTATATGGCCTCATCATTAGCTAATCATGGAAGAAATATCAAGCCTACTTTTTCAGCATCTCTAGGGGATTAGAGTGGAAGACCCCTCTCTGAGTCCTATCATATATGTAAGTCAGGCACCCTTTTAAGCTTTTGCACCTGTCCCTGAGGTTTTGGATTGAAATGTTGGACAAGATTCTGCCTGACAGTCCTTCCATTGTTGCAGGAGAGCCAAAGACATCATCACAAGATGCTTCTCTTGCACGAGCCAGTTCTAAAACTATTTGCAAAAGGCAAAGAGAGGAAGGTGCTTCAAGGCAAAGAGATTGTGCAGGTTTAAGTAAGGCGAGGGCAGGAGACAAGGTAAGACACAAAATTCCAGTGAATTGCTTTTCAAGGATGTGGGGTGAGTAGTCCATGAGATAAAGTAAAATCCGATTGAGTTGAATCTCTTGACCTGATACTGTGAAGCTTAAAGCTGTTAAATTATCGCTGCTGAAGTTTTTTCATACACTTCCTTGGTAATCTCTGCTCTACGTAGAAAGTTTATTGAAAATTTATTGAGTCTCGTCTGTGTCAAGCTAAGAGGCAAATTTACGTTTGAGTACAATGGAACCAAATCTGACCTTTCTCCTGTGGATGGGCCATGTCATCTCTGGTGAATGCCGGGCCTTGGGAAAATGATTATCTGTACTTTTGAATTCTGTCTTGATCGTGAAACCTTTTAAGTCTGTCATAATTTGTCCTTGAAAAGATGCAATATATCAAATCATTATTGTCGCTGCTAAATTGGAAATGCCGTTGCTTTGGCTATAGCATTCTGAATGGAGCAGTAAACGAATGCTATTCTTACCAATTTAAAACATTACAAAACCCAATCACAATTCAACCATGAATCTGTCATGACATTTAAAATGTGATAGACTTTCGACTTATTTTAATGAAGCTGAAAAGAAAAGTGCTAAACGTATTTGGGCATTTGTATATCACCTGTGGCATAGCTCAAATTACAAGTTGGAAGGGCTGTGAGGCGTATAGTAGTTCTGCAAAGACAGTGGTAGGAATAAAAGAGCTGACAATGGCAAGGAACCAGATCTGAGTGAGTACTGATAAGACGCTAACCCACATGATGGGTCATTTTCAAACCTGAATTGAGAGCTGTGATGATTTCCAAAGATGCCCAGCTTTGGTTACATGAGGACTGAGATGTATAACGCCCTTGCACAGACATGCCACAAAAAATAATTTAAGTGAGGCAGCTGTTCTTGTTGGTTTTCATAACATACCTCTGGAAAGAGTTTGATTTACTCAAGTTTCAGCTTGAAGAATAAGAAGCCACATTTTTGCTACTAATGGGGAGGGGGCGGTGGATTTGTATGCGTGTATGTTCCCTGAGAGTGCATGATAGTCACTTAATAGTTTCCTGGGCGTAGATATTGAGGAAGCTGCTCATCACGTGTGACAATGTGAGATAACAAGCATGGGGCTGGATGAACACAGCAGGTCAAGCAGCATCATAGGAGCAGGAAAACTTGACGTTTCGGGCCTAAACCCTTCATCAGAAAACGTGTGACAATGTTTCCGGTTGTTACAAATCACATACGTGGCTCGAAATGCAATCCTTTAATTGTTTTTTAAAAATGCTTTGATCATAGGTTCCTGCTGATGTCCTTTCAATTTATTTCATCCCAGCTCTTCTTTTGATGTGAAAAATGCACTCAGTTTACAATTTAGGCCATTTACCCAATGCTTGCTTGCTTATTAACTAGGAGCAGAAACAGATCATTTGGCCTATTGAGCCTACTCTGCCATCAGTGAGCTCATGGCTGATCTATTTGTGTGTGCAATTTTATTTTCCCATCTACTTCTGATAACCTTTCATTACCCTACCTAATAAAAATCTATCTACCTCCATGTTAAAAGTATTGAATGACTTCTGCTCCACTGCCTTCTGAGGCAGAATATTCCAAAGCATCTGGACTAATCCACAAAAGGAAGCATAATTTCCAGGTCCACCTACCCATGATCATTGACAGTCCATAATTTCAGGTATCATTCTAGTTGACCTCCTTTGAACTATATCCAATGCATTTACGTTTTCCTTAAATCAAGAAACCAAAGCTGCATGTTTTTGTTTCTATTCATTTGTGGGATCTGGGCGTCGCTGGCTGGCCAGCCTATCTTGCTCATCTCTAGTTGCCCCTGAGAAGGTGATGGTGAGCTGCCTTCTAGAACCACTGCAGTCCTCCTGCCGTGGATGACCCACAATGCCAAGTGGAGTAGAACAACACCACTTCATCAGAGGCCGCACTGACGATGTTACCTAGTATGGTGATGAAACGTCTGTAGGATAACCAGCCAGCTTGGCGAGCAAACCAAAGACCCAGAGCTGAAGAATACGTCATGCATTGCAAAGCATGATTCTTCATTCTAAAAGCCTACTATCAGATTTGTGATGAGATCGCCACTTTTAAAATGGCATGTTTGTCACCTTTATCATGAAAGAACCCCTGTAATTACTCTTTGCCATGTTATCACATTTGAAGTGATATCCCTATTACCGTTCACAATGCAAATCAGCCAAGCATCTGGATATTATCACAGGACAACATGATCTCTGTACTTAGCACTCAAAGCAAAGATTCTGCCTGGAGGTTACCCTGTATTGTGTATATTAAGTTAGCTGTAAATAAACCAGAGAGGTTCAAGTTAACAGAACCCAGGTATCTCACCTGCGTTACATTTAGGTAACACAATAGCTATTATGATACATCCCTTTAGACTTCCTATTCCAAAATTATCTACAAAGTACCCTTTTTACTGGCCTATAAACATACTTTTTCCATTGCATACAAAGCGACACTCCACTAACATTTCCAAAATTAATTGCAATATTGCAGAGTAACACATAAATCTATCACAAATATATCATAGACTCCAACACTCCACCTGCAGTGCTTCTTTTGTTGTTAGCCATGTTATTTTCCAATTTATCATATTAGCAGCCAACTAAGTTCCAGGCTTTATTTAATTTTGTATAATGATATATGCGCTTAATATCTTATTAGGGTACTTTCAAGGGGTTCATGGAGAAAATGCCCTAGAATTTGAAGTTGAAAGACAATCTGGACACAAAGTGCACTTCCGTTCTTGAACTGAGCAATGGAAAAAGACACAATTGTCAATCAGATCATCACCCAAATGTTGACCATAAAATCTAAATTAATTACAATCAGTGAAACCTCTGACCACTTTATCTCCTGCTGTGGCCCTGGATATACTTGTAGAGCTCTCACTGTGGACCCAGATCTTCACTCCATGTATAACAATCCACCATTGTATTTTGGTGCCTCTCATTAATTTATTGTAAGAATCCTGGTGTGAATTAAACAGTATCATGATACTGAACGTTAAAATTAGACTTAGCCCAAAATTTCTCCTGTATCACACAGATTTTTGTTGTCTTGACTTCTGCATTACTTACCGATGCTGTTGTCCCAGATGGGCAGAGTTACTTTACATGCAAAAAAATACAAAAGCCAGTAAAGAGAGGTTGAACATAAAAGTAAGGATATTATTCTTCAGAGCGTTGATGACAAACATCTCAAATATTTCACCAGCACCTTCCAAACCCATGACCACTTCTATGTAGAAGGACAAGGGCAGCAGACATATGGGAACACTACCACATCCAAGTTCACCTCCAAGCCACTCAACATCCTGACTTGGAAATATATTGTCGTTCCTTCACTGTAGCTGGGTCAAAATCTTGGAATTTCCCATTGAAATGCATGACCGTCCCCCTCATACAGCCAAAACTGTGGATCTGATACATGGCCGACATGTTTGTCATCATTAAACGCACTAAGTGAGAAGAGACATACCAACTCATCAACAACTTATTCACCGGGGTCAAATACACAAGAGAAGAGGAAAACAGCAATCAACTTCCATTCCTAGACATCAGGGTAGAACGAATGATGAACAGGGAATTCCAAACTCCAGTATATAGGAAGGCAACCCACACTGGCCAAATCCTCAATTTCCACAGCAATCACCCCAATGTCCACAAATAAAGCTGTGTTAGGGCACTATTCAGACGAGCCACAACACACTGCAACTTGCCAGAACTACACAAGAAGGAGGAAGAGCACCTATTCAAGGCCTTTGCTAACAATGGATATCCCAACAACTTCATTCGCAGGTGCCTACTAGACAAACAGCACCACGAGGACACAGTACACCCCAATACAGTGGTCACACTACCCTGTATCAAGAACATATCAGAGCCGACAACAAGGTTCTTACAACCACTAGGAATCATGGTAGACACAAATCCACAGCCACACTACAACAAACACTCACAAGGGCCAAAGACCCCATTTCTATAGCATGCAGGACCAATGCAGTTTACAAAATATCTTGCAATGACTGCAACTAACATTACTTTGGCCAGATCAGAAGGAAACTAGCCATCAGGATACACGAACACCAGCTAGTAGCAAAACGACACGACAAACTTTCCCTCATCTCAGTGCACTCGGACAATGAAGGCCATCAATTTAACTGGGACAACGTGACCATCCTGGCTCAAGCCAACCACAGACATGCACAAGAATTCCTAGAGGCCTGGTTTTCAGCCCATAACGCAATTAACAAACATGTGGAATTAGACCCCGTATACAAACCTATGCAGAACAGAACGGGAAATGACACATCAACTTAACAGACTGGATCATATTAATACCAAGTGGAGTAGAACAACATCACTTCATCAGAGGCTGCACTGATGATGTTATCTAGCTTGATGGTGAATTGTCTGTATGGTAACCAGCCGGCTTGGCGAGCAAGCCAACAACCTCATCCATAACCCGAGCTACAAATCTTCGCAAGAACCTTAATTCTTCAGCTTCATTTCTAAAACCATTAAATTTAATTGTAGTTGAGAAAATATGCCTCTGTCTAACTGGTGCAGTTGGTAAAATGTTAGTACGTTTCTTGCAAAAGAATTTGGGCAGAAAATTCCTAAAATATTTACTCAGATGGAATAAGTGCTGTCATCCTCTCTGATTGGTCAGTGCTGCTACTAAGTATTTTAACTAGCTATGAATTTGCCCGAATGCTTTACAGTTTCATGCTTTTGGTGCAAGAAATAAATTGATTGACCTTCCGTTTTTCTTGTTTTTTGTTTACTAGACTGGAAAAGTGGAAAGAACTTTAGTCTTCATTAAAATAATATATACAATCTATGTAGAACTTGAATGGGCAGTCTTGTGGAGAGCCATAAAACATAATAATGTTTTTATATTTACCTTTGCAAAATATAATTTAGTACATTGTGTAGGACTGATAGACTCACAGAATCTCAAAATTGTTTTGCTGCCAAAGGAGATCATTCGGCCTATCGTGTCTGCACGAGCTACATGAAGACACTGATCCACATCCCCTTCCAAAGAGATTGAAACACAATCGGGCCTATGGCCCAATCACCAGATTGCCCATCTCCACAGAGGGATAGCATCAGTGACTTTATCACCAGCATGGAAGGCATAGAATAATGTAAATAGTTTTCTGGCATTTTGAAAATCTTGAGGGGAAGTGCAATTTTTGGAATTAGTAACTATCTGCTAATATTTGCGCTATATCATCAGTGATTTCAGATCACATGGGATGGGTCCTGATGGAAGAAGATTTTGGTGAAGTCCAGTTCAACCGTACCTCTGTATGGCATAAATGGTTAATCTAAATTTTTCCAGGACTCGACAGTGATATTTTACGCATTTATCACATCAATTGATGGTTTACACTGTTTACGTGTTTTATTGTCAAAAATAAATTTCTTTGCTTTGAGGTTTTCTTAAACTAGATTAGATGTGATAGGGACCTACAAGCAGCAAATATTGGAAGTCTTTTTTCAACATGTATTGAAATGTAAGCTGTGTTTGTGGAGTCAAAATAAAGATTAGAATTCATAGCCAACAAAGAAAAATGACCATGACATTTATAAAATAATTCTATAAACAAACAAATTTTGCTGATAGTAGATTACTCCAAGTCCACATTTTTCAAGGATTTATAACTCACATAGACAATTCTATCACTGAAGAAGCCTTCATAACAGAGGCTAAACCACAGTTTATGACCTTGGTGTTTTGCTACAGAAGACCTTGGAATAACCAGAATCTTCATAGTGGTCTGCTGCTTAGGCAGGCAGCCATGTAACACAGCACAGATGGATCATTAGCACCTCCATAAAAATCCTGAAACTACACAGACTGCATGGCAGACGATCAACCAATCCCATAAAATGTTCACAATGAACGATGTTTTGTCACCAAGCTCTGTGAGGTCCAAAGTGGAACTTTAAAGTTGGGCCTCCTTTGGTACAACATACAGTTGATCTGCTTCACTGATACTCAGTGCTTCATCGGATGATAAACATTGAAATGTGGTCACTGGACACTTCAAAGGAATGTGACAATCTCGATGTTTGCTGCAGTACTCACTTCTCAATCAGGGTGTTGTATTATGAATGTATACGATTTTTTAGAGTGACATTCCTTTTTAAATATTGAAAGGACAGGAAGAATTTTGTAGGAGTTAATGTAGGTGGATGCATCATGGAAAAATATGATGTGTGTAGTTTAAGAATATGGTTTAATGTAGGATAGATTGGAACGTTTAATGCAATAGCAGTATGTAGGTGGCAGATGCAGTGACTTGGATAAAACTTGACAAACAAGATAAGGCCTGCTGAAATAGATAAGGTGTAAGAAATCTGGATTAGATTGAACAGACTCTATAAATGCAAACAACTTGGACAACCGTAATATAAGGACCTAACTATGTAAACATTAGGAAACACGAGGGAGGTGATCTTCAGGTCAAGAAGTTCTTACTTAGAATCTCAACTGATATCTTGCTGGTCAGGAACTAATTCACAGAGTGGAATCATATAGGGGTCAGAGTGACATGGCAGAAGCACATGAGAAGCCCAGTGAAGTCTATCTCGACTTTGGGAGCATCTTGCTGCATCTTTTATGTATCTGTCAGGCAGTGAGGTGAGTTTCTTACTAGGCAGTGGCAAGTTGCCAAATAAGGGAGATTATAGCTTGCTAAATGCCTGATTAATGGTGCAACTTGCCTCGTCATATTCAGTTTCCTCTCTTACCAAACTTGCCAAACAATTTGGACATCGAGAATTCTCGAAAGGTAAGTGGATGTCTGAATGGGTACCTGGTGACTTTAGCTCACTGCTGTGTGTGAGCATCTTCCATGTTGTTCAGCAGCAAACAGAATCTCCAGGCCTGATCCATGGGTACCAGCCACACAGTCTTCATTTGTGGGCATTGGCATCTTACGTTTGCCAATCCCTCCCAATCCTCACAGCACCTCTCCCACCCACCTGTGAAGCACTGGTCTGAGCTGCAGACTGCTGCTGCTGCAGGGACACTTTGTGTACAGAGACTGGCCTCCAGCTCGCAGATTGGATCAGGCTGAGTTTCAGGGGCAGTTCACTGCCACGTTTGGTGTTTGTTCGCAGTAGTGCCTACCTGCGTGCTACAGCACCCATTGCCTTGCCTTTGCTGTATGCACCAGTCAGTGCAATCACACAGCCAGGCAGCTTGCCTTACTGGTCGTCTGACATCTGCCACTGGGGCCCATATCTCACTGCATGACTGCGTGCTATGTCGATCTCAATCTGTGAGGGGAGGCCTGGAAGATCCACCTATGTGATGCCCTTTAGAGGGAAACAACATTACACACAGACCAAGCTCTATACAGGACCCAAAGCTCCAGGCCCCTGTGATCCCTCAGGACCCTGTGTGCATTGGGTCCCTGCCCCAGATATTGCTGACCACTTTGTTCACATCAACACTTTTGGACAAAGAAGCTAGGGAAAGAAGAGGGATGTTTTAATGTGAGGGACAATGATGTCGATGTGACCCATTGCCCTCACTACGCCTCATGCTGCAAAATGCTCTCAGCACAGACATCGATCCATGGTCCATTCTGTGTGCACATGAAGTTAAACATCAAGCTGACACAGGCACATTTGGGGCGACACAGGCACACCAACTAACAGATGTAAAAGAAAACTAATCAAATTTAAAACTGTGATACTTTACGTTCAGTAACGCTGTCACTGTGCCACCAAATTGCCCACAAAATCTTGTTGCTTCCTATTCGTCTTACTCCGGCTAAGTGTTTTCCCCTGGCCCTGCAGCAGGGTCTATTGGCCCTAGAGGTTTATCAGGCAACCGTAAGGGCATTCTTGTCTGAATGGCCCAGACATACCAAGTGTCTTCTTGCCAGAGGAATACGGGCTGTCCTCGGCTTGAACTTCTAAGGGTCAGCTGAAGTCAGGAAGAGTGGAGCTTGAGGCTCTGGCCATCTCTGGAGTGTCCTGAGGAGACCCTTCATGTGAGGAAGGGGCAGCTACAGAGTGAGATTGGTTCCCTGTCTCTCTGTCCCAATGCCCTCAGTCTAGAGACCAACAGCTGGGGCGATGGAGTGCAGGTATCTGCACCTCTCCAGCTGACCCTGAGATTGCTGGGAATGGATGTCCATGACAACTGACAACCTGTCCATGGAGACAGCCAGATGATTTACCCACTTGGGGAGGTTGAAATCCCACAGCGTAGCTGCACTCCTGGAGCCTCAAGGCAATAAGGACCATTGCCTCCCATGTGCCTGTCTGTAATGCTTATTCCTCCATGTGCAAGATTCAACTAGGGTTCATTCATGGTCTGCTTATTCAATTGTCTAAGATCCAACTTGACACCCTAGCCTCTAATACACTTTAATTTCCTGGCTTTCAGATCAAACAGATATATTTTACAGTGTCAGCAGTAATGCATATGTTGTAACTTATCCAAAAGGTGTGTGTGAGCCAAAAGGCTATCCAGTCATTGAAAGCTGTCACTGAGTTGGGGGCGGGGGAGGTGGGGATGGTGGTGGGGTGTCACAATTCCACGATTATCAGCAAGAGAACTAAGAGTGATTTGAGGAGAAACTTCTTTACTCAGTGAGTTGTTAGGATTTTGAAGGCGCTACCTGGGACAGTGGTAGAGACAGATTCCATAGGAGATTTCAGAAGAGAGTTGGACACATATTTAAAGGTCATGAAGTTAGAGGGCTATGCAGATAGCGATGGAGAGTGGGACTAGTGGGTAGCTCTTTCACAAGCCGGTACAGACGCAATGGTTCACATGGTACCTTCTGTACTATAAGATTCTATTAGTGAGGTGATCCTGACCTTATTTGATCTTGACACATGTTCTTCTAGGGGCCACTAAGACAGCCCTGCTGACACTTTCCCTTCTTCAGAAGGAGAAAAAAATCAGTGAAACTTCTGATTGAGACTCACTAGATTGACTGACCTTGTATATTTCAGATGCAGCTCCAGAATGACCAGTGCATTTATTTCCAAGCATTTTTAGTTGGAGCTTGCTATCTTTGTATCTTTTGAACCAACAACGCCTCTGCATTGGTATCGTTTGTAAGATCAACAAATTAAGATCATATCAGGGTTTGAATCTGTAACCATATTGTTGTTTAGTTATAGCTCACTTTGGTTTCCTAAGGTGCCAACATTTATCTGCATGAATGACTTCAATGAAAATCCCAAAACATAAACTTCAGCTGAACCATGTTACAGTGTCTGTAAGCTGGTTGGAACATTTGTACCTTCCAACACTCATTATAGGATCTTAACTGCATCACCTAATAGGAAGTGTATAACTTGTTTTATAACGATCAGGGGAAATCTTCCCCCTAAAATGTGTATCATGTCCCTGCAATAGTGAGAATCAAAGTCCAGAATGCTGGTTTGAAGATGTCAGTATTTTCAAATCTTTTGACTATTCATCGCTAAGAGCCTGAAGAATTTGGGAATTAGAACTGAAAAAATCTAGATAATATTGGCACAATAGCGACAATAAAAATTGCAACCTTACCTACAGAGAGGCATGATCATCTAATTCATATAATCCCTACAGTGTGAAAGCAGTCCATCGAGTCCACACTGACCTTCCAAAGGACACCCCATCCACACCCACCCCTTACCCTATCACTGTAACCTTGCATTTCCCATGGCTAATCCACTTAGCCAGCGCATCCTGGACACTGTGGGTAATTTCGTATGGCCAATCCACCTAACCTGTGCATCTTTGGACTGTGGGAGGAAAGACACGGGGAGGATATGCAAACTCCGCACAGACAGTCGCCTATAGCTAGAATCAAACTTGGGTCCCTGGTGCTGTGAGGCACTAATGCTAACCACTGAGTCACATGCTGCCCAATGTTAATTGGAGGACTACCACACCACGCCACAGTGATAAAAATATAAGAGCCAGGAAGTGCGGAAGGCCATTCAGCCCCTCAAGCTTGTCCCAGGCTGATCTGCCTAGCCTCAAATCCTCTTTCATGCCAGCAACTCTTAGCTATCAACACTGTTATTTCAGAAATCTATCTACCCCGTCTTTAAAAAAATTCAGTGATCTAGCCTCCACAATTAGCAGGAGTAGAGAATTCCAGATATTCACTACTCTCTGGGAGAAGAAATTCTTTTGCATCGCAGCTTTAAATGATTCTTTCCTTATTCCGTAACTACGTCCCTTGGTCAAGATTTCCCCACCAGTGGAAACACCTTTTCAACATCTAGCATGTTTCGAATATGTTGGACAATGTTTCCTAATTCAGTAACTTCATCAATGTGGATTCCAAAGGGAGGCCAATCAGAGGGAATGAAGAAGAAAATGCAGCAAGAGAGATTTGCATTTCTACGGATCCTGTTATAATGTCTGGGCATTCCAAAGCACTTCTCAGTCACTTTAAGCAATTTCAAGTATTGAAATAGAGGACATCTGACAACCAATTTGCAGACAGCAAGGTCCCATACACAGGGTTATGATTATACCGAAATAGTTTTTCTCAGCAATATTATTTTCAAGGATGAATATTGATCAGGACTGTGCAGAACTCCCTGCTCCTCTTCAAAATAAGACCATTCACCATAAAAGCATTGGTTTAATATTCCATGAAAAGAATGATACTTCTGACAGTGGAGCACTGGGGTCAGCACACATAGAGACATTGAGTTGTACAGCATGGAAACAAACCCTTCAGTCCAACTCGTCCATGCCGACCAGATATCCTAAATTAATCTAGTCCCATTTGTCATATACCCATCCAGATGCCTTTTAAATGTTGTAATTTTGTGCCAGCTTCCACCACTTCCTCTGGCAGCTCATTCCATATGCACCACCCTCTGTGTGAAAACATTTTCCTTTAGGTTCCTTTTATATCTTTCCCCTCTCAGCTTAAACCTATGCCGTCTCATTTTAGGCTCCTCCACGCTGGGGAAAAGACCTTGCCTATTTACCCTATCTATGCCCCTCATGATTTTATAAACCTCTTTAAGGTCACCCCTCAGCCTCCGACTCTCCAGGAAAAGTAGCCCCCATGTGCACATTGGCTCAGTGGTTAGCACTGCTGCTTCACAGTGCCAGGGACCTGGGATCGATTCCACCTTCAGGCGACTGTCTGTGTGGAGGTTGGACATTCTCCCTGTATCTGCATGGGTTTCCTCCGGAGGCTCCGGTTTCCTCCTACTGTCCAAAGGTGTGCAGGGTAGGTGGATTGGCCATGCTAAATTGCCCGTAGTGTTCAGGGATGTTTAGGTTAGGTGGGTTAGACATGGGAAATGCAGGGGTAGGGGAATCGGTCTGGGTGGGATGCTCCTCGGAGGGGCAGTGTGGACTTGTTGGGCCAAATAGCCTGTTTCAACACTCTAGGGATTCAATAAATGCAACATAATTCTATCAATATTCAGCTTTCCCCTATAGCTCGAGCACTCGTCTTAATGTTCAGTGAAGTAAAACTTGAATTCAGAACCCTGTGGTTCTGAGAAAAATGGAGGATAAGCTACAACAAAAGACTGTATCATATCACTTCGGGACTGACTGTGCAGCATTACTGACAGAGAACTGGGAATGAATCAATTCCTATTTTCTGACCTGGGACCACACTCTGAAGAAATGGAAAGGAATGAAAGTCTTCAGAAAATGAGGAACAAAGATTCTGTATCAGTGAACATGCAACCATAATGTTCCATATGAAGAACTGGAGTTTCTAAAATGTTGACATGTGTGATATTGAGGACGACTGAATTCAAAGTCGTGTTTTATTGCCGCTATAGATAAATATTTAGTTAATAAGCATTATTGTATTTTGAATTTGGCATTATTTAGCTCTAGCAAATCACTTGTTTATAATTATTTACCTTTTCTTCATTGGGAGTGCAGTGGGTTTAATTAAACTCTGAGTGTGATCTTTACTCTGTTTTTCATAAATGCAGGCGTTAAAGAGGACTGATCTAACGCTGAAAGCAGTTCTCACTGTCCCTGACATTTTTGCAGTCAGGCAGAATTTAATGAAGGTTTTTTTTTAACAAGAAGCTGGAGAAATAACCTCCAGGTGAGATTTCCGTGTGAGGAGTTGTTATGGAGAGAGGAGAGTTAAATTAATTTAGCATGTGGGTGTCCTGTCATCAAGTTTAAGTTATTCCAGATTATGTTTCTGGTTACATTATGTAGAGAAAGCCGAATGCCATTTTAAGGTCAAGCCGGTACAATATGAAAGATGAAATATTTTCCTCTCTATTTTATTCATTACTGTCTGCTCCTGTACAGGCTGCACAGCTGGATTTTCATTTTTTTTCTAGAGTTTTGGGAGAAAAGTAAGGTACGATTTATATCCTACCACAGAACAAGTAACTGTCTCTGTAACTCCCTTCAGCTTTACAGCACTTCACACTCTCTGCGCTCCTCAATTCTGGTATTTTGCACATCCATGATATTCATCAGTCTAGTGTGGACAGCCATGCTTTCAGTTTTCAGTGCTTTAGCTCTGGAATTCCCTGTCAACACCACCTTGCCTCAATACCTCTCTGTACTCCTTTATGATACTATTTGACCAAACATCGGTCACCTTGCCTAATCGCTTTTTATCGCTCAATACCATATTTTGTTTGATAGCACTCTTGTGAAATGCTTTGGGACATTTTACTGTGCTGAAGACTCTACTTCATGACTTGGGTTAGGCTGAAGAGGTCTAAATTAGAACATTAACGTGGACTAATTTCAACTATTTAACAGAAGATGAAGTATTAAATCACACAGTTTTGATGGGTAATTGATTTGAGAGTTGTAAAAAGCATTTTTTAGGGCCTGAATTATGTAGATTGAGTGTAAAGTAGTCCCTTAAATGGAAAACAACCATGTTGCACAGTTATCAAAAGAGGGAGACAAAAAATTGGGCTATTTTAAAAATAATTTGTCGGACCAGAGCATTTGCAGGTTTGCATTTAATCATAGCTGACATTACTCAAATCTTCTTGACTATAGCAGCAACTGCTGCACTCAATTTCATTCCTATTTTTCATATTCTCGGTGCTAAGCTTTTCAATATGATATGCTAAGTGATGATTTTTTATGATGTGCTCCACTAGGAGCTCGATTAATGGCACAGTACTCCTGGCCCTATTAGACGCGACATTAGGACTGATGTTAATAGTAGTCAACCATACCATGACGACAAAGGAATAAAAAAATCAATTTGGTTCAACAGCATGGCCTTGAGCATCACTTGATGACTGTATAAGTGTCAGTTTACTGAAAATAACTCCATGGTAAAAGATACTACAATCACAGTATCATGTAAGTGTGTGGGAAGGCTAAACACAAAGACCACTAGTATTTTGAGGCCTTCACACTCTGATTACAGATTAGCTTGTAAAATTAATGTCTAGTTACCTGGTAAACTGCCTGTAACATTCATCTGGCTAATTGATAAATGCAAGACTAGAGAGTTGCTGCATAGCTGTTCAACACAGTTGTTTAGCATTAATGTGCTTCACGAGATAGCAGTGAAGGTCAATGAGGATCACACGTTTGATATTTATCTTAAATAGTTTGCAGGAAGCTGGTTGACAAGTTCCCACATAACAAGCCGATCATGTAAATAAAAGTCCATAGAATCTAACTGAAGTTGGATCCAAGATCAGTTGAGAGTTTTCTTCAGTGGTATTCTGCATGGCTTAGTACAAGGTCCCTTGCTTTCTTTGGTATGTATCAAAGATGTGAACTTGAATGTAGGGACTATAATCATTACATCTACAGAGTATACAACACTTGGCCATGTGGCTGGTATTGTCAGATCAATGGAACAGCATCAAATGAAGTCCAATTTTGTTTTTATTCATTCATGGCACGTGGACATCCCTCATCTCCAGAGCGCAATTAAGAGCCACCCACATTGCTGTGGATCTAGAGTCACATGTTACCATCACAGGTAAGGTGGTAGAGTTTCTACTCCACAGAACATTAGCGAATCAGATGGGATTTTGTGACAATCAACAGTTGTCACATCGTTGCTATTAGACCAGCTTTTAATTCCAACTCTTAAAACTGAATTCAAATTACACTATCTGCAGTGTTGAACTCATGTCCCCAGCGCATGAATTTAGCGTTCTAGATGACTAGTTCTGTGTCATTGCCATTGCACCATCACCTCGGCCAAAGGCCAATGAGGTAATGGTTTGGGGAAGGCTAAGTAAGTGAATAGGACAATACTGAGAAGTATACAGGAACAGAGAGCCCTCAAAGTGCTTCTTCACAGATCCTTAATGATAGCTTGACAGAAAGTTAAGGTGGTCAAGACAGCAAAGTGGGATCTTAGTGTATTTTAGCTGAAGCACAGACGATAAGAACAGGAAGGTTATGTCAGACCTGTATAAAATGCTGGTTAGGCCACAGCTGGAGCAACAGTGCTGCACGATGGAAAAGATGTGATTGTAGTCAAGATGCTACAGAGGATATGCAGAAGAACGTAGATATTTGCTCTGTATTTTTGCTCACATGTAGACCAAGGAGAGCCAACGGTAGACCAAGGAGAGCCAATAGATGTTATCTACCTGGACTTCAAGAAGGTCTTTGATAGATGCCACACAGGAGGCTGCTGAGTAAGATAAGGGCCCATGGTGTTAGAGGCAAGGTGCTAGCATGGATAGAAGATTGGCTGTCCGGCAAAAGCAGAGAGTGGGGATAAAGGGGTCTTTCTCAGGATGGCAGCCAGTGACAAGTGGTGTCTTGCAAGGGGCAGTGCTGGGACCATAACTTTTCACTTTGCACATTAATGATCTAGATGAAGGAACTGTGGGCATTCTGGCTAAGTTTGTAGGCAATACAAAGATAGGCGGAGGGACAGGTAGTAGGTGGGGAGGCTGCAGAAGGATTTGGAGAGTGGGCAAAGAAGTGGCAGATAGAGTACAATGTGGGAAGGTATGAGGTCGTGCACTTTGGTAAGAAGAATAAAGTATGGACTATTTTCTAAATGTAGAGAAAATTCAGAAGTCTGAAGTGCGAAGAGACTTGGGAGTTCTAGTCCAGGATTCTCTCAAGGTAAACTTGCAGGTTGAGTCAGTAGTCATGAAGGCAAATGCAATGTTGGCATTTATTTTCAAACGAGTTGAATATAAAAACAGGGATGTACTACTGAGGCTTTATAAGGCTCTGGTCAGGCCACATTTGGACTATTGTGTGCAGTTTTGGGCCCCATATCTCAGAAAGGATATACTAGCCCTGGAGTGGGTTCAGAGGAGGTTCACGAGAATGGTCCCAGGAATGGAAAGCTTAACATATGAGGAACGTTTGAGGACTCTGGGACTATACTCATTGGAGTTTAGAAGGATGAGGGGGGATCTAATTGAAACTTTCAGAATACTGAATGGCCCGGACAGAGTGGATGTTGGGAAGATGCTTCCATTGGTAGGAGAGTCAAGGAGCCGAGGGCACAGACTTAGAGTAAAGCGAAGACCTTTTAGAACGGAGATAAGGAGAAACTTCTTCAGTCGGAGAGTGGTGAACCTGTGGAATTCACTGCCACAGAAGGCTGTGGAGGCCAGGCCATTGAGTATATTTAAGACTGAGATAGATAGGTTCTTGATTGTCAAGGGGATCAAGTGTTACATGGAGAAAGCAGGAGAACGGTATTGAGGAACTTATCAGCCATGATTGAATGGCGGAGTAAACTCGATGGGCCGAATGGCCTAATTTCTGCTCCTTAAACTTATGCCTTATGTACAGACAGCATAGTTGGTATAATCCGTAGCTCCACAAAACCAATCAGGTAAAAATGTCCCTTGGTTTTGGTTTTTATTTTGACCAGGAGTTTGGGGTGGAGGTGGGGTGGTGCTATGTTCTTTGAGCAATGGCCACTAATCCTCTAAAAGAGTTCAAAGACTGACAAGAGGGAATGCTGAGTGCAGAGGGAGCTGTTTGAAGGACCTTGATGTTCAGGCATTTTGTGCCAGCTTTCAAAGACACAAAAGAAAAAAAAGTCACCTCAGATTTTATATCTCACATCACCACATTGCTGTGGGTCTGGAGTCACATGTAGGCCAGACCAGGTAAGGATGGCAGTTTCCTTCCCTAAAGTACGTTAGGGGAGGCGATGACCTGGTGGTATTATCGCTGGATAGTTGATCCAGAGACCACGATAATGTCCTGGGGACCTGGGTTCGAATCCTGCCGTGGCAGACGGTGGAAGTCGAATTCAATAAATATCTGGAATTAACAATCCAGTGATGACCATGAATCCATTGTCGGTTGTCAGACAAACCCATCTTGTTCACTAATATCCTTTAGGGAAGGAAGCTGCCATCCTTCCCTGGTCTGGCCAACATGTGACTCCAGACTCACAGCAATGTGGTTGACTTTTAACTGCCCTCTGGGCATCAGGGATGGGCAATAAATGCTGCCTCACCAGTGATGCCTTCGTCCCATGAATGAATAAAGAAAAAGAAACAGACAGGATTTCCCCCAACAATTGACAATTGATTCACAGTAGTTGTTAGATTCTTAATTCCAGATATTTATTGGATTCAATTTCCACCATCTGCCGTGGCGGGATTCAAACCCGTGTCCTGGGAATGTTTTCTGGGTTTCTTGATTAACGGTCCAGCGATAATACCACTAGGCCATCGCCTCCCCCATATTGATTGAAGGCAGTGAGGTTAAAAGGGGCAGTGACAGTGGTGAGGTCCCAGAAAAAGTGAGACAGTGGCAGACAATCAAAGTGTAACATCACAGGACAGCAAGTAGGTAATTGGGATTTTTGTTATTTATTAATGAGATGAGGGCATCACTGGCTAGGCCAGCATTCATTGCCCATCCCTAATTGTCCAGAGGGCAGTTAAGAGTTAACCACTGGTGTTTCTGTCTTGTCCACGTGACTGGATATTGATTTACGTGAAGACTGAATGCAACTTAAAAAGCTTTATGCAGATGATTAACATTTTGGAACTTCAAAATCAAATTCCTTCACTTGATAGAGCGCTGGGGATCTGGTTGTTTGTCTGACGCAAACAAGAATAAGATTTTTCTTGTCTATACTTAAGTAGGAGCAAGGGGAGGATGAAAACACGAGTTCATATTCTATTTAGTCAAGGTATGCCTGGGAGCTCAGGCCCATGATTTGCATATCCTGCCCTATGTGGGAAATCCTAGACACTCCTGGCAGTCAGGATGTTGCAGTAGGGGCATCCAGCTGGAGAAACATGAACTCTGGATTTTGGAGCTTGACCTGCAGCTGGGAGTACTGCGGTGCATTTACAAGGCTGACAGGTTCTTGGATAGCTCCTTCCAGAATCTGATTCCCCCTTCCAGCTTTAGGAAATGCAGGCACAGAGGGAATGAATGAGTGACAGACAGTAGTCTCCTGGGTTTGCTTGTGTCTCTGCAAATGGAGATCTTTTACAAGAAGGCTCCAGTTTGCAGTGCAGCATTTCCAGAACTGGGTGAAGATGTCAGCTCCTACCTTAAACTACAAACTCAGGAACACAGCCTTTAACCAGCCACAGCCAACTACAAACCATTGAACTCTTCTCATCTTTTCTTCTTATTGAATTGAAGTTATCCAAAGCTACCTTGTAATTTGTATTTTTGCATGTTCAATTTAAATATGTTTCTACATGCTTTGTGGCCGTTAGGATGTATTTTTACACTATTCAATATTTTTATCAGTGTAATTTTTAGCATAATAAACTTGAACCCTTACATTTTTAACTTGAGCGTTGTTGCAGGCTAATACTTTATCATCCGGATAAAAATTGGTAAGTACACACTGAATTGGCAAATAGATCTTATCTAAAAAAAATTCAAAACCTCTTATTATAATCAGATGAAGAACAAGGAAAAAAGGAGACCTATTCCACCTTCCTCACCTGCTCATTACACAGGCAACTGACGTAAAGCTGGCAGACCCTTTAGGACCCTCCGCATGACGTACAAAAACAAGATTTAATAGGAAAAGGCAAGCTCACAATATCACAGGCTGTAAACGCTGCCAGGCTACATGAAGCCATGAGTAGACCGATAGAGATGCTAACTACTAAACCACGATCCTTCAGTTAAGTCAAAAGCAAGGCTGAATGAGTGAAACAGCAGCAAAAGAGTGCCTAAACCATCATACAGAAAAGTGGTGAGAAATACATTCATGAAATTAAAGTTCATTGTTGAATTATGGCATAAAATGAACTTTTTCAAATTATGCCAGTAGCTCTTTTGCAAAAATTTGAATGTAAATAGGTACCTGAAGAAAAATACTCTGAAGCGGAGCAATACCACATTGATAGTATATGGTAGAACTGAGATTTGACAATTAGGACAATTTGACAATCAGAGTGAAAGGGGATAAACATTTTCAGCATACCTTGGATCACTGAAACCAATTTCCTACTTTCTTAAGGTGTGCTGTTTGTGAAGAGCTGCAACTGATCTCAGTAAGTCATGAGATGAAGGAGGCATTACCTACTGGAAAAATTCCTTTCAATCAGAAGCAATAAAGATCTGGTTCAACTGTATCCAAAATGCTTTGATGTGATGGTTGGATGCTTGCAAGATTTGGAGCATCACATTACCATTGACCCAGAGAACAAACCAATGAATCAACTTTGACATCAAGATCTACTAAAACACAGAAGAAAGAGAGCTCCCGAAGAGGCAATAAAGCAAAGGGCTTGTCAGAGTCATTGAGCCTTGAGACTGGGTAAATTCCATTGTTGTGAGAGGGAACTCAGTGAAATCTAATAAATGGGCTGCAGTCGGGAATTGAAATTCTCTAAGTCAATATAGAGACATGAGGAGCTCTGGGCAGAAGGAAGAGAGCTAATTTGGGAAATTTGGGCAACTGGAGATAATGATTACTAGAAATATGCTGAAAAATTCAAACTAGACAAAGTTGCTGAGCTGGGGAGATCGAAGGCTGAACAGGTCATGACTGAAAAGCTGAAAAGGAGTATATGGAATAAAAACTACAGGCTGCACAGTTAATAGGGGAAGTCTCCAAGTTTGGAAAGTGGCGGGGAAGGATCCTGCAACTCAGGTCAAAACTTCAACATCTGGTTCTAATAGAAGAACTTGAAAAGAAAATGACAGTGCAAAGATCAGACAGCAAAGTAGTGAACTACAGATGTAGCCAAACACTAAATTGCAGTCAATGATTTACTGGAGGCCAGGATCAATCTGAAAGAAATGTTGGAGAGTTTAAAAGAAGAAATACAAAATTTAGTAGGCCAAGAGGAGTGGGCTCAGCAGGGAGCTACAAATCTGATGGAACAGAGGCACAGAGCATGATTGGAAGAGAAACATAAGATGCTGAATTGAAATATGGAAGTTGTGCGAAAGTACTGCCGGGCACAGGAACAGCAGCAGTGTGTTGCTTTCTCTCAAGATAAAGCTCAAACTCTTTACCATGACATGCTACCACCTGAGCGGTATCACAAGGGATATTTTTGGGAAGGAAAATATGCTGCAAAAAATGCTAAATTTTAGAAGTTTAATTGCAAAAGTCAATTGTTAATTTCATTTTGCTATACTTAAAAAACTCAACTGGAAAAACTATTACGATAAAAAAGCACAGAGATAAAAGGTACTGCAGGTGCTGGAGAATCCGAGATAACAAGCATGGGGCTGGATGAACACAGCAGGTCAAGCAGCATCATAGGAGCAGGAAAACTTGACGTTTCGGGCCTAGACCCTTCATCAGAAATGGGGGAGGGGAAGAGGGTTCTGAAATAAATAGGGAGAGAGGGGGAGGCGGATAGAGGATGGATAGAGGAGAGGATAGGTGGAGAGGAGGCAGACAAGTCGAAGAGGCGGGGATGGAGCCAGTAAAGGTGAGTGTAGGTAGGGAGGTAGGGAGGAGATAGGTCAGTCCAGGGAGGACGGACAGGTCA
>JAHRHZ010000267.1:12607060-12675712 GCA_024137785.1 Ginglymostoma cirratum
CCACCCACACTCACCTTTACTGGCTCCATCCCCGCCTCTTCGACTTGTCTGCCTCCTCTCCACCTATCCTCTCCTCTATCCATCCTCTATCCGCCTCCCCCTCTCTCCTATTTATTTCAGAACCCTCTTCCCCTCCCCCATTTCTGATGAAGGGTCTCGGCCCGAAACGTCAAGTTTTCCTGCTCCTATGATGCTGCTTGACCTGCTGTGTTCATCCAGCCCCATGCTTGTTATCCATGATAAAAAAGCACATTTACTTTTCTAAAGAAAGAGGAATTTCATAATATTTAAGAGGAGTTAAGAACTAAATATAATGTGCATGTGTATGTGTGTGTGTATATATGTATTCAGAATGCCACATCATTCCCTATTGCCCTCATTATTAAATTAACAGTCCATCAGCCACATGGAGAATTGCAAGAAATACAATTAATGAAACCTCCAATATTTGTGTCTCCAAGCGTGGTTAGTTCAGACCAATGGGAATCACAGGACATAGCAAGGAATAAGAAGAATTCCAAGGAGCAAATCCACCAGCCATGGTTAACTGGCGATGAAACAATAGTATCTAACTTAAAGAGAGAGGACTTATTTGTGTAATGACAGACGGCAGGTTGGGAGACATTTAAGAAAAACACAGAAAAGAATGATTAAAAAATTAATTGGGAGGGATCAGTTCGAGCATGAGGGAAAGCTAACCAAAAATATAAAACGAAGCAGTAAGAGTTTCTAACAATATTCTTAAGAGTTGAGAAAGTGAGTGTTTCTCAAATAAATTTCAGTCTGTTGAATTCATAATGGAAAATAAGGATACAGCAGATGAATTAATCCTAGAAGCAGCTATAAATCAGGAAGTGGAAGGAATGAAGGAACTCAGGAAAATTTTGAGGATCAGAGAAGTGGTACTGAGTAAATTGTTGACGGTGTAATCTGACAGGTACCTGGGTCCTGATTGACATCATCCTAAGGTCTTAGAAGTAGCAACTAATGACTTGGTTGAGACATTGATTTTAATTTTTTAAGACTCCCCTAATTCAGGGCATGTCCCATCAGATTGAAGGTTAGCAAATTTAACTCCTTTATTCATATAGAGAGGGAAACAGAAAGTAGAAAACTATAAGTTATTTACATTAGCACTGTCATAGGGAAAATGTGAGACGCTGTTATTAAAGTAGTTATAGCAGGGTACTTAGATACATGCATGATGATCAGGCAGCATCAACATCGTTTTGTCGTGAGAAAATAGTATTTAAACAATTTAGTGGAGTTCTTTGAGGAAGTGATTTTTTTATATTAAAGGGATGGATGTACATTACTCTGAGATGCAGAGGGATCTGGATGTTCTCACATATGAATCACCAAAAGGCTTGTATGCAGGGACAGCAAGTAATTAGGAAATCTAATAGAATTTTTATTAATAAATACAGAATGTAATTCAAAAGTAATGAGTTTATGATACAGGTATACAGGACATTGGTGAGACAACATCTGGAGTACTGTGTACAGCATTGATCACTTTATTTAAGGAAGGATGTAGATACATCGGAAGCAGTTTAGAAATGGTTTACGAGAGAAAAACTTGGAATGGGAGGGCTGTCTTACAAGGAAAGCTTGGGTAGGCTAGGTTTGTAAGCACTGGAATTGAGAAGAGTAAGGGGTAACTTGATTGTAAAGTATAATATCCTGAGGAGTTTTAACAGGTTGGATGTGGATAAGATGCCTTCATTTATGTGAGAGTCTAGAATGAGGGATCACCCATTTAAAACAAAGACAAGGCATTTTTTTCCCCTGTTGGTCAGGGGTCTTGGCACTATAGAAATTCTATGAAATGTGTTTTTGTGACAGTCCAGTGGTTTCACGATCATCATTGTTAAAACTAGTAATATATTCCTTTTTTTGTTCATTAACTGAAATTAAATTTCCCCAGCTGCTATGGTGAACTTTTAGCTTAGGTTTCCAGAACTTTAATCCAGAGCTCTGGGTTACTAGGCCAATTAAGCATCTACATTCCCCCTCCCCATCTCTGAACCCACTATACTCCCTTCCCTGTCTCCACAGTCACCCCCCTCACAGGTATGCACTCTCCTCAGGGAGGCAAAAAGGCAGAAAACCTGATGGCCAATGTGGAGAAAAAAATGCGTCTGGAAAATTCCTCTCTGAACCTCTTGCTGAGCAAGGAATGTATCGACGTGTACGATTTAAAAGGATGTATGTTAAATTCTGGCAACAGCATCATTGAAATGAATATGCATCCTGAATGTTATTAAGGAATGGGGAAGGTTTTGTTTCCTTCCTGTCCCGCCACATCTGAATAGATTGCAACTCCAGAGAGTACAGTGCCAAAGATAACATAAAATGCAGCTTAATGAAATTGTGAACTTCTTTCCTTCTTTGTGATTCTGGAGGACATGAAAAAAAAACTACTGACTGAATCGCTGCCTCGACACTCCTTGAAGCCCACATTTCTTGTTTCACTTAAGTCTAGGAAATCATTCTCTTCGTGTTGATGCCTGCTAAGAGATGGAGTTAAGAATGAAATTCTGCTTGGCCCTACACAGATGACTGTCCACAGCACAAATTGACCCTAGTTCGGACTCTGTTTTAATCACCACATTAAGCAACTGTATTTTTTTAACCCCCAAAACTATTTATTGGATTCAAACACGCTTTGAACATTGCTTTTTGCATCAGTTCATTAATTAACTGTGTAGATTTATTGACTCCACAGTTCACACTTCAATAGTTTAACTGTGTTTCCTCAACAGAGAGGAAATCATTAATGTACTTTGAAATTTAATATATTTGTAAATGAATGAGCTGCTTGGTAACTACAGTACACTGCTGGAGTATCAAACCCTTGGGTAAGACTCTGATTTTCAAGAGCCAAGCTGCCATACCTTCTGATGCGATTCAGGTGAAAAAAAAACTATATGCTTTATTTACAAAAGATAAAATACACTCAACCATGGTACTTGATTTCTGAACATTGAACACAAAAGAATTTTCATGTGATGTTTAACTACACACAGGCATTGATGCAGAAATGTTCGATATCCAGAGGTAAGTGAAACTGGATTCTTCATTTACTTAAACACTTAGAATAAGTGAAAGCTCGTCTTTATCCCAAGGTACAATTATCTTGTATCCATTGAAACATTATTTTGCCAATGTTTCTCATTCACGTAATTGGAAAACTTTCAACTTCCTGACTAAGCGAGCCGAACTTGAAGGGGGTTAAATTGGATAACCCCTGACAACAAGATCATGATGAATGATTAACCAACACCCATTGATTGCATAGCTTGGCAGGATGCAAAGTTTGATCTGGATGCTCACTTTCCCTGATGCTATAGCTCCCCGCACTGTTGGTTAGCTGCACGCTTCAGCGGGGAATCCAATATCATGAATGCGTAGCAGTACTTACAACTAGCCTGCACTACTAAAAGTCAGCCTGTACCTCTGTAAGGGGATGGACTGCTGATGGTATTGAGAAGATTCTGCATGTTGTTAATAGGGCAGAATCACTAATGGTTAACCATTTTGGAGGAAACATGTATCAAGGTCTTTGTATGTTGGAAGTTTTGGTGGAAGATGTGGAAGGAAGGAGAGATTTCTTGTATCCACAAGGGTGGAGGTTCAAATGCTCTCCAAATATATGCTCAGAAAGCAAGGGGGAGAGGCAGTCCTGTATGTTTTACCTCTGTGGAGGTGGAAGTATCCATTCAACTCTACCTTTCTCCACCCTCTTCTAGCTACTTGTCCTGGTCCACAGGATCTCTGTTCACTCTCCTAGTCATGGTCATGACCTCAAGGACATCATACTAGTTCAGTCATACCTAATAGCAATTGCTTTGAGTATGTTACAAAAAATGCATATCAGCAACAGGCATGGCACTCCTTGTGTTAGCTATTAAAACTTTGAACAAATATGTAACAACACTCAACATTTCAGAATTCCACAGCTAAAAGAAATAATCCACAATTATTAGAAAACAGAAGGAAGCTATTTAGTGCATCATGTTTGTAGTGGGTCTCTGACCAGTTTACTTCTTGCCATTACCCCACATTCTTTGTGTAACTCTATTGTTATGATCTTATCTGGTGTTATTTCTGGGCAAGCCAGTTTCCAGATGAAAACCTAATTTCACAGATCATGTTTTGTTTTGGTTTCTATGAGGTAGTCTCTCACTGAAATACGAGCATGCAATGTTGCATATTTTGCTTCAATAATAAAACAGAAGTTTATCAACCAGATAGAATAGAATAACCTAAATTATTTACTTATAGTATAAATTTAAAGCAAATTAAACACATCTATACTGAATCAATACCTAAACTAAAAGTATAATCCCGTTAATCCCAAAACAGGTTCCACAAAAAAAAGTACTTTGTACAGTACCCAAAACAACCTCTTGTATTGTTCTCATATCAGAGAAAAGATATTTTCCTGACAACTCAATACTCTTTGAGGTAACTGAGACTTTAACTGCTAAATTAGAGATGCTGATATCTTCTTCCTGGAGCTATCAAGATAATCAGTTGAGTGGGTGTTGGAAAGTTGTTTCCAATTTTCTTTGCCAAAAGGAATGCTAACTTTTTTTTATTCATTTGTGGGATGTGGGCGTTACTGGCTGGGCCAGTATTTATTACCTGTCCCCTGTTGCCCTTGACAAGATGATAGTGAGCTGCCTTCTTGAACCACTACAGTCCACTTGCTGTGTATTGACCCACAGTGCCGCTGGGGAGGGAATTCCAGGATTTCTACCCAGTGACAGTGAAGGAACGGCAATATATTTCCAAGTCAGGATGGTGAGTGGCTTGGACGGGAACTTGAAAGTGGTGGTGATCCCAAATATCTGCTGCCCTTGTCCTTCTACATGGAAGTGGTCATGAGTTTGGAAGTTGCTGCCTGAGGATCTTTGCTACCACATGAGGTGGTTTTGGAAAGTAATGCAGATTAATTTAATCAGAAGTGAAATAAGAATGTAGGGGAAATAATAATGTAGAGAAGACTACAGCTGGTACACAAACACCAGTTTAGTCCATTTGGACCTTTTCTATGCTGTAAAATCCTGTGACACAAATTCTTATGTTTTATTTGAGTGCACAATTCATTGTCAGTTCTTCTGTCAGTGTCATGCTGCTTTGCTGAGAATGCCAGTTTAATTTCACTCTGGGACTGTTGGTTTATACAGCAAAATAATTCAGTTATTCATGGTGCTGTATTTCATGGCTTCAAAGTAATCTTAACCTTACAAGCTAATACTTGGACATTGTGGGAGGCTTGTATTGCAGCGGATAAGTGAGCAGTTCAGTCAGTGCTAAGCTACTGTTAAAACCTCCTATTCTTTCAGTACAGTTTTTTTATTAGTTTTGATATCCTGGAGCAGAACAACAGTGGAAGAAAGAAATGCAGGTAATAAAACCCAGATTAAACAATCAAATAAAGCACAGTGAAAGAGTTTCTGTATTAGACTTCCAGATAATTGAGGAACAGTCTGATAAAAAAGATAAAGGAACTAAAGGTGGAACTAAGACTAAAATAGGAACTAAGCTAAATTGTAAATAATGTGTGAGTAATATTAATCAGTATAATGCTGATCTATCACAAGTGTTTTTCTAATTGTTTTTGCAGATAATTGGCCAAAATTAAGACAGGATATCAAGAGAGACCTGGAGAAATTTCAAGCATTTTACTTTATTAGCATGAACGTTCTCACAATAGTTTATTATCATCTGAAAAGTCATTGATATTAAAAGATTTGTTCAAGGGTGTTCTCATCTTTTGGAATAGGTGAGATATGGGCCAGCAGCATGTTAATGAGGCACAATGTGATAAAGTAGCCCAGGCTTGATATTTACAGAAGGATCCAAGTTCCCCACTTGTCATGCCACCTTGGTAAAAACCCAGAGCTGCAATCTCCGTATATTTTTAATCTTCATGGCACTGCTTCCACTTCAGCTGCTCACAGGTCAAACTTCCAGTGTTTGCCTTAATTCTAACGTCGGTATATTTTCTTCCTCATAACAAAAAATAGTGTTTCAGTGGAAGGGTTCCAAGTTAAACCTGGTGTGCAATGGTGTCATGGTATAATCCTCACCACCTGATTCAGGCTGGCATCATGTCTATTACCAACTTTTGGGCAGCTTGAAGTCAGCTTTTGAGTAGAAGCCGACTGAAACCTTTGTGAGCATGTGTAATTTCGAGTTCTGCGTCATCAGTAGGATCTATTGGTCTTTTGAGGTCCAGTGTGTTGAATGCATATTTCCTTAATACCATGTTGTTGATAGTGGCCTAATTAGTGGTCCATTGTGGTGCTGATGCTGGTCGCTGACTGGAAGTATTGAAAAAGGTTTGTGAGTTTTTTGTGAGGGTCAGGAAAAGCAATAATGTTGCTTCTGGCCCCACCAAGATGGCACCTATGATGTCTGATGCTCATGTAGATTTGCCTCCTGCCTGCCTCTGGGCTGCTGCGATTCACTTGGAGCAGCTGATCTCTTGGAAGAGTTGTTGTTCTTTTGGCTGCCTCTGATTTGCCAAGGGTGTCCAAACATGAGCAGCTTACCGATCAGGTGCAAACAAAATCCGACCCTGGACAGGAACCTGAGCAGATTGCCTACAGCCTTCTGAAATTAAAAAGCTGCCATAAAGCGCACCTTTTAAAGATCTGATTTTATATACCCTGAAACAAAATATTTATGTGCATGGACTTAGGAATTCCATTTTCTCTGTGCTTTTGCAGTGTGTTTAAACCATTGTCCTTCACATTCTGCCAACTAAGCGGAATATCATATTTCTGTTGCTTATCAGTTTTGAATCTTCAAAAGAAAGAGACTGCCTTAGGTCAATTTGGAGTGTCTGCTGTCAGACACTATTTTACGTTAATTGGTTCTCTTGCACTGTTTCCAACACTTATTTGTGGAACTTAGATGAATAGTATAATGTTTGGGTGTATTTTAAACTTCAGGCTTTTCTGGCAATATGTATTTGCTGGCACGCAGTTTGCCCATATAAACAAGGAAGTTTTGAAACTGGACAACTTATCTGATGTTTTGTGGAGAGATATTGGAATTGAGTCTTTTGCAGTAGTGTAAATTGGGTCAGCAAACTATTCTATACCCTGCTCAATGGAACCGCCAATTTTCCTTGAGTCTGAAGATCAGCTTCATTCACCAAAACTTGGGAAAATGTTAACCAAGTTTCCTAAATTGTCTGAAAAATCTTGTTAAGCAAGTCGCTCTATAACTGTCAACTGCCTCTTTTTAATGAGCCCTGCTCACTATTAAACTGCTCCTGCCCATCTGCCTATGCATCAATCTGTCCATAATGATGTGAAATACTTTACATATTGAATAAAGAATTAGTCTATACATTCACCTTGCTGACTTGACTCATTTCACTCAAAATGCAAGTCCTGTACTTGTTATGAGCAGTACCAGAAATTTCTATCCTAATAGCCATATTAATTTTTGTTTTATTTATCAGGTGGCAGACAATGCAGTATTTGTGCCTAAGGATAACATCTGGTACTCAGGTGCTATGCAGTTATAAAAAAAAACTCTACAATGTCACAGCAATGAGACCCCAATCTTCAGAGCACCACCATCTACTTCACCAGTGTAACACTTCCATTTCTTCTGTTCCCATCTTATGTTCTGCCTACGTAAGAATATCAATTTATTTTCATTTAACAACACATTTTGGATCTTTCTGGTACTGAGGACTTTGACTCACAAAGTAAACTAGTGTGGATGTCCAGACTTATTTCAAAAAAAGCATCCTTCCAGCTGTCAGAGGTAGGGTACATCCATCTCTTCAGTCTGAATTGGATTCAAACCTGGGTCACTGAGGTGAAAGTATAATGATGAAACCCACTGTGTGACTTTCACCAAGTTTCAATTCCATTCAAGGGGATGCTCTATTGATTAAAATGCTTATTCAGGTACCACAGTGGCAGCGACAAATAAATTGAGAAATTGGATGATCTGCCTGTGTAAGACGGACGCTTAATTTTTCACCTGAGGACATTGGAGGCAGAGACAGAATTAAAGTTTCATGAAGATGGTGCTAAGATTATGGAATTGGACAATTTGCAATTACTGAGAGAAACAGAAGGACTGAAAGGCTATAATAGGGATCAGAAGATCTGGGTTGGAGTTCTAACTACCTTGGAAGTGTGTCATAATATACCTGAATAGGTTTAATAAATATAATTTATAAATGGGATCAGCAATGGTTGACCTATGGATTAATATGATTTAAACATATTTGTACTTCCTAGGATTGTTTTCCCGTATCAGTTCATTGAGAATTATGTCCAGACTTTGTTGTAATTTTATAAAGTGATTTATTTTGCAACTGTTGTACAGAGCAGGCACAGAATTAAGAAAGAAAGATAGCAGTCCAAAAATGATAAATACCAGCTGGAAGTAACTTAATTACATTCAAAATTTGTAACATGCAGTGACTATATTATTATATTCACGTTAACTGTAATGTGTGTGTTTTTTATATATATGTATATATATATACATAGCTTATATCAGGCAAATTGTCATGGGGTGGAGGTTAGATACTTAGGATTACGGTAGGAGTTCGGCACAACATCGTGGGCCGAAGGGCCTGAACTGTGCTGTACTGTTCTATGATAGCGATGAATGCCAAAAATGGGCCAACATGTCACTTGAAGAAAAACATGAACATTACATAGAAACATAAAAAAAACTAATACAAGGCCATTCAGCCCTTTGAGCCTGCTCCACGATTCAATATGAACATGGCTGATCATCCAACTCAGTACCCTTTTCTCACTGTCTCCCCATATGTTTGATTCTTTTAGCCCTAAGAGCTATATCTAATCCCTTCTTGAAAACATTCAACTTTTTGATCCCAACCACTTTCTGTGGTGCAGAATTCCAAGGCTTAGCCACTCTCTGGCTGAAGAAATTTCTCATCTTAGTCCTAAATGGCCTTCCTTCAAGTCTAAATATTGATTTTATTTGGCAGCGTAGTCTGGTTCTATAGAGGAAAGGATATTGCAGAGGCAGAATCAGTGAAACAAATCACAGTCTGTATAATGAGGCTGACCTCTGAGAGTTTCAATGGATTAGCTTTTTGACTCTGCTTACTGAGGGTTTGAACTTTACCCTCCCTCTGAGCTGAGAGGCAGGCAGGTGTCCTTGAGGCTGAGAAAGGTATCTCTGCTTTCATATGATGTTACCAGTGCTTGAACCACAGTGACACAACCATCCACAAACTGGAGTCAGTGACTAAGTAAACAACTACGTTCTTCCCACCGCGACCTGTGTCGGGGGGGGGCTGATGCCATGTGACAAGACATTTGGGTATATTACTGGGGTGGGAAGGGGGGCTTTCATCATGGTTTCCCCATACCTCATGGATGGGCCGCCCAGTGTCAATAGTCACCCTGTCAGCTATGATATTGTGGCTGTGTGCGTTTCCTTCAGCAATTGCTGAAGCCACTCTGCCTGACTTTGACATGGTGAAAACCATGAGCGTACCTTGCCTTTGCGGATGTCTCCACCATCTCCTTCCTTCCTTCCTCCCTCCTGCAGCATCAGCATTGGCCACTTCTATGGTTGGGCACCGTGGTAAAACGCCAACACAGTTTTGCTTTCACTCCTGGCAATAGGAATTTGCTGAAATGGAGAAAATTCCAGACTATGTTTTTCCTCTAAGCACTATTCAGCAAGATTTTTGTTTTGAAATCTTGTATTCATTTGCTACAGCGCAGCAGTGTTTTCTCCCTAGGGGTTCCATGTTCAGAGACATGTTGTTGACTGTAAAACAAAACATGTTTTTGTTCCCTGTCCATTAATCTCTTTCTTATGTTAACATGGGTTATGGTTGCATCCCTTGTGATGGTCTTTAGCTACCCATGAACATAATTCCTTGTTACCTTATTTGTGGTCAGGTCCCAATTCGCCTGACTGTCTAGGAGACTGCTGGCAGCCTTGTTGGCAGGTGCACAGTGTGGGGTCTGGTTTACTGATAGATGCATTGGCTGTCCATACTCCTTGTTTATTGAATACTCCCTGTTTATTTGTACTTTATTATCTCTCCACAACAACTTCGCATGATATCCATTCTTTTTACATGTGACCTTACTAGGGGCTCTTGTGCTTTGTTCTGTTATTATACATGATTAGACTAACCAAAACAACGGCATGAATGTACCTTTCACAATCATCACCACTATTATAAAGGCTGTCAAGCAGTTCTGTTACTCTCAGCTGTTCTATAGTATTGTTTTGAATAGAAATTAAACATCTTTGTTTGTACTGGAAAACATTGAGATCAAATTATAGTCACTGGAGTTTAGAAAGATGAGGGGTGGGGGGGTGGTGCAGGGTTGGGGGGCGGGGTGGGTGGGTTGCGTAGCGGTGGATCTCACAGAAACCTGTAGAATTTTGACAGAAGTAGACCAGTCAGATACAGGAAGGATGTTCATGACGGTGGAGGAGTGAAGAGTTTCAGGACAAGGGGTAAACATTTAAGGACTGAGATGAGAAGAGATTTCTACACCCAGGGAGCGGTGAGCCTATGGAATTCACTACCACACAAACCAAAATGTTGTGTTTTCAAGAAGCAGATAGCTATAGCTCCTGTGGCTAAAAGTATCAAGGGATATAGGGGGAGAGTGGGGATTAGGGTATTGGGTCCAATGATCAACGATGATTAGATGAGGTGAAGCCACAACAAGATATCAAACACAAAAATAAGTGGGAGAAACTTTATGTACGCAAATGCTGAACTTGTGTCAGAGTGAACACAACTTGAGTGAACTTGTGAGGGTGTTAAAGTCTTAAAAGTCTGAATGTTGACTCAAACCTGTCTACTTTTGGCTTCAACTGAAGCTGGAAGCTGTTGAATAACCAAATTTCTTCAAGGAGGAGTACTGGGACTTTAAAGATTACAATGAGGCTGCAGGGCTGCCGAATCCACCGTACCTGCCTGGGAAACTGCTTTGGTCAGAAAGATACTTGTCTCATCACCTCCTCAAACTTCTGCATCAGTCTTCAAACCTCTGACTCTTTTCTCCCAAAGGCCTCTGATTCATTTGCCCAGCTCCCTGACCACTTTAACCCAGTTCTCCCAAGCCTTTCCCAGCAAGGAGAACAATCAAGAGAGTGGGGCAGCACGGTGGCTCAGTGGTTAGCACTGCAGCCTCACAGCGCCAGGGACCCGGGTTCGATTCCAGCCTCGGGCGACTGTCTGTGTGGAGTTTGCACATTCTCCCTGTGTCTGTGTGGGTTTCCACCGGGTGCTCCAATTTCCTCCCACAGTCCAAAGATGTGCAGGCTAGGTGGATTGGCCATGCTAAATTGCCCATAATGTTCAGGGGTGTGTGTGTTATAGGGGGATGGGTCTGGGTGAGATGCTCCAAGGGTCAATGTGAACTTGTTGGGCCAAAGGGCCTGTTTCCACACTGTAGGGATTCTATGAACCTTCCATCCCTAGTCCTCCTAAGCATCAAAGCTTTCTCCTAGAAGCACTGACACACCTGGTCCCTAGTTAAGACTCTGATCCTGCCTGAGCCCCCCAGCTTCTCTAACCTGCAGCCTCTATCTCAAACCTTCAATAGTCCCTTGTGGCAGATCTCCCTCCACTCACAGCCTGCCTCTTCCTTTCCCAGACAACCCTGAGTCAACCTTTCCAGACCAAGGACTTGCCCACCAACCTCTATCAAAATCTTGGTGATAATGAGGATATTGGCCCAAGGAGCCATTCTTGACCAAATAGAATGCCTAGGTTGTGATCAGTCAGCTGTTGGATTTCAAGGGTCCCACTATCTCAGTTACCTATTATGGGTAGTCAACCATTTCTAAGCAATTTTCAGATAGTTTATTGAGTTTGTTACGAAGGAACTGATTACACATGTTGCATCACTGATCGAGACGGATCACCTGGCATCGAACTAAGCACCAGAAAAGACAATGGCAGAAACAGCCCTGTCAATCCTGCAAAGTCCTCCTTACTAACACCTGGTGGCTAGTGCCAAAATTGGGAGAGCTGTCTCACAAACTAGTTAAGCAACAGCCTGACATAGTCATACTCATGGATTCATACCATACAGACAATGTCCCAGACACCACTGTTATCATCCCTGGATATGTCCTATGCCACCGGCAGGACAGACCCAGGAGAGGTGGTGACACAGTGGTATACAATTGGCAAGGATTTGCCCTGAGAGTCCTAAACACTGACACCGACCTCATGAAACCTCGTGGCTTTAGGTTAAATATGGGCAAGGAAACCTCATGCTTATTGTCATGTACCGTCCTCCCACAGCGGATGAATTGGTACTCCTCCATGTTGAACAGGGCTTAGAGGAAGCACTGAGGTTGGCAAGGGAACAAAATGTACTCTGGGTGGGGGATTTCAATGCCCACCAAGAGTGGCTTGGCAGCAGTACTACTGATCGAGCTGATCGGGTCCTAAAGGGCATAGCTGCTAGACTGGGTCTGCAGCAGATGGTGAGGGAACCAACAAGCAGGAAAAACATCTTGACCTCATCTTTACCAACCTGCCAGCTGCAGATACATCTGCCCATGACAGTATCGGTAAGAGTGACCACTGCACAGTCCTTGTGGAGATGAAGTCCTGCCTTCACATTGAGAACAACCTCCATCAGGTTGTGTGGCACTATCACTGTGCTAAATGGGACAGATTTCGAACACGTTTGGCAACTCAAGACTGGGCATCCATGAGGCGCTGTGGACCATCAATAGGACTGTACTCCAGCATAATCTGTAACCTCATGGCCCGGCATGCCCCTCATTCAACTGTTACCAGTGAGCCAAGGGGTCAACCCAGGTTCAATGGAGAGTGCAGGAGGGGCTGCCAGGAGTAGCAGCAGGCATACCTGAGGATGAGGTGTCGATGAGGTGCCGAAGGGAGGCGATGGCCTAATGGTTCTATCGCCGGATTGTTAATCTAGGGACCCGGGTTCGAATCCCACCACGGCAGGTGGAATTTGAATTCAATAAATATCTGGAATTAAGAGTCTAATGAATCCACTGTCAATTGTCAGAAAAGTCCATCTGGTTCACTAATGTCCTTTAGGGAAGGAAACTGCCATCCTTACCTGGCCTGACCTACATGAGACTGTGGTTAGCTTTGAACTGCCCTCTGGGCAACTAAGGATGTGCAATATATGTTGTCTAGCCAGCGGCAGCCTCATTCAGTTAATGAATAAAAAAGAAATCTGGTTAAGTCACCAAATGTGACTACCTGCATGCCAGACAGCGTAAGCAGCAGGTGTTAGGCAGAACTAAGCAACCCCATAACCAATGGATCAGATCTAGGCTCTGCAGTCCTGTCACATCCAGTCATGAATGGTGGTGGATAATTAAACAACTCATTGGAGGAGGAGGAGGCTCCACAAATATCCTCATCCTCAAAGGTTGAAGAGCCCAGCACATCAGTCCCAAAGACAAGGCTGAAGCATTCATAGCAACTTCAGCCACAAGAGCTGAGCGGATGATCCATCTCAGACTCTTCCAGTGGTCTCCAGCATTACAGATACTAGTCTTCAGTCAATTCAATTCACTGCATGTGACATTGGTTGGAGACACTGGATATTGCAAAGGTCCTGACAACATTCCAGCAATAGTACTGAAGACTTGTGCCCCAGAACTTGCCGGTCCCCTAGCCAAGCTTTTTCAGTACAATTCCAACGCTGGCATCTACCTGACAACGTGGAAAATTGCCCAAGTATGTCCTATATGTAAAAAGCCGGACAAATCCAACCTGGCCATTTACTGCCCCATTAGTCTACTCTCGATCATCAGTAAAGTGATGGAAGGTGTCACCAACAGTGCTATCAAGCAGCACCTGCTCAGCAATAACCTGCTCAGTGACACCCAGTTTGGGTTCTGCCAGAGCCACTCAGCTCCTGACCTCATTACGACCTTGGTTCAAACATGGAAAATGAAAGAGCTGTATTCCAGAGGTGAAGTCAGAGTGACAGCCCTTGATATCAAGGTTGCATTTGACTGGGTGTGGTATCAAGGAGCACTAGCAAAACTGGAATCAATGGGTATCAAGGGAAGTTGGCCATAGTTGTTGGAGGTCAGTCATCTCAGCCCCAGGGCATCTCTGCAGAAGTTCCTCAAGATAGTGTCCTAGGGCCAACTATCTTCAACTGCTACATCAATGACCTTCTGTCCATCATAAGGTCAGAAGGAGGGATGTGCAATCATCGGCAGACAATGTTCAGCACCATTCGTGACTCCTCAGATACTGAAACTGTCCATATTCAAATGCAACATGATCTGGATGATATCTAGGCTTGGGCTGACAAGTTGCAAGTAACATTCACACCACACAAATGCCAAGCTATGACCATCACCCATAAGAGACAATCTAACCACTGAGCCTTGACATTCAATGGTGTTACCATCACTGGATCCCCCAGCATCAACATCCTGGGGGTTATCATTGACCAGAAACTCACCTGGACTCACCGCATTAACACAATGGTTACAAGAGCAGGTCAGAGGCTAGAAATATTGCCGCAAGTAACTCACCTCCTGACTCCTCAAAGTTTGTCCACCATCTACAAGGCATAAGTCAGGAGTGTGATGGAATACTCCCCACTTGCCTGGATGAGTTCAGCCCCAACAACACTCAAAAAGCTTGATACGATCCAGGACAAAGCAGCCCGCTTGATTGGCATCACATCCACAAGCATCCACTCCCTCCACCACCAATGCTCAGTAGCAGTAGTACCATCTACAAGATGCACTACAGAAATTCACCAACGATCCTCAGACAGCAACTTCCAAACCCACGACCAGTTCCATGTAGAAGGACAGTGCAGCAGACATATGGGAACACCACCTTCTTCAAGTTCCCCTCCAAGCCACTCACCGTCCTGACTTGGAAATATATTGCCGTTCCTTCACTGTCACTGGGTCAAAATCCTGCAACTCCCTCCCTAAAGGCATTGTGGGTCAACCCACATCAAGTGGACTGCAGTGGCTCAAGAAGGCAGCTCACTACCGCCTTCTCAAGGGTAACTAGGGACGGGCGATAAATGCTGGCCCCGCCAGCAATGCGCAAATCCCACAAATGAATATATTTTAAGAAAAAGTTATTTAGATAAAGAAAATACACAACCTGCAACAATTAGGGATGGTTCACTGGTACCGGGGACAAACTATTGACATGAAATGCCTTTGTCTTGTTAAAGTTTTGAAGGCAGCACCTTGCTTTGTAGCTGAAGTTTTAGGGACTTTTTCCCTGGGTTTTCCTCCTCCTGTTCTTGCCCATCTGGAGAGGACAACATCCTGACAAGAGCTGTTTTCTACATGTGCTGCCTGATAAGGATTGCCCTGAGCACTTGATGATCTTCCCTATTGCATAGGGCTGATCGGTTTCACTGTGTCAACCAATAGTCTGAATCTTTTTTGACTAATGATCATGGAGCAATGTGGTTGATAATTGTCTGCTTACTGACATCTATTTGAAAGTTAGTTTTCATTCCTTCTAAGAGCAAAAATATTCTATTCCCTCAAACAATGCATTCATAATACAGTAGTGTGATATCTCTTTAAATCTTTTGTTTACTTTTGCAGAAGGCTGGTCACTACTGTAATACTGCTAAATGAGGTCTCATGCAATACAGGAAATACTAAACGTAGAATAATAAAATAAATAAGTTTTTAAGGGGACCACAATTTCCAACACAGCCACCACGCCAACTAATGGAATCGGTAGCCAGGTTATGGAATGTGTGGTGGATCAAATACATTAGCTTTGGTCTTCTTAGTGTTTCACCAGAGAAAGTTGAGGTCCAACTGATTATAGAATATTGGATAACAAACTACTCAATGACGAGAAATGGAGGATGTGTGTTATTTAGTGATGAGGAATCAGCAGGGTATACTTCTATCCTAGAGGCATTGCTGACATCACAGAATAATCATGACAAAGAAGGCGGCCATTTGGCTTACCATGCCCGTATTGGCTCTCCAAACAAGCATCATTACCTAGTGCCAACCCGCTGCTTTCCCCCCCATAGTCTCGCACACAATTTCTATCCAAGTAATCATCCAATGCCCTCTTAAATGCTTCAATTTGAATGGCTCCACACACTTTCAGGCAGTGTGTTCCATACACTAACTGTTCACTGTGCGAAAAAGTTTTTTTTAAATTCCAATCATCTTTTGCACATCAGTTTAAATCTACAGCCTCTTGTTTCTTTTATGAGCAGGAACAGCTTCTCCCTATCTACTCTAACCAGCCCGCTCATGATTTTAAAAATCTTAGTGAATTCTCCTCTTAGTCCTCCTCTCTCCGGGGAGAAGAGTCCCGACCATAAGATACAGGAGCAGAATTAGGCCATGTGGCTCATCAAGTCCGATCTGCCACTCAATCATGGCTGATGTGTCTCTCAACCCTTTTCTCCGGCCTTGTCTCTGTAACTTTTGATCCCCTTACTGATCAAGAACCTATCCTTCTCTGTCTTAAATACATTCAAAGACTTGGCCTCCACAGCCCTCCGTGGCAATGAGTTCTACAGCTCTACCACACTCTGGCTGAAGAAACTCCTCCTCATCTCAGTTCTAAAGGCCAGCCCTTCACTCTGAGGCTATGCCCTCCGGTCCTAGTTTCTCCTAGCTTCTCAGAATTCTGTAAGTTTCAATGAGATTCCCCCTCGTCCTTCTAAACTCCATCAAATACAGACACAGAGTCCTGAACCACTCCTCATATGACAAGCCCTTCATTCCCATGATCATTCTTGTAAAACTTCTCTGGAATTCCTCCAATGCCGGCACACCCTTCCTTACATATGGGGCCCTAAACTACTCACAGCATTCCAAATGCTGTCTGATCAACGCCTTATACAGTCTCAGCAGTACATCCCTGCTCTTTTATTCTAACCCTCTTGAAATGAATGCAAACGCTGCATTTGCCTTCATAACTGTCAACTGTTATCCTAAAGAAAACGCTGAATTAGGACTCTGAAGTCACTTTGTGTTTCAGATTTCTGAAGCCTTTCCCATTTAGAAAATAGTCTATGCCTCTATTCTTCCTAGCAAAGTCCATAACCTCAAAATTTTCCACGTTGCACTCCGTCTACCACTCTCCCAGCCTGTCCAAAACCTTCTATAGCCTCCCTGCATCATCAACACTACCTGCATGTCCACCTATCTTTGTGTCATCTGTCCCTGCACTTATCTCCACGCTTTGCCTTCTGCCACTCAGCCAATCTTTTATCGAGTACATTACCCCTAACACCATGGACCCTTATCTTATTTAGCAGCTGCATGTGGCACTGTGTCAAAGGCCTTCTGGAAATCCAAATAGATCACACCCATGGGGTGTACTTTATTAAACTTGCCCATTACCTCCTCAAAGAATTCTAACTGATTTGTCAGGCACAACCGCCCCTTGACGAAGCTGTGGTGACTGAGCCCTAATTTATCATGCATTTCCAAGTACTCTGCAATCTTATCCTTTATAATGGACTCTTAAAATCTTACCAGTGAATGAGGTCAGGCTAACTGGCCTACAGTTTTCTGTCTTAATCCTCCCTCCCTTTTTAAACGGGGGTTTATATTAGCCGTTTTCCAGTGCCCTGGGACCCATGCTGACTCTACTGTTTCCTGAGATAGTGCCACCTCCACAATGCCTTCATAATCTCTTCAGCTATATCCTCAGAACTCTGGGGTGTAGTCCATCTGGTTTAGTTGAGATATCCAGCTTCAGACTTACAGCTTTCTTCTTAGTGATGGCCACTATACTCACCTCTGACCCCTGACTCCCTTGAAGTTCTGGTATGCTGCTGGTGTCTTCCACTGTAAAGACTGATGCAAAGTGCACATTCAGTTCCTTCGCCATTTCTTTGTTCTCTGTTAATACTTCTCCAGCCTCATTTTCTAGCAGCCCAATGTCCACACTTGCCTCTCTCTTAACTTTTATATATCTTACAAAAACTCTTGCAATCTTCTTTTATATTACTTGCTAGTTTACCCTCATATTTTCTTCCCCCATTTTTTTTTGTTGTCCTCTGCTGGTTTTTAAAGACTTCCCAATATTCTGGCGTCCCATTAATCATCCCACATTTTCTGCTTTTTTTTTGCTTCTATGTTGTCCCTGACCTCCCTTGTGAGCCATGGTTGGCTTGTCCTCCCCTTAATAAGTTTCTTCTTCCTTGGCATGCATTTCTGTTTTGCCTCCTGAATTATATCCAGAAACCCCTGGCATTGCTGCTCCACCGTCTTCCCTGCTAGTTTTCCCTTCCAATCAACTCTGGCCAGATCCTCCCACATGTCTTTTTGTAGTTACCTTTACTCAATTGTGAATCAATTGCATCTGACTCCAGCTTCTCTCTCTCAAACTGCAGGGTGAATTCTCTCATCTTATGGTCACTGCCCTCTAGGAGTTTCTTCACCTTAAAGTCCCCAATCAAGGCTGTCTCATTACACATCACTAAATTCAGAATTGCCTGTTCTCTAGTGAACTCCAGTACATGCTGGTCCAAAAACATCTTGTAAGCATTCCATGAATTCCTTTTCCTGGGATCCGCTACCTACCTGATTTTTCCAGTCTACCTACACATTGAAGTCCTCCATAATTATTGTAATAGTATCTTCCTTATGTCCACTTTTTATCTTCTGATTTATTTTCTTCCCCACATCCTGACAACTGCTAAGAGGCCCACACACAACTCTCCTCAGGGTCTTCATTGAGACCATCAGGTTGAAGGCTCCCAAGGCGGAATACGAGGTGCTGTTACTCCAGTTTCTGGGTGGCATTCCAAGGATAGACATGTCACCCAGGGAGAGGGAAGGGAAGTTGAAATGGTTTGCGACTGGAAGGTGTTGTCGTTTGTCGCAATCAGAGCGCAGGTGCTCTACAAAGTGGTCTCCGAGCCTACGCTTGGTCTCACCAATACAGATGGGGGCCCACATTGGGATTAGCGCATCAATTGACCGCATTGAAGGATGTGCAGATGAACCTCTGTCTGACGTGAAAGGTTTGTTTGCTGCCTTGGATGGAGGTGAAGGGGGAGGTGTAGGGGCAGGTGTAGCACTTCCCGCGCTTGCAGGGAAAGGTGGTGGGACTAGTGGGGAGTGTGGGGTGGACGAGGGAGTCACGGAGGGACTGGCCCCTACCGAAGGCAGATAGGGGTGGGGAAGGAAATATATCTTTGGTTGTGGGGTTGGATTGCAGCTGGCGGAAGTGGCGGAGAATGATACATTGAATACGGAGGTTAGTGGGGTGATACGTGAGGACAAAGGGGATTCTGTCTTTGTTTTTGTTGCGAGGAGAGAGTGTGAGGGCAGAGGTGCGGGAAATGCAAGAGATGAGGTTGAGAGCATTTTCAATCACCGGAGGGAGGAATTTGTGGTCCTTGAAATAAGAGGACATCTGGGATATGCGGGAGTGGAATGCCCCATCTTGGGAGCAGATGTGGTGGAGGCGGAGGAATTGGGAGCAGGGGATCACATTCTTGCAGGAGGGTGGGTGAGAGGAGGCGTAGTCTAGGTAACTGTGGGAGTTGATGGGCTTGAAATAGATGTCAGTCTCGAGGTGGTCACCAAAGATGGAGACACAGGAAGGAGGAGAGGTATCAGAGATGGTCCAGGTGAACTTGAGGTTGGGGTGAAAGGTGTTGGTAAAGTTGATGAACTGTTCAAGCTCTTTGTGGGAGCATGAAGCAGCGCTGATACAGTCATCAATGTGGTCCCCCTCCACTGACACCCTCATCTGCTTAACCAAACTTGTCCTTACCCTTAACAACTTCTCCTTTAACTCCTCCCACTTCCTGCAGACTAAGGGGGTGGCCTTAGGAACTTAAATGGGCCCAAGCTATGCGTGTCTCTTTGTCGAATACGTGGAACAGTCCCATTTCCACAGCTACACTGACCCTATACCCCGCCTCTTCCTCTGCTATATCGATGACAGTATTGGCGCCGCCTCGTGCTCCCACGAGGAGCTTGAACAGTTCATGGTACGACACAAAGAGAATCACCCTCACGTGCACCTATTTCAATGAAATTTGTAATCCAAAGCTTTCTTCCAATTTTTCCAAGTATTGACAACTCTCCAATATTGAAGCTGCATTTATTTTACTTGTTCTTTGGATTAGACCATCAGTAGAAAAGGCAGCATTTACTGTCCGTCTCAAATTACCCTTCTCCTAGATGGTTGGTCAGCATGGACTGGTCGTTTGTGGTGTAGGTAAACGTTAACAGTGTGGGTTCAATTCCCATACCAGCTGAGGTTACCACAGAGGCCTAACCTTCTAAATCCTACCTCTCTCCTGAGGCATGGTGGCCCTTAAATTAAACAGACCGCCAGTCATCTCTTTCCAATGATAGAGCATCTTATATTGCCTTGGGACTACGTAACTTTCACATTTCATCACCACTGAATCAGTGATGGTGAGCTACCTACAATAGGTTAGCTTATTAGACTGTTAGGGAGGTCAATGGAGGGTCAACAGCATTGGAGACCAAGTAAGGATGGCATGGTGCTCGATGCAATCCAGTAACTTACTATCATTAATTTTGAGACTAGCATTATGTTGTATTATTGATTAATTGAATTTAAATGTTCCCCACTGTTGTTGTGGCTCAAACATTCGTCCAGATTTCTAGATCACTAATTCAGTAGCATTGCCATTATACTGCTGTCTTCCTGATCAGCAATAAATAGGCAGATGTATAGGGAAACCATGACACTGATACCTTTTAAAGATAATAAGAAATTGAAAGATATGAATGAAAAGTATCAAAAAAGATATAATGCAGTACAGATGAAGGAAGCTAGAATGTAGTCTATCTTTCTCTTCCAGAGCAATAACTGCGTATTTCTGCAAGTAATTTTTTTTCCATTGAGACTTTGCCCAACATGTTACAATTTAGAAGGAGATGAAACAATTAGAAATTGACTAGCAAATTAACATTCAGATATAATGGCAATCAGTAATTCAATGAATATTAATTAAATCCCTTGTGGCTGTCCCTTGTAATTTTGGCACTTACTGTAGGTTCAGAATTTAATGGGATACTGGTGTTAATTATAACTTTCAGTCACTGGCAGCTTTCAAAACTGTACCAAAACTGGCAGCTTTCAAAAGCTTAAAGGAACTATCAATCTAAACTTCTAGATTTCTTTTTACTATCTGTTCAAATAAAACTAACATTATGTTTATTAAACACTTAAACGGCCAACCATTTTTATACCATTGCTTTGTACCACTTCCCACATTTTGGGCTGATATATTAAATAGTTCTGTTTTGTTCTAATCAATTCATTAAAAAATTGTACTTGTGGTAATGAAGAAAATGCAAAGTAATCCAAGTGAACAAGGGTAGAATCAATAAACACAAATTCATTGGAGTTGTGTTGTATATATTTTTAATCAGAGTTTTTAAATCTACAGAAATGGGTGTTTAAATATTTTTAAAATTGTGCTCCAGTACATTAGAATCATGCATTATTTCACAGATTCTAGACCAGATGGACAGAATAACTTTAAAGCAGTTACATAGCGTCACAACATATGATATTCAAATATAAAAGTATCCACCTCAGCTTTAGTTACCTGCTGTGTAATGGAATCAGTATAATGTATTCAGCCAGTCAGTTCTGTAATGCAACAGTAATAATTGGTAAGCACAGAACTCACACTTTGTGCAAATCTATGATATTTATGATAGAAATATAAATAGCTTAGTGTTAATAAAGTTCAAGACATCTGTTTCAACAAGAGCCTGATCTTTGTGGTATATGTTACATGAGCTGTCAAATAGGGCAGCACTCAAATTGCAACATACTGGCAGCGGTGTTTGATCCAAGAAGCTATGTCATAGAGCATTATATTGCAGTGTTAAAGTTGCTATAGTTCTACAGGACTGTAGGCTGCTTTCTTGTTAGAGACAAATAACTGGTGGTTTAACCTGACAGCCACCATGCCTTTGGTAAGGGAAGGGGTTGAGTAATTCAAAGAGAGTGATCAAAATTTATTGATAAGATCCCATGGAACACGAAAGTCAAAAGCATGGTTTATCAAATTTCAACTGTTTGTAAGTTGCTTGTGGGAGAGGCAATGGCCTAATGGCATTGTGGCTGGGTTAATAATCTGGACGCTTGTGCTAATGTTTTGGTGACATCTGTTGAAATCCTACTATGGCAGCTAGTGAAATTTGAATTCAATAAAAATCTGGAATGATGACCATGTAACGGCTGTTAACTGCTATAAAAGCCCATTTGGTTCACTAGTGTCTTGTCATTGAAGGAAATGTGTCTTTGATACCTAATCTGGTTTACAAGTAACTCCAGATCCACAGTGATGTGGTTGATTCTTAACTGCTGTATGGGGGCAATAAATGCTGGTCTACCCTGTGACGCCCATTTCTTGTGAATGAATTTAAAAAAACACTCTTTAAACAGCTATTTAATCTGGGAATATGTGTTCACACCATATCAAGATCATGTTTAATTAGTTATCAATTTCTTAGCATCATAGCTTTTATGTTGTGTACTTTCAGTCCAACTATTGCAGAATTTGTTTTAGTTTTATGACTGCACTAAAGTGTCCACTACAGTTTGTTGAAAAGAATTCCATTGATAATTTTAAGCCTTTTTACATAAATTGCATAAAGATGAATATACCTCAGCTGCCAATAGCATGAATTCAGCACATCGCTTCATCCAAGATGAAGCCACAATGTCCTGAGGTCTTAAAAGTGTGAGGATAATGAGGTGCAGGATACATAAAATCTTAATCTGTCCTTTGTTCATCCTATTATTTATTAACACAATAGTGTGGATAAAGCAGGCTGTTTATAGCCCTGTTATTTTCACTCCTGGTAAAGTTAACTTTGAGGATACCTTTGCACATAAATGAATGTTGAATAATGGAATAATTAATTTACTGTACAATAAAATTCAAGTAGTGAAAGGTAAGTATGAAATTGATCCTTGCTAATTGGAAGGTCACTGGTTTGATTTCTGTTTCATGTTCATCTGGCTGAATGCATTCAAGGTGCTGATAGGAACACCATAACTGACCTGTTCCCTGAAACCAATAAAAGAGGAAAGAACACAACCAGATATCTTGTTCTTTCCATTTTTGGTGACTCACCCTGCCCCTTTGCTGTTAGTATTTGTATATCGATGTGATGCCACACCAATACCATGTTCAATCAAATTGCTGTGTAGGTTCATGATGGACAATAGCTACTTGGTTAAGATAGCTGATTCACCTGTACTCATGGCTCGTACCAAGTTCCATTCTCCTGTTTCACTAACCTGCATGCCTCCCTGTCAAGAAACGTCTCAACTTTTAACATTCTCATCCTTGTTTTCAAATTCTTTCTTGGTCTCACTCCCCCCTGCTTCTGTAATCGCCTCCATCTCCTGAATCCCTGTAAGGTATCTGTGTTCCTCTAATTCTGGCTTCTTGAACATTTCGATTTTAATCATGCCACCAATGATGGCTTACATTCAGCTGCGGATGCATTAAACTTTGAAATTCCTTCCCTAAATCTATCTTTACCTCTTTTCCTTCCTTTAAGAAATTCTTTAAAAGCTATCTTTTTGACCAAGCTTTACCGACTTGCCCTAATATTTCAATATCTGTTTTGGTGTAAAATTTTATTTGATAATATTCACATGAAGGGCCTTGGGACACTCTTTATTGAAAGAAATTCTGTCTCCTCTCCAATCACACTCTCATCCTCAAAGTTCTTGTCTTGTTTTCAACTCCAAATAGTGCCACCTTTCTCCAACTTCATGTTTAGACTTGGGGTTCTGCTCCAGCCACAACACTGAAACTGTTCTTATCTAAATCACAAATTACATCCTGTGTGACTATGATCAAGTAACCTATCCCTTTCTCATCCTTCTTGACTGGACTACAATTTGACACAGTTGACTACACCATCCTCCTCCAATGCCCCTCCCTTACGGACCAACAGAATTAGATGCACTGACCATTTCTACCCTGATTTTTCTAATCATGGCTGGGAATCACATACAATGGCTTCCCTTGCCACTCACACGCTATTATTTCTGGCATCCCCCAAGGATCTGTTGTTAGTCCCTCCTATTTCTCATTTACAAGCTTTGGAGATATTCTGTCAATGCAGAATGCAATACACCTGTTAGTCCTCATATATAGAAATGATTCCTAATTCTCACCGTCTCTTTCCTCAACCTCTCTGTTTTAAATGATCAGACTGTTTTTCTGATGTCTGGCATTGGCTGCGTATAAATTTCTTCCCAGTCAATGTTGGGAAGATTGAAACCAATACCCTTTGGTCCAGACCATAAACTCTGTACCCCATCCACCAACTCGGTTCCTCTCCCTGTACATTGTCTCGGGCTGAACAGTCTGTTAGCAACTTTGCGGCCATAGGGCTTAGGAGCACAATCAGACCATTCAGCCCCTCAAACTTGTTCCCCATTTAATGACGTCATGGCTCATCTGAAGACTCAGCTCATTTTTCTGCCTTTTCCCCATGAACCTTGATTCCCTTACTGATTAAGTATATTTGAAGCTGAGATAGAAAGATTTTTCAAAGACTCAGCCTCAACAGCCCTCAGCAGTAAAAATTCCAAACATTCAATACTCTCCGAGAGAAGACATTCCTCCTCATCTCTGTCTTAAAAGGACAACGCCTTATTCTGAGATTATGCCATCTGGTCCTGGACTTTCCCACGAGGGGAAACAAGCTTTCCACATGTGCCCTGTGAAGTACTCAGAGAATCTTGTATGTTTCAAAAAGTTGCCTCTCATTCTTCTAAATTCCAATGAGTGCAGGCCCAGCCTACTCAATCAATTCCTGTTCTCCCATACACCAGACAGAAATTAGATGGCAAAAACTTCCGACATGAAAATCAGACTATTGATGACTCTTCCCCCATCCACAAATGTTGAAGGGGAGTAAAGTGATTGTAAAGAGGTCAGCCAGGTAGACCTGATAGAAAATGAGTTCCTTGATTGGATTAGGTTGACCAATCAGGGAGCCCTGGCTGACAGATACAAATGGAAGTGTCTCGGATTCTGTTCACTCTGAGGAAGCTGCACCAATGTCAAGTGCTATGCACACGTAAATAAAGGGTGACTTGGTGGTGGGAGACCGGCCTCTGTGAAGTTATTTCAGGGAGGTTCATATTCGTGCCGTGATGGTGTGGTGAAGCTGATGCGTATTCACTGCCACATTCTGTAGATGAAGGATTTAGGAGTTCACTGCCTATGGAGCGGGTCTTGAGATGTTAGGGAATCCTGGTCAAGCTGGAGGCTGGGAGGAGCATTTGACAACTTGAAGCTGTCAGGTACCTGCTCAGATTTTCACATCAAGAATTGTTGCCCATCAACGAAGTTAGATTAGGTAACAATGTGTAACCAGGTAACAAGGTAATACATGCAAACAGGTTTTCTCCATTCACTAACTAACCACTGGTCTTGCCATTAAAATGGTGGAAAATCAGACTTTCTTTTTCTCAAACTCAAGGGCTTAACTCCTTTGATCTTGCTACATTTTTCCAACTGACTCGCCATTGCCCATGTCATTAATGAGCTCAAAAGATTCCACCCTTTGTATTTATCTAATCAAATTCCTTTACCCAATTTAATACCACATTTGGATTAGCCTGGAATCTTCATCTCAAAAGTATGTTTTCTTCTGTCTGATAAGAATGATGATGAAATGCTGACCTTGATTCTTCAGGGGAGAAACATTGGGGTCCCAACAAATTGACTTCTTAGCCAAACCTGACCTGGAAGACTAAACTATTGGAACTTGGTTCATTGCATACTGTCTGTATTTTATTCAATTCTCAGGAGCAAAACATGTGAATGATAGTGTTTTGTTCACTTAAGCAGATGGCATAGAAGTTAGAATAAAAGGTAATGTTTGAGGATGTGAAGCAATGACTGCACACATCCATCAGTCTTGTCTCCACATATTTCTGCTGTTCTTGACAGGTGTTTACCAGTTAGTTTGATTTCTGCCTTTTTTTGATTTTCACTTTAATTTAAACATTGTTTTAGTCACAATATATATTACAGTCGAGGTAAACATGAGGGACTGTGTAATAACCATTCTTCAAAACCTTATGTTGCCTCATAACAGTTCAATGTGTTCACTCCTTTTTTTATTGGCAACATCTGGAAGTTTAAAGCAAACAGCTAGCTTGAATTGTTGAATGTTTCCATATGTCATAAGAATGGCCTCCCATTATTGGCGCCAGCCTTAGACAGTAAAGGTTGTAGGCCTATTCATCACTCCATACTTCATGGTCTGACATGTAACGATGGATTTCGATTTCACCAGAAAGCTCTTTTGTAAATATACTTTAATTTCTGCTGAGCCCTTGGCAAGTTGGCTGTGGAGAATAGTGACAACTCTCTGTTTTTTTCCTGATAACTCATCCTTTAGTATATGCTCCAAGACAATTTGTCTCATTAAGTGTAATAGACTTGTTCCACTGGTAATCTTAAATAATGACCACTGATAGCTGAAGCCAACAATTGCTTCCTGAAGCATCCCCAAAGAATGAAAATGCTCATGACCAATGCACTGGCAATCTTTTAATGTAACCTTGCAAGAAACAGATAGACGCATCAAGCTATATCATTTCTTTGTGTTGATAAATATGAGAGAAAAACAATTTTTTCTTGCAACTGAATATGTGCTATAAGTGTTATATAAAGCAGGTACAATGAAATGCGACTGACCCAGGTTCTTTTTGTTTCACACAGCACCAGGGGTCGTTTTGAAACCCTGTTGGAGTTCATGAACAAATCACATAATCATGCTGTAACGTATAATCAATTCTCTAGTTATTTTCTATGACATCGTCCTGAGGTTAAAGTCTTCATCAGAATAACATTTGCATAATGTTGATTTTGACAACTGTTAACTAAAAATAATTGCCGTTTTCTCAGCTGCTAGTATCTTGCCAATTGTGTGACCTTTTATTGAAAGGTGCATTGTGGGTTTTAGTCCCCGTAGCGTCAATTCATTAAACTCAATTGGGGTGTAATGTTCAATGTCTGAACCATAAATGGCAAAAAGAGAAAATACTGTAGATGCCAAAGTGAAAGGAAAGGTATTTTTGGCCCACTGCCACATTGTCATGACTAAATGATAGGTTGTCACTTCACAGATATTTCCCCGGTCATCTTTTTTTACAGTGCTTTTACAGTGAAGTGAATGTCCTAAATGAACTGGGTAGAAAAAGCAGAGGTCACCACTGCACATTGCTGATGTCAGTCTGTAGTGGAAAGGTCGAATGCCTTAGAAATGGACGTTATGGGTAGTGAAATATGCAAAAGTGTAGTGTCGGGCTTAGCCAATCACACAAGACTTTTTGACAACTGTTTCCAATGGGACTGAGTTGGGTGAAGTCATCATTCAGGAGGTTGGCTTGCTCAGTTGGCTGAGCGTCTGGCTTGAGATTCAGTGTGATGCCAACAACCTGGGTTAAAGGGGCCTTGTGGCACAGTGGTTAAATGCCCTACCTCGTAGCCAAGAGGCCTAGGTTCGAGTCCCAACTGCTCCAGAGGTGTAATAACATTTATTGAATAGACGAAATGCTCTCTGTATGCACATGCAAAATAAGCAGAAAAAGTGGCCTAGTCAGTATTGCGAAGACATTTCATCCCATCCACTCAGATTTACTATGTTTGTTTGGGCAGAATTTCTCTTAGTGGCAGAACCTTCTGTATATGCTCTGTGAACTTTTTGGGGGTGTCAGGAGACAAAGTTATGTTCTTTCTTTGTTTCTCATGTTGTGCAAGAAAAATTAAACATTATAAACTGTTGGAAGGTGTCGCAACATCTGAAGCTCTTGCAATAAAATATGACAATGTTTATGGTAGGATGGACACCAGAGAAAGAGTGGCATTCCTTCATACAGATTCTAATATTGTATGGTGATAAAGAAGGGAGCCTGTCTAGCTTCATTCTTGTAACTGTAGCTAAAATGATAGTCGATCAGACAGGTGATGATACAAAATGCCAATATGTTGATGATTATGAGATTCAATGTACGATGAAGTGTCATTTGTACCACCTCTGTGCCCTCTGAATAGTTTCTTTTTCCTTTTACTTGCACTATGTCCAGGTATATTCCTTAAGTCTGCAGCTGGGTTAGAGGGAGCCCACCCAAGAGTGGAATATGTTGACACTGGCATTTTGGGTGGATGACCCTAGAATCTTTGTACCTTAAAGGACCCAGACCCAATGTCCTGGCCGAATGCAAGTTTCTTGTTTTGAGCTTTGGCAAGGTTAAAAGTCCTAGGCAGAGTGAAGGTGTAGGTGCCAGGCATCTCTGTCGTGTTCTGAGAAGAAATTTTTCAAGTGTTTATATGTGACTTCTCCTCCATTTAGGTGCCTAGTGGCATTACCACCAGAGTAAAGGGCACCAGGGGTGGGATCAAGGTCCCTCATCTCCCTCCTGGATGCTATTGCTGACCAAGGAAGGCTGAAATGATAGAGCGCAGGTCTGTGTTCATCTCTGACAGCTAATATACGTTCTGCTGGACTTGGCTGTCCATGCATTTGGAGTCTGCCCAATGCATTCAAGGCAGACCCAGTACAGTTCGAGGTGGTGTTGATAGACTCCTCCAATGATCCATTTTCTTGACTGTCTCCAACAAACCTCATTTTGACAAAGTTGTTAATGGCTGACAACATAGGGTGTTCTCCTGTCGGCGTCTGAGCAGGTGCCTGGTCTCCAGCAGTGTTAGCAACCCAGGCCATTTCTTCCTCCGTCAGCTCCAGACACATGCCAGTGATGTGCTCATTACAATATGGCCCCTGGCTCTAATCAAGCTAATGTACCCGATGTGGAGTCAGCATCTGATCTGGAGGAGGGTGCACGAGGAAGCCTTTGTCTGAGGCATCCATGTCTTCTTCCTCGCCGATAGTGGAAGAGGTGGTGTTGACTGGACTCTGCAGCACAGAGGGTGTGCGGGTGCCTCTTGTGTTTGCAGAAGGTAAGAGAGGGAATGGGTTGAGCAGGAGGTGTGGACTTTTGAGCATGTCAAGGATGCATTCACAGTGGTGGCTGTTGGGACATGGGATGCTTCGGTATCACCGCGTAGGTGGTCACAATCCTCTTCAGCGAAGTGAAGGAAAGATGTCCTGAGTGAGTGAGTGAGTTGGAAGAGCAGGGAGGGTTAGTAGTCTGGGGGACTGGGGTGAGGTATTGAGGGAAGATATTGAATGTTCCAGTGAGAGTGGTAGAACATTAACCTTGGTGGGAAGTGGATGCAGTGGCAGAGTTACAATGAGAACAAGATAAAATGAGAACATGGTTGCAGTTACCCTTGTGGTGCATGGAAGGTCACAATTTTCTTCCTGCATTACTGAGAGTTCTTCCGGGAGGTGGAAACGGCACTGACTCATCAGGAAACATCAGGCCAGCTCGGTAGGGTCTGGCCATCCTGTAGAAAGAAGCCAACCCTCTCTTTCACTGCCCCATCCAGCAGTACCTCGAGGTTCCTACCTGGAAAGCTGAGTGCCAATTTTCCTCGATTGCCTACCTCCTGTGGTATGCTTTACACACTCAAACTGAGAAGGACAATTCCAGGCTTGCACTGTTTAAGTAGGCTCTCAGCTGGGCCGAGACAGAAGACTCTCAGCAGTGACAGAAGGTCCTGACAGTAATGAACAAAATTCACCGCTGCTGAAAGTGGCACTGTGCAGGAGTGGTGCACACATGAGGAGGTGAGCAACATGAGAACATAAGAAACAGGAGCAGGAATAGGCCATCTGGCCCATCGAGCCTGCTCTGCCATTCAATAAGATCGTAGCTGATCTTTTCATGATCTCAGCTCCACTCACTCACCAGCTCACCATAACCCTTAATTCCTTCACTGTTCAAAAATCTATCTGTCTTTGCCTTAAAAACATTCAATGAGGTAGCCTCAGCTGCTTCACTGTGCAGGGAATTCCACAGATTCGCAACCCTTTGTGAGAAGAAGTTCCTCCTCAACTCAGTCCTAAACTGCTCCCTCTTATTTTGAGGCTATGCCCCCAATTCGAGTTTCACCCACCAGTGGAAACAACTTCCCTGTTTCTATCTTACCTACTCCCTTCATAATTTTGTGTGTTTCTATAAGATCCCAACTCATTCTTCTAAATTCTAATGAGTACAGTCCCAGTCTACTCAATTTCTCAAGTGTCAACCCTCTCAAGCCTGGAGTTAACTTAATGAATCTCCTCTGCATCCCCTCCGGTGCCAGCACATGCTTTCCCAATTAAGGAGACCAAAACTGTACACAGTAGTCCAAGTGTGGCCTCACCAGCACCCTATACGGTTGTAGCTTAATCCCCCTATTTTTAAACTCCAACCCTCTAGCAATGAAGGACAATATTCCACATAGTTGCTGGAGAAAACTTACTTGAGCTCACTGAGATATCCTTATTAAAACATCCCGACATTGATGCAGCCAAAGTTTTAGAAAACTCAGCTCATCTGGATCTGACGCTGTCAGTGACTGTCCAGAATGGAGTTTTCAATCCCCTTGCACCAACATCCCGATATTTGAGTGGCGAATCCAAATAAAAGAAGGAAAAAAAAATCCTGGAAATGGTTTCCTGCTTCCCGCTTACCGATTTTCCCAAGACCATAACAGTGTAGAAATCCATTTTTAAAACAAAAATTCTTCTTTCAGTCTACCTCTCTCCTTTTTAAACCACAGGTTTGCCACCAGATCACCACTTCCTCATTAATATTTGTTTTCTCTTCTGTTCTTTTTGCCCCTGGTGATGTCCTGTTTTGATGGATTGTGGTGCTTCAACTATGCTTCTGAGTGAAAGTGAAGTTCTGTTTCTTTTTTGTATTAACTAAGCTGAAATTGACAGTCAGAGTTACATTTTTGGGGAAAATATGGAGAGAATATGTTTTAGCTATGAATGTCTTATGGAAGCATATAGTCGTCAGATTTCTGAGTTTTGTTTTAAATCAATAATGAGATCCTGGAGCATGACCACTCTACTGGTATCAGTTTTCAGGAATGTCCTCATGAATCATGTGGAAACGGATCGATTACCAACAGTAGAGGAGGAAAAGACCTGGGAGAAGACCTTGGCACCTGCTTGATCAGGGAAACGCATCAATTTCTATTCATGCCATGTAATGTGGATCTTGCGTTTCCATTGTCATCCTGCACTGTGGAGCATTCAAGTTCACTTGTGGATTGCACAGTAAAGTTTCCATTTGTGGACCATGTTTTGATTGGTTCATTTCCAAATGCAGCATTGATTTTCCTAGGGACCCCGTTGTGGGGCAGCCCTCTGGGTGTTCTTATGCTGTTAAGAAATTAACTTAATCCCACCCTGCCCCGATGCTGAGGCAGTTAGTGATGGCATCCATTGTTATGACAACCATTTCCCTCACGCTGTCTGGCTTACATGGACTCTAATTTGTTTTTTAACCGATGAAATCACTAGTATTCACTATTTAAACAGAAATCTTTAGTGCATCATTTGAAGGAAAAAAGTTAATTAGAATCCTTTTAAATTTGTTTCATATTTAATAGTGACATTTATTCTTTCAGGGAACTGTGTGAAAAGTCTCATTTAGAATAGCTATACTGTATTGTTAATGAACTATGAAATATTAAACTGATGAAATAATGAGTGAAAAGGTAGGAAGGGGGCCATTAACCTGATGTTGAAGTACACATTTGCCAAATGGTTGATCAAGTTAAAATTATGATGGTGCATTGGATTATAAGGGGATTGTGTGTGTGCTTGGATTTGGAATGTTTTACAATGACTCTAACAAGAACCTACAAGTATTTGGCTATTCTTTTCATATAACTGATCAACTAAATGTATCAGAAGGCAGCAACATACATAATGAATGCTGGTCTTATCCTCAGAGAAATTGGTTACAGAGTCTTAGTAAGCCTGACAGTGTGAGGGAACTGGGTTAATGAAGCAAAAGATGCCAAATAGTAAAATTACACAGAGTGCAATGGCAGAGCTGATGGGTGTTGAACACAGAGTAGCCTCAGGCTAAAACCTGAGGGTCTGAACTATCTACAGCACTGCATCTCAACCTATTTTCCACTGTGACTCCATTATAATATCTGAAAATTAATGAGTAACCAGGGAGGAACAAAATAAAACAATAGAACAGTATGAGATTGTGACATAGTGGTAACGTCACGGTACTAGTAAGTCAGAGGTCAAGTTTAATTCCCTGAATGTATGGGTTCAAACCCCATCGTGGCTACTGCTGTAGTTTAAATTGTTAATAAATCTTTATTTGGCATTTTATTGTCATTGGTAGTTTGCCATTAACTTCCGATCTCAGAGATAGGGTGAGGAAAAAGATACCAAATCTACCTCAGTTGAAATGGAAATCATGCTGTTGGTGACATGATCACAATGATTAAAATAAAGCATATCTGAAATCAACAATTCTATTAAAATTACCAGTGCCACGTATTAATTACAGAAAACATGAGGAAAGAAAATGCAGTGTTATCAATTCTAGGTTGGATATCAGAGACTTGTATTCTTTAAAGTTCTGTAGTACCACTGGAATCAAACATCAGAGATCTTCCCCACTGTTATTAGACTTATGAATGGAACCATTTATTGTTACTGTTGATCTCTCTCTGCAACTACTCGGCAGCTGTGACTTTGTATCCTGTACTCTGTTCTGTTACCCTGATATGCTTGTACAGTACAAGCTGCTCACAAAACATGTAAGACCACACTTTTCACTGTACTAAGGTACACATGACAGTAACAACTGAAATCAAATCAAATCACTGGTTAAAGGAGATCACTACTCTTTGTGTTGTTGATTTGCTGGCTCTTGAAAGAGCCATTGTTGAAGTGGATGTGAAAATCAGGTTGAGGCTCTCTCTTCGCCGAAGTGACTCACCTGCTGATGTCTTTGAATATGATCATGACTTGGTTGAAGTGGATGATGCACAGGCTGATGTCCTCACCCTATTAGGTGAGCTTCATTGGCTTCCTACAAGGCCAATTTCTGATGATGAAATGAAATGCTGAAAATTATCGACCACTAATCTCTAATTATTCATCAATTTCAAAAGCCTCATCAATTTTTGTGGCGGGAAACAAGCCACTCAACAAAATAACATGTGGTTACAGAAATGATTGTGATCCCTTTTGCTATTTTTTGTGACTCAGATTACCAGTCATTGAGCCCATCCTCAGATTCACTAAGCCTGAGCCACCACAATGCAGTTTCCTGATTCAGTGGGAGTAATTTTGACTTTTTAGGACTGTTTAAACAATATTGCTCATTTTACACTGTTGGCAAAAATCTAAACTGCCAGCAAAACATTTGAACTCATGGTTAGTCTTTGAATGAAGTCATTCAATGAGAAGGTTTTTGAAATAATTCAAATTTATAATTTCAATTAAGTCCTGGATTAATGGAGACAACGATGACTTTTAACCAAATATGAATGTGTATTGTGGAATTAGGTGACTGAACACATTTGTGTACAACAGATAAGTGGAATTACCTCAGCGGAAATTGTATAAAATGGAAGATATATTTTTGGCACAAAAATACCACCATCAAAGGAATGTTAAAATATTTGGACAGCAAGGCTTCAAAAGTACAACCTGATTTAAACTCTAAAACATATGTATGATTTTAAGAAAATTTAAAAAGTGAAGTGTCTCTCTGGGATAATCTGATATGATTTAAATAAATGGATTAGAACTTTCTTTTTCCAACACACAAACAAAGCCTTAGCCTTTATTCTTTGCGATACTCATTTCTTCAGTGTATGAATAAAAAAAAGTTAAACAGCCATTGGTTAGTATAGAATTTGAGTATTGCTGAAAGAAGAAAAACCTGTTTTGTCGAGGCTTTTCACCTTGTAAAATCACAAGGATAATTTATAAGAATTAGAGAAGTAGAAAGGAACAATAACAACTATAAGTAACTGACAATCCTTGCGGTTCAATGTGGTGAACTGGCCTATACTGAAAGCTAAATACTTAACAAAATGATTGACAGCATTCTCTGATAATTTCTCAGGTAAATGCATTGACCAATCAGAGTCAACTTCCCTGGCTCAACGTTTAAACAAAGCTTGGCATTTAACTGTCATTTGATGTTATCTGGGGAATTCTCCATGACAATGCTTCTACCAATCAGATTCCACTTGCCAACTCTCAGTGCATTTGGTCGAGTGACTTTTCACTTCATTTTTGTAATTCTTGCAAATTGACCTGATGTGTGAAAGACAAAAAACCTTGACAAAAACATTTTTTTTCAGCTAGCTATTCAGGCTGAATTATTTCAGATCTAATGTGCAATGCTTCGATCATTACTTATTTCAAATTAATTTCATTTCAGCATATCAAGTACAAGTTTTACTAGAAATCCAGTCCCTAGTCAATGGTTACAAATCCTTCGTTCGACCTACTCAAGACTTCAGGATTTCATTCTATGACATCAGCAACAGTCTTCAGGAGGGATGAGGAGATCCTTGAAAAGCGAAGTACACTACAACTTCAAGGTGAGTGTGATTCCAGGTCAAATGGTGATTTGAGCTGAAAGATGATGCTGCACATTATATAGAATCCCACATTGGACGATCTGTGTTTCTCAAGCCAGATAGACCAGTTAAACAGATTGTGATAGATCAACCTCCGTGAACAGTTGCTGACCCTCCATTTACACCTATCACACACCTGAGCACACAGAAGGAAGTTCTTGGCCCAGTACAATAGGCTATTTAAAACATCTTGTGAAACTGTGCTGTCAGGATTCATCTAAACGTACACTGACCTGACAGCATGGCATCATGTAATTCATTTTGCCTGGGCACAGTTAGTTGAACAGGTGGCTCTGCAGTGAAGCTGCTCATCAGTGGTTAGGTACTGGCAATCCTTCTTTTTGTAGTTCTGAAATATAGTTGTTCAGATCTCCCCATCTCACTATTCCTGAATCCTTTGAAGGTCAGTCTGTGGGAGTTGTCAGCACAAGACCCAGCTGCACTGAGCCTGTTGTGTCACATCAGTCAAAACAACTGAGGGAATGATCCTTTGAATAATAAGCCTTTCAAATCAGTATAGAGATATCTTTGTGAACTATATACATTCATATCAAAACAATAGAAAGTTGTCTTTAATTTGTTAAAAAGTCCTTGTATGATTTAATTTTATTGCATATTTATATAACAGTAAACATAATTCTTATTTCAGACTTCAAATAAATCATTTTATTGTTAATGTTCCATATGTATATTAAGTTAAAATTAATCAGTCAGTTGTGGCAAAATAGAAGAATTGATCATTTAGTTTTGAATATTTATTATTTGAGTATATGAGTTTCCATTCACACTTCACGCGCAGATTAAAATAAACGCTGAACCAACCCCACTTCAGTTGCTTAAACTCTATCAGACATAACATTCATTAATGCCTCAAGTCCTTTGTCATTAATGTTTTAATGATACAGGAACTAGATTTACCATGTTTGTTGAAATGCATATTTTATTTTGTTTTCAAAAATCTGTGAACTTTTCCTAACTGGTCATTCAAAACAATGTGCTTCTTTAAGACAGTATTAATAGGATATGCGTAGGTTCATGGAGTAAGATTGAGAAACACCATTTATTTTGCATTATAGTAAGATGTAACACATCATTAAACTGAGTGCTCATTTTATTTTGCAAATTCTTTCATAAATCACAAGAAAAGAAATAAAGCAGATTAACTTGCGATAAGTTCAGTAACAAAACCTGGTTGATTTATAAGTTATAACACAGCTATAACAGGTTAAAAACACTGAAAACTAAATTATCAAAATATGATCTGATCTCAAATAATTAGCTAAATTGGTATTTTAGTTCATTAATGGGAAGCATTTATTGCACCTTATTGCAAAATGATGAATAATGGCAACATCATAAGAATGTTTTTGAAAACAACATTATGGGAAAATTACCCAATGTTCTTGGAGGCTGTGAAAACTGTTACCATGGAGTTTCCACTCATTTATACCTGCTGCCACTTCTGGTTGGAAGCAGACACAGGTAACAATGATTGTACCATTGGCCAGCCATTTTAGTTTTGCCAAAATAGTATAATCTTGTCATTTATTAACAGATTGTAACTTTAGGGAAGTGATATTAATGCAAATTATGTGCATTCTGCACCACTGTCGAATCCATTGTAGCGCTGATGGGCTCAGATGAGCAGAGATGGCAGGGAGATTGTGCAGAACACAACATGGGCCTAAATTAAATTCAGAAAATTCTGACAGCACTCAGCAGGTTTGGCAGCAAATAAACAGAGTTAACGTTTTAGGTCTGTGACCTTTCATCAAAACCTGTTCAGTTTGACTGCCCTTTGTGTGAAGATACGCTCCCTGATTTCACTCCTGAATCTCAACTGAAGTCTACAACACTAATGGGCATTAGAATTTGAATAATACTGCAGCCTGCACACAAGGATTATTTAATATTTCATAGTAATATCTCATGAGTTTAAAGTCATAAATGCAGGAAATTAATTTGGGATTTGTGTCTATTAATCGTTTTATAATGACATTGTAATTCTAGTTCTTCCTTGTCCCAACATTAAAAAAACATATTCAAACATGCCACAAGGTCACAACCAACAGTTTGTACAAATGCATAGCGCCATCAATGAGAAGCATCATTTACTTCTTGTCCTAACTTATTAACAACGGGTGAAGAACGGCTAGAAAGTGGGAGATAATTGGACCAGGACATGTGATATAATTAAGGTCTCATTTTAAAATTAAGCATTCTGTCTGTAGTTTTATTTGATTATTTGGATATGCATTTTTTAAGCTAACATTATGACAGGTTGGAAAACAGAAGAGTTGATCAGAACAAAGGAGTTCCTCTGCCACATCGACTAAGCTGCTGGGGTCTGCAATCTTGAAATGTTACAGTCTCACGGCTAATGGGTATAATTATGGTGTGAAAGATTTATATAGACATTTTCATAATAGGTATACATATAGGAAATTAAAATGGGGAAAAAATGACACAGAAAATACATGAAAAGGTAAGATTAAAATATTACTATTTGATCTTCAGGGACTTTACATCTAATAATTGGCGAATATAATTGCTTGCTTATTTGTCGTTCTGTTTGATCCCCTCGTTCTTTCATCTTTTGCTTCTCTGCTTTGCCCAATTTTGAGGGCAAAGCTAACAGCATGCTTCCAGACCACATCCAAATCTCAAGCTTAATGCTTGACAGAAATTGGATTTGGAATCCTTTTCAGGGCAAATTGTTAGAATAGAATTCCAGCCTTTGGGCTCAATTGAAGATCCAGGAGCAAATAATTATTCTAATTTTCAGATTTTTTTTCTTGAGTTTCTTATTTCCAAATGTGAAATTTACCATAAATCAGACAGCACCTTAGAAACTGATTACTAACAAAAAAGTTTCAAAGAATGTTGTTTTGTAGTGCAATATTGTATGGTTTGAATAATACAGTTGAAATTAGTTTATTACCAAAACAATAAATCAGTGATTACTGTACCTCCTGTGTGAAATCTGATTATACACGAAAATTATTTAAAATACAAATGGAACCATTAGCTTTATAGATATACTTGTGTTTAGGGGTCAGTGTCTTAAAGTCTCCAGAGTTTTTAAAATGTACCAATTGGTGAGCTTGCCTCCCAAAGTAGCAGCTCATTCAGAGGGTCCTTCTGTCATGTAGCTTAATGCTGACATCTGAGAGTTAGAGTTCAAGGCAAAATGGTCAAGGAGAAGGTGAGGTCAAGAGCTTTCTTCAGACCTAGGCTCCTTAAGAATTGCATAATAATACAAAACACAACTACACATGGTATGTAAGATATACCAGGCTCTAATCTTCCAGTTACAATGAAAAGAGACTATTCTGTACATGTGCATCTCTCCATCTAATCCAATTTCATCTCCTCTATCCATTGATTGATCTAACTAACTTCCTCCACACTCTGCTATTTATGTCTAGCGGGGAGCAGCTCAGTGACAGCATTGCAAAATGGTCCATGGATCTAATGTCCTGACACAACAATGGTCTTCTCAAATCAATGCACTTTGCAGAAATTGGAAGTTGTGGGTATGGCTGGTTTTGTAAATAGGTGTTGCTCATCACAAATTAATGCTAAAGATTTTTAGAGAAACGGTGACATGAGAAAAAGCTTTCTCATGCACTGAGTAGTGAGGATCTGGAATTCACTCCCTAAGTGTATAATAGAAGAAGTTGCAAGGCTCAACTGTGGACTTCAGAGGGGAATAACTATTTGAAAAGGAAAAAGAAATGCTTTAAGGAGAACAGAGGGCAATTTGACTTGTTTTTCAGAGGGCTGAATGGCCTCCTTCTGTGTGGTAACCATTCTATGATTCTGACTCAAGTTGTGCTGAATGAAATTTGAGCTTAAAGTTGTGGAATACTTAGTTTTGGTTTTATCACTTTCAGGTTAGTCATTCCACATATACCAACAACAGATAACAGAAACTCCAGCCTTCAAGTCTAAGTTCACAGAGGCGTAAAATGTTCAGCTCAATAAATATATTAATGGTGAAATTCAAAAATATTAATATGAACATAGAAACAAATTAAGTGTAGCTTCCAATATAGACTTCTAAATGAAATGTATGATAACATTGATATTCAATCCCTTCATTCTGACTGCAAATTGAATGATACGTATGAAGCAGAAAAGTTTTGAGCTATTTAGATTTTTGCGTACAGACAGCTTGTCTTTGTCACATGGTGTTGCAAGTGTCTTTAATAAATAATTAGATTTCTCGGCTGCTGCAGTTCAGTGCAAACTTCAGGCCTGAGTAGAATATAAATCTCTCCATCATTCTCTTTTGAAGAGTCTCTGTTTTCTCTCCAGCTCGTGAGAAGTTATAATAAAACCCTTGCTATGAAGCTGAAGTGAAGGGCCAAGAGCCATTATGCAGGATGCAATCAAAGTTGATAAGAATAAGACAGATTGCAAAATAAAGAGGGAAACGTGGAAGATTTGGTTTGAAAGCTGGAATATAGCGGAGGAAGCAATGACAGGATGGGATGAGATCTGGCATGTGGTGGGGATGCTTGAAGGTGGTACTGTTCCTGTGTTGTCTTTTGTCCTTCTCCGTGGTAGAAGCTATGGGTTTGGAATTTGTTGTTGAAGAGTCTTTGACGAGTTGGTACATTGCAGTGTGTAGATGGTGCACGCCTTGGGGAAGTACAAACATACGAACAAAGAACAAGAGGAGACCATTTGGTCCTTCAAGCCTGCTCCACTATCCAATAAGATCGTAGCTCATCTGGTTTAATCTCTACATCCCTGCATTGGGCTAATAATCCTTCATCTCCTTGGTAATCAAGAATCTAACTCAGCTTTAAAATTATTTATAGATTCTGTATCCATTGCATTTTAAGGCGGGTAATTCCAAAGAATCACAACCGTCTCAGAGAAAAAAATGTATCCCCCCACTTCAGTAAGGAGTTCGACAAGTTACCTTATGGTAGACTGGTTAGCAAGGTTAGATCACATGGAATACAGGGAGAATGAGCCATTTGGATACAGAACTGGCTCAAAGGTAAAAGACAGAGGGTGCTGGTGGAGGATTGCTTTTCAGACTGGAGGCTTGTGACCAGCGGTGTGCCACAAGGTTCGCTGCTGGGTCCACTGTTGTTCTTCGTTCATATTAATGATTTGGATGTGAACATATGAAGTATGGTTAGTAAGTTTGCGGATGACACCAACATTGGAGGTGTAGTGGAAAGCGAAGAAGGTTACCTCAGAGTACAATGGGATCTTGATCAGATAGGCAAATGGGCTGAGGAGTGGCAGATGGATTTTAATTTAGATAAATGTGAGGTGCTGTATTTTGGAAAGGCAAATCCGGACAGGACTTATACACTTAATGGTATGGTCCTGGGGAGTGTTGCTGAACAAACAGACTTTGGAGTGCAGGTTCATAGTTCCTTGAAAGTGGAGTCACAGATAGACAGGATAGTGAAGAAGATGTTCAGTAAGCTTGCCTTTATTGGTCAGTGCATTGAGTACAGGTCATTGGTTAGGCCACTTTTGGAATATTGTGTGCAATTCTGCTCTCCCTGCTATAGGAAGGATGTTGTCAAACTTGAAAGGATGCAGAAAAGATTTACAAGGATGTTGCTAAAGTTGGAGGGTTTGAGCTACAGGGAGAGGCTGAATAGACTGGGGCTATTTTTCCTGGACTGTCAGAGGCTGAGGGGTGACCTTATAGAGGTTTATACTATCATGAGGGGCATGAATATGGTGAATATCTGAGGTCGTTTCCCCAAGAGTGGAGGAGTTCAAAACGAGAGGGCGAAGGTTTATGGTGCGAGGAAGAAGATTTAAAAGGGACTAAAGGACAACTTTTTCACATAGAGGGTCGTGCATGTATGGAACGAGCTGCCAGAGGAAATGCTGGAGGCTGGTACAATAGCAACATTTAAAAGGCAACTGGATAGGTATATGAATAGGAAGGGTTTGAGATGGATATGGGCTAAATGCTGGTAAATGGGACTGGATTTATTTAGGATATCTAGTCATCATGGATGAGTTGGGCCGAAGCATCCATAATGTACAACTCTGTGGACTCTATCTCTGTCTTAAATGGGCAATACTTTATTTTAAAACTATGACTCCTAGTTCTAGATTTTCCCACGAGGGAAAACATCCTTTTGACATCAACCCGATCAAATCCCCTCAGGATCTTATATTTCAACTAAATCGATTCGGACTGTTCTGAACTCCAGAGGATACAGATCTAGCCTGCCTGCCTTTCATCATAATTCGCTCATTCTAAGTATGCTAGTGGTGGCAGGAATGCAAGTTTAACGTCGTAGATGTGGTGCCATTCAAACAGGCTGCTTTGTCCTAGAATGCATCATGTTCCTTGAATTTTTGAAAATGCATTCATGCAGTCAAGCAGTGTTTACTTCACACTCCTAACTTGTGACTTTTGGATGGCAGACAGGCTTAGGAGAGTCAGTTGGTGAGTTACGCACTGCAGGAGTCCCAACTTTTGCTACAGTGTTGTTGGTCCAGTTGATTCTCTTGTTAACCGAGATCTCCAGCAAAGTCTGCGGCTAAGATGATTGGCTGCCAGAACAATTATTCTTTATGCGACATATAGCTGCAACCATTCGAGCATTTTCACCTGACTTTCATTGACTTCAGTTTTGCTGGGACTTCTTGGTGCTGCAAGCTATCAAATGCTACCTTGATGTTAAGGCACTCTCGCTTCACCTCCATATTTCAGCTTTTATTTTAGTTTTGGACAAATTTTGTGATGTGGTCTGGAGCAAAATGCCTTTGGTGGAATTCAAACAGAGCAGTAATGAACAGGTTATTGCTGAGAAATTGTCACTTGATAGCACTAATCAACAATAACGTCACTCTGCTTATGGCTGAGTGTAGACAGATGGGACAATCGTTGGCCAGATTGGATTTGTTCTCCTTTTAGGCAACGGGGCAATTTTCAATTTATCGGTTAGATCCTAGTATTGGAGCTGTAATGTACAAAACATGGCTGGGGGAATGGCTAGTTCTGTAGCACAGGTCTTCAATATCACGGTTAGGATGTTGGCTGGGGCCATAAGCATTTGTTGTATCTTAGGTCTTCTTCTGTTAATTGATGCCTATGCCTCTATGAAACTCAAGTTTTCATGTGCCTTGTTGACCATTTTCTCCACTTGCCCTGTTGCCTTTGATGACTTTTGCACATATGCCTCCAGGTCTCTCTGCTCCTGCACCCCTTTTAGGATTGCAGTTTCCATTTTTGTTTGCTCCTGCGCATTTTTCCAATCCAGTTGAATCACTTTTCGTGTCTCTGCCTTGAACCCCATCCTCCACCAGCTTGACTATATCCTCTTGAAATCCATCACTAAACACCATAACCTTCAGGGTTTTGTGTCATCTGCAAGTTTTAAAATTGTGCCCACGATATTGGATCCCCTACTGATGTATGCTGCTAAGGAACAGCAAGAATAATACTAGCTGTACACAAATAATTGAAATCAATGAGGAATAAAAAAAAAACACCAGGCTAACTTGCTTCCTGCATTACAAGGAAATACTATGGGTTCAATTTGTACAAAAATTGACAAAGCCAATTTGGGGCTTAACCTATATAACCCCCATATCCTACCAGTCTATAATTTAGATGCATGAATCAGATTTCATTTTTTGTTTTTAAGTATGTGTATTACATATATGAGAGCTCATTGCCAGCTCTGTCCTTGTCAGAATTTTACATATTAAAGACAATTTTCCTGTAGAAATATCTGCCTCGGAAACACAGAACTTGTCTTCTGAAGTTTTGGCTGAAATACTGGCTGCTTTCCCGACTCAAGCACATCAATTTCCATTCGCCTTCAAGCTATGTTCAGACTGAATGCGAAACTGCAATCATCTACACTTAACCCCGAGGAAACAAAAAAAAAATCAAATCCAGACCTTGATAAGTTCATCCTGGCATTTCTTATGCCCAATTTCTCAAATCCATGGAAACCATTTTGTATGAAATGCTGTAGCAACATCCCAATTATAAAAGCCTGCTATCAGGCTAGCAATTTGATTCAATTGATCAGCTCTCAGATTGCATTCGTGGCTTGGAAATTCAATTAACTTCTCAGCAATTAGTACAAAGCAGTGTGCACTTTCAGAGCCCTGTGCTAAATGCAAGAGATGATGGAACACACACACACATGCCTCTCCTTCCACAGCCTACTAATAAACTCTATTGTAGAATCCATGCATCAATTTAATTTTCTCTCATAATGCATTTCAGAAATGGACCTTGGTTGCCAAGGGGAAATCAAGAAAATCTCTGGAATGTTTAATTATCTCTACTACTCAGCTTCTGTGTTTGACCAACCATATCCAAGCTTGGGTTGATAATTGACAAATAACATTCACACATCACAATTGCCTCGCAACAGCAGTCTCCAACAAGGAGGAATCTAACCGCCAATTCAATGGTATTACGACCATTGAATTTCCCATCTGATGTCACTGTTGAATGGAAGCTTCACTGGACCAGCCACATAATATGGTAGCTACAAGGGTAGGTGAGAGGCTGGATACCTTGTAGTGGTTGACTGAGCTTTTGACTCATGTCCAGTTTTTGCACTTGTCTTTTGGAAGTTTGTGTGCATATGACCTATACCATTCTTGAACATCAAGTTGTGCCTAAAAATGTGAATTATAGAACACAATATAGCCCCATCCTCATCTTCAATAAATCTACTTAATCGTGAAAACAAATCTCAAGCATTCTTTATAGGAAGGAAAGGCCTTGAGAGTCCTAAACATTCGCATCAAACGCCATGAACTCTTGTGGCATCAGGTCAAACATGGGCAAGGCAACTTTCTGCTGATGTCACATTATGGCTTCCTGTCAGCTGACCAACCAGTGCTCAACCATTTTGAACATTAATTAAAAGAAGCACTGAGAGTGACAAGGGCGCAGAATGTGTTCTGATTCAGGAATTTCAATTGCCAAAAGTACCTGGTAGCACTAGTATTGACTGAGCTGGTCAAGTAAAAAAAACATAGCAGTTAACTGTGTCTGGGTCAGGTTGTGAAGGAACCGACAAGTGTGATATATCTACTTGACTTTCTCCTCTGCAGACTACCTGTAGTGTAGATGCAGCTGTCCAAGACGGTATTGGTAGGAGTTACCACTACCCAGACCTTGTACAGCTAAGTCACACCTTCACATTGAGGACAACCTCACAATGTTGTAAGCACAAACAAATCCAGCAACTCAAGACTGGGCACTCGTGTGGTACCATGGGCCAACGGCAAAGTAGAATTGTACGCAAATACAATATGTAACCTCATGGTCCTGCATAGTATCCCTCACCCTTTACCACCAAACCAGTGGAACCGCCTTGTTTCAATAGAAAATGCAGGATAGTTTGCGAGGAGCAGCACCAAAGCATACCTATAATGAAGTATCAACCCTAGTGAAGCTACGACACAAGAGTACTTCACTACTAAACAGTGCATGTGATAGACAGGCTAAGTGATTCTATAACTTGTGGAGCAGATCTACACTCTGGAGTGCTGCCGCATCAGCCACAAATAATTGTAGACAATTAAAGAACCAACAGGATGAAAAACCTCCACAAATACCACTGTCATCAATGTTGACAGGGTTGAACACATCATGTAATAAAAAGCCAAAGCATCTTCAACTATCTTCAGCCAGGAGTGTTCAGTGAATGAGCCATCACAGCGTCCTCCAGAGGTGTCCAGCTTCACAGATGCCAGTTTTCAGCTAATTGGATTTAATCAGCATGATATCAAGATGAGTGAAGTCGGTGGACACTGGAAAAGCTATGTGGCAATATTCCAGTGATATCACTGAAGATTTATGCTCCAGAATTGGCATATCCCTAGCCAAACTGTTCCAGTATCGGTACAATGCTGGCATCTACTCAGCAACATGCAAAATCTTTCAAGAGTAGGGTAAGTCCAAACCAGAAAGTTACAGTCCCATTGGTCTAATAGCTATCATCAGCCAAATGATGGAAGAAGCCATTGACATTATTGCCAAACAGGATTTACCCAGTAATAACCACTGACACTCAGTTTGAATTGTGCCAAGGCCACTCAGAAAATGACCCCATTATAACCTTGTTCCAAACAAGGACAGATGAACTTAACATGAGCTGAGGTGAGAATGCAGAATTTAACTGAGTATGGCATCAATAAGTCAGAGCAAACTGGAGCCAATGGGTATCGGGGCAATCTCTCTCCATTCATTATAGCCATAGCTGATGTGGAAGATGGTTGTTGTTTTGGAGGTCAATCATTTCAGTTCTGGGATATCACGACTTGAGTCCCTCAGGATCTGTGTCCCAGGCCCAGCCATTTTTAGCTGCTTCACCGATTACCTTCCATCAGAAGGTTAGAAGTGGGGATGGTGTTCTAATGATTGTACAATTTTCAACATCATTCATGACTCCTCAGACACTGAAGCAGTCCACGTGCATATACAGTGAGACCTAGACAGCATATAGGTTTGGGCTGACAAGTGGCAAGTACCATTTGTGTCTCACCACTGTGTCACCATCACATAAGAGTGTCAGATAATGAGCATCTCCAACAAGAGAGAATGTAGCCATCTCTTCTTGTGTGCAACAGCACTACCATCACTGAATCCCCCCTTATCTATGCCAGAAACTGAACTCAACCGGCCACGTGGCTACAAGACCAAATCAGAGACAAAGAATCCTGCAGTGAGTAACTCACCTCATGACTCCCCAATGCCTCTTTACCATCTACAAGCCAGCAGTGTCAGTAGTCTGCTTGCCTATATGAGTACAGCTTATCTTCAATAGTCAAGAAGTTTCACACCATTCAGGACAAAGCAACCTGCTTTAAGGTGTTATCCACGACCTTAAACATTCTTTTCCTCCACCACTGATGCACTATGACAGCAGTGTGTACCATCACCATATGATTAGGGAGAGTCAGCATGGTTTTGTGTGAGGGACATCATGTATTACAAACCTGATTGAATTTTTGCAGGAAGTAACCAAGAGGAATGAAGAGGGCAGAGTGGTAGACATTGTTTACTTAGACTTTAGTAAAGTCTTAGACGAGATTCTGCATGATGTGGAGGTGCCGGTGTTGGACTGGGGTGGACAAGGCCATAAATCACGTGACACCAGCTTATAGTCGAATAGGTTTATTTGAAAACACAACCTTTTGGAGCTTGGCTGTTGAACTGTAACCTGATGTCACGTGATTTCTAATAAGGTTCTGCATAGTAGACTAATTAGTAAAGTTAGATCACATAGAATTCAGGGTGAGCTTGCGGATTGGATACAAAAAGTGGCTTAACGGCAGGAGACAGAGAGTGATGGTGGAAAGCTGTTATTTGGACTGGAGACCAGTGACCAGTGGTGTTCCACAGGGATCAGTGCTAGATCCACTTTTGTTTGTCATTTATATGAATGATTTAGATGAGAATACAGAGGGCATGGTTAGTAAGTTTGCAGATGACATCAAGATTGGTGGTATAGTGGACAGTAAAGAAGTTTATTGAAGTTTACAAAGAGATCTTGATCAGTTGGGTTAATGGACTAAAGAGTAGCAGATGGAGTTAAATTTGGATAAATGCGAGATATTGCACTTTGGTGAAACAAACTAGGGGAGGATTATACAATTAAAATTAGGGCTTTGGGTAGTGTTCTATAACACAGAGACCTAGGGGTTCAGGTACACAATTCTTTGAATTTTGCCACACATACAGATAGGTTGGTTAAGAAGGCATTTAGCATGCTTACCTTCATTGCTTAGGCCTTTGAGTATAGGAGTTGGGATGTTATGTTGAGGCTGTACAGGACATAAGTGAACTCTCTTCTGGAGTACTGTGTCCATTTCTGGTCTCCCTGTTATAGGAAGGAAAGTATCAAGCTGGAGAGGGTTCAGAAGAGATTTACCAGGATGTTGTCAGGAATGGAGGTTTTGAGTTACAAGGAGAGGCTGGATAGGTTGGGACATTTCTTTACTAGAGCGTAGGAGTTTCAAGGGTGACTTTATAGAGGTTTATAAAATCACAAGGAGTGTAGATAAGGTGGATGGCAGATGTCTTTTCCCTGGGGTCGGTGATTTCAAGACTAGGGGACATATTTTTAAGGTGAGAGGAGAAAAATTTAAAAAAGAATGAGGGGTAATTTCTTTTACATAGAGTGGCTCATGTGTGGAATTAACTTCCAGAGGAAGTTGTGGATGCAGGTACTGTTACAACTTTGAAAAGACATTTAGTTAAGTGCATGAATAAGAAATGTTTGGAGGTGGAAAGGCCAAGTGCAGGCAGTTGGGATTTGTTTAGTTTGGAATTATGTTTGGCATAGGCCGAAGGGTCTGTTTCAGTGCTGTATGATTCTGTGACTATGACTCAATGTACTGTGCAATGTATTGTGGATCATTTGACACTGCCTTCCATACCTCCAACTTTTAATACATTGAAGTGCAGAAGATACATGAAAGCACCACCATCTGCAAGTTTCTCTCCACATCACAAACCATCCTGACTTGGAACTATGCCTATTTCTTCAGTGTTGCTGGATGAGAATCCTGGAACTCCCTTCCTAACAGCAATATGGGTGTACTTACATGCCAAAGACTGTAGTGTTTCAACAAGGCAGCTCACCACTACCTTCTCCAAGAGAATTAGTGTTGGATAATAAATATTGGCTTCTCCAATGATGCCCACATCCTATGAATGAATAAATAAATAAATGAAATGTTCTTTTGGACTGTTCTCTTGCTTTACAAACTGACATTTGTTTTTCATTGGTCAAGAATGCAATGGAGTAGGGCACAGCATAGAGTCGTAGAGTTATACTGCATGGAAACAGATCCTTTGGTCCAACTGGTCTGTGCTGACCAGATATGCTAAACTAATGTAGTCCCATTTGCCAACATTTTGCCCCTATCCCTCTAAACTCTTCATATTCACATATCCATCCAGATGCCTTTTAAATGTTACAATTGTACCCATCTCTACCACTTCCTCTGGCAGCTTATTCCATACACGCACGACCCTCTGCATGAAAAATTTCTCCCACTGGTCCCTTTTAAATCTTTCTCTTCTCATCTTAAACCTATCCCCTCTAGTTTTGGACTCCTCTACCCTAGGAAAAAGACCTTGGCTGTTCACCCTATTCATGCCCCTCCTGATTTTATAAACCTCTTAAGGTCACCCCTCAGCCTCTGACATTCCAGGGAAAATAGCCCCAGCCTATTCAGCTCTCCCTATAGCTCAAACACTCCAATCCTGGCAACATACTTGCACATCTTTTCTGAACTCTTTCAAATTTAACAACATCCTTCTTATAGCATGGAGACCAGAACTAAATGCGGTATTCCAAAAGTGGCCTCACCAAGATTATCCTTAGCATGCATTCCTACAAATGGCTACCCATCTTGATGTTTCATTATCTGTTTTCTCATGGAATTCTCGCACTCCAATGTTGCTAGATCATGTGGTTGTTTACTAACAGAAATACTATTCATCACTATTGAAAGTCTTGACTCACACTTTCTTAGTTATTTCCCAACTTTTAAAGTCCCGCTCTTGAGTTGCTGAATATTTGTTCTCTTGATTTCCTTCAAGCTCCTCTCTTTTGGTAATTCAAAGTCCCTCCACTTGATTTCCTAGTTGTACCTCTCCCAGGGTCTCTGGAAAGCCTTTTGCCAGAAACTTTTGAAGGTCCTCCATCTGAGCCTCTGAAAGTGCCTTTCACTGGAGCCTTGAATGTCTGTGTCCCTCAGTCCCATAAGAGTTTGTTTGCCCATTTTGTGGGCAAGACCATAGGAGATTTTTTTTATATATGTAAAATCTGCTCAATGGACAATAATACAATTATGATCCAGCATTATTTGCTTCTCTCTTTTTTCAAATACAGTGACACTAAAATTGAAACCAGTTTGAGACTTTATGAGACTCTGTGCATTAGGAGATTGTTGACAAGGATAACAGTTTGGATCCTAGACCTGCTATTTTTTGGTTGTCCTTGACAACTGTAGCTAATATCGCAGTAGCAGACTCTGTCAGAAGAGAATTAATGAAATGGTCTTTTTTTTTCAAAACGGTCTAATAGATCGTGTTCCTGATTTTTGCTGTGTAGGACATTTCTGTACCTTTTCTTCCATGTCTGTAACAAGCATTTTAATGTTGCACTCTGGGGCTACCAAACCACGTTATTTCTTGCACCTGGTTTGTTATTCTTGGTGTTGGAATTTTTAAATGTCCTGTTAAATATGTATTTCCCAAGGAATTCTGCCTCTGTTTTAAGTGATTTGTGAATGTGATTTGTCTGAGAGAGGCTTCATTGTTTGACTGAAATGGTGCAAAAGTGATCTCTAGTACCTTCTTTTCAGAGCACACAAATGCAAATTGGCATTTTTTAAAGTTAATTTTCGTTTTGGCTTTGTATTTTTAATATGGGAAGCCATGCAGCCTGTTGATAGATATTTCATGTGTAGGTTGGTTTAGGTTGGTATTAACTAATACAAAAATCTTTTGATGAATATGGCTTTTGAGTAGCAGGACCAATGCTTACAGATTACACAGAATGGGAATGGTAGAAGCAAATTTTGCTGAAATACTCTGGTTGTTATAAATGACACCTGATAGACTGGAAAAGGAAAGTCACATTACCAACAGGTTTTAGTTAAAGATAGTTAATTGCTTTATATACTTGAACTGAAATACAATGGAGTGTTCAGAAATATACTGTTTTCATTTTGTAATTTTGTTAATTACTTTCCTTTGGTACGTTGGTCCAATCACTCTAGCTGATCCCAGGAAGTGATGGAAATGATAGTGTATAACTTGGAGGGAACCTGACAAACTGATGTTGTCCCCATGCGTTTGCTGCCTTTGTCCTTCTTTGTGGTAGGGGTCATGAGTCTGGAAGGTTTATTATGGTGAAAAATCCAAATGATGATGTGACACCAGTAGAGCAGAGATCAGACTAGAAAGCAGCATGTAAAGAGAGAGTAGTCTTAGACACTACACTAGTGAACTTTATTCAGTAACCTGTAATGTATAGTGTAGATAAGGATTGTTACAATACTGAAGAGAATGAGGCAGCTTTACATTAAGGTAACAAGGCAGCAGCCTCTAAGAATGTATGTGTAGATGCTTACAGCCCAGAGATGCTTGGAGAATTATCTAACTGTGCTGTTAATGAGGTTAGCATAAAGCATGGTGGCAGCAAGGGATGTCTCCTGAAGTCAAATCACAATCTGTGAGGTGCAGGAGTAAAACAGACAGATTCCAAAGGCCAGGACAGAACCTTGGAAGACTGCAAATGTGAGGCAGCAGAGCGGAAAGATTATAAGGTGTTGGAAAGAACCTTGGAAGACTTTGAAGACTCAGGAATACACATTGGGAAGATACCTAAGAACAATCAAACTTGACTGGAAGGCTTTCAATAAAAGACGGAATAAATTTAAGCAATTACCCAGATCAGTATGACTCAGTGGTTGATCAGGATGGTAGTTCCAATAGAGACATTGCCATTGCCACAACAATTTGAAAATGCAGAGGGTCCAGAACAAGGTCAGAAATGCTCTGCTAGTAGCAGTTTCAGCATTGGAGAACTGCATCAAGTTTACATGCAAAGGCACAGAGACACCAAATCAACACAATCTTGTGTGCTGTAGGTCCTCTAGCAGATGACAATTTGGTCAGAGAAGAGTATTAGAAAGTATTTTCAGATTTTGAAGCATTCATTAAGGTAGCAACATATACTTCAGCCCAAAAAGGAAAACGAGTCACAGTTTAATTCTTGATACAGCAATTTATTGAATCAAATATTTAATTGATTATGTCATTTGGTATGATGGGAAACTTAAGAGATTGTTTAATTAGAAATTGCATCGCAGTTTCTTTAAGGGACAAAAGCCTATCAGATTTCCCTTAATCTAAGGAGGACTTAACATTGAAAAAAGCAATTCAGTATACTTGTTAACTGGAAATTAGGGCCCAAAATCAGTCTAGTCTTTGAGGAACTGCCAGGGTATCCTCTCACAAGGTTGGATGTGTCGGGCACAAGATGGCATTGTCCCCTTCACCAAACTGTACCTAAAAACCCAAGGCTGAGAGCTTGAAAGTCAGTATGGTGGCCAATCATTTGAAAAGAAAAAGAAAATTTTAACCCTGTCATGTCACATGTTTGTCATCCAAAAATCAAGTGCCAACAAAACCGTTAATTTCCTCACAATTTCCAGAAGGCAATGGGAGAGGCAAGCAATGCCCAACCTCTGCCCAAAGCAGCAAGAAGTTACAGAGAGTTGTGAATGCAGCCCAGACCATCACAAATACCAGCCTTCCTTCCAATGACTTCATCTATGCTTTCCTTTGCCTTGGAAAGGCAGCTAACATAATTAACATAACTTTTCTGAAGAAGGGTCCCGATCCGAAACTTCAACTTTCCAGCTTCCTCTGATGCTGCTTGGCCTGCTGTGTTCCTCCAGCTCCACACTGCGTTATCTATAACATAATCATAGACCCCTTCCACCCTGGTTATTCTCTCTTCCAACTTCTTTTGTCGGGCTGAAGACACAAAAGTTTAAAAGCACATGCCAACAGATTTAAGAACAGCTGCTTTTGTGCTGGTATTAGACTTTTGAATGGGGTCCTCATTTTTAGAGTTAATCTTTCTCTGCATCCTTTCTGCAGCTGTAAACACTATATTTTGCATTCTGTTCTATTACCCTGTGGTACTTATGAAAGGAATGATTTGTCTGGTTAGCACGCAAAACAATAATAAATCAAGCCAAATCAATGTGTTTATTTGATTTCAAAGGTAAAATGCTTTCCATACTGGTCGGTGTATTTAAAATAGACTGAAGGATCAACACTTCATTCAATCGCAGTGGAATCAGTAATTAGAGCACCAAAAGTGTTGGCTAGCAGGCCTTCATTTGTGATTGGGGAATTCAGAGGTAGGTATCAATTGAGTAACACATTCCCTACTTCATTGTCAGTCAAATGGAGAAACAGAGAATGTCCTTAAAAAGTGACTTACACAAAAGACTAGGAATTAGTATAATTCAGTCGCAGAGCAATACCATTATGTAGTGGATACTCACCAGCTAAAGTACTAATGGCAAGGAGATTGAAAGCAGACATACCAGTAATTACAGTACAATATCAAGCCAAATGTGACATCTCACTACCAAGAGAAGCCTAAAGAGGTATTGGGGGTTGTATATTCGTATAGAAAGGCAATTGGCTCATAGGGAGGACACAGCAAGTAGGGATAAAGTGTTCTTTTTCAGGTTGGTGACTTGTGGGGGTTCTGCAGGAATCAGTGCTTGGACGGCAACTGTTTATAACTTACATTCATGCCTTGGAGGAAGGAAGTGAATGCACTGTAGCCAAATTTGAGGATGACACAAAAAGATGTGAAAACACAGGCTGCGTGAGGGATACTGTTTATAGAGAGATATAGATAGGTTAAGTAAATGGGGAAAAAGTTGGAAAATGGAGTATAATATGGGAAAATGTGAAATTGTACGTTTTTGTAAGTTGGAGCAAAATAATAGAATATTATTTAAACGGAGGAACACTGCAGGAAGCTATAACTTAAAGGCACTTAGAGGTACTTGTAGATGAAAAACAAAAAGCTGGCATAAAACAAAGCAAAGATCTGAGACACAAACAGAAATTACTGGTGAAGCTCAGCAGGTCTGACAGCATCTGTTAGGAAAAAGCAGAGTTAATGTTTTGAGTCCAGTGACTCTTCATCAGAACTGACTCAAAACATTAACTCTGCTTTCTGCCCACAGATGCTGCCAGACCTACTGAGTTTTGACAGGAATCTAGCACACAGCTACAGCAGGTAAGTAGGAAGGCTAATAGGAATGTCGGCCTTTATTTCAAGGGGATTGAAGTATAATAGTAAGGAAGTCTTATTGCAATTGTATAAAATACTGGTGAGACCACGTCTGGAATATTGTGATCAGTTTTGGTCCCCTTATTTAAGGAAAGATATCATTTTATTGGAAGTGGTTTGGAGAAGTTTTACTGAGATGATCCCTCGTATGAAGGGATTGTCTTATGAGCAAAGGCTAAACAGATTGGAAATCTACTCACTGGAGTCTAGAAGAATGAGAGGTGATCTCATTGAAATACATAGGATTCCATAGAATCCCTACAGTGTGGACACAGGACATTTGGCCCAACAACCCTCTGAAAGCATCCCACCCAGACTCACCCACCGATCCTATCCCTGTAACTCTGCATTTTCCATGGCTAATCCACCAAACCTACGCATCCCTGGTCACTGTGGGCAATTTAGCATGGCCTATTCACCTAACCTGCGCATCTTTGGACCTTGGGAGGAAACCGGAGCACCCAGAGAAAACGCTTGAAGACACGGGGAGAATGTGCAAAGTCCACACAGTCGCCCGGGGCTGGAGTTGAACCCGGGGGTCCCTGGTGCTGTGAGGCAGCAATGCTAACCACTGATTCTTAAGGGGCTTAACAGGGTAAATGCTAATAGAGTGTTTCCCCTCATCGGAGAGTCTGGGACCAGAGGGCATAGTTTAAAAATAAAGTTATGCCAATTTATGACTGAGATAAGGAGGAATTTCTTCTCTGAGCGTTACAGGTGTTTGGAAGTCCTTGCCATAGAGACCTGTGGGGGCAGAGTCCTTGAGTTTATTTAAGGCTGAGATAGATTCTTTGTCAGTAGAGGAATCAAGGGGTATGGGAAAAGGGTAGGAAAGTGGATGCGAGGATTGTCGGAACAGCCATGATACCATTGAATAGCAGAACAGGCTCAGAGAGCCAAATGGCTTACTCATGTTCCTTTCTCTTATGGTCTTAAATGCATAAACACCATAGAAAAAAACAGCAGAAGTGACACAAAGCAAATGCACCATCAACTTTAAAACCAGATCATAAAGTCTGGTTAAAGGACAGAAAATCAAAGACAACAGTTATTGAAGGAATAGATTAACCAACTTTATATAATTTCAGACAACTGGAAGAAATATTCAGAAAAAAAAAACATGAAGGCGTTCGTCTTATTTGAGAGAAGTAGTGATACCAAGTACGATTATCATAGAATGTGGGACAGATATATTGAATCTGCACTAATACTGTACAGTTCCAGGGATCATAGAAAGTCATCACCCTTTGGAAATCAAGGAAAGCAGATTAGGACCTCCAGTCACCGTTCCAGATTCTCTCAACTGAGAGATTCGGATGTTGATAAGGCGGAGATGGTAACAATGATTTTAGAGATAACAAGGACAATGCAAACAATCAAAAGTAATTGTTGGAATTACATGAACTAAAGAAGGGAGAAACCTGTGGGGAGAAGTAGTATGATGAAATACACGAATGATAGTAATGTATTGATGCTAATAACGTGAGCACAATGATCCTCTTGGTAGAAATATGGATAAAAAAGAAGTTTTAAACACTGCACCAATAAACTGTATTCAGTAATGTGTAGATATAAATAAGAAAGGTTATAGTACAGGAGGAGAGGAAATGAATTCCTCAAAGATAAAAAGCCAGCATTCCCTAAGAGCGTATCTATGGATATGCACAACCCAGAGTTACAAAGAGATTTTACCTATGTTAATAGCATGAAGCATCGAATAAAGCAGAGGAACTGTTGAAGTTTTCTGATGAAGGGTTTAGGCCTGAAACGTCAAGTTTTCCTGCTCCTATGATGCTGCTTGACCTGCTGTGTTCATCCAGCCCCATGCTTGTTATCTCGGATTCTCCAGCATCTGCAGTACCTTTTATCTCTGAACTGTTGAAGTAGGCTTGCATCAGAACATATGATTTTTCAATTGGCTAATTTGTTTTGAATCTTTATACCTCTTTACTGACAGCTTAAATTGTTTTCTCTTAATGCCTTTGTTATTTATGACATCTTTAGCTAAACTTAATAACTAGTTTCTTGTATAATTTTTATTTGGCAAGGCACTGTCATCCATGACTACCAATGTTAATAAACTCAACATGTCAAATTTGTAGTCAAAGGACAGCCATTTCATCTTAATATTAAATACCCAATTATTTATGTTGTTCAGTCGACACTTTCAATTTCAACAGTGACTATTCCAGTTAATTCCAATTATGTTAAGTGTCCTTTATGGTGTTTGACCTGGAATCAATTCCAGTCACCTCTTTTCTACAAAATGCCTGTTTCCAGTTCCTCAATCTCTATTTCCAAGATCAGCAACATATGTTTCTTGAAATGGCCAGAAATTGAATAACTGAGTAATTGAAAAATATGATGGAAAAGTCAAACTAATTGGCTTTCTCTGCTACATGCATTTAGCTCAGATATGTCAAATAGATTTGGAGTGCTAATAAAGATTAACATAGTACTTCCAATTTGTTATAACTCTGTACATAATTCTTACACTAAATTTTAACTAACTGCTCATAACCCTTTTGCAATTTGCCTTCAGATGTTTTACTCCATTAGGTGCACTATACAATTGCAAATTGCTTTAACACCCCATGCAGCGTCATAATGGTAAATGAATTTTTTTGCTTTTATGATGCAATGAGAATGAGTTTTGGTAAATGGACAAATTTTATTTCTGTTGAAGAAAAGAAGTAATGAAAGTCGGCTGGTGTGTAAATCAGACTGTTAAAGTGGGTAGTATATTATTCTATTGATGATCTGTATTTGCATATTTTCTCCCGACTCTGAAATGTGAAAAATCATCCTGATAATTGGGAATGGTGGCACTCATAATCTGTGGTGTGGTATATTTGGCTAAGTCTGTCCTTCTCTCAGGGTGGGTTATGTTATCGTTGTGTCTTACAGAAATATTTGAGATGCTCTGGGTAGATTCACTACAACTAATCCTTCTAAGTTATTGTCATTACATACGGAAGATGCCCACAGAAAATCTTTGGTAGAAGATAAATGTTATCGTTCTATTATGTAGTACTAAATTGCTACTTACATTATATTAGAGCTACATGATAATCTTTTATGAGAGGAAGTACACATTAATGTTAATTACGTAGACTAAGCACTAGAACAACAATTTAGAAAAGCAAAATGCTGCTGGAAATCCAAATTAGGCACAGAAAATGCTAGAGAAACTCAGTAGGTGGGGCAGTATCTGTGGATAGAGAAACAGAGTTAATGTTTTGGTTTGAATATGACTGAAAAAGAGTCACAATGGACCCAAAACATTGACAGCTTCTCTCTCTGGAGATGCTGCCAGGCAGGCTGAGTTTCTTCAGTGTTTTTTGTCTCATTGAGAAATACCCAATTGGTACAGGCTGGCAAAGACTAATTAGCTCCTCCCAGGAAGAGTCTCTAATTAAACAACCCCTTCAAGTACTAGCTGTCTTATCCGAAGTCAACATTGAAATGAGCATTGTAATGACCCATGAAACAAAAGCAACGATAGGTTACTGTGCAGGAGTTTAATACTGAAAGTTTAGCCTGTTACTGCAAATCAAAGAAACCACAAACTAAGTGGAATTTCTGGCAAAGTGTGTAATCTTGTAAACTTATTGAACTATGCTTCAAGCAGTCTGCAATAAATGGCAGGGAATGGAAAACAGAATCCATGGCCTATGTGATGGTATCATTCCCCAAAACACTTTTGTATTTCACAGTGATTGATGGAATGATTATATAACAAGTGGGTTTCTTTGCAGTGAATGAAAGCCAAAATGGAAAAATTGTCCACACACACAAAAAGGACTGATCATGATTTCACATTCCACTTTTTATCCTGCAACATAGTTTAGCTCCATCAGCCTCTTGGTCTGCATGTCACGTTCTCCATGTGACAAACATACAGCAAGCCAGGAAAAGCTGGGAGAATTGTGATACTCCTGAAGAAAACCTGGCTTCACTTATCAACCAACTCCTCTTCTCTGCTCAGTTGGAGTGCTGCAGCCAGCCCCTGGTTGGCTACTGTTGATGCTGCTCTTTTCTTTTCCTTCCTCCACATGCCGCAAGAACGAGAGTCAAAGCATCCCGGCTTCTCCTGGGTGAATAAACAAAATAAAAGACGGAAAAGGAACAACGTCAAAAGTGGCAAAGTGCTTCAGTTTCATCTCAAAAAGGACCCGAGTGTTCCATCGAAGCTTTGCTTACACAGACAGCAGGATAAAGGAACCCATAGTTTTAACTCGGGGGTTTCAGGTTCTTGTATCATAGGATCCTAATTTGCATGCCACTCATAAGGCTTTCGCATGCCCCACCGTGAGGCTTGGCCAATTTGAAAGTGCACATTGTGAAAGTGGCAGTGGGCAGGTAGAAGCAACAACGGGCCAGTAATAACAATGCCCCCTGCCCAAACTCTTCCCCTGTTTTCAACTGGCAGGGAATGGGTACTTCCACAACTAGCTCTTTGGCTCCTCAGTGGCCTTCTTATGCAATCGTGAGCTAGTGTGAAGGAAGTACTTGCTATTGCTGGGAGTTTCTGGCATCCCTGCTACTAATACAATATTCAAAGCTTAGCTGCAACCCACATCAGACTTTGCATGCCAGGAGCTGCCGCTCGCATTAAGGTAATTGGCTGCGGCCAGAAAGCAAAGCTCCATCCTGCTTCACGGACAGGGAGCTCAGGTGCTAATGGACAGGGAAGGTTGAGATCAAGACCGACTTTTTGCTGACTGTCAAAGGAGGCCATGCCATAACATCTGGCAAACCTGGGCACAGCTAGTGTCCCAGCTTGAAAGGAGTGCCAACATTGCAGGAAGATGTTCAATGATATTCTGTGCTCTGCAAGGGTAAGTGCCACCATCTTCTCTGTTACGTCACACTCACAGGGCTACTACTCACTCTGACACTTTCACGGTGCACAACTCTTAACCAAGGATCATGGACTGCACCACTCACATCTGCATTCATCTTGACCAACTCAATGGCTCCGACCCACCACATCCTCCCAAACTACTTACTTACCCGTCCTGACCTCTGTGCTTCCTTCTTAGTCTCTGGGGACACGTCACCACCTTCTATGCTCACGCATCACCAATTACTGCTCCTCTATCCACTTTCAGCATGCTCAATCCCTCTTTTCGTCTGACTTTAGGAAAAATTAATGTCTCCACAGCATCGGACTGATCTACCAATAATCCCTGAATTAGGTGCTTTTGACCTGCAGGCGCTATCCCTGGACAGTATGGAAATGGATCCCTAGATTATGGTAGGACCTGGCTATCTGTGGCTAGCCCCCTGGACTGGAATTGGGCAAGGGCTTTGGCTGATTCTGGTTGTAGCCCTGACTCACTGTGGCTTTCCCTTCACTAACTGACAACTAATTGCCTTCGACATTTGGAGATGGTTATTTGCTTGAAGCACAATGCAGTGTGTTTGCTACTTAAGCTGCTGGCACGTGCTGCAGGGGTGACCAAGCACAGTGCCACTCAGTGACATATCCACCCCTTTGACTGTTCCATGCTTCACATTTCCTTTCCTACTTTCTGTCTGCCCCAAGCTAAGAGCCTTAAGATTTGTGGGCGCTGATGGTGCAGTGTTAGGTTCTCTACCTCTGAGATAGGAGACCTGGGTCCAAGTCCCATTTGCTCCAGAGATGTACGATAACAGGTTGATTAGAAAATATCAAATATATGACATGTCCTGTGGAGATTTTTGTTTATTCATTCATAGGATGTGAATGCAAATGGCTGGGCTGGTATTTATTGCCCATTGCTTGTTACCCTAGAACTAGATGGTTTTCTAGGCCATTTCAGAGGGCAGTTAAGGGACAACTATATTGCTGTGGACCTGGAGTCCCATGTAGGTCAGACCAGGTAAAGATAACAGATTTCCTTCCCTAAAGGACATTGGTGAATGAGATGTCAATTGACAGTAGTTTCATGGTCCGAAGGTGATATTTGACAGCCTGGATCACAAGTGTCACTTGGCCATGTTATGACATGATGTTATGACATCATGAGTTTAGTGAGGCTGATGCTTGTCTTGGGGCTTCCGGACCCAGACAGGTTGTGTTGCTGCTGTAGATGTCTGAGCAGCCTGGTGCTGTAATCCACCACCTATGGAACAAATTGTCACACATTATGGTTATCATATTTGCACAACTGTCTCCAGGAGAGACACTGACATCGCCAAGGTGGATTCCAATGATTCAACATGAATTGAGACCTGGATCTGACTGCTGATTGACCAACGAGAGTCCAGACCTGAGGCCATCAGTTAGAATATGCAGACACAACATATTACCCTGAAATTCGTAAAGGCTCTTTCTGTTGTTCTGTCTAAATAGAGCTTTGCAAGGTCTCTCTTGCTGCATCTCTCCCTGAGGAGGACACACAGGTTTGGCTCCTTTTTCTTTGTCACCCTCCTTGTTCAGATTCCTTACTTTTTCCCAGTCATAGAGGAATACAGCATGGAAACAGGCCATTCGGCACAAACTGGTCCATGCTGACCATGGTGCCCACTCAGCTAGTTCCAATTGCCCTCATTTGGTCCTTGGGTTCTGTAAACCCTTCTCATCCATGTACCTATCAAAATGTTTTTTAAATGTTGCTATTGTACCTGCCTCAACCACTTTCTCTGGCAGCCCATTCCATATAACACCACTCTCTGTGTGAAGAAGTTGCCCCTCAGGTCCTTCTTAAATCTTTGCCCTCTCACCTTAAACCTATGCCCGCTAGTTTTCAATTCTCCATCCCTGGGGAAACGACTATATGCATTCATCCTATCTCTGCCCCTCATGATTTTATACACCTCAACATGGTCACCCCTCATTCTCCTACATTCCAAGGAATAAAGTTCTATCCTGGCCAACGTCTCCCTATAACTCAGGCCAATTAGTCCTGGCAACATCCTCGTAAATCTTCTTTGCACACTTTCCAGTTTAACTATATCTTTCCTATAACAGGGTGACCAAAACTGTACACAACATTCCAAGTGCAGCCTCACCAATGACTTACACAACATAACGCCCCAACTCCTATACTCAATGCCTCGACCGATGAAGGCCAGCATGCTAAATACCTTCTTCATCACCCTGTCAACCTATGAGGCCACTTTCAACAAACTATGTACTTGAACTGCTCAGTCCCTCTGTTCCACAACATTCCTCAGGACCTTGTCATTTACTGTATAAGTCCTACCTTTGTTTGACTTTCCAAAGTGTGACACCTCACACTTATCTGTATTGAATTGCCAATCCTCAGCCCACTTCCCCATCTGATCAAGATCCCTCTGTAATTTTTGATAACCTTCTTCGCTATCAATGATACCTCCTAATTTTGTATCATCTGCAATCTTACTAACCATGCCTTGAACATTCACATCCAGATCATTTATATAAATAATGAATAACAAAGGTCCCAGCACCAATCCCTGTGGCACACCACTAGTCACTGACTGCAGTCCAAGAAACAACATTCAACTATCACCCTCCGCTTCCTACCATTGAGTCAATTTTGCAATTTTTAAAGCAATTCCTTGCCCTTAATGCTTTAAACTTTGTTTGTAGCAGCTGCCAAACGCAGTCTCTGCCTCTGCTCCAGATATTTTCACTCTTATTCTCTAAATGTAACCCATTTCCTCCCCAGCTTGGTATTTTCTGCCCCTATCTTAGGTTATTTCTATCTCCTCTTCCAATATTTCCCTCCTTAATTCCTCTAGCCATAATGAACCCATTTTGGTGCCTGCCCCTGCCAGGACTAGGGTTCAGGGAGAGATTTTCCAGATATTTCCTCCCTAATTGTCTTGGCTGTTTAATCGGCTCTTTTTATGCTTCCCAGAGCTAATTTTGTTCAGGGTGGATAAGGAGTGCCTGTACTATAATAAAAGAAACTAATTCATCAGAGGCACCCCAGCTGTTTGGGGCAGGTCAGATGGGTCTTTTGATCAATTCCTATCATCTTTGTATGTTTGTAGCATTCCCTCGCTCCTGCTATCTAGCTCCTAACATGTGAGCATATCTTCACCACCCAGTCTGAAGAAGATGTTCACACCCCACCTTCTCAAGGTCACCTGGAAAGAATAAATGCTGGCCCAGCCAGTGCCAATCATATTCCACGAATGAATTAAAATAATTAACTCATACCATCTCACATCTTGGCAAGGCATGAGTTTGCTCTTTACTGCCTCAGTTCTGACATGAAGAGCAAGTTTGAAGTTTTCCACGCCCTTGACTTTTTGCGAGCAGGACATGGTGTGATAGCGTGGTCACTGATTCAACATCAAATAATAATGTACTTGTTAATCTGAGGCAACCTGCATTCCTTTTAATTGATCTCTTATTGCTGTGTATGCAACTCATGTTCATTAACATTTAATCTTACAGCCTAATTATTATAACAAGGCTCGTTAAACAGTACTTTCCGAACCCACAACCACTATTAGCTGGAAGGACTAGGGCAGGGGATTCATGGGAACATCATGACCTGATATTCCCCTTGAAGTGACTCTCCATCTTGACTTGGGAATGTTCGTATAGTGTCACTGGGTCAAAATCATGTGAATTTCCTCCATAGCAACATTTGTGGGTCTACCACCAGCACGTGGACAGTAGCAGTTCAGAAGGTGCCTTCTCAAGGGCGTCCAGAAGAGGGCAATAAATGCTGCTTCGGCCAACAATATCCATATCCCGTAAGTGAATTTAAACAAAACTGCCAGGATTTTACATTGAGACTACAGAAAAGACTTGCAAAACATGACTGGTTGATTTTCAGCTGTTGAGTAGATTTTGCATCCATTTTAATGTGCTGCTGACAGAAACGTAAGTGTCATTTGCTGCTGAAAGCTTTTTGAGCCCTAGTTACTGGTATGTGAATGACGAGAGGCAGAATGGAAGACGGGGCAGATGCAATCATGTCATGAACTCAGGTCTTTATTTTGCTACTGCTGCTGAAACGCTTGACTGGCTATCAAAAGGAAGAGCTCTGCATTGTAAAACAGAGAGGATGAGTCAATGCTGATACATATAATATTGCAGAAGGCCATTTAGCCAATCACGTACTGTGCTCTATTACAGACCAATCCAATTCATTCATCTGAACCACCGTGCCTCGCTCCCATTGCACTGTCCTGAATATCCTCTCCCTGATGTAAGTTTTCACCACAGTAAATAGAAAAATGGATTGGGCTGCAAACTGAGTCATTATTCTGATATAACAAGGTGTAGAGCTGGATGAACACAGCAGGCCAAGCAGCATCAGAGGAGCAGGAAGGCTTGGCCTGCTGTGTTCATCCAGCTCTACACCTTGTTATCTCAGATTCTCCAGTATCTGCAGTTCCTACTATCTCTGAATCATTATTCCGATTCTTTCTGGTACAGCTGGTACAGCTGGTACAGCTGTTATAGCTGTAGCTCTGACCAGGAATCTCTACTGCTAAATTTATCGGGCCAGACGATTAGCCTGGTCAGGTCATTCTTCCTACACACGCCTGTCTCTGGAATGATCTTATGGTTCAAATTGGAATTGGTAACAGAAGTGCATTATGGATTGGACACTTAAGAACTGCCAGGGAAGGCAGTAAGATGCGAGGTTGAAAGTCTCCATGCATAGGCTGAGGAGGAAGAAAGACTGCCACTCAATCTGACACTTGCTGCTACCATCTCAGTTTCTGGCACTGTACAAACCTTAAAAGGTACTGACATGGCGAATTGGTGGGCCCAAGCAGAAGGCTGGGGGAAAAGGATTATGTGATTGCTGGTTCCATGGAGGGTGAGAATATGTGTGAGGTCCGTTGAAAAGGACTTGGGTGAAGGATGTTTAGAACTTGGAGCTGGTGGCTACTCCTCATCTCCATCAACATTCCCCGCAGGGTTGGAATCAGTGCAGCTAAGGGCTCTGCCTTCATGAAAGTGGTGGAGGCAATAGCCCACCTAGTATCAGTACTCCATTCCAATAATTTACTGGTGGACTTCATCATGGTCAAGAAAGGGAGTTGTCGATTTAGAAACCCAATCACCTTCTCAATGATGTTTTTTTCATGGCAGCATGGTTATAATGATATGAATGTTGGCCTTGTGGAACTGGGCTGTGAGAAAAAGTATCAACTGATCTAGAACAGAGAGCCCTTTTCACCGAGTGATCACTGCCTGGTTTGTTATTGTGGTTGATAGGTTGCTGTTACACGGGGCTGGGACAGACTGATGATCACAGCCAGGAGGTGCTGAACGCACCAATTGAATAACAGTGAATGCCATGCCCCAAAGTCACATGGGTAATGTTATTGGCACCCTGCACCATGGAGATGCTAATTATCCTTGCAAAAACAAGTGGACTTCTCACACTTCCCTCTCTTCTGATAGGACAATTGTTTCATTGGGTGTGTGGGGTATATCTTTGCTTAATCTCCCAAAGTAATGCTGCTGGAGACCATGGAACTTTATGCAAGAACTCTGTTTCCATTATTAACTTGTCTATGCACATATTCCCTGAGTGATATAATGGACCTTCTGATCCTTTCTAGTTTACTTGATTTAGCTACGTCACTCGATATCATTACATCATTATGCAAACTTCCAATATTAGTCCTCTTAGTGTACAGCAATGCATGGCAAACTGCCACTGCCAATTCCAGCAAGAGAAATTTATTCATAAAGTTGAGGCTCATGTCAAACCAGCATTTAATGCTAACTGATGTCAATCTCCATACTCTGCACATTTTCGGCACATTCATTTAACCAGGCTGGCATTCAGCCTCCATTGTGTTGAAACTATTTTTGTAGCTGAGCTGGTATTGTTAGTTCCTGGAACAATGAACAAAGCTGATTATTTCCATTGTTAACTTCACGTTTCTTGCAAAATAATTGTCCAATTACACCTGACTTAAAATGGTTATCTGGAGTGTAAAGAGTTTGAACTGTGGGTGCAAATTTGCAACTTCCAAGAAAATAAAAATAGACTTTTATCAGCTCCCTCCTGAACCATTTCTAAGCCCCAAGTTACAGGGTTCATTCAGTCTGAGCAAGAGTACATGGAACCAAACAGAATTTTACTGGTAAAACATTAAAGGTTCTGTTGAAAAAGTCTAATCTTTGCTGTCCCTTGTAGATAAGGGGTGTGTACAGACACTGCTGTAATTATCTTCTGCATTAGTTAATGATGGGGTGGCAGAGAAAAAACATAAGACTGTTCTTGCACCTTTGTTATGAACTTTATTAATCCATGCAGTGCAACATTATACATTTTTCAGATAACTTTAAATACATGCAATTAAAATATCTTTATGATACTGTATACTGTACATTAGTTTGGTTCCTTCCAAAGCAATGTGTAATACAAACCTATCTATTGTACCATCTGCACTCCCTCAATTGGATGTGTGCTTCGTATAAGCTTTCAAAAGTTGAATGAAGCAAGGATCTTAATGTGTGCAGTGGTATATTGCATGAGTACTAGACCTTTATACAGTATATGTGACCCACATGCATGGTGTTTCAGTTGTTGTTACGTTGGGAAGCTACATTAATCTCAAGAGAGAATCAGGGAGATGAGCCAATCAAAGCAAACCCAAATATGATATGAACAGAGTACCACAGAGCAGTAGGGTGTCTTATTGGCATTCCAGCCTTGCAAGCCTGTCTGCCATGCTAAATTGGATTGTGAGGTTTCCTACCCACTAATTGGCCTGTTCTGGGAAAATCACTGCAGGTTGACTGTTTCCCACTTACTGCAGGATTGTGATCCTCACTTGAAGCCAGATTCTCAAACTAAAACTGAGAACCCTGCCCTAAATTGCTATCATTTTGAATTCTTTTGAGTGTTCAATGGATGAGTCTGGTGCTGAACAAAAGGTGGATGTGCACTTTGCGGCTCATGAGGGATGTTCATTTCTAGATGTTAGAAAAAACTGAATATTCATGTGGAATAAAAATTCTTGATTTTACATAAAACAATTCAATTATGTCTTAACTTATTCTGGCTTGGAATTCTGAGGCACTGTCAAAAAATGACTCATTCTATGGATTTGAGCTCACATCACCTTTCAAGTGCGCTGGTTGCAAAAGTAACTTCAATCATATCTATTTCTAACAAAGACAGCAATTACAGTGCTTTCGAAATCACGTTGGCTTATTCAGTTTTAATTCATTTCAAAACACTAGTGCATTCTATAGTGGAAATATAATGGCTCTTAATTCCCACCAATAAGGAATGCTGAACTGATTGCATTTCAAAAGCTGCTATAAGCATTATACATGGAAAAGGCTAAACATGTACGTGTTGTGACAATGGACCTTTGGGAACATAAAGTAACTTTTTTTCAGCTCAATCTCTGGACTATGGCAAATGTTACTGCACTTCTACAGAATGTTGTTAATTGCTGAAGGATACAATTCCAATAGGACTCATTTTTAAAATAAGTGAGTCTGTTAGTTATCCACAAAATGCTAAACTTTAACAACACTATTATTGTGTAAATAGCCTATTTGGTCAGTACCTGTGCTCCAACAGTTTTTTTGTAATCCCTGACTTGTTTCAACCTATTTTTCACTAATTCCGTTACTGAGGCAGCTTGGTTACCTACAGTGAACATGGTCTGGTTTGTGCACAATGTACTTTTCATTGGAACTGAGAATGATCAAGATGGGTTAAATTTATTACTGGTCTAATGGTTTCTTGTCTCCATTTAATCCTTCATGACAGGGGATTTTAAGTATAATAGCAGGACTCTAAATCAAAATAATAATATCAAGTAATATTAAAAACATACCAGTAGTTTTAATAAAACCTGCATTTCCTGGTAATTACAAGTGGCTCTGGGCTGCTAACAGAGGATTTACTTTCTAGATATTTTTAATCAAACTGTTCTGACCCACCTCTGAAGCAGATGGGACTTGAATGTAGGTCTTTTGGCTCGGAGGTAGGACACCAGCACTACAGAAGGCAAAATCAGACAGGCTGTAAAACAGCAGCCCATCACATCTTGACAATTTCTCATTAAAATTATCCTACAAATAATCCAAAAATTCTGCTGCTAAAACCAGTTATGTATAGCTCAGTTTGCCCCTGTTACAGCCATGAAGTGTAATTGCTTGTTCGCCCAGGCTAATTGGAGACTAACTGCTTTTAGCAGATCATCAAGTCAATCGGAGGTCATAAGAAAGTCATTTCTCTTTGTCTCGGCAATGATCGACTTTGCTTCTCTGCAAAGAACCTTACTTTGCATGTGAGACATATAAAGTGTGAAAGGGATTGAAAAATATGCGAAGTTGAGAGAAGCTAAAGTTTGTTTTATTTGTTATGACTAGATAGATTTATCAGTTTTGTGGAATCATAATGACGCCATTCTAAGTACAAAATGTTCCTACAATGATTGACCGATATGTAATGCATATAGAAAATAATAATGGATTGTGATATTTCAGAAATTCCAGATTAAAAATGCAATACATTTACGATGAAGATGATCTTGTTTTCTTAAGCTGTGCAGTGAGACACTAAAGATAGCACCACAAGCGGTAGAAAAGATAATTTTCCATTAGCAAATTATGATTAAGTACGTATATATTTTATAACTTGTGCCCTGCTGCCTAAAGAGAGCATTTATGTGGACAACATGAAAAATTCTATGATTAATGTTTACAAAGTTTAATATTTAAAAGAAAAAATACATAATGAGTTTTGTTGCGTGGGTGTAGTTTGTTCATAGTGACCTATGTTGAGATTCTCCACAGGACTAAATTACTTTCAGCACTTGAGAAATTATGTTCTTTTGTCACATAGTTTAATGTATTCTCTTGTTCAAAGACTTTGGCAACTGCACAGAAAGTTTACATTGAAATCAAAATTCTAAAATAGATGACAGCCCGCAATTCTTCTGAATCAGAATATTAGGTGTTTGATACTCAATGAGATGCACAAACTTGGGGTTCACGAAAGAACATTAGCTGTCAGCCATAAACTAAACATACTCCCACACAGTCAATCAAATGTTAAATCTTACAGAAAATGACAAAAATGATGTTCAAAGGTGCAATGTCTGATCTTCCGACACTCTTAAAGGAAGGTGGAATGTTAGAATTCCTTCTTTTATTAGAACAGTTAATTGACAATTTTAATGTTGTTGGCGGTCAGATTCAAAGACCTAGGCATTTTGAGGGAGGGACAACGAAAGAGGCTGCAACAGGCACTGAAGTCCGCTGACACATTTATTGCAGAGAACTGATTTTATACCCTCCCCAGGATGCGTGCAACCCACCAATTGCATGGCATGATAATCCGGCAAATAACACGACAACCTCGGTAGTGGTAAGGGTATGGCATATAGCCACCGAGAGGTTCACAGACTCGCTGGCAATATCGATGTCCACGGCGACATTCAGCACAACAGAATCCATTCTGATCATACCAAGGATCAATGTAGAGCCCATTTTCTCTCTGTGAAAGTCGAAACATATTAAAACTCTCTCAGCTGTTGGGTAAATAAAAGTACGGTTTTGCTTTAGGTATTTGATACATAGTCAGGAAATGCCAACATGATATATTGAAAATCTCAAGCCTGTGTCACTTGATGTCAAATTTTCCCATTGTGACTTCTAAATGCCCACATTTACAATACGAAATGTCTATGTAAACATATTAAACGCTCCTACCAGTGGTAGTATCTCAGCTTTGTATCACCAATGTCCATGACTACACAGCAATGGAAGTACTCCCATGCAACCAACCCTAGTTTGTTGTGATCTAAGATATTATATAGGCAGGGAAGTTTTAAATAAATCCAACTTGTACAATGAAGATGGCAGCTTGGTATATTCTCATAGCCACTATAACTCTGCCACTATAACTTTGCTGGGGGTGCAGTGGAGTGGGACAGGTCCAAAGAAATCCAGACAAGGTTTAGACATATAGCATATAACTTTAGAGATATAACTTTAAAATGGGGACTTAATTAAAACTCTGTACTCTGGTCCCATTATTCTCTATGCTCTATTTCTGTTGAAGACTGTATTTTATCTTCAATCCTCATCTAACAACCATTGGCAGACACATTAATATTTAGTACCTCATGTTGTTATATTGTCATATAAATACTTACCTGGCTTGTTTGACCCTCCTCTTTTTGCTATTTTAATGAAATTGTTAACCCATTGCATTTCGCTCACATGCTAATATAATCAAAAGTCACTCCCATCCTTAGATAATATTTGACAATCTTTAGGTTTATCTATATCAGGAATTAGTCATAGTGGAAATAGGCCAATGTGGTGAGAAGCTAGAGCAGAACAATTTCAAAGGGACGAAGCTTATCTAATCATCATCATTTTTCCTTCAATTTGTCTTGTCTGCGCACACAATAACAGCACAAGCCAATCTAATTTATATCTAATGAGACAGTCGAGTGTCCCTTTATCTGTTTTGAAAACGATACAAAATAACATTATCTTCTGTAAGATTTCATCCATTATTTTCTACAGATGATTTTTCTTTTTAAAAATTATCTTAAATTTTATTTCAGCGATCTTTGACTGATGCATTACTTATAAAAAGCCAAGACTGCTGATTGGTTTGATTTTCTCATGACTTGAAAGTAAAAATAAATAAACCTTTCGAAAAAAAAAACAAATATGATTGAATCGGGTTTTGCTCTGACTCAGTGAAATATATCTGTCAAACCACAGTGCTTATCTTGCCCAGCTTATATTGAAATAGCTGTAAATAATGGTTTTATTTAATGCACAGCAATCATGAAAAAAAAAGCTTTCGTTCAAGAGACAGTGCTTTATCCGGACTACAATCTCTCTGCTTTAAGTAATCTTGCCTTTATTTCATCAATATTGCTGCTTTCTTCTGAAGGTTCCCCTCTTCTACTTTATTGAGTGACCATCTTTCTCCCCTCTCAAACATTATTGTGTTGAAATTAAACACCCATTTGAACATCATGGGAACAGCAGTAGCCAATTCAACTCTCAAGCCTGTTTATCGTTTAATTAGATTGTGGATGATCTAGATATCAAACTGCATCTACTAGGGCTGGTTCCAGGTCTGTTAATATCCCGATGGAAATATCAGTTCAGTTTCAGCATTTTGATTGACCTAGCCTCAATAACTTAATGTGAGACAGGTCTTGATTTCCTCTGAGATAGTAGGAACTTCTGCTGCTGGAGTCTGAGATAACAAGGTGTAGAGCTGGATGAACACAGCAGGCCAGGCAGCATCAGA
>JAHRHZ010000267.1:12676112-12745098 GCA_024137785.1 Ginglymostoma cirratum
CTTCAGAAGGGTCCAGACCCAAAATGTCAGCTTTCCTGCTCCTCTGATGCTGCCTGGCCTGCTGTGTTCATCCAGATCTACACCTTGTTATCTTGATTTTCTCTGCTGTTTGCATGAATTCACCCTGAACAGTTCTAATTTTAAGGTTTGTCGCCTCATTTGCTCAGCAATGCCACCAGAAGTTGTGCACCTTACCAAAAATCAAAGAATCCCCAAGAATGCTAAATCATATTAATTTTTGTCTGCATATCTTCAGGCTTTTGTCTATGGAACATGTTTCTAATAATACGCGACTGACATGAGAGAGTTTGCTAATTCTGACAGAATGAGGGAGCTGTATTAGCATTGCCTGACAACATTATTAATCTAAGCTACTGTTAATTGTACAAATCAAAGTTGAAGACACTTAACTGTCCTCTGAAGTAACCAAAATCAAACTGCTCGGTGGTTCAAGATAAATGCTCACCACCATCTTCTAAGAGTAATTAGGAATGGGCAATAAATACTAGCCTCGTCAGCAACACCTATATTCTAAAATGAATTTAAAAATTGCTATGATTGTCCCAATAATTATGTCTAGGGAATTCTCAGGGTTGGAAGGGCCTCTTTGACTTTTGCATAACCACCTTTTGGACCAGGCTTTTGATCACATCTCCTAAGAGCTTCTTAAGTAGCTTGGTGACAAATTTGTTTAATAACACTTCTATGAAGCACCTTGGGAGGTTTTACTATGTTAAAGGGGCAATTTAAATGCAAGTTGTTGTTTGCACCATATTTCAGCTGGAGAATTTCTGAATACAGTCACAAATCACACAAGACTGAATTTTCAATACAGTTCTTCATGCAAAAGCATGTTATGCTATATAATTCAAAATGAGGGCAGTCTTCTCTTCCATACCTGCATTGTTGGACAGCAGTACTTTGCAAAATAGCACTCCTGAAGTCTGGCAATAATATATGATACTACTTTTGTGGCAGGGGAAATAATTTTTACTGAAGTGCTTGTGAGTCTTATTTTTAACAGCTATAGCAAAAAAAGGTAATAGGTTTTTCTCTGAGGTAATTTTAAAAGATAGCTGTTCAGAAAAATAAATAAAGAACAATAAACAGTTCTTTGGCAGAAAGTTTCCGTAACATTTATTGCCCAGTGTTTTTGCTTCTCAACTGGGTTTCTTAATCAAGAATGCAAGTATACCTAATTCTTATGCTATAACAAGACTTTTTCAATGTAATGGTAATTTGTGATACAGGGAGAGACTCTGGTTCAGAATAGAGTTTTCCAGATGAGATTGTGGTGGGATGAAAATAATATCATTAGATACAGGCAAGTGTAGTCTAAAATTTCACAATGCAATTTACATCGGAAGAGCAAACTATCGTAGATTAATCTCAGCATTTGGAAAGCCAGGATGCTCTATTTTCCAGGAAATATATGTAAATATAAAGAAGAAAATGGCAAACAGTGAAAAGGTATCCACTTCAATAAATATTAAGTTAAATCTGAAATATTAAGTTAAATCTGAAATCCCCGAACTAGACGAGGCAATGGATAACTTAAAACCATCTTCCATTAAGTAAGATAATTGGACAAGAGCAAAGGAATTAAAAAGTGAGCAGGAACTCACTTCACACAAAACAACAACCGATAGAGCCTCCAAATAACCATCATAGGAGTGCTGAAGGACTTGATTCAACTTGGATTGATTCTATTTAATTAAAGAGACAATGGGAGAGATATGGATAGATTGTATAGTGCACTTCTAGGAGTGCCACACACACCAGACTGAACTTGCTGGGGACAGGCAGTGTAACAGGCCACTACCTGTATGTCTCACACAGTCTTTTCCAATAGGATCAGCAAAGAATGCCACAAGAATTAAACCAGAAATAACACTAGACGAAGATACTTCTCCGCCATTGTCTTAAAACAACTCAAAAACTCTACTTTTGCACAGATGGTTTTGAGATATTTACTGCTTCTATCACAGCATGTGAAAGACTTTGAAATGACAAGGTGTGCGTGTGAAAATAAATATCAAGGTCTTCCAATTAAAGACTAAATACCCTTAATATTTAGCCTTGATAGAAGATGAGGCTTGACATATAGTGGGAGATTGAACTCAGAATCACAGCATGATTACTACGCAACAGGAGGCCATTTGGCCCATTGTGCTTGCACCAGTTTGGTCACCTAGGCTAATCTCCTGCCTTCTCCCCATATCCCTCCCATATCCTCATAATCAGAAAACCATCCAATGCCCTCTTGAATACTTCAATTACACCTGCCTCCACCACATTTCCAGGCAGTGCATTCCATATTAAGGTGTGGACATTGTTCAAAGTACTGTTGTAGGGTAATGTCCTCAGGACCATACACCAGCCATCTGTTGAGGCAGTATTCTCCGATATTTGCATGCTCTGCATTTGCTTTCTATGCTGCCTGAATTTCCTTTAGTCTGTGTTGTAGCTGGTAGGGATTTGAAGTTCCAAGAAGGGCAGGATTCCAGGTATGAATTCTGATTTTTTTTTTATTTTCGGAGTCTGTCAGCTGTATGCTCCGCCAGCCTCACTTACCGCTGGAGTGTAGCTGCCTCGAGATTTCACTTCTGTGTTTGATGGTTTTCACCCCACAGTTGGTCAGTCCTCATTTGAAAGTGCAGTGGTTTCTTTTCTTAACCTTTTTAAAATCTCTGCAGTTTTCCTCCCATTTCACTGTACTGCTGCTTTGTTCTCTTGCCCTATTTTAAAGTGGGAACATGGCTGCTGCTGTTGCTTTCATTCGTTTTAAATGTTCATGCCAGTTCTGGGCCCCACCGGGTGCGTTCCTGTTGCTCCCAGCAGAGCTCTGTTGCTGTAACACAGCCACTGTGTATTTAAGGGACTGGTTAACAAGACCTGTTCCACATCAATGACCAAGGAGGGGGAATATTACCTGGATGATTTATGCCAGGAGGTAACGATACCCCTCAAGATAGTGTCTTCTGATTTGGTCAGTGATCAGGGACAGCAAGGCTCGACTGTAGCTTAGCCAAGTAAAAGGACCCGGGAGCACACCAGTGTCAGTCTCTACAATTGTCCAACAGATCTGAAGTCTTCTCAGCTTGCTTGGATGAGGGTGATGGCTGCAGGGTGGGTGAGCTTACTGGACATGACACTGTGGGACAGGAAACCATTCGAGAAATGCAGGTAAGAAGGAAGGTACTGGTAATGGGGGAACTGTATAGTGAAGGGCACTGATCATCGTTACGTTATGATCTGCTGCACTCCACATAAAACAAAGCTTTTCACTGTACTTGGGTACACGTGACACTAATAAATTAAATCAAATCAAATGGAAAAAAAAACTGTTCTCTGCAGCAAAGACTGACAGTCCAATTATGGTTGTGTAGTCTGGCTGGTGATGAATTTGCATTGGGAAGGGGAGGATCCAATGGTTGTGAATCATGTTGCTTATAAAACCAGAAAGATGTTCTACTGACGCAGAATGAGAATTTCGGTGCTAAGTTACAAAACCCAACCTCACAGGTAATAATGCCCGGATAACTCTCTGAGCTATGTGCAAATTGGCACAGAATGATTAAAAGAAGTGAATACATGACTCAAAAACTGGTTTGGGAAAAGTGGACTCTGGTTCGAGGAGCACTGGTACCTGTACTGAAAAAAGTGGTATCTGCACTGTTGGGACAGTCTGGACCTGAAATGAACCTGGACTGATGTTCTTTGCAAGTCACATAACAGGACATAGAAATGCATTTAAACTTGGGGCATGAAGGAGTAAGCTTGGGTGGTTGTAATGAATTGGGGATGGAATCAAGGCAAGAGAGCAAAATACTGATGTGGAAAATGAAGCTCAGACATGCCGTGAAGGGCTAGAGAGAAATTCCATGAATGTATCAAGACTAGATGTCAGGAAGATGTCAAAAAAAAGCCTAAATCTCTCTATCAGAATGTGAAAAGCCATGCATAACCAAGTAAATGAATTGATAATGTACACTGAAATGAATAAATGTGAACTACAATAATTATAAGTGATTTTAATCTACATATAAATTGGAAAAGTCAGATTGGTAATAGATATCTCTGTGGAGTTCGTAGAATTCTCATGAAGTAGTCTCTGATAGCAACTCGTTTTGGAACTGACTAAAGTGTATGTTGGTATTGGGCAATATGGCAGGATTAATTAATGACCTCAGAGCAATGGCCCCCAGATAGCAGTGATCTTGATTTAGTTTTATATCTGGTTGAAAGGAAGATGACTGGGTCTAAGACAAGTATTTTCAACTTAAAAAAGGGCAACTATGTGACATGAAAGCTGAACCTGCTGAAGTGAAAGGCTACTAGCCAGGGAGGTATTTCAATAGAAAAGCAGTGGCTGGTGTGAAATATCCCCTTAAGGGGACATTTCAGAATAGACAGAACAAGTACATTCCCACTACAAAAATAGATTCCAAGGGAATGATCACCATCTGTGGTTGACTAAGTTAAAGAGAGCATCAAACCTAAGGAAAAGCAAATAACTACCAAAGGTGAGTGACAGGTCAGATGACTAGTCAGAATTCAAAGAAAAGTTAACCAAATTATAAAAAATTGTATGAAAACAAATTTGTTAGAAATGTAAAATAGATAACAAGAAGTTCAATAGGAATCTAAGAAGGAAAAGCGTAAGTAAAGGGAATGTTTGTGCTCCCGAGGGTGAGATTGTGGAGTTAATTGATAATATTAGATAATAAAGATATAACAACGATAACAAATGAATGTTTTGCTTCTGTCTTCACAATAGAGGATACAAAACTATTGCATCAATACCTACAAGTCTGGAGGCTGAAGGAAGAGAAGATCTTGGTGAAGTTATAAACATAAGCAAAATGCTACTGAGCACTGAGTCTCTGAGCCCAGATGGAATTCATCTTAGGGTATTAAAAGAGGTGACCATTGTGGTAGCAAATGCTTTGGTGTTATTTTCCAAAAATCATCAGATTCTGGAAACATTCCATCAGACTGGAAAGTAACAAATACAATCCCTCTAAACAAGAAAGGAGGGAGGCAGAAATCAGGAAACAATAGGCCAGCTAGCTTGATGTCGGCTGTGGGAAAAGCTGTTAGAATTGATCTTTGAGGAAGGTATAAGGGAACAATTAGAAAACTTACATTAATTGGGAACAGTCAGTATGTTTCTCTGACAGGGAAATTGTGTTTATCCAATTTATTGGAATGCTTTGAAGGAGTAAGATGCACAGTGGATGTAGGGGAATCCATTGATGTGCTGTGCTTAGATTTGCAGAAGACATTTGACAAGATTCCACATAAAAGGTTATTGAGCAAAGAATGAGCTAATTGGGTAGGGGGTAATACTTAACCACGGATGAGATATTGGCTGGTGGACAGAAACAGGGTACATGTACAAAAAAGGTCAAATTCAGATTGGTATTGTGTGTTGTATATGTCTGTACTGCACACATATCATTTTATCATCAATATCAGTGACATAGTTGAGGAGCTTGATGGGCAGAATTCCAGGGTACACAGGGATCTATGCATTCTAGTGAATGAGTCACAAAATTTAGAATGCAGGTACAGCACATAGAAAGATTGGTGGAATGATAGCCTTTATTACATATTTGAATCAAATACATGTAGTTCTATTATATGGCGTGTTTCGTTGGGTTGAATTGGCTGTAATGTGATTGATGAATAGAACATAGAACAGTACAGCACAGTAAAGGCCCTTTGGTCCATGATGTTGTGCCGAACCTTTATCCTAAACCTAAGGTCTATCTAACCTCCACCGCTACCTTATACTATCATCCATATGCCTATCTAATAGCTTAAATGTCCCTAATGAGGCCGACTCCACTGCCCTCTCTGGCAATGCATTCCATGCCCCTACCACTCTCTGAGTAAAGAACCTACCTCTGACGTCTCCCCGATATCTACCTCCTTTCACTTTAAAACTACGTCCCCTCGTAAAAGCTACCTCCACCCTAGGAAAACGTCTCTGGCTGTCTACTCTATCTATACCTCTGATCATTTTGTACACCTCTATCAAGTCACCTCTCATCCTTCGTTGTTCTAAAGAGAAAAGCCCTAGCTCTCTCAACCTTTCCTCGTAAGACCTTCCCTCCATTTCAGGCAACATCCTGGTATATCTCCTCTGCACCTTTTCTAATGCTTCCACATTTTTCCTGTAATGAGGTGACCAGAACTGGACACAATACTCCAGATGTGGCCGAACCAGGTGGACATTGTTTGGATAACTTGAACCTTCTGCTGTATAGGTACAGCAATTTTCTATAGCGATTTCCCTATAACATGATTTTCTATAGCGTGAGGTCACACAAGAACTCAATTATCGCATTATAGGAGAACTACCTGTTTAAGACATTAAGCTTCAATTATAGAGGACTTTTGTGAGACCTATTTTCAAATACTGTGTGCAGTCTTGATTTCCTTTTTTGGAGGCAGTTGAAAGGAGATTTATTGGACTGATATTGGGAATGAGCAGGTTGCATTGTGATAAAGATTGCACTGACCGGGCTTGTTTTCTATGGAGTTTAGAAGAATGAGGGGCAATTTAACTGAAATTTATAAGGCTCTGCGTGGTCTTAGCAAGATAGATATAGGAAGAATGGTTATTCTTGTGGGTCAGTCACGAGCTAGGCAACACGGTTTTAAAATTAGGCATTGCCCTATTAGAACAGAGGAAATGTTTTTGTTTTCTGTCGGAGGTTTGTGCTATTTTGGAACACTCTGCCTCAGAAAGCAATGGAGGCAAGGTCACTAAATATTTTTAAGATGGAGTTGGATAGGCTGTTTTTAGGTAGGGAGTTAAAGGCTATTGGAGATAGATAACAATGTGGAACCTGGAACATGAAACAGATCGGCCATGGTTTTATTTCACTGTAGATCAGGCCTGAAGAACTGGATGGCCTGTTTCTGTTCCTAATTTGTAATTTCATATATTTGTATGTTTATTGAACCATGTACTTTACATACAGAGCAGAGAGAATCCCTGCATGACTGTCTTGGAGTATATCCTTTTACACATGACCTGAAATCTCCCCCCCCACATCAGCAGCTATCCTCTATTGACACTACTTCGTCTTTCTGCAGATGCATTCATCTGGCTTCTGTGATACCCGGGCCTCACCAGCCCCTTGCCATCACTGACCTGTGGCCTAGGATTTAGCAACAATTTTAGGCCTTAAGTGGGTATGATTCTAGTAGCAGGCACCATCAACCTGTGGGTGCAGCTGTTGAATTGTGCTGCTGGTAAATCATTGTCAGGGAGATCTCAGTGGCTGGGGTGTCTGTCTCCGTGTTCTTGATCCCAGGGAAGGTCCACTGTTGTCCAGTTGTGCCGCCTGAGTGGCACTTAATTCAGGGCTTTCCTTAAAGAGACGACACCAAAAAAAATCCCAGTCACTTCCCCCCTCAACACTTTAGAAATGTGAGATGAACTCTTGTGAGTGAACAGCACCACATTTCATTGAACATAACTATATAAAGAGGATAGTAAAAGAGGTCATCTTAATTGGAGTCCTACAAAACCTGGCTCTCATTCCATGTTATCTGATGTCACCCTGTGACCTAGCTTCTTTTGCAATTGCTCAGTAGCTATACTTATAGGAAAGGTACAATTCCCTTAAGAGATACTAGCCAAGGTATAGCTTGGCCCTGGAGACGGAAATAAAACATAACACTCGCACAAATTGGGAGTTGTTGAGAGCCATTCTTCCTAGCTATTGGTTTCAATTAGTTTTCACGGTAGCAGCAAGAATGGCTTGGTCTCCACTTCTGTGCCCAGGCTGAACATCACTTTTCTGATTGATATGTTCCATATTTGTTTTAGCCATAAAGCTCCTTGTAAGAATGTTGCACTTTACCATAAATTGGGATGCACCTTGTTCTAAATATTTTTTAATCAACATGTTCAGTGATGCTGTTGCACACCTCTGGAGTAGGTGAGACTTGAACATGGGCCTCATGGCTCTAAGACAGGGAGACTAACACTGTGCCAGAAGAGCCCTGAAAAGTCACTCACTTATTTACACACAGCCATCAGCCATTTACTTTCAGGGAACTGAACCCTGGTCTCCCACATGGCAGGCAGGGATAGTAACCACCTTCATAACATACTGCTTCCCTGTACCTTGTGGATATTACCTAGCAACCTGTATAGAAAAGAAGGTTGGCTTCAAGGGCCCCACTGATAAGAACGGTACTTGTCTGCCTTTGGCTGGCTCTACTATTCTCAAGTGGGTTGTCTGGTTAGCACTCAGGCACCTCCTCTAGGTGGTTTTTAAAACTGCTGCACATAATTGGTTGAATATGGCCATAATCTGGACATTTTGTTTAAGAGAATGTTGAGCCAGGAAGCCTGGGTTCAAGTCACACCCACTCCACAGGTTGTAACAACATTTCTCAACAGGTTAATTAGAAAATGCCGATAAGAGGTTGTCCTTCTGGTTGAGGTATTGCTGGTTTAGTATGGAGGGCAGTTGCAAGTGGAATCTGTGTGTCGTATGATATTGAGTGAACTGTCTATTTTGCTACAGCACTTTCACACTGTCACTTAACAGCACACCACACCCCCGCCCAGTCATTATTTCAGCAAAAATTATTTGAGACTTACTTCTGACTTTCTGTCTATTCTGTGGTTGTGGAGTTGGGTTAGCACAGAGAAACTGGTGTGTGCAAGAATAATTTCAGCGCTGAAGCTAAAGTCTGCAAAGTGTGTCAGAGTTATAGAGATAGAGCCGAAGGAACTTCTCAGAAATGCATATTTGTTACAAGCATCAGTAGGGCTGGCGGAGAAAATTCCAATGGAAATGATTTAATCAGTCACCAGCAAATCTCTTAAAACTTTGTTCATACTAAGTCGGAGAGTATTATTTAAAGAAAAATCTGCATGACACAAGATGCAATACTTATGTATCGGGGTGGAACAGTGCCTTTGTAAGGTTCCAAGATCTGAATTTTGTACATTGGAGTCAATTAAAGGACTGAAGATAAATGGGAGTAGGGGGGTGGGGTGGTATAGTGGCAGTGAGTGCTTAATGGTTTCCACATAGACTAGTACTGGTAAACTAAGTTTCAGCTCAGCGCAGAAAACTGACTGAAATATCTAGTATTTACCTCTCTATTCTTTTAAAGAGTTTTTTTCACAATTACAACAAAATATGATGGATCTATGAAATATGCTCAAAATACAAGCTTGTATATAGCAAATGTAACTTTGTTTAGATGGATTATCAATACATAAATCCAAGTTCACAATTTCTCTTCTTCTTTTCAAAACAGTCATTTATTTTTGCTCATGGTTCCAAAGGCTTCAGTTGTCTTCAGTCAAATTGTGGTCAACCTCTCAGAAAGGGGCCTTGGTAGTGATACAGCAACATTTAACTGGAGGAGGCACAAAAAACTGATGCTAAGAATTAATGTCTTTTTTCAGTTATAACAGAGGACTTGTGTAGAAGATTAAGGAACTGTGAACAAGAATTCCAGCCCAGGAACACTTATACAGCCTCAATTAGTATCTTGTTTTTATAGTTCACTAGAACCATAAATAGGAGATGAGGTAGATGTGGGGTAAATTAGAACAGGGAATACTTTATTGTGCGTCCTCTCAGCTCCACAGTTGGTCCCTAGACTGCCTCCCCTAGCTTCTGCTAGATCACCTGATCCAGTCTCTTGAAAGGCACCATCATACAACTAGATCAGGAAATTGGGATTAGCGCACCTTTAGTGGTAGTTATTGTCAGTGCAGACTTGATGGGCTGAATGGCCTTTTCTGTGCTGTTTGACTCTATGACTCTAACTACATCCATAACAAGTTGAGATTCTCAGAACAAGATTAACTTGCAGGGAACTTGCACCACCTGGCTTTTATTTCTATCAATATGAACCACTGAAGGATGGTCCAAGTGAGGTGCTTAAAAATGATTTTAAGACGTTGACTATGCAGTTAAAGCCAAACTGTGGGCAGAACTTCCACTGGTCCTGAATGGCATGGATTATGGCAAGAAATGTGGGAGAAATGGGTGAGAAGTTGGCTGAGATCTTTCTCAGTGTCGAGAGTAAAAGTCACATTGTCCAGCAGAGTTCCAGATACCAAGGTAAGATTTTCACTTAGTGAATGGCGAGAGGCCTATGAACAGGGATTGTTGTCATTAGAGACATTGTTATCCTCATTATTGCCTAATCTCACTTCATTAAAATGCACTTTCTGTTTCTCCTACTGTCCTGGACAGAAACTAGATGCTGAGAATTTCCAAACTGAAAGTCTGAGCAGAGTATCTGGTGACTCCAGATTGCTACTTGCTTCTCTGGACCTCCATCTCGGATACCTGGCAGAAACATCTCAGGGCAGCAGCTGTACATACTCCACATTCCTGGACACTGGCACCTGATCTGTGCCAGCCTCTCTGCATCATCAAGAGAGGGATCAAGTGAGATGATATTGGCTGGCACAGCTGTTAGGGCAGGTGCAGGTGGGTAGAAGTTAAGTGAGTGCATAGGCAGTGCAAAGGCCACGCAGTTCATGCTGGACTGTTAATCCAGAGACCCAAGTAACATTCTGGGGACCTGGATTCAATTCTGCCATGGTAGTTGGTGGAATTTGAATTCAATGAAAATCTGGGATTACGAGTCTAACGCTGACTATGAATTCATTGTTAATTGTCAGGGAAATCCATTTAGTTCATTCATGTCCTTTAGGAAAAGAAACTACCGTCCCCACCTGGTCTGCCCTATATGTGACTCCAGACCCACAGCAATTTGGTTGATTCTTAACTGCCCACTGGGCAATTAGGGATGGGCAATAAATGCTGGCCTAGCCAGCGATGCCCTCATCCCATGAATGAACATTAAAAAAAGCCCAATATGCTATGAATGTTTCCAGAAATTGTGTGAATTTCGTGTCAATTTCAGGAGGTTTCATGCAATTAGTTCATGCAATTCTCCCCTGCTCACATCATGTTGTACACACCACACCCTATAGTACTGTGCTCCTGCTATTGCATGCTCACCGTTGGTGAAAGAGCTCACTGTTGTCCATGTCTAACATAAAGCCCAGTCGTGCACCGGGTCCAATGCTGCCAGTCACTAATTGCCCTTCACAGCTTGTGTAATGGCAGGGAAATGAAAAGGAAAGCTCCCGAAGGCATATGAGTGACAGAGGTCACACTCCTTTGGATACAGAAGCTCCGACTGGTAAACGTATACATCTTTTTCTGAAGAAGGGTCTAGGCCCGAAACGTCAGCCTTCCTGCTCCTCTGATGCTGCTTGGCCTGCTGTGTTCATCCAGCTTTACATCTTGTTATTTCACATCATGACCCGTTTGGTTGACTGTCATTGTAACCGCAGCTACAAGAATGAAGCTACGGAGACTACCTGTCCTTAGTACTGTATCATGTTAGAACACTGAGTAAGGGAAACCTATTCTTTCCCTATCACCTAGCACAGCATAACATATTGTCAGTGTTCAAAAGGAGGACCATCATGTGTTAGAAACCCTTCAAAAAGGCGGACAATGTTAACTTTTATTCAACAGTGGTAAAAGTGAAGAAGCGATAAACAAAATGGGGAAAATTGGAATAAATTGGGCTAATTGTCTTTTGAACAAAAGCAAATTGGATGATGGCCTCATCCAACTCACATCTACTGGCAGCGGGTGGGTCAAATCCTGTCTGGCTTTATTGCGCCCGACACTGCGTCACTCCATCATATTGAAAGTGATGTTCCTCCTTCTCAATGTCCTCATCTTCCTTCCTGGAATTCTGCTGCTGCACTCCCAGGTCTCCAGCTTCCCCCACATACTCTCTCTGCCTTCTTCAGGTATGCACAGTATGCTAGGGTTATGTGGCATACACCGGCTGCTGTGCACGACAAACCCCCCTGAGACTGTTCCAAGCACTGGAACCTCATCTTTAAGAAACTTATCATCTTGAGATATGGCCATTTGGTTGAAGCACAATCATTGTGTTTGCTATATAAATGCCTGGTACACTCTGCAGGTGTAGCACTGACACAGCATGATGCCATGCGATAACACGAATGAGATGGCAAGACAAGGTGAGATGCAGAGAGCATCCAAGCAGATGCAAAGTGAATGAGCACTCAGGAAATAAACTAAGAGCCCCAAGATGCACCCTGTTCTGATGCATCAAAAGGTGCCAATCGTCAATGCAAAGCTGTCTGGTGGTAGCATTACAATGAAAGGAGCCAGAGAGCTTCAAAGTGTAGTAATGAAGTGGTGAACTTTATTCTAAGTGAGTTGGAGACGTGCCACAATGATATGGTGAGGTAGATCTGTGTCTGAAGTGGGGTACAGGCAGTGACTGGCCATAGAGCATGCCCAGATATGTTGGAGAACACAGGCCAAGGTGGAGTGCTGGAAAAGCAGACTGCTGAGGTGTAACACCTCAGTCTATTTGTTGGGAATTGTTGCCATCTTGTTTCTCTCCACTATTTGGGACAATAGCAAATTGCACACAAATGGGGCAAGAATTGGTAATAATGACGCTTTAATGCACGCAAATGGCCCCCTTGCTACTTATTCACGAGATTCCCGCCTCGCCTTTAAAATTCTGGGTGGAAAATTGGAGATTGTTTTTCTTAATATCAGGGGTCACCCTTTTCCAATCTGGCTATATTTTTCCAACTAATTTGGACTGTTTATGTCATTCAGAGACTGGGAAGATTCTGCCTTTTGAATCCAAAGGGCTGAGGATGGTGGGACATTTGAAAATCTCCAAACTGAGATTGATACAAATTTGTTGCAAGACAGTATCAAGGGAAATAAACCAAGGTGGGTACAGAGTTGATGTACAGATCAGCCATAGTCTAATGGAATAGAGGAGGAGCTGAAAAGGATCAATGGTTTCCTCCTTGTTCCTGTGGATGGGATTCAGGACATTCCTTGCCTGAATAATTTTGTGCTATTTTTCTCAGTGCACTTAACCGAAAGCTACTGATGAAATCGGAGATTCACAGTTAAATTAGATGCCTTCTCTCTGAAAGTCAGAAATGAAGAATTAATTCTCCCTTGAAGACTCAAATCAAAGAAAGTGAAATGTGACCTTGGGATCACACCATTTTGCAGAGACAGTCGGATCAATAATTTATAGAAAATCTTAGCAAAGCTGATTGAGATGTTTTGTGAATTTTAACTCCCGTTGTGATTCCCTCCAGATACATCCCTCATCTCCTGCGTTCTGCAGTCGAGCCAAAACCTGCACATCAATTGAGGCATGATCTAACCCATGAAATAAGCTGGGATAACCCGCCCTAAGCAAATGCTGAGCCCTTTCATTATAATTGGGTTCAGACCCACTTGGTCTCGCCTCACTTCAGAAGATGCTTCATATCAGTTACGGCAGATACTTCTGTACGAAGCTCAAATCTTCAAATAGGTTTATTTATGGGTTGTTATTTGTGGCAGGAAACAGTAACAGGAGGGAACTAAAAAGTGATGAAATAAGCAGTAGTCTGCAACCAGTTCACAAAGATTTAAATGAACAATTTATAATCATTTAGAAAGCATGGGAGAACTTGGGATAAAACTAAGACTTTGAAGATAGTAGCTTCAATTACTTGCTGAATAAGTGTGTTTAGTCTGCATGTTAATTCAATTATGTTTATGGAGAGACTAAACTAAAGTAACTCAAAGTAAGGGTGATATTGAAGTAAATCTATTCAAGGTGCCTGTAGAATTTACAGCCAGTCAGTCCTATGACAGTTATCATGGACCAGTCAAATGGAATGATTGGATTACATGATGCATTCAGAACTTAAGCTGGGAGTCTGTCTGATTTCCTGTCAAAATAATTAATGGTCAATTGGGGGAGTTCCGATGGGAACGTGGGCTCCCTCTACCCAACTTATAGTTATTTCAAGTAGCCTGTTCAGACAAAACTTCTGGGCAGATGGGTTTTGAACTCAGATCTTCTGCTCCAGAGATTGGAGCATTACCACTGTGCCACAAGACCCTGTTATACATATCTTATATATTTATTGTATCCTAACAATTTAATGCCTCCAGGGATGGGTGTAGAAAATCTGTTCCCTGCCCCGACACCATAAACAGTGAACAACCTTTCAATTGGTCTTTACCTTATGAAAGGCACAGTGGGAGTGAAATCTGACTTCAACAGTTATACACAACTAATGACAGCACACCTGCCCTCTATACACTGTTCTTCTTTGAAAATTGGGTGGAATATAAAATGGGATAGGAACAAATAATCAACTATTTTGCAAGTCAAATTTCAAAGCCCTCCCCCACTGGTTTATCAGAGTTTTGTAGTAGATTTGATTTTGGAGTTAATAAGTTGCCTTATTAGTGAAAAATATATTTTGAATTTTTCACAAGATACTAAAGAGAAAATGATGGGTAATGCATTATTCCTCTTTGTAGCCCATCCTATTTAAAAATCAAACAGAATGGATCAACTACACATCCTCTCACCCACCCTCCTGTGAAAATTGCTATGCCATTCTCTCAATTCCTCTGCCTCCGCTGTACTTGCTCACAGGATGAGGCATTTTACTCCAGGACATCCTAGATATCCACCTCCTTTAGGGACTGTATTTACCCTCCTCTCCAATTGAGGATGCCCTCAACTGCATCTCCTCCATTTCCTGCGCTTCTGCCCTCAAAACCCCTTCCCCAACAACAGTAGGGATAGAGTCCCCTTAGTTCTCATGTACCCACCCCACCAACCAAACCTCTGAATCCAACACATCATCCTCTGACAGTTCTGCCACCTACAATTAGACCCCACCACCAAAAAGATATCTCCATCCCCACCCCTGCTCGCTTTCTGGAGGGGCCGTTCATTCCGTGACTTCCTTGTCAGCTCCACAGTCCCCACCAACCTGTCCACCACACCTGGTACCTTTCCCTGCAACTGCAGGAGGTGCAACACCTGCCCCGACACCTCCCCTCTCACCTCCATCCAAGGCCTCAAAGAATCCTTCTAGATCCAGCAAAGATTCACCTGCACTTCATCCGGCCTGCTTTGTTGTACCTGTTGCTCCCAATGTGGTCAAATGCAGACTTGGGGACTGGCTTGTGGAGCATCTGCGCTCTGCACCAACCTGACCGTCTGGTTGCAGTCCATTTTAATTCCCCCTTCCATTCCCCTGGCGACATGTCCATCCTTGGCCTCCTCCGCAATCAGAATGAGGCTAAACATAAACTGAAGGAACAACACCTCATATTTTGCCTTGGGAGCTTACAGCCCAATGGCCTCAATATTGACTTCACCAGCTTCAAAATTCCTCCAATCTCAACATCATACCATGTCTGGCCCTCCCCGTCTTCCTCGCCTCCCTGACCTGACCTAACCTGTCGATCTTTCTACTCACCTATCCGCTCCACCCTTTCCACTGATCAACCACAATAACCCCTTACCTGCATCCACCTATCACATCCCACCTACCTAACCCCCAGCCCCACTCCCTGTAATTACTTCTAGGCTCCCCTCCCACCGCCCCCCACTGCTGCCCCTCCATCCTGACGAAAGATTCCAGCCTGAAACGTTGACTTTCCTGCTCCTCGGATGCTGTCTGACCTGCTGTGCTTTTCCAGCTTCACATCTATTAACTCTGGCTTCCAGCATCTGTAGTCCCTTACAGTTTCCAAGAATGGATACAGGCTTTGATGAAGCAATAACAGGACTTGGTGATTTTACCTGCGATATGTCACATTTTCATTAATATCCTCCAGAATATTATCATCAAAGCCTCTAATTATCAACTGCAGCTGTGGGAATGATTCAGAGATCTAATTTTATCTCAACTTTTCCAGACTGGCACGGTGGTGTGGTATCAGGATATTCCCTTCAGCTGATTAGTACAACATGAATTCTGACAAGTTACACTCATGGCTATTTTAAAAGTGCTGGTTGCAAAAATCTGATTTACTTTCAAATTCTGAATTGGGATTAAAATGTATAACTATGGAAGGCCTGTGTCTATTCTTTTTCAACTGAGTTTGGATTATGAAGCTTTCTAATGTGGAAGATAAACAAAAAATTGCAATCCAGAATATTATTTATGCTGCCAACTATATTTTCTACAGATGTGCATCCTTTCGGGGCTTACAAGATCTAGGGTATGCAAAAGTAGGCACCTTTTGGCCTAATGCATCTTTATAAAGTAAATAGAAGTAGGTTACAGTAACTGTTTGCTGGTTGTAACAATAGGCTACACATTATTGAGAAGATTATTCATGAGGACTGTTGCGGCACAGTGATAGTGACTCTAATGATGAGCTAAGAAGCCCAAGTCCAAGATCTACAATAGTATCCTTGAATTGGTTGTATTGAAAATATCTGCAAAGACCATTTAGAGAATTGAGCCTTAAATCTACCTTTCACAAGATCCTAATTTTCTCTTCAACCAATTCCTCATGGCATCACCGCATCGGGTAACATTTATTATAGTCAATGAAATATTTAACCCTTCCAAATTCTTCCAGACACATTTGCTACATCTTCCCTAAGGTTTTGTTTGATAACTATTAATGTTATACATTTATTTGTCTCCTTATGTTTAGCACTCACCTCCCCATTACTACCCCACCCCCAAGTTTTTGACTTTTCAAATTCAGACAATGTGGATGAAATAGCTCTTCAGAGGCTGGCATCCCACCAATCAACAATTTTATTTACAAATGCACAGCTTTTGACAATAGCATTGTCTTACAGTGAGGCAAGCATTCCCCTCAATATCCCTGACATTCATCTTTCTGTGTCATCCAGGGCTCCCTGATTGGACCAGATAAACAGCCCCAATGAGGGAACTCATCTTCTATGATGTTCACCTGGCTGACCTCATTATAATCATAACAGTGGTGGTTTCACAATCTTCCTTGAACATGTTCTCTTTTGACTTGGAAAAATGGTAGTTTGTTGGCTAGAATGCAATTGCCACGGTTTGGTTTGATTTAATTTGATTTGATTACTGTTGTCACGTGTATCTAAAGTTTTGTTTGGCATGCAATGCAGGCAGATCATACCATTCAAGGGCATACAGACCACAAAGTGAACAGAATGAGGCATACAGAGTTACGGCTGTATAGGAGGTGTACAAAAGCAAGACCGACATTAGATTTGAAATTTGAGATATCCATTGAGCAGTCTAATAATAGTGGGGAAGAAGCTATTTTTGAACCTGTTGGTACATGTGTTTAAGCTTTTGAATCTTCTGCCTGACAGGAGAGGTTGGAAGAGATTATAGATGGGAGGGGTCATTGATGTTGGCTGCTATTCCATGGCAACAAGAAGTATAGATGCAGTCAATGAATGGCAGGTTGGTTTGCATGCTGGGCTGTGTTCACAACTTTCTGTAGTTTCTTACTGTCCTGGGCACAGCAGTTGCCATACTAAGCCATGATGCAGCTGGATAGAATGCTTTCTACAGTGCAAGTGTAAAAGTTCGCGAGAGTCCTTATGGACATGCCAAATTTCCTTAGCCTCCGAGGAAGAAGAGGCGTTATTGTGCCTTCTTGACTGTTGCATCCATGTGGGAGGTCTAGGACAGATTGTTGGTGATGAGTCATTCTTAGGAACTTGATGGTCTTGACCCTCTCCACCTCAGCTCCATTGATGTAGATAGGGACATGTCCTCCTCCTTTCTTCTTGAAGTCAATCATCAATTCTTTAGTTTTGCTGACATTGAGTGAGAGGTTGTTATCTTTGCAGTACAACACCAAGTGTTTTATCTCCTTCCTGTATTCTGTCACATCATTGTTTGATATCCAGCCCACCACAGTGGTCAGCAAACTTGCAGATGGTGTTCGGATGAAATTTGGCCACACAGTCATGAGTGTACAGGAGGTAGCTGAGTACACATTCTTGGGGGGTGCCGGTGTTGAGGATTGTTGTGGAGGAGGTGCTGTTGTCTAACTTCACTGATTGTGGTCTGTGGGTCAGGAAGCTGAAGATCAATTTGCAGAGGGCAGAGCCGAGACCTAGGTCTCAGAGTTTGGAGATTAGTTTGTTTGGGATTATAGTGTTGAAGGCAGAGCTGTAGTTATTAAGTAGAAGCCTGACGTAGGTATCCTTATTATCCAGATGTTCCAGGGATGAGTGCAGGGCTAGGGAAATGCCGTGGACCTGTTACACCAACAGGCAAGTTGCAAGGGATCGAGGCTAGCTTGAAGGCCAGAGTAGATGTGCGCCGTGACTACTCTCTTGAAGAACTTCATAATTATGGAGGTCACAGCCACCGGGCAGTAGTCGTTCAGGCATGTAGTATGTATTTTCTTCAGTACTGGGATGATGGCGCCTTCTTGAAGCAGGTGGGGTCTTCAGATTGTAGCAAAGAGAGGTCAGTGTATACTCCCGCTAGCTGGTCTGCACAGGATTGGAGTGCATGGCCGGGAACTCCATCTGAGCCAGTCGCTTTCCTTGGGTTCACTCTCAAGGAGGCTGATCTGATGAGTGCAGCGGTGACTGAGAGAACAGGTGCGTCTGGGGCGTCAGGGCAGGTGATATCATTCCATTGGCTTTCTGCCCGAACCGAGAATAGAAAGCATTGAGCGCATCAGGGAGGGATGTGTTTTTGTCTGCTATCCTGTTCTGTGAAGTACGCATGGGTTCTATAGTATCTAATGTTTTGTACTGGTTTCTTCCATCCAATTCTATGCACCACATCTCCAAATTGTGTCAGAGGATTTCGTTTTTGTTCACAATATGGCCGTAGCTCTGCTCTTTAGTCTTTTATTAAAAATTTAGTCTCGATTATTGCAGTTTGGATTTTGTTATTTATTTCCTCAGTGATTGAATTCAACACGGTCACATTGAAAACAAAGAACCATAGAAAATAGGAGTAGGCCATTCACTCAATCTGGAGTGTTCTGTTATCCATCGTGATAATTGTTGATCCTCCATCTCAACGTCATACTTCCTCTCCTCTCTATCCCCTTCAATACCTTTCGTTCCTAGAAATCTATATGTTTCTTCCTTAAATATTTTCAGTGAAGACTCCCACAGTCTTCTGTGGTGCAGAATACACAGATTTACTGCCCTCCCAATGAAGACATTTCTCCGCGTCTCAGTGTGAAATGGCCTACCAAGCATCCTGAGTCTGTGACACCTTGCTCTGGACACCCTTGCCAGGACAACAGTGATTCCTGTCCGGTCCTGCCAGAATTTTATGTGTTTCAATGAAATTCTTGCTCATTTTCCTAAAGCCCAGCAAACACAGACCCAGCTGTCCCAACCTCTCCTCATATCACAAACCTGTTGTCGCAGGTATCATTCTGGTAAACGTACTTTTTCTTAGACAAGGAGAGCAAAACCACACACAATACCCCTGCTGTGGCCTCAAAAAAGCCCTGCACAGCTGCAGTAAGATTCCCTTGCTCTTGTACCCAAAACCTTTTGCAATGAAGGCCAACATACTATTTGCTTTCCTAATTGCTTGCTGCACTGTATGGTGTTTGCTTTCAATAACTGGTGAAAAAAGACACCCAGATTGCGATGTACATCAACATTTCTCAATTCTGTGATTCTGACTTCCCACCAAAGCGGACTACTTCACATTCTCCAAGTTGTACTGTTTCCGCCACACATTTTCCCACTCAATTCAACTTTAACTTAAGCCTCTTCATGGCACTCACAATTGCTCATAGTTGCATGCAATTAATTTTATGTCAGTATCTCCCTAGACCTCATAACATCATCAATGTGGGGTAGAGGAGCCACTTATTGAAATCAAACAAGTTTGAACTCTTTGTTAATGTTTAATACGGGCAGCACAGTGGCTCAGTGGTTAGCACTGATGCCTCACGGTGCAAAGGACCCAGGTTTGATTCTGCACTTGGGTGACCCGTCTGTGTGGTGTCTTGCAAATCTCCTCGTGTCTGCATGGTATTCCTCTGGGTGTTCTGGTATCCTGCCACAGTCAAAGATGTGCAAGTTAATTGGATCGATGATGCTAAATTGTCCACAGCGTTTAGGGACATGCAGGTTAGATGGATGAGCCATGGGAACTGTAGGGCTACAGGGATAGGGCAGGGGTTGGGTCTGGGTAGGATGCTCTCCGGAGGGTCAATGTTGGCTCGAGGGCTGAATAGCCTGCTTCTACACTGTGGAGATTCTATGACTCTTTCAGGCCCCTCCTGACCCACATACAACATGGAAAATATCACTTAAGAAGCTGAAGGGAGCAGATTCAATAGTAATTTTCAAAAGGGACTTTCAGATCTCCTGGATCTGAAGAAATTGCAGAGTGATGTGCAAAAGAGAGAAGGTCTATTGGGACAGCTTTTCAAAAGACATGTGATGTGCCAAATTGCCTCCTTCTATGCTGTAGACACTGTGGCTGGGATTTTCTCATTTTCAGACTAAGTCTGAAAGTGGAAGGCTTTCCTGGAGAGAGCCTGTATCTTATTGCGGTCATAAAGCCTGCAGGAACTACCATTAATCAGCCAGCTGATTGGCTGCTTTCTTCCAGAATTACAATCCTGGAGAAACTTCTGCTACTTGGAAGTCCTGACAATTTGGGGGTAAAAAAAAACCTCAGCTGCAGAGACACCAACACCTGGGCTCCCACATGGAGGGGGACTGGAGGTCAGGCAACAAGGAGGTTCCATCTGTCTGGAAGTGAGGACAAAGGTCCCCTCTCAGAGACTAAACCCCTGTCGATGGTATAACCTCCCAGGCTTGTACAGGTTAGTGCATATCGAAGGAACTGCCTCCTCTCCCCTGAACGGACAGCCTTCCCACACCGGTTTAACCTGTCGGATAGGCCAACCACTTTCTTGTTCTGCCTGGAGCTGAAGTGACTGCAGCCCAGATGGGAAGAGGGTCTTAAGTCATTGTTAATTAACTACTTGACGATTCCAATTGGCGGCCAGGTGGGAAAGTCCATCCTGGGCCTTCTGCCCAGAATAGAATTCCTCTGCAGTGGAAAGGGGCTGGATATGTAACTGTCCAATGATGTTCCCTTCCCACCGACTTCCTTTCCACTTGTGAGGAATGGATGATTGTGGCCGAGGATTCCATGTTGGACATTTTATAACTTGACCATGCACGATGGAGAGGCAATTTACATTGATTTCCAATTCCTTTGCTAAGTCACAAAAGTAGGGTTGTTTTTCTGACGAAGGGTCTAGGCCCGAAACGTCAAGCTTTCCTGCTCCTATGATGCTGCTTGGCCTGCTGTGTTCATCCAGCCCCACACCGTGTTATCTAAAGTAGGGTTGTGGTTGCTTCTCCCGGTAATGCAGATTGATTTCTAACAAAAGCAATCTCAAAACATAATTCATCATTATTGCCTTGTGTTTACCAGCTAATTTAGCTGCAGGTGCACAGACAATAACTGGTCAATTAACTACGTACATTTAGCAGACTTTGCAAGAGAGAAACAGATGTGGAAATGAGCAAATGTTTATATTGCAGCTGAATACAGCTCATATATATAAAACATATATATATACATATATATTATACATATTCATATAAAACATTACAATATGTACTGAATCCCCTGTATTTAGTTGCTAATATACTAATCCATATGATGCAAAGTCATTAAACTTGTGCCCTTAAGTACAATGAACATATTAATAAAATAAAATGTTGGCACTGTGTGGTAAAACTATGTTCTGGGAGTTTGTGCAAAGTAAACAATTTACTATTTATGTATAACAAGTGGATATTAGGTAACAATTACCTTCAATCGACTTCCAAAATAATTCTAACCTCAAGTTTTAATCAGAAATATTACTCCTGCTCACAGAGGTGTGTCATAACGTGTCTGAACAGGTTGATTTTCACAAAAATGAAATAAATCGATTTACAGATGGGTTCGACAGAATTGCATTACTTATGGGTCATCCAGGTTATTAAAGTTCTTACACTGTTGGAATCACAGCACAAACAACAGTTTCCTTTTTACACAGAATGGCTGAATATTTGTGAACCGACAAGATTTTGTTTTGCGATACACTCACATAGTCATGCAGATCAACATCCACAGAACGTGATGGACGTTTTCTGTTGGCTTCAGTGTCCGAGTGTGCAGTGAATGCATCTTCTTCAGCATTCTCTGGTTCTCCAAAATCATAAAATCCGGGGTCTAAAAAGATACAATGCTGAATTAGAACAAGTGCTCTACTCATTCCTTGATGTTGATCCAAAATATTGATTTGGTCGCCCAAAACTATTTTCTAATCCATACAAGATATATTTTTGTGTCCTCCAGATGTTATACAGGTATGTGAATGGAAATTGACTCCACTGGTACACTGGCACCATTTATATGTGGAAATTAGAAAGTACTATCTTATACATTACTTTGCGTCAGTATGCTGTTCGTTTATGGCATCTTTGGCATTTGTTTTTATATATCAATGTTTTACTCACAAAGATTACGATAATCGTCAAAGAAGTACCTAATGTTTTCATTTCAAAAGTTTTTTTTGTTATTTTCTTGCAGTAGAGAAATGGGTATTGTTATCTAAATTGTTGACACACACTTATAGTCAACAAAGGCAGACAGTCCATTAGTACAATAGGGAGAGTGAGCATGGTGGAGTAAGGGGACAGAAGATTGAAATGTCAGTTTCCTTTGTTCCCAAAAAAGGGATAACCAGAAGTGGCTTTTGTCTAGACCAGTAGCAATCTTTAAGCAGATGCCCATTAATTTGTAATCAATATAACCTCAAAGCTAGCCTTTGGCACATCCATTATAGATTTATGAAAATAATTAGCGGTTTTCAATATCTTACACTTTGAGTTAGGCATCAGTGGTTCTTGGTCATATCTCATTCAGTGCTTTGAGAAGAACATTTGTAGAGATACATATCATCATGGCTTGTTGAAAGGTCTATCCAATTAGGTCTGTTTCCGATCCTTTTCCCTGTGGTCCTGTAATTTTTCCCGAGGAAATAGATACAAATTTCGCTATTGAAAGGTGCTATTGAATCTTCCCCCATGAACCTTTCAAGTGATGCATTCCAGATCCTCAATTGAGAAAACAGTCATCACCAAAGCCAGTACCTATCATCAATGAATAGAAGGCCTTCTATAAGCTAGAATAGATTAAATACTGTAAAGTATAACCTATTCATGCTCTAGGTTACTAACACTCTTGAATGTATTCCCCACACCTTCAAAACGACATAATAATATTTACTTGCTGTGTAGGCCACTTGAAATCCAACTAAAGCCATTACAGATAAACCACACATTTTAACTTAGGGATTACAGTAGGGGCCCAATTACAGGCAAGCATTTGAACTTTGATCCCCAGGTTTAGTGGAAGTGTGACTCATTTAAAAATGCAAGTATAAAAAAGGTGGGAAAACGATTGTCAGATGAACATGTTGAATGCTTGTGGGTTAATATTACCCACCATATTCTTTATGTTTACCTGACATAAAAAGGGAGAAGAACGGTTTGCTGTGAGTGAGCTCCAAACTAAAATCTAATTTACGGATTTAATAAGTAGAAACTTTCTGACATTTGCTCTTTTAAAGGAAATGTTATTTGTCTGACTACCTTGATTATCTTATTTCTTATTGATGGGTATCCTGTATTCACTGTATAAGATGCAATATAATCACATTGGACGGTGAAATGAAAGTTTTAAATCTAGCTCTGAAGTTATTTTAGTCAATAATTTTTACTTTCTCATTATCATGATTACATAATTCACTGGGGAAAGAGGCAGCCATTCAATTTGAAATGTACAAGATATTGAAACAATGATATAAAAGTAATGATAGAAATTAATTATTGATGTAATCAGTCTGCAGATGCAATTTTGTCTCATAAGCATGGTATGATCGAACAAGGATACTTCAACATATCAATTTATTAATTACAAAATAGGCTCTTTAATGCAAACATGAAACCGCATGCCAAATCTTTGATAGCTTCACTTCTACTGTTTTTTACCTTTCAAGTATGATGGACGAAGCCAATAAATTGGAAGATTTCCACACACTTCCAGGACTTTTGAATTCAGCAGAAAACGTTGGTCCTTAATTGGTTGTTCAGCTGCCACCCAAACAACAGCCTCGTCAAACTTCACTGGCATAATTTCATCTTGCTGTTAAAGTAAATGGGGTATGTTAATCTTTTTTTTTGTCAACAGCAAAACAAAGCAGGAATTCATTTTTTTTTCCATTTGGTGGTTTCATCAAAAGTTGAATTGTAGAAAACCATGAATTTATTAGTAGTACAATAAGAGCAAATGACAAGACTAATTAAATTCAACTTCAGTTTGAACATATGGTGTAATATAATTGGTTTTTTCACAAGTACTGATTAGCAGAATTTCATTAGGAAACTTTGTGCACTAGGCTATTTTTCATCATTAGGCAATGCAAAAGAGGACTTAAAATGGCATACCTATTACGATGTACTTTTCTTGGAGTAGACTTTTAGATGCAATTGCAGTACAGGCACCAATCAGAGAATTGACAGCAGCGATTGAGTGAATGACATGAGTTATACATCCGACTGTATTGGCAAGATAGCTTCATGCAAGTGTGGATCTTGCAAAACACTTCTCCTTGGTAACTGACATTGTCTACCCAATGATGTGGAAAGATCATCAAGGTATGCCTTTCCATAAAAAAGCAGGAGACTGTTGATCTAATAGTTACCATCCTGACAGCCTACTCTCACTGATCAGTAAAGTTAATGAAGGAGGCACTAACAATGCTATTAAACAGCACATATTCATAATCAACCTGTTCATTGACGTTCAGTTTGAATTCCACTAGGATCAAGGGAGAGGCGATGGCCTAGTGGTATTATTGCTGGACTGTTAATCCAGAGACCCAGATAATTTTGCATGGTGGCTTAGTGGTTAGCACTGCTGCCTCACAGCGCCAGGAATCCGGGTTCAATTGGGCCTTTTGGCGACTGTGTGGAGTTTGCACATTCTAGCCGTGTCTACATGGGTTTCCTCTGGTGCTCCAGTTTTCTTCTACAGTCCAAGGATGTGCAGGCTAGGTGGACTGGCCATGCTAAATTGTTCACAGTGTTCAGGGATGTGTAGATAAGGGGGGATGAGTCTGGGTGGGATGCTCTGAGGGTTGGTGTGGACTTGTTGGGCCAAAGGGTCTGTTTCTACATTGTAGGGATTCTATGATTGATTGAATTTCCTGGGGACCCATTTTCAAATCCCACATTGGAAAACGGTGGGATCTGAATTCAATTAAAAAAAAAATCTGGAATTACAAGTCTAATGATGACCATGGATCCATTGTTGATTGTTGGAAAAAACTCATCCGGTTTCACTAATGTCCTTTAGGGAAGGACTTCTGGAGGTTGCCTTCTGAGCAGCTGGCATAGCCAGTGATGCCCTCATCCTGTGAATGTAGAAAGGAGAAAAAAAAGGATCACGTGGCTCCAAACCTCATTCCAGCCTTGGTCCATATCTGGACAAAACAGCTGAATTTCAGAGGTGGGGTGATGGTAACTGTCCGTGATCATGACAGTGGTGAGCCTGTGAAATTGTCCCCCACAGAAAGCATTCAGACCAAAGCACTGAATGTTTTCAAGTAGCAACTAGATAGCGTTCTTAGGACTAAATGAATCAAAGTGTATGGGGAGAAAGTAGGAACAAGGTGCTGAGTTAGATGACCATCAAATCATATTGAATGGAGGAATAGGCTTGAAGGATTAAAGGCCTACTCCTGCTCCTATTTTCTATGTTTTAGCCATTTTATTGCACCTTTCTGAATGTCAGCCCACAATCTTGATGTTACAGCATGTAGCTATTTCTTAAATGTATTTTGGCCACAACAATTCTTTCTGCCAGTTTGTTGAGGTGGCTAATTACCCTCTAATGAATTACTTCTTGGCACCTGTTTGAAACATTCCTTCCACAATTCCAAACTTTTGTCGTCTTTTCTATCTGCATAAATGCAAGTGTTTTTCCTGGTTTAATATATTCCTATTTCTGTTCAGTTCCTTTTCAGACTGATGAGCCTGAAGCACTGTTCTTAGTTCAGTCCTGTAAGCCTAAGCATCAGTTTTATTTCTTTACGCAGCACCAATTGAATTCTAGGACACGGAGGTCCCCCAAGCATATCGAGGTCTTTGTTCATTATGTCTGGGAGGGAGATTAATTTATTTGGAGATGTTTGTGTTGATTATTGCTCGTAACAAGCTGAATTCCTAAACGTCAGCTTTCCTGCTCCTGTGATGCTGCTTGGCCTGCTGTGTTCACCCAGCTCCACACCTTGTTATCTCAGATTCTCCAGCATTGGCAGTTCCTACTATCTCTAAATTCCTAAACATGCAAGATTCTGAGATTGTATATTAGATCCAGGTTAAATGGCTGGACAAAAACTGCTTAGCCCAACACCTTGAGTCACAGTTATCATGTTGGAAGCCAGTCAGCACATAGAAAGATTTCACAAGCAGTGCTGAGTAAAAACTAGATCATGTACTTTTAATTATGGTAACAGAATACCAAGTATTCACCAGTACACTGGGGCTTACTCCCTTTCTCTCATTCAGGTGTAGCATTGTGTGACCTTTTACATTCACCTGAAAGAATGTTTCATCTGAATGATAGCATGTCCAACAGTGCAGTAATCCCCCAGTAATAAGTCAATCTTGATTTTTCTGCTTGAGCCCTAGCATGGAGATACAGTGTCTAACGCAGATTATCTTGGAAGCAGAAGGTCTCAAAAAGTTGAACAGGAGGTGAAGTCCCTCGCTGCTAGTTTGTAGGAAACCCGTAAGTAGTTCTCTCCACTAACCGGATGCTGTCATCAGGCCATAAAGATGTTGTGTCTACCACACAAAAAAGGAATGTGATTTCTGACTTTCAGTGCTGGACAAGCTAAGTAGGCTGTACATCTGAATGATAGACACACCGTTTTGAACATTCACAGTAGACAGGAGGCTGATCGTGCTCAACCAGCCAGTGTTTTCAACCCATAGAATGCTATGTCTGACATTAGTTGTGATCCTGCTATTGTACAACCTTTATTAAATAATCCATACTGTGCTGGGAATTACACTGGGAACCTATTTAAGATTGTCAGTCAGGCACAAAGTGTGATGCGTATAATATCATACAGGACCCTGTTTTATGTGAGGAAAAGGAATTTAAACTTGCACTGTACATTTTTCACTGGGGAATAAAAGGAGTCATGGACACTGCCTATCTCTGTTCAATTTTGACAGCAATAACATGACCAAAGTCTACCTGCCAGGTCTGATAACTAAGGTTGACTGACCCTGCTGTATGTCCAAGGCCAATGATAGCCCAAACAGTTAACACCCTCTTCTCAGGCTGTATAAATCAACCTCTGCTTCTGAATTCCTAGTTCTGATGGGAACCAGATGATGAGCTTTGACTTAAAGTGATAGAGACGTACAGCATGGAAACAGACCCTTTGGTCCAACTCGCCCATGCCGACCAGTATCTAAATTAGTTTAGTTCCATTTGCCAGGATTTGGCTCATATCCCTCTAAACTCTTTCTATTCATATACCCATCCAGATGCCTGTTAAATGTTGTAATTGTACCTACCTCCACCATTTCCTCTGGTGGCACATTTCTTACACTCACCACCCTATGCATGTAAAGGTTACTCGTCAGGTCCAATTATATCTTTCCCCTCTTACCTTAAAGCTATGCCCTCTAGTTTTGGAGTGCTCTACCTTGGTAAACCAGATCTTGGCTACTCACCCTGTCCATGCCCCTCATGATTTTACAAACCTCTACAAGATTACCCCTCAGCCTCTGACGCTCCAGGAAAAATAGTCCCAGCCTATTCAGCCTCTCCCTATAGATCAAACACCCCAACCCCAGCAACATGCCTGAAAATTGTTTCTGCACCCTCTCAAGTTTAACTATCTTTCCTATAGCAGGGAGGCCAGGATTAAATGCAGTATTCCAAAAGTGGCCTCACCAACACTCTGTACACCAGCAACATGACCTCCCAACTCCTATACTCAATGCACAGACCAGTAAAGGTAAGTGTACCAAATGCGTTCTTCATTAGCCTGGTCTACATGAGACTCCACTTTCGAGGAACTGTGATTCTGCACCCCATGGTCTCTTTGTTTGACATCACTCCCCAGGACCTTAACATTAAGTGCATAAGTTCTGCCCTGATTTGCCTTAACAAAATGCAACACCTCACATTTATCTAAATTAAACTCCATCCGCCACTCCTTGGCCCATCTGATTAAGGTCCTGTTGTATTCGGAGATAATTTTCACTGTCCATTACACTACCAACCATCTGCAACCATACTATTTCTCCTATAGTCACGTCCAAATCATTTATATAAGTGACAAATAGCAGCGGACCCAGCACTGATCCTTGCGGCACACCGCCAGTCAAAGGCATCCAGACTGAGAACATTCTCTGTCACTACCCTCTGTCTTCTACCTTCAAGCCAATTTTGTATCCAATTATCTACATCTCCCTGGATTCCATGTGTCTCACCTTGCTAATGAGTGTACTATGTGGAATCATGTCGAACGCCTTGCTCAAATTTCAGATAGACAATGCCCACCTTTCCGCCTCCATCAATCTTCTTTGTCACTTCTTCAAAAAAACTCAATCAAATTAGTGAGGCACGAAATCTCTCGTACAGAGCCATGTTGACTATCCCTAATCAGTCCTTGCCTTTCCAAATACATGTAAATCCTATCCCTCAGGATTCCCTTCAACAATTTGCCCACCACTGGTGTCAGGTCTATAGTTCCCTGTTTTTTCCTTATCACCTCTCTTAAATAGTGGCACCACCATCCAGTCTTCTGGCACCTCACCTGTGGCTGGCGATGATACAAATATCTCAGCAAGGGGCCCAGCAATCACTTCCCTAGCTTCCTACAATGTTCTGGGATACATCTGATCTGTCCCAGGGATTTATGCATCATTAAGCATTTTAAGACATCACCACCACCTCTGTAATATGGACATTTTTCAAGATGTCATTGTTTATTTCTCCAAGTTCTCCAGCTTCCATTCCTTCCTCACAGTAAATACTGACGCAAAATACTCGTTTAGTTTTAAGTATTTTTTAAGTTCTGGACTGTCAAGTAATTAGATGTAACTTTAGCAGCATAACTCCTGCTATTTGCCCATGGTCCAAAATTAGTGTTAGTGGCATGGAGGGTGGAAGACAATGGTAGTTGGGGCATGGCCTGCTATACATAGACACTAAGTTGGCATCAGGGAGCTATGAAGGGCTGGGATGATGGGCCCATAGGTTAGAAGGGAAGAAAAGGGCCATAAGAGTGTGTAGAAGAACACATTTTCGGCCAGCTATTGCAGGCCAAAAATTGGACATTCTAAACTGACCTACAGCAGAGAAAGCGGGCTTGACAGAAGATTGGCCAAACTAAATTAAACAGCAGCCAGCAGCTATCGGCGACAGAGAACAGTGGAAACCAGGATCAAGAAGATTACACCGGTTCAAGAACTGTTTGCAATCAGTCTGAGGGTTGTATATTGGAGATGTTGACCAGACTTTCTGGCATCCTGATTGTCTGAGTATGTATACTTTACACCTTTTGGCATGTCAACAGCAGGGTGCTGGCATGACCCCATTGGATGATTTGAGTCCACCTCATGATCCCATTGGCCAAAGGCCAAAGAACATTCTGGAAAGTCCAGAGATAGTAGGAACTGCAGATGCTGGAGAATCTGAGATAACAAGGTGTAGAGCTGGATGAACACAACAGACCAAGCAGCATCAGAGGAGCAGGAAAGCTGATGTTTCAGGCCTAGACCCTTCTTCAGAAAAGTCTGGTGTGATGGGGGATAAGAACACACTCCTGGAAACTACCCCTTCAGTGAAGACTCAGTGAAGATTTGCAGCAAAGACTCACAGCAAGACTCATGACAGAAGACCATGCAGCAACTAAAGAAGACCCAGGAGAAAGCTGACCCTGACCTGCAAGACCCATCTTCATGGAAGAGAGGCAGCAGAGAGGAAGGAGATTCCAATGGCCAAGCTCAAACACGTGGATCGTTGCAGATAATATTCTTTATCAGACAGATGGAACTAGAGGAAGAGTAAATATAGTGGGAATTTGAGGAAATGTTCACATGGCGTTTTTAATGAGGAATATTTTGTTAATTAAATAGAGTTCAACCTCTGAACCGAATTCTATATCCCTTAGTCCCTGACAAGAGCCCTTGGGTAAAGTGATTTTAATACATAAATTGGGTGAAGTATCCAAAGCACAGAAAACATTAGGGTGATAAAGGGAGAGGCCATAGGGGTGGGCAATGGGACATCAAGTGGCATGGAACATACGGAGGTGATGTGGTTGGCAGAGATGTGGCATGGCTAGTGTGTGCGAGGGAAGTTGGTGTGAGGGATGAGTATTTAATTTCATTTATTTTTCATTAAACCACAGTATAGTGCTATTGTACAGAGTCAAGTCTTTGTGTTCATCTGCACCTTAATGATGCTAACCCTTGATTTTGTGTCCACTCACCTTCAACAGATCACCACTGGCAAGCATGACAAGCAGCCTGTCTGTGTGTCTATGTGAAAGAGCACCTCAAAATTACAGTATTGATAGCATTTGGGTTTTGTCTGAAGCACCAATCCACTAACAAGCATGGCACCACAAGGCATGGAATGGATGCTGTGCCAGTACTGAGAGAGAGGAAGCAAGTAGCCCTGAGACACATCTGTGAGCTGAGCATCTGTTACTGGGTGCAAAGTGTCCTTGTAGCAACATTTCAATGCTGCTTTCTGCTATGCCCTCAATGCAGGTCTGTGTTTCCTAGGCATCCTGCAAGTGGATCAGATAGTTGCCAAGAGGATCCATCCTCAGAGTTGGCAAAAAGCGGATGCCAATTGTCTGTGGATAAGGGGCATGTGCAGCTGGTACCCTGAGGTGCTGTTGCACGCTGAGCAACTTGGAGGCACTCGATAGAGCTGAAAACACCAGGCCCTCACTCTGATTTCTGTTCCAAGAATCATTGATGTCCAGTTTATTTGGTACATTTGGTAAAAAGGAACCTGCATATTAATGAGGTGAGATGTGCAATTAATAATCCCCTTTGATAGGCAACTCACCCACTGCTGAGTAAGAAACTTGGCTGGATGCCTAACTGATGCATAAAAGATGCAGTGAGTTGCTCCTGATGTTGAAATGGGCCTTACCAGACTTCTCATGTGATTCTGTCACAGCTCACATCATTCAGGTCCTTGTACAATTCTGCCTGAGAAGTCTACAGTTGTCTTAATAAAACATTTGAATTATTCAAATGTGTTCCAGATCAGAACAAGTTGAGGTCTTAAAGTATGCTTACACTTTTCAGATCAAATGACAGGCTTAAAATTGAACAAGGCTAGTTTAAATCTCTACCTGGCATATCCCAGGTCAGCCATGTTGCCATGGGATACATTGCAGGGAGGTATATTTTGATTTTGGGTTTACTTGTGTTTCCTCACATAAGAAGGCAGTATGTCCCAGGGAATAGCCTTTGAGAAGCAGAAAGATGAGTTCTCAGCAGTTGCGGAACAAAAGAGAAGGACTACCAGGTGTTAGGATTCTTCTGAGTTGGATACTCTAAGTAAAAGCCCATGCTGGAACCAGGGTGCCCACAAACATGAGGTGCTTAAGGAGAGTTGGATGGTTTCTTAGTTGCAAGCTCGCGGGAAGGACCCCCGTGGAGAATAAGTGGAACACTGAGGAAAATCGAAGCAATTCCTGAAAGCTGTGATGCAACTTGGTTTGAGGGAACCCTCAAGGTCCTGTAACATACAGGGAAGCTCTCGCATTGAAATAAAAAGAGAACAAGCCCTCCCTAACTCCCCACCTACACTCACCTTTACTGGCTCCACCCCCGCCTCTTTGACCTGTCTGTCTCCTCTCCACCTATCTTCTCCTTTATCTATCTTCTATCTGCCTCCCCCTCTCTCCCTATTTATTTCAGAACCCCCTTCCCTGCCCCCATTTCTGAAGAAGGGTCTAGGCCCGAAACGTCAGCTTTCCTGCTCCTCTGATGCTGCTTGGCCTGCTGTGTTCATCCAGCTATGCATGTTGTTATATCAGAGAACAAGGAATGTCCTAGTAAGAAATCAGAGTTAAAGAATAGATGTTTATATTAAAAAAGTGTTAACTTAGCAGTATTTGCTTTGTTTAGCACTTGTACAGTAAAAGTTTTTGTTTAAAATGTGAAATCTTTGTGGTGAAATCTTAACTTCTTTCAGTTAATAAATGGAAATGGGCTTTCAAACTCCATTTAAAAAAGATTCACCAGGTCCCCTCGAGTTCATAACAACATTCCACTTCCCTATGAATCAACCCAGCATTCTGTTCAATGTAGTACCTCATTCTACGGACATGATTGCTGACACATCCTTCAATATCCTTAACTCTTTCATTTGGCCCTTCTGTAAATTCCACGTACCTATGGTCTATACATGCTTCACATATTGTCTTCCAAAATGCAGGGCATTACATTTAGCGATACTGAAGTTCCTTTTCCAATGCGGTGCATGTTCTTTCAAGTCCTTTTGACTGCCTTAACTCCCTCAGCCAAAGCTGCTTTAAGTTTAGTACCACCTTAAGAGTCAATTACTCAGCTCTAAGACTATAAATCTGAGTCCAACATGAACAGCAAGTTCCATGGATCTTATAGCAACCACACTCGGTGTTATTTACCTTCTCCCAGTCTTCCACTTGAAAGCAGCTCTCTTGCTTCCTTTGTAGTCAAACTATACTTCTGAGAACGTAGTTTGTACAGGTGTCACAACATTTATGAGACAGATCTTTTTCGGAAGTCTTGACTACACTGCGTTACATGTTTTGAAATGTCTGGCTATGGATCTGTCCTTTTCTGTTTAGTTTTTTTTAACTCTTCTTGAATGGGAAGTAACATGATTTAGTGGAATATAATTGGTACCTAAGTGCTTTTGATTCTGTAAAAACTTTTTAATGTCCTCAATAATGACTCAAAAATGCATTCCATTTTTATAAAACCTATGAGTACACTTTTACCTTAATGTAAACTCTAGCAAAATTCTTACAGCCTTGCTGACAGTAAATCAGATTAGACATTTGTTAATTGTGTTTTACCATGCAATACATAATCTATTATTCCATTTCAATTGGCCAGATCTGTCTCCTTAACCTTAAAAGTTCAATTGATGTAGAAAGGAGGTGAATTACTTATTAATAGCTGATGGTGATGGGAGTTTCCACATGGATAGAGACTGATCCACAGGATCCAGCATGAAATTACTGCATTTTCTTCTATAGCTGCACCACTTGGAAGTGTGTTATTTAAAATATGATAAACTGGAAATGTATATATAACTGAGTGGAGCATCTACATCATAAATTGGATGGCAACACTAGATTATAACTATTCAAGTATTATATAACGTGCAATTTTATATCTTTTTGTTGAGATTCGGCAATATTTAAGCCTCCCTACCATTTTGTGTTCAAAAAATGTACTTTCTATGAGCAAGACCAGCTTCACTAAGTCTATCCTTAATTGTTTACAATGGAACCTTTGCAGATTGGAAATGCATTTTCCTTTGAGATTAAATTGCTAATTATTGCGCAGAGTTTGTGTGAAATGTAATAGGACTTATAAATACAACAGCAAATTCTATCTAAAACAGATTGAAATGTGGCTCTTGGTTGCATGTGTCAGGAATATGCAAAAGGATTTGCCCATTAGGAATCATTCTGTGATGATGGGTACGATGAAATATTCTCACCAAAACTTTAACATTGACAAGGTGATGTTGAAGAACACCTGAATGAGAAATTTATGATTAATATCAAGGGCAAGACTGCAACAAAGATAAGGTTAAGCATATATATTTAAAAAAAAGAGATGACAACAATAAATGCTAGTCAACCGTGGTTTCTCAAAGGTCTATAAACTCTCACAATCTCATGGATAAAATCTAGTATTTCTGTTCAGAAGAGGACTTTGTGATACAAAGTCAAACTTTAAAGCTTTGATCCATCATTCGGAGCATTGCTGTCAGTCACAAGACTTTTTTTGTACAGAAAGGATTGAATAAAAGAAGGGTCACTCACGGTTTAGCACTTCCACACATAAAAAAGTGCTTGTTAGAGGAATAAAAGACCTTAGCAGTATTATTGTGCAGCAAGTGTTGGATATAGTAAATTAGGTAATTTGTGATACACCATTGCAATTGAGGTGGAACATTCACTGATGGCTTTCGGTCAGCAGAATTTAGCTGAATTGTTTCTGACTGTTGATGTACAGTGAAGTTATATTCCCCCACTCCTATATCCCCCACCCACACCCACCATACACCCGAAACCCTGAGTCATCAGTTCTGTAAATCACTCCCTAATGGGTTTTATCAATGCAATCTGTAGGAACTGTGAGGCAAGTCATCTAACATCAGTCAGAATACGGCAGATTAATTCTTAGCAACCAACTCATCAGAGTGTACCAGATAGCAGTCCTTATATCAGAATGGGGTTTCTATGCAAAGAGAAGGATAGCTTAATGCCTGAAACCTTTCACTGAGGCGCAAACCTATGGGAGCAAGTATCTATTGTCCTTGGCAATCCTTCATGTACTAATAGATATCCTGCTGGAGAGGTTTGGTAGTCCAGCCCTTTTGATGAAATAAATATGGAACACATGTTTGTGGCAGGTTTGGGAAAAATGGATGATGCAGACTTCAGAGTTTTATCTGACTATGCTTCTGTGAAGTGTAATAAAAAATTATAAAACTGTAATCTTCTATTTATTTCTACATTTATACTCGTGTCTGCAAGTTTGATCCAGGACAGGATGATGTTCAACTTTATAAGCTGCTTGTTCAACTGTGTAGAAAAAATGTTCTGTAAATGCTGTAAGGAACAAGACCTTCCACATAACAATAAATTGATTTTCAAAGGTGTTTCAATCAGGTTAAATGAGGCCGACACCTGAAAAATATAGATTTTCTTTTTTGCAGCTCACTGCTTGTAGGATTTTGTATTCTGATTTCAGATCAGAATGATGGTTACATTAAGTTTGATACATAGTGTATCAAGAGCATTATCACCAGCTAATTATATGTCTGAAAGAGCAAATGCAATTATCGTAACCAAAATGATTAGAGAAGTAAGGTAGTTTAGGACCTTTTTCATGAAAACAGGACAGGGCAGGCATGGAGGATTTGAAAATCAAGCAAAGTTTGTGAGATTTAATCACTGGTGACATAAGGATAGACTTGTCTAGATGCGTACTCAGCCATAAATAACACAGAGCCATTTCCATTAGACTGTAAGCTCTCAGTCGACTAGCAAAGAAATTGAAACTAGTGGTTAAGACATTATATTCATTCGCGGGATGTGGACTGTTATTTATTGTCCGTACCTATTTGGCCTTTGGAAGGTGCCTTTTTGAATACAGCTGAGGGGCTTGCTAGGCCATCTGAGGGGCCACTTAAGAGTCAACCCCGTGAGCATCTAAAGTAGGGTTCAGGACAGAATGTATGGATGGCATACATTCTTCCCTAAAGGACATTAGTGAACCCAATATCAACTTTCCAACTTTCATCTCCCCACCCTGAAGGAGCAATGTTTGGAGTGGCTGAATGGCCATGTTGGAGCTCCTGGCCTGATATCGGAGGGGACCCTTGATTTACTGTGCTGGAACCCCCTCGCTGATGAGAGTCTCCCTGAACTTCACTGAGGAACGCTCCCCTTAGACTTTGGGACAATGCTGTTTGCTTGCTGCATGCACAAACTGCTGGCACGTGATGCAGGTGTGAAGTTGAGGCAGAAGTTTGCCATACAGCAAGACACCCACCCTTTGACTGATGACCACTGACAACAATAATGAGCTGCTTGGCTTTGTGTCCGTACTCATCAGCAAGGTAATGCAGCAGTACTATCAGCTTGAGGCTGAGGGGACAAACAGCATAAAAGCAAAATGAGGCAGGGATGCTGTGAGCATTGAGGTAGGAGCCAGGTCAGTGAATGCTGAGAAAGTGAGCTTCCTTGAGACGCAGCCTGGTGCAGTCTGAGCTGGATGCCTGTGCTTGCAAGCAGCAGCATTCCAATGCTAGTTGCCACTCTGCTCAATTGCAGCACAGGAGTGCAGAAGTGTACTGTAAGTGAATCAGAGATTTCCACAATGGCTGTAGATATCTGTGTCTGTGAATGTGGGGTCCATGTAGTCACAGACCTGGAGCTTGACCTGAAACGTTGGTGCCAGGTGTTCAAGATAGCAGTCTGGAGGAGCAAGCATCAAGCTGGAATTATCAGGTACCCATTCTGACTTTCGTGTTGGGGGAATTCTCAGCATCTAGTTTTTCTCTCCTGTGTTTCGATGGGAAGTTGCAAATTAATGAGGTAAGATTTGCAGTTATGAGGTTGATAACAAGCAATAGATTCCACTCATAGACCTCTTGCCATCCCCTAGCTGGAATCTCATTTCTACTTTCAAACTATGTTGGAAAATGCAACATGTTGCCACCAATCTCGAGATAGGCCTTGCTTGGTTTCTTGTATGATTCTCCCAGACCTTTCGCCCACATCAATTACCCTAGGTGTTTGAATCTGATGTTGGATAATTTATTGAGTGCTACTGTAATGCACCTCAGCTGACTGAATCTAGTAGAAAGCAAAGTAAAAACTATACATGCTTAACATTATTCCAATCTTGCAGGTTCAAAGCCTACGACATGCATGTACTGCACTGCAATGCACAAATGAAACATCTGACACATACTCACTGCAAATTAAGTCTGACATCAGTAAACAAAGAAAACAACTAATTCTGTTAATGCAAAATCATTGTTTACTCTTGAGTGAATTCATATTTGAATTTAATGGCAGACTTTAATCTAAAACACAAAGCCGTTCAGCAGTAAATCTAATTATATTTCTTGAGTATGAAAATAAATGATCGAATGTATGATGTTTTTATTTCCTATTTTATTACTTATTATATGTCATAGAAGTAATGATTGCACAGTCAAATATAAAGGACCTATGAAAATTTGGGGACCAGACAGCTTTTGCCTTTAATTTAATTTGAGTGCATGTTTTTAGTTCTCATTTTCCTTTATTTATATCCCTATCTCCTCCCACCAGCCCCAAACCCTACTACATTCCATCTTGAAGATCCAACTCCTCGCAAGGGTTCAGATTCATAGTTGTAGGCTGGCAAGTGGGTCCTGGAGAGTTATGGCCCCAGAGGCAACACACAATTCCTGGGGGTGCTGGTGGGTGTGGAATACTAAGATCTACCAGCTTGGGTACTAACTAAGGTGGAGGACGATAATCAGAAATGGGACATGCGATGGCTGGCAGCAGCTTGTGGATTAGGTCGAGCGAAAGCAGGTGGCTGCTGAGTGCTTTAAGATCCTGGCCACAGTCTGCATGCTATGGTCATCTGCAATTCACTCACATGGTTCCTGATTTATACATGCACCAGATCCAATGTCTGTTGGAGACACATGCCTTGGGCACCTATGGAAAAGTCTTTACCAATTTAAGAGGAGATGCTCATAGAAGAAGCATGTGTTTGCATCCTGCTTCAAGCACAATCCAATTTTCAGGTTGTCATATCTTAATACCTCTCAAATCCCACATTGAATATTTTTTTCTTGTTGGGCACTTCCAACTTCTTGAATTTGGTGATATGATCAGCCCCAATTTCACCAAAGATGGGTGTTGCGTGCCCTTCCCTGGCACCACAGTGGGATTATCATTTGACAAGAATTATAAAATTGAACAGTGAGTTGCTTGAGAGCCGCTCACCCAATATCATAAACAGCAGGCTGTATGTATGCTGCTATCCTCATTACAAAACAGAGAAGAGACCATTGATCAAACATGAGAAATTTCTGGTCATTATTTTGTTCAGCTGTACTCCTCTGATAAATCCACTGATCTCTTTCACATTCTTAAATATCTTCTCCTGTGGAAGGGCTGAATCCTTTATATGCTAATATTGATCTTCTTTCATGGTGCTTCTAAAGGTTTGTTTTTCTGACAAAGTACTTCTGGCTCAAATTTCCTTCCTTATTGATATTAGTACACATCCTGAAAATGCCTGAGCAATCAATGGGCCATCAACCCGCGACAAGGAGTCCATCCTTCACTTTTTCGTGTGACACTCAAACACCATGTTTTGAGCCAGAACAGCTGAGATAGCAGAAACACTGTCAATTGTTTGGACTAAGCTTGAATCTGCGGGGGCCTTGACGAAAATTGTCAGACCTTTATAATTTATGACCTATAACAATTTAAGGAGCTATTACCTTTTTTGTCATGCATCCCTGAGCCGCATTTAAGCTTCAGTCTCTTGGGGTGGAGGGTACTTAGCCCTCACCAGCAATTTCTGAATGATTTAAATAGTTTGACTGGGAATGTTGCAATTATGTTTTATGATGAAATGAGATATGTAAAGATGAAAATATATATGTCGTTGCTTATTATTACCATACAAATGATTTTTAAAAATGATATAATTGCTACCGTAAAACTAAAGTTTCAGAATTTTAATGGAACGTTAACACCAGAATTATCAATAAAGAGTTTTTATTATTCATTTGTAGGATGCAGGCATCGCTGGTTGACTAGTTAGCTACTATTAGCTTCTATTCATTTATATTGATTTAGATAGTATTTAGTTTCTATTCATTTAATTCACTTAAAAATGAAGGGTCATTTGAGTGGGAATTGAGAAATGTAAAGGAAAATCTTGCAGGGCTATGGGCTGGGCACAATGCACTGTACTTATAAAGCTCTTTCATAAGACCAGTACAAGTCTGATGGACTGAGCAACTACCTTCTGTGCTGTGTATTTTATGTGGTGATATGGCTGTAACAAAATGAGGTGTAGCAATGACAAACAGTCATCCATCTGATTTGTCCTTTGGTTATCCGCACAGCATAGACCTATTGCTATCATCTCATAGAATCCCTACAGTGTGGAAGCAGGCCATTCGGCCCATCAAGTTACACTGACCCTCCAAATGGCATCCCACCCAGACCGAGCCCCCCACCCCGTTCCTGTGAGCCTGCATCTCCGACGGCTAATCCACCTAACCTACACATCCCTGGACACTATGGGCAATTTAGCACAGCCTTATCTGCACATCTTTGGGCAGAGACAGGAAAGTAGAGCCCCCGGAGGAAACCCACGCAGACATGGGGAGAATGTGCAAACTCCACACAGAAAGTTGCCCAAGGGTAGAATTGAATCCGGGTCCCTGGTGCAGTGAGGCAGCAGTGCTAATCACTGAGCCACCATGCCGCCCAATAGAGTCTGACCAATAGAATATTGTGCATGTCTTTTGACACTCGCAAAGGTGGGAATTGTGTGATATCTAATCATAGTTCCATGATGTGCCAACACTGGAAGTGCTACTTAATGGGGTGAGGGATTAATGTTAACTTGCTAGGATGAGCAGGTATTTGTGCTTGAAGGAATCTAAAAAAGCAGAAAATGCCAGTGTGTTGGGTAGCAGTACCTGCTGAACTCTTTATTTCATTCAAATATGTTATTAGTGGATGGCAAGATACAGTGGGACAGATGTGTCTGCTGTTAGTGCAATGGAATGCGCTTTTAATCCTTGAGTCTAACAGCCAGCAACATTCATCTTCCTGAAAGGCATCCCTTTCACTTGTTTGCAGCAACTAAAATTTTATCCTGCACATCAAAACAAGATGCTAAGGATGCTATTGTGATGCTTTCATCCTGCGCTAGTAAATCTCTGAGCAAATTAAGCAGATAGCTCCTTGGAGACAAGGGTTGCTCTCTAAGGATATTATTGAGAAACTCCACCTCTGACACTCAAGAGAGGTACCACTAAAGGCAGAGCCAAGACTGAACGAGTTATTTGTTGAAGATGTGCTTTCAAGTGGCTGCACAGATCTGGAGAGGCCTTCCATACATACCAGCAAGGGTATTCAGAATGACAGTGTTGTGCTACACCTTGCGCAATATTGTGTAGCAGAGTGGACTGGAGCCACAGGAAGTGAAGGGTGAGAATCCTTCTGTATTTTGAAGGAGGAGCAACAGGAGAATGATATGGTCAGGATACTTATGGTAACTCCATACCAATAGGCATACACTTCAGCAAATCTGAGGCTATGCAACCATTTGCCTAATCAATGCATCATGCATTAGCTGCATTAACTATCCCCCCATCATAATCCTCAGCATTCTGACAGTCAACAATCTATTCATCTCACTGGGACTGAGTGCTTCTCTTTTCCTCTTATTATAATGTCCTTCTATGCTGAAGGCTATGCAACAAGTGATGAGCAACAATGATATGGGAGACCAATGCACCAATTTAACAACATTAACATGGAAATGGTTAGCATTCTACAGCAAATTCTTTACTTTCTTTGCTATTACTTCTACATTGTTCTACCCTTGAGCTGTCAGCAGGTTAAAGAGATGGACTGCCTATTGACCCGTTCTGTCAGCCCAGATTACTCAAGGCTGATGTCCACTGGGTTTTGGACCCAGTGTGGGTCCTACCAAAGACAGTCCCACTTACACCAAGGCTGGATCAGCCATTTGGTCTGAAGTTACTTGCTAAGGTGAGACCATTCTTACTACTGATTGTGCAAACCTTGATCTTTTGTTGTATTTTAAAAAATTCATTCATGGGCTGAGGGCATTGCTGCTGGACCAACATTTATTGCCCAGCCCAGAGACCAGTCAACCACATTGCTGTGGGTCTGGAGTCACATATAAACCAGATCAGGTACGGATGGCAGCTTCCTGTCCTAAAAGATGTTACTGAACCAGATGGCTTTTTCCAACAATTGGCAATAGTTTCATAGTCATTGGTAGATTCTTAATTACAGACTTTTTAAACTTGAATTCAAACTCCACTATGGACTAAGGCAGGGTTTGAGCAGGGGTCCCTAGAACATTATGCAGCTCTGTAGATTTGGAGTCCAGCGATAATGCCATTAGGCCATCCCCTCCCCCTACCATCAAGTCAGCCTGAGTGAGTATTTCATCATGTAGCTCCAAGGGTCCTCTTCCAGCAAGACAGTGGGCAGACCCCCTCAATTCCATGATGATGTGTTCTGAAACTTGACTTGTTTTCAATGTCCTCTCCTCCACAGTCGTCAGGGTTGTATTGACTGGCTGCTCACTGTTGCTCCCTGGAATTCTGTATTCTCTGCTTGTGCAAGGAGAGAAAGGGTGTGAGGAATGACAATGTTTTTTGAAGGTCACTGCTGTGAGGGATGGATGTGACGTGACATGAAGATGAAGGCGAGTATCAGTGATAGCTGGTCAGATTGGGATTTGAGAAGATGGCTCAAGAGGGGGGAAGGGTGCACCTCCAAGGTTGGTCTCTGAAGTGCCGAGCATGAAAAGGCTGGGAACACTGAGTGAGGGAGTTTGCACTTGAATTTTTCTGCCCTGATGAGCTCATTGAACCTTGTGTAAGACTCAAATCCCGTCAGACACCACAGTTGTGCTGCCCACCTCCTTGGCCACTTTTAGCCAGTTCTGCTCATTCTGCAAGGGAGGATTCTTCTTCCCCTTAGCTGAGGACAGACTCTCTCAGATGACCCTTGGAGCTCATCGCATGATGTCCAGCAATGCATTTGAGAACTCTAGTGCAGACTTGCCTCATTGAGACTCCACCACTCAAACAGATGTCTCTCTCAATGCTTGTGGAATGGTTCCATTCTGACCTCTGGGGAGTCTCTGTAAATTGTGCAGCTTCAACAGTCAAGTGTGGGTCATTATCATAACTGCACTCACTGATAGGTCAGGAAGCTAGAAGTGAAAAGTTAATGCTAACTTCATAAAATCCCTTTTAAAAGAAAATCCCTCCAAATTTGCAATGTCATGTTTGTCTCCTTGGGTGAGTGGGTCAGAATATTAAAATTCATCCTGTTATCTCTGGTTATGAGGCTGAGCGAAGATATTAAACAAAAAGCACTTCAATTGCAGGAGACTGAAGGCTCATTTTTAATATATTAAGGGTTTTCTCCTATGCAGGAGGATATTTGCTCATAATAATAAAGAATTTAGCATATTAGGTAATGTAAACCATTCATGCTTGATAAAATATTGCATGTTAAATGCAAGTAAATGAAAAAATTTTGTCCTCGGGAAAGTAAAAGAACTCTATTTGAGTCTTTTCCCCTCAAAATGTACAAATGTTGACCAGTTATTTTTTTTTTTGTGTTTGCTTTGGGAGATTATTATTAACTCAGTATAATAAATCTATTGATATAAATTGAGTTTCTGGGAGAAGATGTGAATACTGATGCTTACATGAAGATGTCCAAGCATGTCAAAGACAGCTGCATACAAAAAGACGATAGGGGAAACTGGCTCTTTTTTTGGGCAGTATTGAGGAAAAATATATCAAAGCAGGCAGCATTGGATAACAGGAATGTGGGCTGAGAATTGAGAGAGAAAGACGAATGTATTAATCTCTTGGCAGTTAAATAGAGTACACTGGAGGACTGGTTATGCATCTGATGGAAAATGAGAATTCTTGGGAAATTGTGAAAATGTATGAGAAAAAGAAAGGAAGAGAAACAAAGAGGCCAAAGTAGAGTGTTGCAATGAATTATTTAAGTAAACAAAAATATTGATTGATTTATTTGAGCTACAGGAGTAATGTAAGTGTGAAGGAAGAGATGGCATTTGTAAAGAAGCAATGATTTGTAAGGAGGGTGTGTCTTTAGAAAGCAGTAACCAGGCTTAAACTAAAAGAATCAGAGAGAATGCGGGTACACTGTAAAGGGGGAGGGGTGCAAGGTGTTTCCTGCAGAGACAAAAGGCTAGTTATTGAAAAGGATCCTCATTGAATCTCATTGAAAGACTGAGATGATGAGAAATTTCTTCACCCGGAGAGCGGTGAGCCTGTGGAATTCTTTGCCACAGAAAGTGGTTGAGGACAAAACGTCAAATGCTTGAAGAGGTGTTAGATTTTTTTTAGGCTAGGGAGATCAAAGGGTAAAGGAGAAACTGGGAATAACGTACAGAATTGGATGATCTCCCATTGATCGTTTTGAATGGGAGAGATAGCTCGTAGGGTTGAATGGCCTATTCCTGTGCTTGTTTTCTATGCTTATACTTTTCTATGACAGCGGGAACATGGCATTGAATTAGAGGACTCGTCATGAGTACCCTGAGTGGCAGAGCAGGTTCGAGAAGCTGAATGGCCTGCTTCTGCTCCTAGTTTCCATGTTCCACTGGTGAGCAGTGAACAGCCTGTTTGCGTGCATTAACATCTTATTACAATGTAACCTTTCCTCATTTCTGTGCAGGTTGCCATTTTTCCAGGCACTCGAGAGAAAGTAGCTAACAATAATTCCCGACATCAAAGTCTGAATGGGTACCGGGTGACTGCCGCTAGTCCACGATTCCATCTTGGCCAGCTGTCCCCTAGTGTCTTAGGGGACACTTCATGGGCAAGAGACCCATTTACTCAGGCCAAGATGGCGGCACAGTAGGACGCTCCAGTTGGAGATCCTCTGCTCGCCAGTCCCTTTCCCTTCCCCTTCTTTTAGCTCCTCTTTGTGGCTTTTCTTTTCTTCCCCTTCCACCCCCCACCCAACATGGACAGTGCAGTCAAGGAGCGGACCGAGTGGGCCATTTCTCGTGGCGGACCGGAGCGAGCGCGGGCTGAATCCTGCGGAAGAGCGAGCACGGGTCAAATCCCGTGGCAGAGCGAACAGGCGATTTCCAGACCCGTGGTGGAGCAAGTTCTCGGATGGAGGCCAGCACATGGAGGCAGTGCGGCCTTGTGGTCTGGGGCCTACAGGCATAGGTTGGAACTTAAGTACTGATGGTCACTTATTATCATTCTGGACTTTTTCCACTGTTACATGCTAATCTATATTCTTTCTTACTCGGTAACAACACTTTTTTTTACGCTGTTAAGATTTGTACCGAGGTACTTGTACCTAAGATGGTGTCATTAAAGGCAGCCATTGTAAAAACTTTTCACTGTACTCCTGTACTGGAGTACATGTGACAATAAATGATAATCCAATCTATTCTATTAACAAAAACAAAAAACAGAAAACTCGGCAGGTTTGGCAGCATCTGTGGAGAGAAAGCAGAGTTAAGGTTTCGGGTCAAGTGACCCTTCTTAAGAAAGGTCAGGAGAAGGGTCACTGGATCCGAAATGCTAACTCTCTCTTCTCTCCACGGATGCTGCCGGGCCTGTTGAGTTTCCCCAGTAATTTCAATATTTGTTTCTGATTTCCAGCATCTGCAGTTCTTTAGTCTTTTTTTGTTTAGTGACTAAGAAACCCATGGCTATGAAGGCTGGCATTAGACGCACACCGGTATCGCCACATCATCACGGCACATCTTTCACTCACTCTTATAATACAATTGAAGACATCAATACTGCACCCTTTGGAACAAAAACAAAGTTACTGGAGAAGCTCAACAGATCTGGCAGCATCTGTGAAGGGAAAAACAGAGTTAATGTTTCGGGTCTGGTGATCCTTCTTCAGAACTTCCTCAGAACTACATCTTTTGGAGCTCATCAACACCTTATATTGCGAACTGCTGCCAGGCTGCTTTGCACACAAGGACAAGCACATACTTTGTGCATAATGGTACACCTTGTGGCTCTTTGCTTGCTGTCTTAGTGCTCATTTAGTTTGCACCTACTTGGGTGCTCACAATACCTCTGCCTTACCTTGCTTTTTTGAACTTTGGTGCCTCAGTCAGAAGTTGAAGGCTCATAGTACTTCTGTCTTGCCTTGTGCAACCAGGGAATTCATGGTGATGTTTTCCAGCAAAGAATGGTCAAGAGTGGATGTGTTGCTGTACAGCACCCTGATCATCATTGTCAGATCTGTCTGTGTGCCAGTAACTTATGTGGCGTACATACTGAACATGCTTCAACCAAATGTCTATGTCTCAAAGTCTAAGGGGAGTAGTCCTTGATCAAGTCAAGGGGACTGTTGCCAGTTGGTGGTGTCACCACAGTCAGGAAAGGGCATCGTCCAATCTCAGTAAGGGGCTTGGACAAGGTCAGTCTGCTGCTTGGGGGATTCAGGTTCAGGTGTCCTGAAGAACAGGCCAGTCAACTCTACAGACCCAGCACAACCAGTCTGGGGGTTTGAGGTAATTCAGTTGGAGAGATGCACAGTGATCAGTCAGGGTCTGGTCACTCATCGGTTGGAGCTGTCCTTCCAATTTGGCCAGGGTGGTAGGAAATGCTGCACTCAATCCTGGGGGTCTGTTTACTGAAAGTCAGGCTGGGGGTGGGGAGGGGATGTTGGTCTATTCGGCCCCCTGCAGTGGTAGGAGAATCTGTGAAGAGCATTTTGAGGATTGCAGGCAGCTTGCTGAGCTGCATAAGGGCAAGAACTGTTAAAGGGGGTAGGGTAGCTCAACATAAAAGGGCAGAGGGTAATTGAATATTGACAGCATTGGTTACTGAGGCAGGAAGATGTCAGTGACAGTCACCACCATTCTGCCTTTGATGGAGAGACAGTGCATTTAGATGGTTGGCATAACTAAGCTGTAGACCTGGGGCTCGGGAGTAAAGTGGAGGGTCAAAGATTTAAAGGAAATAATGTGTGAAAGCTCAAACCTGATGGTGTGATGGAGACTGCAAGGAAGACAGGAATGTGAAAGTTTGGGAGGGTGAGCCTGCAAATTACTCTGAATTTCTACCTGTGTTGTCTTTATCCTAAACTAAATTGGATTCCACAATGGAAATGATGATGGCAGCTATTACAACCAAACTGGGTGAAGTAAGTCTTTTTCTCGATATGAGCACAAGGCTCCACCTGACTGTGACATGAGGGCCTTTAAAAGGCAATTGCATCAATCAGCGACTTACACAGTAAAGACATCTATTATCGCAGAATTTTGCACATGAACCTATGCAGTGAGCAAGTATGATGAATACAAGTCCTGGCCACAAACAGTCTTCATCTCAGTGAAACAGAAATAAATGTTAAATAATTTAGAATCTGTTCAAAAGAATGTGATAACTGGATACAAAATTATGACACAATTGGGCAGGGTCAACATGGATTTATGAAAGGAAATCATCGTTGACAAAACCTTTGAGATTGTTTTTGAGGATGTTAGTTGGAACATAGTTAAAGGAGAGCCAGTAAATGTGGCCTATTTAGTTCTTCAGAAGGCTTTCATTAAGATCCCACACAGAAGGTTAGGAAATAAATTTACTGCATATGGAATTGGAGACAATATACTACTGTGAATTGAGAATTGGTTATCAGATATCAGAAGTCAGAGAGTAAGAATAAAAGGGTCATTTCAGGATGGCAGGCTGTTATTACCAGATACTGCGAAGGTTAGAGCTTGGTCCCCAGCTGGAGACAATCTATACAAATGATTTGGATTTTGTGACCAAATTTAATATTTCCAAAATTGCTGATACCAAAAAGCTAAATGGGAATGGGAGTTGTGAAATGGACTCAAGGATGCTTCAAGGGAATTTTGACAGGTTGAGTGAATGAGAAAAAAAATGGAAGAAGGAATATATAATGTGATGGAAGATGTGTGTAATTAATCACTTTGGTAGGAAGAAAATAGACAGTGTATTTCTTGAGCTGATAAGTGCTAGTGTTCAAAAGAACCTAGTTATCCTTGTTCATTCACCACTAAAAGCTTGGAATCAAATGCTGCAAGCAGTTAGGAAGGCAAATGGTAGTCATTATTGCAAAAAAGATTTGTGTACTGAATTAAAGATGTATTGTAATAATACATTTCCTTGGCTAGACTGCATTTGGAACACTGTGGTCAGTTTTGGTCTCCTTATCTATCTAAAGGTTTACTTGAACAGAGGGAGTGCAATGCAGCTTCACAGGCTAATCCCTGGATGGTTGGATGTCTCATGAAGAGAGGTTGGGGGAAATGGACCTGTATTTTCAAAGAATGAGAAGCGATCTCAGTGAAACTGACAAAATTCTTGCAACTTGCAGATGCAGATAGGATAGTTCACTGGCTGGTGAGCTTACAACGAGGGGACAGAGTCTCAGAATAAGGGGTACAGCATGTAAGGCTGAGGCGGGGACAAATTGCTTCAGTCAGAAGGTAGTAAACCTTTGGAATTGTCTATCCCAGAGGACCGTTCAGCATGTTCACAGCATAAATCCATAGACCTGATGATAATAACGACTTCAAGGTACATGGGGTTAGCGCAGAAAATTGGTGCAGAGGTAGATGATTCGCCATGTTCTAATTGAATGGCAGAACAAGCTTGATAGGCCAAATGGCTAACATCTGCTCCTCTCGTGTTCCCATATAGAACCAGTCTGAGAAAAAGAGGCCATTTCAGAATGAACTGAGCCAAAATATCTTCACCCAGAATGTTGTGAATCTTTTGAACTCCCCATCCCTGTGGACGCTCAGTATATTCAAGCCAGAGATCAATAGATTTTATGTGTTAGAAATGAAAAGGATATGGGGATAGTTTGGCTTTGAGGGAGAAAATCATAAATAATCTGGTTGAATGGCTGAGCAGGTTTACCCTGCCAAAAAGCCTATTGTAGGTTTCATTTCCAATGTTCTTAAGAACCTATTTAACTCGTACATAATTGCACTCCAAATCCTAAAAATAAATATCTTGGAATATTTAGAAAACAGGAATGAAATATAGAGGTAGTCTAGTCCTGCAATGTGTGGCAAGAAATGAGAAATTAACCCATTGTTACAGAATTATGGGGAAATCAGGAGTATGTATTGCAAGCTGGAGGGGCTTTGGAAAAGATATAGCTGCTCAATGAACCTAGGCAATGCAATGCCTGAACAAATGAGCTGATTTTGAGGAATCCAAGACAGAAAGGAAACAAAATAACAGAGAGAGCAAAATCTAACGTAAATAAATATTTATGATTTAAAGAGCTTTTGTTCTTACAGGCAATAGGCAGAAAAGAAATAATTAATCTTGATTTATAAAACGACAATTGAAAAGGAGTACTGAAGTGAGGGGCTGATAATGAGGGAGATGAAGTGGAGTGTGTAACATGAGCACTTGGATACAATTAACCATATGAAACTGAAGTATGTAAATTTCAATTAGCCAGTTTGAAATATTTGATATGATGATAAGAAAGACAGGGAAAGTGTCAATTTAAAATTCTCTCCCTGAAAAGTTGTCAAGACTTAGGCATATGAAAGATTAAAAGTTTGGACAGATTTGTGCTGGACAAGTGTACTAGGCTTAGGATATGTGATACACATCTGTAATGATCTCTCAGAACGGTGGAACAGGCTTGTCAAATTGTTTTGAAAATGGAGGACACCAATGGGTTGCAGTAGATGGACAGCAACAAGTAGCAGAGTAAGGGAATATTTCTGTGTTCCGTTATTCACAGAGGACCTTGGTTATCAAAATTACAACGTCTACATTTGCAGATGAGACCAACTTGCGTTAAATGAAATTCGACTGGACACTATATAAGATGTGCAATTAGCTCTATCATGTTATTGACTGAACAGGAAAACAACCTACCCCTGTGCGTTTGAGTGGAAGAGAAAATCCAATGCAATTTGCTCGAACTTACCGCTCAGATAGTGGAATTTGTGGAACGACTATAGAAAATTAAAATTAAAGTCACAAAATGCCACGAGGGAATAAAGTGCAGAACATCATTACACTGTGGATGGTAGCTAGAATTTCAGCAGGAGACTGGGGTGCCAAGGGTATGGTCCTGGGTTAGTAGTTGCTAAGGAGGAAGGAAGGAAGACAGCAGGGAATCCAAGAGACAAGGACTGAGTTTTGATGGTTGGGCACGTAAGGCCACTCCTGTTCTTCACTTGGACAAGATATTTCAAAAAAAAAATTCAAGGCAAGCGGCTGATCCTGTCAGTTAAGCAATATTTTGGCACCTATTCATCTTTTGTTTCATCTGTCTGGGGTGACATCGTGCTTTCAGAACCACTGGGATTAAAATGGCGAGTGGTTAGAAGGCATCAGAAGCAAACCACAACCCCATCTTTAAATTTACACGGTGTTAAAATAGGAACAACGAACAGTAGAAAGGATACACTAACGGACAACAAAGGTGTTTCTTGTCTTAAGTTCATTAAACTACAAAGATAGGCAAAGGAAACTAAGTATACTCCCAGCGGAAAAAGATTAACAGCCTTTCCTCTGGTGGTGAATTTGATGTCTAGGGGTCATTAATTTAAAATTGTCAATAGGCAGAGTGAAGACAGGAGCAAATCTTTAATGCAGAGAGTTGTTCAAGCATGGAATGCTTTGCCATGGGGAATATTTGAGGCAGAGACCAATGCATCTTTTAAGTTAAAAAAAAAGTTAAATATTTGAAGTAGAAAATGATGCATGGCTACTGGGACAGAACAGGTTTGTAGGCATTTGGAAAGTTCTAACGAATGAATGCAATATCTTCCTCCAATTCTTTCAAGTTGGAATTTTACCCTTACTCTTGGCACTTGGATTATTGATAAAATAGTGTTCAGAAGCAATTACAGTAAATATTTTGAGTCACTTCAGTTATTCTTAACCTTGGTAACTATTTTGCTGGCTGTTTGTTGAGTGCTGGTTCTTGATCAATAGTTTTCATACCTTCTTAATGCACTGAAACCTTCCCATCTGTTCAGTTGTGATCTGATGATATTAATGAATATATTGGGTGAAAATATGATCTTTGCCTGCGTGGTAATTTCCAAAGTAACTCTTTTAAATGTGATACTGCAAAGGGGTAATTTTCACATAATCATTGGGTGGGAATTCCATTGGGGTTAGGTAGATGCTAATCTTACACCTAATGGCTGCAAAGAAGATTGAAATTGGCCAGATTAAATCCAATGTTGCATCCAATCCTGATGGTGCGATTATCTTAAAACGGCCCCCCTTCTGTCATTATAATGCGATGCACTAGATGGAAAATATTCAATTATACCAACTAGAACTAATTGCCTTTATAGTCCCTCATAAACATTTGTTATCTTCTGTGTTCCAATGCTGAAAAAGTATAGCCGATCAGATACCAAAAAAAATCTTGTGTGTGGAGGCAGAAGATGAGGACATGATTCTTAATGGGTATGTTTTCACAAAAGAGAGGAGTTATATAGACATTGCGGTTTAGCAGAAGGCATGTGAAATATTGAATGATAGACGTACTGAGGGGCAAAGTGTTAGTATGTTTAGCATCCATGAAAATGCACTGATTACCAAGTTGAATAAAACATGGTGCAAAAGAAGTAAAAAAAAAGGCTCTGTTCATCATTTTTAATCAGCTATGGCCAATTGATATCACAGGCCTGGAGAATGGGATGACCGCTGCTCTTAAACTGCAGGGATTGAAAAAGGCAGGGATAGCCTAGTGATGACAGGCCAGTCCCTCAAATCTCAGCAATGGGAATATTTTGGGCAAAGAAGAAATCTAAGAAACATGAATTATTAATTAGAAAGGCATGAACTGATTGAGGTCAGTCAGCATGGGTTAATTAAAGGAAAGGCTTCACTGACTAGCTTCGTAAGTTCGATCAAAAGTGATCTCAGCATCAGGAGGCCAAGGATATTAGCTCATGGCTGCTTTTGTAATTGGAAGGCTGGTTTCAGTACTGCCTCACTGGATTCAGTGCAAGGGTCCCACTGGGCTCAGTACTGAGCCCCTTATGGTTCCTGGTATACATCAGTGTGTTAGACTTAAGTTGAAGACATGATGATGTTTGCACATGATACAAAATTGACCAGGCGATTATGCATTGGTTCGTTTGACAGCAAAATAGAAAATTAATGTTCAGTGTGAAGTAATTAATTTGTGGAGGACTAACAGGCAAGGAAAGGCACAATAAGGTAAGGTATTGAGAAGGATTCTTTGAGTGTATTCCCACAGATCCCTGAAGGTAGCAAGCCAGGTATACAAGGTGGTTAGAAAGGAATATAGGATACAGTGAGCCCATATTCAATGCTGCTTCAACATTATGAGGACTGGAAACGGTGAGTGATGCACGATTTGTTTTAATGTTGGTAACTGTACATTACCTGACCTGAGTAACACCATTTCAGTGTGACCTTTCCCCCTCTTCAACTTGAGGTCACTGCCAGCCTTCTGACCTGCAGCCTTTCCCTACTGCCACATAGTTGCCTGACACCTGAACCGGGTAGTCTCCAACCACCAGGGCCCTAAATGCCCGGCAGAATCAGAGCCACCAAAACCCCCAGGACCCTTCCAGCTGGCAGAATGTCAGACATCATTAGGCTGGGCAGTGCCACCACAACCTTCACCCTTGGCTACAGAGCACCAGGCACGATTGAGTTCTGCAGTCCTCCACTGCCCCCAAGGTGACAGCCAAGAGCCACGGGGACCCCATGGCAGTCTGTGACCGATAGTTGGCAGATCAGTTGTTGAAATTTGTCCAGACCAGAGTGACCATCACCCTTGAGCCCCCAGCATGGACAAAACCTGGTACCGCATACGCACCCCACTCCCGCCTGGTGAGCAAAGGTCTGCAGCGGACTTCAGCTTCCATCCCCACAACAAATTCTACTCCCGGCGGGTTCACTTCAGGAGATACAGTAAGTAGAATGTTTTTAATGTTCTTTCATGTTTTTAAATTTTGTAATAGTATTTCATTTACCAGTGCATCATTTCAAGTACCGTATTTCAACTTCAAGGGAACAGGTATAATGCTTTATTTCTTTTTGTGCAAAGGAAGAGCCTACAGAACCTACCTCTAGTCTCAACATTGGTTCTTATAGGAATCAATGTTTCACATGAAGCTTTTTCATTTCATTTAATGCAGTGATCTTCAGGTACACGATCCTGACTTTAAGTGAGGACATCATGTACTTACCTTTATTAATCAAGGCACAGAAGTGCAGGGAGGTTATTCGGGCACTGTATAAACTATAAATTAGATTGCAGCTGGAGTAGTGTGTACACTACTGAACACTGCCTTACAGAAAGGATTGGATCACACTGCAGAAGATGCAGAGGAGATTTACACAAATTTTGCCAGGAATAGAGAATTTTAGCTCTGAGCAAAGATTGGATAGGCTGAGGTGTTACCTATGGAACTGAGGACGCTGAGGGATATTTAATTAATATCTATAAAATTATGCCGGGCACAGAGTAGATAGGAAGGAGTTACTTTTGCTGGAAGTCAACAATCAGGGACATGGATTTAAACTAATTTATAGAAAGATTAGACAGGAGCTGACAAGTTTATTTTTCGGAGAATAGTGAGGGAAATCAGGAACTCATTGTCAGATAGTTGCGGAAGTGATCATTCCATTTAAGTAAAAATGACTTGGATATGCACTTGCAGTTTTGCAACTGATAAAGTTAGCAACCAAGAGCTGGAAGTGAGCTAATTAGCTCCTTCTCAGCTGGCTTAGATATGAGCAACTTCTCTGTCTTAAATCTTTCTTCTGAAGTTACAGAACTTTTCATTTTTACTTAACAACTACACATTTTGTACCACTGAACATATGATCTGAGTTACAAATTTCTTGTTCAATTATGATGCTCAGCAGATTTCAAGTTCCAGTTTTGACAATTGGACTAAATGGACTTCTATTTGTTGGTAATTCAAATTTTGGGCTCTTTCAAAGCAGAACCATTTGACTGGTGAAATTGATTTAAATTAGGTAGTTTTAGGCGTTTAACGTCTCCCATGTTAAATGGGTTACATCCACAGTGAGGCCTCCCTGACCTGACCTAACCTGTCCATCTTCCCACTCACCTATCCACTCCACCCTTCCAACAGAGCTCAGTGAGTCTGTGAAGCAATCTCAATACTACAGCCATGAATCTTTCCTCAGTGCCTGTACAGCCCAATGGCTTTAACACCGACTTCACCAGCTTCAAAATCTTTCCACCCCCATGTCCAGTCCTCCCCTTCCTGACCTGACCCAACCTGTCCATCTTCCAACTCACCTATCTGCTGCACCCTTCCCACGGACTAATCACAATAACCCCCTACCTGCATCCACCTATAATCGTCTCTCCTACCCTTCCCCCAGCCCCAAACCCCCTCCTTCTATTTATTTTTGGGCTCCCCTCCCCCTCCTCAGTCCTGACGAAGGGTTTCAGCCCAAAATGTTGACTTACCTGCTCCTTGGATACTGTCTGATCTGCAGTGCTTTTCCAGCCTCACACCTATATACCTTGGTACTAATTGTGATACTCAAATCATCTCAATTGTGTGGGATGCACTGGGTGGACCGATTAGACCTTTGCCTTTCTGCTAACATTTGTGCCTTTATTTGTAAGTTATAAAGAAGATCAATATTGAAAATAAGGTACAAATTTTGAGTCCACTTTGAATATTCCATGAGCTACAGTGGAATCATCACACATGTGTAAAAAACAAACAACCCATTTGGCTGTGCTGCTTAAGATCAAATGTTGCAATAGCGTAACTCAGATTTGTGACAATAAGTCTTCCTTGTGATTTACACTGGATAGTATACCCTCTAGTTGAAGGTGGACTAAAACATTGGGTGAGATTTGACTCGATGAAAAGCATTGAATTGCTTTATTTTGTGTTAATTAATGGTCAAAGCAAGTCTCCTTGCTTAACAATATCTTACTTCTCCCTTTGAAAATTGTGTTAAAAAATTTAAAAGAAGCAAGTTTCTTGTTCCTTTTTTTTTCGACTTTGGAAGTTGCCTGGAACGAAGTGCACCAACAAACTCCAACACTGTTCTCCAACATTTTTGTTTCAAGTTTTGAGTTACATATCTACATCTTGCATTCTGTTGAGTAAAACCTGACTGATCATGAATTACTTTATGCATTGCCAGCAAGGCGGATGGCTGTGACAATGAATTCCTCTCCATTAATGATCCAGGAGCAGACACATCGATAAAACTGGCTACTTCTCCTTCTCCCTTGGGGTATGGGTTTAAGTAAAACATCTGCTGCTGTTCTCAAAATGAATAGATGCTGCGTAGGCTAATGAACCTGGAATGGGCCAACTACCCATGTTCTAAGTGTGCAACAGACTCCAAGCCATGACCTTTTGCAAGTTGACCTGTCTGGAGGGATTCAATGTACATAATTGATGTTCTGTTCATTTTAAGCCTCTGTCAACTCACTTTTTTAAAAGTCACTACCTTTAAACACGACTCACTTTTTAAATCCTTTTCAATGAGGGAAAATAGGATTAAAAATCTCAAAATGTAACACACATTACTATTTGCACTTGTATATACTTAAACTTAATAATTTATCCCCAAGCTCAGATCACAAGGCAAGACACAAAACCTCCCTAGTAGACAAAATCTCAAAAGGTTCCTAATTTCCCCTTTCCAAAATTTTAATGATATAGTCAGAAGTAATATGTGGTGATTAGCAAAAAACAATAACAAACTATTCATCACTGTTGAATATTCTCTGAAGTTTTATATCCATATAGGGATTAAATAACAGTCCTCAAAATTCCCAAGAAGAATCTTATTTTGTCATTTTAATGACTACAGATGGGAAATTCCTGGCACTTTCCACAGCTACATAGAGAAAATGAAAAACATTCTTTTTTTCCCCAGATCAAACTTGCCATCAGTGAGCATTTTAGAATGGGAAGATTTTGAATAATCATCATTACAGTTACAGGAATGAATAATGGAATCCTGTCAAGTGAATGCAAGGTGGGGGTCAACTCAAATGCAGAATTTCAGGAGGGGCAAGGGGAGAGAACAGTGGTTCCACTACTTTTATTAATTAGTACAGAGCAGTTGTGAGTTGAGCAATGATAATTTTTTGCGTGTATGCAGAATTTTGCCAGTGAGTGAGCATCCACAGGGAATACTGTGCATGACTGCACTGAGCTATGTGAGCATTCAACGTGTTGTTTGCTGGGCGATAAAGTGCGAAAAAAGCAGCACAGAGATGTAAATAAAAATCTGTGTAAATGAAAGAAAAGTACAAATATATACTTTGCATTGGTATTCAGGAAAGAAACGAAATTTGCTGTGGCGATGGTAAACAAGGGAGTTACAATTATACTAAATGAGATAAGAACTATTAATGAGATGAGATATTACGAAAACTGGAATACTTAAAGTACCATATATGGTTGAGTAATGATCGATCTCATGTAAAAATTGAACCCTGACTTCTGGCCATAAACAAAAACCATTTTTCACATTTATTTTGTACAGATTGATCACCTTACACTTAAGACAAAAAAAAATCCAAACTCTTCCTACTTACGCCTCGAAGGGCTGAATCTTACTTTTTTTTTGGCTACATCTGAGTTTGACACATTTTTGGGAGATTCTTTTCATGGTATCGTACCAAACGTGCTTTATTATCTATTCAGCTCACCCTTTGCTATCCCTTTCATCTAATTCTAACCCCACCTTACCATGCACTGCTCTGAGAACAACACACCCCTCACCAGATATCTACCGAAAGGCCAGCATTTCATGCAATTACGTCGTGATTTTGCCTCTTTTGCGTATGGGCAGTCCACAGCTGTCCTGTACGGTTCCTGATATTTGTCCCGGATGTGGTAGATTGGGGGTAAATTGACACCCTGCTGCGTGGCTAGAGATCGAGAAATGTTGCTGGATGGGCTGGTGCAGACATGGGACGTCCTCATCCTCCAGGACCAGCAGTGGAGGCCACAACACCAGACTGTGTGTCAGCCTGGTTTGAGGTCGACACTGGCTCAGTGAAGTCCCAGCTGTAGGTAGGAATTCACGGCAATGTAAGATGAAGGTCCGTGAACTTCTCCACTCATCCAGCATTACTGTCACCATCTTGTCGCCAATACCTTGTATTTGCTCTGTCTCTGCTACTTTCCCAACTTCCACCCAAGCCCATGCTGTGCCATTCTCACCATTGCCTGTAACAGTTTCCCTCACCGACTGTCACTCACCGAACCCTGGACACCACCACCAGTGTGCCCTCTGTGCTGTCAATAACAAATTTGGTACACTGACTGCCACCCACCCTTGCACCAACAGCTGCGCCACCCATTGTCATCTCCCCTAATACTTGCCTCTTTCGAAACCAGTGGTGTGCTACTTGGCATTCAGTTCCTCACCCTTTATGAGGAGAGGATCCTGAATACGATTGCCTCGAGCAGCTGACTGACTGTGTACAAGCCCCGAGGATGCCATTGACATACTGCGTGGGGATCCCCTGAGTAAAGGCTTGACTGAGGCCTGCTGACAACGATGAAAAACTTCCTGGCATTTTGTCTCTTTTAAATACAAAGGCAAGACAGACTAATGTGAGCTTAGCATCATTGGCTGATGGTCCAAAACACAATATAAGAAGACAAGGTAATGTCAAGCAGGGATGCTGTGGACATCCAGGTAGACTCAGATTGAGTGAACACAACGACAGCAGTGAAGAGCCCTGAGATGCAAAATGGCTCAGTGCATGAGCTGGGCGTATGTCCCTGAGTGTACAGTGTCCTTGCAGCAATATGACAATGAGGGTTGTTGATAGTGCCTGAGGTGCAGCATTGAAGGGAGGTGATGGTCCAGTGGTATTATCACTGGGTTGTTAATCCAGAGACTCAGGTAATGTTCTGGGGACCTGGGTTTGAATCCCACCCTGTCAGATGATGGAATTTGAATTCAATAAAATATGTGGAATTAAGAATCTAATGATGACCATGAATCTGTTGTTGATTGTTGTAAAAACCCATCTGGTTCACTAGAGTCCTTTAGGGAAGGAAATCTGCCATCCTTACCTGGTCTGGCCTACATGTGACTCCAGACCCACAGCAATGTGGTTGACTCTAAACTGCCCTCTGGGGCAATTAGGGCTGGGCAATAAATGCTGCCTAGCAGCGACGTCCTCATCCCATGAATGAATAAAGAAAAAAGAAAAAACAAAGTATAGTCGTGTACTGTAAGTGGATCAGAGATAGGTCAAGAGGGTTCTTCAAGACAGGCCCATGTCAGATGCCAATGTCTGTGAATGTGGGGTGCATGTGGCCAGTACGCATGCAGGGTGCCCCATGTTCAATTTGGAGGTCCTTTGGAAGAAGCAGCAAGTAGATTTAGTCTGATAACAAACCTTAGTTCTCAGTCTAAAGAGAGATACTTAGAGCACACACAGAGTTTAAAGGAAATTATAACATGCAAAAAACACAAATAAAACATCAAGTACAAAAATTAATCCAGGTAAAACAATTTTGAGGTGGGTTTGTAATTCTAGAAACAGCAATTTGCAAATTTAAACACAAAGCTATATTCTTTTCATGGTCAGAAACGATGTACTTTTCTCCTGTCTTATATCAAAGTGGATCACAAAGCTGTAAGTTGTAAAGATCCTCCACTTGTGCACCATGTGTAGTAATGCATTCTGTCCGAAGTTTTCTTTCTGTGTGAAATGTGTGGGCCATCGGAATAAAACCCACTTATCAAAACCATTTCTGTGAAAGATGTCAATACAATTTTCAACAGTCTGGCATCAGCTTAATCATAGGTTAAAGTCTGATCCAGAATGAAGTAAAATTCAATTGTCCCAACAATGTCTTTTCACCTCAGTCTTAAACAAAGCAGCCCTTTTCCACCAGAGCAAATTATTCCACTTCATGTGTTTTTTTGTTTGTCTCTAGAATAGATAGAAGCAGCAAAGATATCCACTTCAAAATCCAATCATTACTAGGAGAGTATTTATAAATCCCAAACGGGTGAAAATCATAAAGTGTCCAGACCTGCATGCACATGACCGTTATTAGCCAGCTAAGGACTGCTGGGAAAGAATTAATGTGGTTGTCTTGGTAACAATTTGTTTTCATTGGGCTACATCTGTGTGGGATTTGGCGATGCTCACATGAAACTGTCTTTGCGCGGCTACAGAAACGATGATCAGCTCAGCAATTTTGAACACCTTTTGCCATTAAATCTGCCACATTCAGAAGTGTTGCACAACTCCTCCTTTGATTGCTAAAGTTTGTCATCTTTCATTAGGTTTGGTTGTCAAAATCCACCAGCAGTAAAAGATATCCAGCCACAGTGAAATGATAGCAAAGTAATTGAGAGAAATTCTTGAATAAAGGTTTTTTCTTAAAAAAAAACTCCTAGACACGCTGCCCTGAAAGAGTTAAATAGGTATTGAACATCATAGGAAATAGCTTAGAAACTAGAAGCTCTTCATACATACCAGACCAATCAATTCTTCATTATTCTTGATAGGTGCGGTATTGGGAAGAATAATTTTATTTTGTCTTTTGATGTAGCATTTTTCTCCTCCAGCGAACCATATCCCTGTTAGTCCCTAAAAAAAAGGTAGTTTGTTCTTTATACTTTACAGACGTGCTGTGTTTGTAAAACAAAATTAAAAAAATCAAACCATCAGTGACGGTAATAGTTTCTTTTTAAGTTAGCCAAACATAAACGTAGACCAATGCCTGCAGCTTCCAATGCCACACAGACCTTTCCTTCTCCAACCTGCTGTTATGGATGATGAATTTGACACAATATTTGGCACAATTATGTGAACTATAGGAAGAATGTGATAATAGTGAAAAAAAAACATTGTGGCACGCAACATGCTCATTCAGTGCCATTCAAACTAAAATTTTCAGTGCTCCCAGGTGACCAATGTTGGCATCTCTATCAGTATGTGGTCAGGGTAAGGATTATATGAGGTAGCACACTGCCATCGATCCTCCTTTGTCTTTGCTTTGGCTTAGGCCTATTATTGGTAGAGGATATAGAACCACAGAGTATCTACATTATGTTAAGGCTTATTGCATTTGGTCAAACATAATTGTATGGACCTTGGAGAGCCGGTATAGATATCTGTGCTCCCTCTAAAAGCTGAAATAGAATTCCTTGTCTCTCCATCCACAGACAGTGTGTAACATCACCAGAATGTGTGGAGCCGATGTAAAATGAGCATTATTGAGTGTTTATTATTCAATAAAAATGAAACATGTTTTAATCTGCACATTTTAATGTACGAGTTAACAGTAGTACTCAGCCAGTAGATTTCCTGAGTCCTATTGGAGAGATACGAACGCTTAACTGGTGGAAAGAAAATATAGTGGCTGTGGTGAGACTGTTTTTCATGCTTTTGAAAGCAGCTCAGGAGTCTCTCAACTCTGACTACAACAAAGACGATGAATCTAGCTGTGAAGTGCAGAATGGGAGGTATGGCACGTTTGTAATTGTTTGTAGCCGGCTTCACTGAAGAAGCTCTGCAAGTGCTAGTGAGCACCGTTACAGAAGTGGCAGCATATTTTTTCTGGGGAAGGACAGTTACCTGGACAGAAAAGAACAGAAATATTCGTATCATTTGGAAGACTTGGTAGCAGGTCAGAAGAAAGATACATCTTATAAAGAGAAGCATAGGGCAAGGCATTTAAAAGTGCAAACACTGGCCATGCAGTCATGACAGACAAAATTGTATAAAAACATATACACATAAAAAAAAAGTCCAGTTTATTAAGATAGAGAAATGTTGACATAATTGTATCAAAGCTTTAGGGATGAAAGTAGCAAGGGTTGGAAAATGATATTGTAAGTGTCACGTTCGGGAGAAGGGAGATATTGCAGAAAGTAATTTTCATTGGTTGAGTGTGGCATGGCGGCTTAGTGATTAGCACTGCTGCCTCATGGTGCCAGGGACCCAGGTTCGATTCCATCCTTGGGCAACTGTCTGTGAAGTTTGCACATTGTCCCTGAGTCTACGTGGATTTCCTCTGGGTGTTCTAGTTTCGTCCCACAGTCCAAAGATCTGCAGGTTAGGCAACTTAGCCATGGGAAATGCAGGGTTGCAGGGATAGGGTGGTAGTGGTGGGTCTGGGTGGAATGCTGTTCAGAGGGTTGATGTGGATTCACTGGGGCTGAATGGCCTGCTTCCACCCTGCAGGGATTCTAAGTTGACATGTCTCAATCCTCACAGCCTTCATTAATGGTAAACCCAATTTCTACATCAGTACAAGAAACAGGGTGGGACAGGTAGTGATTGACTCCTGAGACATAAATCACAGAGGTCAAATGAAGAAGGTATTATGAGTGCAAAACAAATTGGATTTTGGAAACACAAAATAAAACAGAAAATGCAGTATCAGTGAAAAGAGGACTGAAGTGAATTGCAAAGGGGAATTAAAAGTCATGGTCCTGCCTCCCACCATCTCCAGAAATATTTTGAGTTTTCAAAGGGCTGGCAGGAGACAAATGAAATGGGAAGCCCACTCACCACCAATTTATGGTGCCTTTAGACTTCTTCAGGAACTTGCTAAAGGGCCTGCCAGTCCTAGATTGAAATCTTTAGATGTTTTTCCGACAGGTCAGAATAACCTGGGTGTGCGTGTTTGTGCACAGTTGTTGGGTTCACTGTGGAGCCCTTTGGTATCGGTTTTTAAAAGTAATCCCTATCCTTCTTGTCTCTGCAAGGCCTGGGACAGTGAGTTGCACAGTGCTTAATCACCATGGCCTGTGCTCTTGGAGGACCAGGTTCATTGATTATGTATCTGCATACACGGAATCTGGGAACAGACGGCAAATTTGCCTCAGAAAACCCCTGGGAAAATGTAATCATGATGTTTGGAATGTCTGATGAGTAGCTTTTCTATTCACTGGCTGGTTCTCTCCCACGCCTGCTGCTGGCGGTGTCACTACTGGACCTATCTTCAGCAAATGCGGGACAGAGCAGGCCTGTGATTGGAGAAACAGTCAGTATGTGGTAGCAGGGTGGGGTCACAGGGCCCAAGCTATGTGGGTTGGAGGGCTGAGGCGAGATTGGGGATGGGGGTGGGGGTGGGGGTGGGGCTGGGGCTGGGGCTGGGGCTGGGGCTGGGGCTGGGAGTTGAGGAAGTGGGGCTAGAGAAGCAGAGCCAGGTCTGGAGCTGGAGCTTGGAAATGGGGCCCGGCTGAAGACGCGCACGTTGCCAAGCTGGGGACATGGGCCGGAGAGTTAAAAAGAGCCAGGGACCACAAGTTGCCTGGCAGGATGGGAAGAGACAGAACGGGAAGGCTACAGGTGTCGGGAGGATTGGTAAGATAGAGACAGCAGGTAGGCTGTGGAGATTGAGAGGAAGAGAAAGAGAAAGGAAGAGGGGGTTGGGGGAAGAGAGAAAAAGGGGAAAGACTTCAGAGGTGGGGTGGAAGAGCTGGGTGGGGTAGGCTTCAGGACTGGAGGGCAGAAGAGAGAGAGAGGTGCTTTGTGTAGGGAAGACAGAGGGAGGTTGCAGCCGTCAGTAGTGCGACAGAGGCTGCAAGGGTAAGGAGAAAGAGAGAGAGAAAACCTCCAGTGGGAGTAGGGAGAAAGAGACAGAGGCAACAAAGGTGAGGAGGTACAGTGACGTACCAAGGAAGGCTTGAGATCAGACAGTGTAGGAGGCTGAGGTGGGGGAAGAGACGGAGGCTGTACGGAAAGAGGAAAAGAGAGAGAAGCTGCAGTTTGGGGAAAAAGCAAGGCTACAGGTCAGAGAGACATAAAGGGAGGCTGTAAGAAGAAGAAAAAGAATGTACCTGCAAGGGGAATGAAAGATGTAATGGGAGGGAGGCTGCAAGATGATGGAGAGAGAGAGGGACAGTCAAGCTGCAGACTGAGAGTATGTGGAGAGGGAGGCTGAAAAAGAAAATGAACAGTTCAAACCTGTCAACATAATTTATCATCTAGGATCCAGGAAACTGTAAATAATATGAGGTAATGAATTCATTGCAAATAAATATGGAATTCCTCACTTCAGGCTAGATATGTTCATATATATTTGAAGCGGTGGTGGGGAGGAATTGTAGTGGATGCTGTTATGATGAACTTTGTGTCAATTATTAGATTAAACGATGAGATTGAGCTCTGCAGTACAGTGGACAGACTAGTAGCTGTCTGGTTAAAATATTTTAGCTTTGTGCATATGCAATGAAAATATGTGTCCTCACCAGTCCTATGGAATATGTGTTTAGGGCGATGGCTTTTTGTCTGTAGAAGTGCATCAGTTTTATTTTGAAAAAGAAATGTTTGATGCTAACTTATCCCTGTTACCTTGTGTCAATGTGAATACTGAGGGGTCAAACAAATTAATGATTTTGGTGTGTGCTGTGGTTTTAAATTTGATGGAGAGTTGGTGATTATTGAGGGTACTGCTATAGTCTGCTAAGTTTGTTTCTTTGTGAATCCAAATATCCTGTATATCAACAGAAGCACAGAAGGTGCTGTTACTGTGTGACAGCATCACTAGACAAATGAATTAGTGAAAATAAACAAAAAAGCCCCTGAAAATCAAAAAGTAACCCCAAAACATAAGCTCTCAAGAATAACTCAATGAGAGCCCTTGGAAACATAAAAGACATATGTTCCCAATTATGAAAGAAAGGGTCAGTGTCAGGTAGGAATAAGGGGCCTAAAAATAGGAATAGTACTGATGCCTGTGATTTTTACCCATAGCCCTGATTTCACAGCTGATTTCCACTATGTTCCATTTCAAGAGGTAGCCAATTGACATGGTAGCAGCTGTCTGTAAGCTGACTGGCACCTGCCTTTGCATTTGATATCAGACAAATAAGTCCTAGTTCCTGGAGATGCCCAGGATAATTGTGTGCTGAGCTCATCTCCTGGTGAATTAGGCAATTTGCATTTTCATTTCAAGTTGATGACCCATTGTCGGACTGGGAGTGCAAGAACGGTGCCCAACATGGTCGCAACCCCTACCTTTCTGTCCTTTAAAAAACATTCCCCCAAACCCTTTCTCACGCTCCTCCCCAAGGTGGTCAAATCCTTCCTGCCCAACACCCCCATGACCTCACTCAGTCTGGGATATAAGGCTGCCGAGACAGCAGGCAGGATCGCAGTCAGGCACTACCAGGAGCTTCTCACCAATTGGATTGCCTCGTGGCCCTAGAAGGCAGGGCGTCCTGCCTAGCCAGTGGCCAAAGTCTCACATCCGGCCTGTTCATGTTGCCCACAGCACATTAAATGCAATGGAGTGGATTTTTTCTTTGTCGATTGAACTCAGACCGACATTTTAGTCAGACTGTGGGAGGGGAGAAAGCCAAAACCCTTTGAAATTTTCAGAGATAAAAGGTACTGCAGATGCTGGAGAATCCAAGATAAAAAGCATGGGGCTGGATGAACACAGCAGGTCAAGCAGCATCATAGGAGCAGGAAAACTTGACGTTTCCGGCCTAAACCTAAAACTTGACGTTTCGGGATTTTCTGATGAAGGGTTTAGGCCCGAAACGTCAAGTTTTCCTGCTCCTATGATGCTGCTTGACCTGCTGTGTTCATCCAGCCCCATGCTTGTTATCTCGGACCCTATGAAATTTTCATCCCTTTTTTTAACTTGTCCCATTACGATCTCAATTTGTTTCATACCATCATTTCATTTGTAGTTTAACCTCCCCACCTTCCGTCCTATTACAGAGCTATCCATTTGTCCTTGGCTTGCCTAGGCCTTGTCTTGTATCAAAACATCCCTGAGAACTCTCAGATCTAACAGTCACCAAAGAGATGAATTTCTACTTCCACTGGTGATGTCCGAGCTACTGAGCACTCCTAGCATTTTTGCTGTTTAACATTCAAGAAACTTTCATTTCAGAGGTAATTTCATGAGTTTATCTCTCTCCCCCATCAGGAAAGCTCTGCTTGAAGGGTATGAGGAACAGTGATGGGGCAGCAGAATCTCAACCCCAATCATCCAGTTCTGATGGCTTGCTGTATCAGATCACAGAATGTATTTTAGTATGTCATTCTTTCACTGTGTAGAGATGAAAGTGTTTTGGTGAACCACTGAAGCCAGTTGAAATCTCAAAGTATAACGGGACCTTGGACTCATGGGCTGATGGGCCGAGGAATGGCAGATGGAGTTTAATTTAGATAAATTCGAGGTGTTGCATTTTGATAAGGCAAACCAGGGCAGGGCTTATACATTTAATGGTAGGGTCTTGGGGAGTGTTGCCGAGCCATGGGTGCAGGTGCATATTTCCTTGAAAGTGGGGTCAGAGGTAGGCAGGGTAGTGAAGAAAGTGTTAGGTATGCTTGCCTTCATTGGTTAGTGTATTGAGTATAGGAGTTGGGATGTCATCTTATGGCTGTACAGGACATTGGTAAAGCCACTTTTAAAATACTGCTTTCAGTTCTGGTCTCCCTGCTATAGGAAAGATGTTGTTAAACTTGAAAGGGTTCAGAAAAAGTTCGACAAGGATGTTACAGGTTTTGGAGGGTTTGAGCTATCGGGAGAGGCTGAATAGGCTGGGGCTGTTTTCCCCTGAATGTTGGAGGCTGAGTGGTGACCTTATAGAGGTTTAGAAAATCATGAGTTGCATGGATAGGGTGAATTGCCAAGGTCTCTTAATCAAGGGTAGGGGAATCCAAAACTAAAGCTCACTCTCTTTTCTTTTACTTTTAAATCTCTATATTTGCAAAGCTCTTTAATGCCAGGTAAGATCTGAATGGAAGATACTTTTAGATGTTAAGAACATCTGTTTCTGAGAAGCTTAAAAAGATTCTGAGCATTGATCTATTGTTGCATGCTCCTGACATTTCACCAATTTTGATGGCTACTTTTTTGCAGTTTCATAATGAAAGAAAGGGCCTTTGACTGGCATGTAATTGATTGGCCTAGCTCCAACTTTGTTACGTTTCTCTATTTAGCCTGGTGTTGAATTAATAAGCAAGTGTTATTAGTCAGTTATTGTAGCTGCAACTTTAACGGTCTGTGCTAGACCTTTGCATATAATCTATCCAAACTTATTTGACAAAGCCCAAAGTAGATACATAACAGATATGTGAAGAATTGCTGATTACTATAAAGATGAAATGGGTCACCTGGCAGCTTCCATCACAAGCAGGTTGTCAATGTGAGGTTGGGAATATTTAATTGATATTCTGTTTACACCACTATATATATTTATATATTCTCTAAAATGTCTTCGTGCTGTTTGAATTCCATGTTGTAACTCACTTGTATATTCAATGGCAGAGTACACCACAGCTGCTCTCCATTGAAACTGAGCATGTTATTATGTTATTTTCCAAAAGGAAAAAAAAATTTACATGATTAAATGGATTATGATTACTTACAATAAAGTGTTTAATTCCCATGTTTGTACATTAATTACCTGCTTGCTTTTATTAATGGACTGAAGACAATTGGAAGAAAGGGAAATATTAAAAAGAATTGACTCACACTTTTAAAATCATGAATTTCCACAGATTCTTCACTACCATTTCCAGTTGTGAACGTCTCAAAGCTGTTTACCACATCAATCTTCATCAAACTTTCTTTGATGGTACCATTGATGTTTATTCGATAAAATACGTCATAAACCTGAAAATCAAACATCATTTGTTTTACAATTCTAATGCTTCAATACAGTTCTAAATACTTTGTTGTTTTTAAATAATTAGTTCCTGCAATTTAACTCCAGTGAAAAGCACAAGGTTTGAACTTGTTTGTCTTGACTGGCCATTTTTGTGAGACTGGACAGTGCAAACTGTCTAATGAAATATACGTGTGTGTAACTGCTTTAAGAAAGGAAACTAAAAGTAAACAGAAAACTGATCTTATATTATTATTTGCCCTTGGCTAATTAGGCAGTTACCATGGCTCTATCATTACATCCATAACTAACAATGCTATGGAGATATCATAGTCCCAAAGCATTTTAATTACTAGGACTTTGGGGGGCAATATTCTGACTTGTGTGCATGGAAGACACTTGAAAGAGTTTTTATCGTTCAACCGGGAATGCTGCAAATTCTGCTAGCAATCAGCTAAGCTACCTAAATAGATATTAGTTGAAATGGATTCATTTCTATCTTCTTCAATGATGAGAATGACCCATGTCAATGGATGTGACATCAAACTGCGATGGTAAATGCCGGAGTGTAAAGGTGGCCATATTTTGAAGAACCCCATCTGTGTATATTTTTACAAAACTGTCAATCAAGAATCCAGAAAATATTTCATTGCACCTAAACAAATCTACCAGCTGCAGAAGGGTGAAATGAAGCGTTGATGACAGTCCCTTGGTGTGTTTCAAAGATTCCATGGCCTTAACTTAAACCATGACATGGATTCACATAGCATCTTCTTACATTGAAATGTTTCTAAACTCTTTACATAAGGACTTTTTGTTTTAAACAGATGTGTATAATTTTGTCATACTAAAGAAATTGCATCAACTGTATCCAGCTTTCTCTGCTAGGATAACAGCTTGGGTAATAAGGGAAAATGTTTTAAGTTGAAGTATGTAGTTCGGCTTAAATTAATTGGATTTGCCTTGATAACTGCTTCAATTTAGTTTTTTTTTCTCCCACTGACATAAAAGATTTACTGCCATATGAAGCATGCACTGGATTGATTTTCATGTGACGGCAAATGACTACTAAAGTTAACCACTTGAAATATTATCTTTATCATCCCTCTGAGCATTTGTTCAGAGATGATCAAAACAATTATTCTAAACACACACCTGCATCGATCAGAAGTAGCACTTTCATCGCTTCAAAGCTGCAAAATCTTGAGCAACACTCACCTCTAAATTCATAGAATCATGGAATCTTGCTGCACAGTAGACCATTCAGCCCTCTGTGGCTCCCCCAGTTCTTCCTAGCTGCTAGTCTCCCTTCCCTGCCCCGTAACCATAGTTCTGCAATTTTCTCTCCTTGTATTGTACACTTATCCAGTTGCTATTACTGAATCTTCTTCCACCAACCTTTTAAGACAGTGAAATCCAGAACATGATAACGAACTTTAGAAAGTATTCTCCTTATCTTCCCTCTGCTTATTGTCTCCTGCTTAATGACTTTCCTGCCAGTGGGAACAAGTTTTCCTTATTTACTCTTAACAAAATTCTTCATGAATTGGAGTGGGTCTATAAATCTCCCCTTTCATCTTTTGTGTCCCAAGAGGAACAATCTAGCTTTTCTAGTCTTTCTTTGTAACTCAGATACTTCAATACCTTTCCAATAAATCTTCCCACTACACTTTCTAACTCCTTGCTACCTTTCATGAAGTGTGGTGTCCAAGATTAAACTTGCGAGGACGCAGAAAAGATTTACAAGGATGCTACTGGGGTTAGAAGGTTTGAGCTATAGGGAGAGGCTGAATAGGCTGGGGCTATTTTCCCTAGAGTATTGGAGGTTGAGACGTGACCTTGTGGAGGTTAATAAAATCATGAGGGGCATGGATAGGGTGAATGGTCAATGTCTTTTCCCAAGAGTAGGGGAGTCAAAAACTAGATGGCATAGGTATAAGATGAGAGTGGAAAGAAAGATGAAGAAGGGACCTAAGGGACAACTTTTTCATGCAGAGGGTGGTGCGTGTATGGAGTGAACTGCCAGAGGAAGTGGTAGAGGTGGGTACAAATGCAACATTTAAAATACATCTGGATGGGTAGCATAAATAGGAGGGGTTTAGCGGAACACCTGCCAAACACCAGCAAATGGGATTAGATTAATTTAGGATATCTGGTTGGCATGGATGAGTTGGACTGAAGGGCCTGTTTCCGTGCTGTACAGCTCTATGACACTATGATTGGAAACTATAGGTTTAGCATCACTGGCCTGGTTCGTATGTAAGGGGCTGATATTTTAAATGCCTGAGATCAGGCCGGGGAAGGATGCATTTGAAGTAACACTGGGCCATATTCTGGTCATTTACCACAGCATTTTGTGGCCAGTGGTTCTGGAAGGTAGCGTGCTTTGCTAATTCTAAGGCTTATTAAAAACCCTCAGCAGAAATAGACTGGAATTTTGCAGTGTGTTCACAGGTGCCTCCTCTCCACTGAGTCTGAAATAGAGTCAAGGCTAACGATGGTATCCTAGTGGCAGGCTGGAACAGAGGAAGGGCGAGAGCCCAGTGCTTCATGCCACTAGGAATCCTTTCCCTAACAGCTGCTGTGGCCTCTCAGTGCAGGAATTGATCCTCCGTGAGCACAGCATATTAGAGCTGTCGATGTTAAATAAAGAAACAACAAAACATTTGTTTGAGAACTCTCTCTTTCTCTTTCACTTATTGCAACCTGAGGGGCAGCCGAAATGTCATCGAGGATCTCCTATTGGACCCTGAGTGAGCTGGATAGCTATCCTGAATTGGATGGTCAGCACACATTCTGGCTATTAATTGGCCTCCAGTTTAAAGGCACCCAATGCGACAGAGGGTGGGAATTTGGTAATTCAATCGATATCCGGTGCTGACCCCAGGACAAAAATCCAGCCCTACGCTTCATTTTATAAAGACAAGAAAACCATAGGTTTTTTCACTTTAAACTCACTTTCTAAACCTTCAATGATTTCTGTGCTGAAATCTCCAGACCTCACTATTGCCACATCCCTTGCCAGTTTTAAAAAAATGCAACTTAAAATTTATATTCCATATTGTATTGCTTCACATTTCTTTGCATGAAATTTCATCCATGACCTGTGTCTGCTCATTTCAGCAATCAGTTTATGACCTCATGAGGTCTGAAACTACCCACCTCAATCTTTACAACTTGTGGGTTTTAGGCCGATGGCAAATTTGGAAATTATGCTCTGCCTATCCAAGTCCAGATTATTAATGTGCTCCAAAAAGACAGCAGTACTCATTTGGGACATCACTGTGTACTCCCTTCCATTTTGAATAAGTTTGTTGTATCACTACACTCTACTTTCAGTCCCATAACCAATTTTGTATCCATCCTGGCTCTGGCCTCCCATGAGCTTTAATTTTGCAAGCAAGTCTATTATATAGTGCTTTATCAAATGTTTTTGAAAGCCTGTGAATGCATCAACAGCCACTATCCTCATCTACAAGCTCTGTTACTTAATTTTGTTTTCACTTGATCTCATTCTTTAAAAGCCAATACAGTATTAATAAGAGATAAAAGGTACTGCAGATGCTGGAGAATCCGAGATAACAAGCATGGGGCTGGATGAACACAGCAGGTCAAGCAGCATCATAGGAGCAGGAAAACTTGACGTTTCGGGCCTAAACCTGTCATCAGAAATGGGGGAGGGGAAGAGGGTTCTGAAATAAATAGGGAGAGAGGGGGAAGCGGATAGAGGATGGATAGAGGAGAGGATAGGTGGAGAGGAGGCAGACAAGTCGAAGAGGCGGGGATGGAGCCAGTAAAGGTGAGTGTAGGTAGGGGGGTAGGGAGGAGATAGGTCAGTCCAGGGAGGACGGACAGGTCAAGGGGGCG
>JAHRHZ010000267.1:12745498-12759726 GCA_024137785.1 Ginglymostoma cirratum
GACCTATCTCCTCCCTACCCCCCTACCTACACTCAACTTTACTGGCTCCATCCCCGCCTCTTCGACTTGTCTGCCTCCTCTCCACCTATCCTCTCCTCTATCCATCCTCTGTCCGCCTCCCCCTCTTTCCCTATTTATTTCAGAACCCTCTTCCCCTCCCCCATTTCTGATGAAGGGTTTAGGCCCGAAACGTCAAGTTTTCCTGCTCCTATGATGCTGCTTGACCTGCTGTGTTCATCCAGCCCCATGCTTGTTATCACAGTATTAATAAGAGTCCCCAATAGTCATCACAAAGGCTGTTAAAAATGCTGCCCAGTATTTGATTCATAATAATTTTCACTTTATTTGAGATACTACCAACTTCAATATTATAAGTCTCTTACAATGGAAAGATGGTAAGCCACTTAGATTGTGCAAACTCACTCTTTTATTTTACTTTGTGTGCTTCTGTTAAGACTGCATTTGAACAAGTGCCAAGCAAATATCACAGAAGCTGAGTAATGTGAATACTGGAATACAGAAACTAAAATGGAAAATGCTGGGAAATAATCAGCCAGTCTGAAAGCATATTCGCAGAGAGAAACAGAGTTAACGGCCAAACAAGATTTTGCCAACCCCTGGCAAGTAGAGTATGGGTGGAGGTGTGGAGAGGGGATGAAGTGGGTAAGAGTGGCAAGAGGAAATTGGTACCATTGTGGAAAATTGTGGCAGTCGGCTGTCTGAGTCAGTCCCACCACTGAGACATTTCACAGATAGCTGGACTAAGAAGAGACAGGCCACCTGCACTACGGAAACAGGCAGCAAATGTTCATAAATGAAGACCCAATTAATGACCATGACTCAATGGTGAGGTAGCCAGTTAAACGGAGGTAGCCTGCATTGGCAGCCCAATGAGGGCACAGGCTGAATGAGGGGGCACACGGGCAGCCAAAGCAACCCCTGCCACCCCAATGATTTTCCCAGAGGGAAAATTTTCTGACAGTGGGTCCTGTGTTGTTTTTAAACTGTTATTTTGTTCCTTACCATCTCACCTGCCAAGATCTCCTGCGTAGTTCAGCAGCAACCACCTCTCTCAGATGAGGCTTCTCAGCTGCCGGCTGTCTGACTGGGCCGTAAACATCAGAAGTCTACCAGCTATCCTGAAATATTTTCTAAACAACCCATTCAGAGATGTGACGGCACACCCCCGTACGATAGAGACACTAGTGTAGTGTCCCAAGACCCCTTACTGCCATCACGGGTTTGGTGATAGCCCACACGTAGTCAATTGAAGAGGTCTCTGCTGTAAAAAAGCTGAGTTGATCTCACTGTCACAAACATGAGGTCAGGACTTGCTTTACATTGAGATCCTGGATCCCTTTATAAAATTCAGCTCAAAGTTTCGGGTCAATGGATTTTTCTAAAATGGTATAATACCATTTCAGTGGATGGCTGGAAAAGGGAGCAAAATGATCATCCCTTACCTTGAAGACATATCGTCAGCTGTGTATTTTGACACATAGATTTTTTAAAAAATTATCTCGTTGAGTTTTAACACTGAGAATGCATTGTTTCATCCATCCTGAATTCATGCCGTCTGTCAATTCCTAGAAATTAGAGACAACTTTCTCACAGGTTTTCAAGCAACCAATGGTGTTGAACCTTGGGACCCAGTTGGATCAACTCATTTTGGAAGCAAATATAACTTTTCAAAACCCACAGGAAATTACTTTGTTGAACCAAGTGCCCACATTACTTCAGTGTTTGCTGAAAACAACAAATGCTGGAGATCACAGCAGGTCAGACAGCATCCAGAGAGAAAGGGACTGGATGCCTCTTCATCAGAGCTGAGACTGACTTTTCATCTGAGCTGAAACCCCAGCATTTGTTGTTTTCAGTACAGATTCCAGCATCTGCAGTAATTTGCTCCTTTTGCCTGTCTTTTTACCAGTTCCCTGTTGCTTGCTGTAATGTCCTCCTTTCTCTCACTCATTTTAATCCATCACTGTCAAGCCTCATAATAAAGTATACCCTTACCACATTTGTCACTATGCAATGAGAGTGGGTCCTCCCTCCGAGAGATACAGCAGGCTGTTTTGGAATTGAAGGATGAGAACGATCCCTTCAATTTGGAGGGCTTCTATCTGCAACATTTCTTCTCCAATTCTCTGTCTAAGAGCAAGTCTCTGGTGATTATTTGCCAAACTGTAGCAAAGTGCTGTGACTCTTTCGTTTTGTGTAGGATAGGGAAGCAACCCTTGAGTCTGCTTCAGCCAGATCAGAGTTTGAATCAGGGTGACCTGTTCCCATTAATCTAACCCATGGGCTAACCATCCGGCCAACATTGTCCACCCTCTCCAACATTTATAAATCTTTCATTAAAACATACACTCAGCAGGCAGCTCAGCACTATAAGGCTGTGGGGGTATATTTGAGGGTGGTCAAGACTTTTCCATAAGTGGTTGATCTTGCTGTTAAACTGGGTGGTGGACAACCCAGCTGCTTCCATCTACCTGTCTCCTGTCACACTAATTAGTCCCTACGAGTGCAGGAACCTAGAGGCTGACAGGAAATGTCCATTCCAACCTCCTTTAGTTGACCTCACTATGGTACTCAATGATCCTGGTATCACCTCTAATTCTGTCTCTGCCAAAATGGTGAGGGGGATAGAGTGATGGCACAGCGGTTGGTAGGGGCTAATTTTCCGCCGCACGCACCTCTGAATGTGACCCCATTGTGAGATCAAAATCCACGGGTTCACCTAATAATCTCTAATGACACTGCTTTGCCTTGACAATGAAACAAAATTTGTTTCATTGAAGTAATATTCCATTTCTCCACAATAGATCTTGTGTTGATAGAGTACAAGATTATCCGTTTATCATTCCATGAATCTGAACTAAAGTAATCCAATGGTGGTCTGCCAGCCTGGATACAGCAGCATCTGCACTCATGTTTAAAACCTGGTCATCATTTGATGGAAAACATTGAAGTAACATACATCCACTGAAAACCATCTGAGAACTAATTCATTACAGTTTTGTTTATGACATTCCCCCAGCCTACACAACATGAATATGTTACCTCCAGTCGATCCTTAATATATGAACAGGTTAGAGAAAAAGGGGGAGATTGTATCGCATCTTGAACACGATAGAACTGTTATGCAGAATCTTCTCTTTCTTTTAATATGTCTGGAATAGTTCCAAGTCCTGTCACTTAAAATAAATCTTTAAGACAGCATTTCAGGCACTGACTCTCTCTCTCTCTCTCTCTCCCTCTACCTCTGTTGCTTAGATAATAATAAGGCTTGTTACAATTTTTCTTCCATTTTTGTACATGCAAGTCAGGCGCTCTAATGACTTGTTAGGTTTGGATTTAGCTGCCAATTGGAAATTTGATTTTCATAGCATCTGGGTTGATTTAGATAGTGCTGGTTTTAAAATGATGGCAATTTGAGCGGCTGTCATTATTAGTTCAATGGTGGGACAGGTTAGGCGTGAATCTGTCATCACAGCACTGGTTATTTACCATTATGTCACTGAATGAGAAGCTGAGTTCACAATGAATTTATGTATGAGTTGGTGCTTTTACAGTTATTAAAAAGCAAATTTCCAGCCTATGCTCCATCTGCAATATTGTGCTTTGCTCCAACATTTGAGTAGGGCAATTTCAGTTGTTAGATTGTAGGTCTGCTAGTATTTTTTTCCCTTGTTTCCCGTTCTTATTCACAGGGAGTCCAAATTGTGGTCCTCTCTCAGAGGCTTCAAGTTAAAAATGCTATGCCGTAAAATAATATGATTGGGATATTTTTAGGCTCATCCACCTGGCAGCAAACCTGCCCAATGCACATCTGCCCTCATATGAGGGAGGCAATGGCCTAGTGCTTTATCACAGGACTGTTAACCCAGAGACTCAGATAATGTTCTGGGGATCCAGGTTTGAATCCTGCCACGGCAGATGGTGGAATTTGGATTCAATAAATATCTGGAATTAAAGAGTCTAATGATGACTATGAATCCATTGTTGATTGTCAGAAAAAAACCATTCAGTTCACCAATGTCCTTTAGGGAAGGAAACTGCCATCCTTACCCAGTTTGGCCTAGATGTGACTCCAGACCCGCAGCAATATGGTTGACTCTTAACTGCAATTAGGAATGGGCAATAAACACTGCCTGGCCAGCAATGCCCTCATCCTGTGAATGAATAAAGTAAAAAATATATAATGTCCATTGAAGTCCATGATTGAAGCAGGGAGTGGTACATTTATAAATATGTAGCAAGTGGAATAACAATTTTGGATAACATCCCTAATGGAAGAGAAAATGTCGGTAACATATGTCTTAACTATTTTGAAGATAAAGGTCATTTCAGCTTCTTTTATATTGCAAACAAATCTAGTACAGTATTATTCATGTTAGTCATGATTTAACTACTTGTAATAATATATATGTTAATTCCTTGAGCGTTGTTGTGTGTTATGATCGTGACGATTGATAATGCTTCAGTGGCATCCGTGCATGGCTCTCGCACATTAATTTCAATTGCTCATGTTTTAATGGTAACACTTGCAATGTAGAGTTCCTCCATAGGTGGTGCTGAGATTCTATTCTCACCTCCTCAGGCCATTTGAAACCATTCCTGAGAACGTCTATTAACTTTCTACCCGCATTCAGACCTGCCTGTCTGGTTATAGATCATCATATCCAGAGTGGAAAGAATTTTTATTTCTTCTAATACATTGCATTACTTTCTGGAACAAAATTAAACTTTACAGCTGGTTCCATTATATGTAAATGAATCCTTTGGCTTCTCCTGTTCTGGTAAATAAATAAATGCTTGCTTTCATTATTTAGTGTTCTGAACTCTGAAGCTGATCATATTTTGGGCCTTATGATTCATTGCATTAAGGTTGGCACACAAATAAACTAACAGATAAATGGGTCTTCTTCACTCTGCAGTAATAAGAGTATGTTCTTGGCTTCAGAACTTCAAAGTTAGAGAGTTCTTTTTCTCTTCTTCATTAAAGCTTCATGATATTTTATGCTTGAACCAAAGCAAAATAATTGATTTCTTCTGTTAAATTTATTCTTTCCCTACTAACACTCCACCTTGCTTGCATTCTGCCCACTCTCCATCACAACCCTTCCAAGTGTACTGGATTCATCACCATTATTAGTTTATTTACATGTCTATTTCATTTCTATTTGGTGAATCGATTCTGTTCAGATTGTTTTCGGAAAATATATCGAGAGGTAATCTCTTGTCAGCTGAAGTATTATAAAGAAAGGATATTGCAACTACTGAATGGATTGTCATTGTAGGAATGCAGTGTTTGGATGTTCTCTCTGGAAAGAGGAACACTGTGAAAGGGCATTGCTGCTGCTTGTAGGTCTCTGATAATGTAGACCAGTGCAAGACCACATACTCAGAGACAGACATAGACATAGACAGAGATACACCACACACACCAGAAATTCCATGAAAAACTCAGCAGGTCTGGCAGATTCTGTAGAGAGAAATCAGAGTTAAAGTTTTTGAGAAGGTTTGTTGCTCGAGTTGTGGATGAGGTTGTGGACTCGCTCGCCAAGCCAGTGTGACTGATTGCAGACATTTTCATCACCCTGCTAGATAACATCGTCAGTGCGCCTCCGGTGAAGCATTGGTGTTCTGTCCCAGAACTCCATCAACAAACACATTGAACTGTATCCAATATACAAACCACTGAAAAACAGAACCAGAAGTAATGCCAACCACCCCAGCAAACTGAGGCATATAAATAACTAGTGGGACAGAACACCAATGCTTCACCGGAGGCACACTGACGATGTTATCTAGCACGGTGATGAAACATCTGCAATCAAACACACCGGCTTTGCGAGCAAGTCTACAACCTCATTTCAGAGTTAGCATTTCAGGTCGGGTGACTCTTCCTCAGAACTGTTCTGAGGAGCGGTCACTTGACCCAAAACATTAACTCTGATTTTTCTCCATAGATGCTGCTTGATCGGCTAAGCTTTTCCAGCAATTTGTGTTTTTGTTTTTGATCTACAGCATCTGCAGTTCTTTTGGTTCTTCTCAAGCTTTTCCTGCCTTCGGTAGACCAGGAGAACCAGAGGGCACTTGAAGAGGAGTACATTTAAATCCAATCCACGGGGAAAAATAAAATCACTGAGAAAATGGTCTTTTTATGGAACACATTTCCTAGGACGACGGTGGAGGTTCTCAGCATTGATTCATTTCCATTCAGAAAGTAATGTTTTGGTGCACAATGTAAGTAATTTAAGACAAGATGTTTTAATTGCAACATACTTGGGAAGAACGGATGGTTTTGGAGCTATTGTTCCAAAGCCACTCCTTAATTTGATTTTCCTTTTGTCATTTCAAGGTCTACTTCTGTCTAATTGATGGAGACATTGCTTTGTTTAGTCACCAACTCCATTAGCATTGCATCAGGTGACTGACTGATAACAGAATACTACTGTCATTCTGTTCATTAGTTTCTATGTTTGTGGATGTAATTGACTTCTTTGAATCTTTTTATGTGGAGTAGTGTGATATTCTTAGGAAATATCAGAAATAATCATTGTTTGAATTTCAAGTGCAATACCAGTGCAGATTCCCAGTAGTAAGACAGAAATAAATGAAAGCTCTTCAAAATCTGAGCCAGCCTTTGTTCATTGTAACACCATTTCCTCTGCATCAGAAGGTTGTGTGCTCAAGTTCCACTCCAGATGTGATGAAAAGCAGAATATTGTGGGTACTGGAAAATTGAAATCAAATCAGAAAATGCTTGGAGAAACTCAGCAGCTTAGGGAGCATCTTTGTAGAAGGAGAAGGAGAGATTGATAGTTTAGGTGCGTGACCATACGTCAGAACTGGAAAACGTTGGAGATGCCATAGGCTTTGAGCAAGGAGTGAAAGCAGGAAAGGCTGTGAAAGGGTGGAAGACAGAGGTCAATGAATAACATAAGAATTAATCCTCCAGGGCCAAAGAAAATAGAGAGGGGCTAAGAAAAGAAACAAAGATATCAAAAAATAAGTGTGCTGAGCTGGTGTGCAGCTAATGGAAACACAGAAAAATATGAAATAAAGAAAAGAAATGAAACAAAATGGGGACAGGATTTGTGGACTGAAATTTCTGAAGTTAACGCCGTCTCCAGAAGACTGTAACATGTCTAAATGAAAAATGAGAGTCCATTCCTGAAGCTTAAATTGAGCCTCAGTAGAACAGTGCACAGCAGGCAAAAAAACACAGATTTCTGCATGAGGTCAATGGGAGAATTCAAATGATAGGCCACCAGAAGGCTGGGATGATGTTTGCAGAGACAACAGAGATTTTCCACGTAGCAGTCGCCTGATCTGCATTGGGTTTCCCTGTCACACACTGTTTCATTTGGAAGGAGTGCTGTTGCCTTTGTAATAGGAAAGAGGAGTTATAAAGACATGTTACAACTCCTGTGTTTTCACAGAAAAGTGCCATGGGAAGGAGACGAGGTGTTGGTGCTGACTGAGGAGTGAACTAGGCTATCAAGGAGTCAATGGTCCTCTTAGAATGCTGAAATAGGAGGCAAGAGAAGACGTCTTGGTGGTGGTACCACATCAGGAAGTGATAGAAATAAGGGAAAATATCTAAGAATGGGACATGGAGAGAAGTGGGGTGGAAGGTGTGGATAAGGACAACTATCATGGCTCTAGAAGGGGAGGAGTGAGAACAGAAATGCAGGAAATGTGGTCTCAACCATGATGGAGGGAGTCATCATGTGAGGAGAAATGAAGAGCTGTTGTCTAACATTGCATCATCAAAACAGTGACAGAGAAACAGGAAGTACAAAACGGAGATTTTATAGGTTGTACAGTGATAGCAATCTGAGGTGGTTGAGGTGGCTGTGGGAGTTATTGGGCTCATAATGAATGTTAATTGACGGTCCATTACCAGGGAAAGAGAAAAGTCAAGGAAGGGAAGGATGGGGAAGAATCCACGATGGACCATTTGAAACTGAGGGTGGAAACTGAAAGCAAAGTTGAATTATCCAATTTGGGGTGAAATGGACATAACATCAATACAGTCATCATTGTACAATAAGAAGATTTGAGGAATTCAGCCTGGGTTGGGCTGGAACAAGAAATGTAAGACATGTCTCACAAAAATAGAGTCATAGCGAGGACCCATATGTATATTAATAGCCTTTTATTTGAAGGGAATGCAATAGAATAAGAGAGGAATTGGTCAATAAGAAAACATGTTCAGCCATGTGGAGGAGGGTGGTGCTGGATGGAGACTGCTTAGGCCTCCTTTTCAACAAGAAACAGAGAGCTTTATGAGCATTTTGGTGAGGGAAAGAGGTGTACAGATTGGACATCAATGATAGGTACAGCCAGACAATTAGAAACTTTTAAAATGACAAAGGGCATCAAATGAGTCAGTTGGAAAGAGACTGGATGACAGGGGAACAAAAAAGAAACGGAGGGACAAGTGGGGCCAGAGCAAGCTGAAACATCTAACACTGGAAGCCCTCTGTATGCATCTGGAGAGAATGTAGAAGTCAGTTGAACAGGGTGGAAGGACAGTAATTAGGAAATCATTGATTAAGATGATTGGACACGATGAGGTCAGTGACTGTTCTGGGAACAATGGATTGATGTTCATCAAGTCATGGTCCAATGGGAGATTGGAGGAAATGCTGTGGAGTTGATGTTCAGCCTTTGCAAAATAGAACTCAGTTCACCATTTGACAACAGCACTGCCCTTAATAACAATATCAGTGTCAGACCTGAGAGAACGGAATACAGTAAGTTCAGAAGGAGACTGGTTCAAACAAGTGAAAGAAGAGAAATTGAGATGGCTCTGGTCACACCGACGGCTTTCAAAGAAAAGATCAAGAGCAGCTAAAAGGACAGACAGAGAGAGGGGTCCAGGTAGATGGAGGAGGTTCAAGATTCGTGGAAGGGTTGGTTGAGTGGCAGGAGGACTCCTGCCGGAGGAATTGGGTTAAAGCAAGAGGTGTGTGACGAGGGCACAAGGAAGGTGTATGGTAGGATGGTCTTTCAGTTTGCAACACACCTACTTTAGGCTCATCTTCTGTTTCTTGTTCCATCTCAATTCCCTGGGTCTTGGACAACTATGTTTGCTGCATTGAATTTACCCTTTAGCAGAAGGTGATAGCCTTGTGATATTATCACTGAACTACTAGAAACTCAGAGAATGTTCCAGGTTGGAATCTTATCAAGGCAGATGGTGGAATCTGAATTCAATAATTACCTGGAATTAACAAGCCAGTGATGACCACGTAATCACTGTTAATTGTCAGAAAAATCCATCTAGCTCACTAGTGTCCTTCAGGGAAAGAAATCTGCCATCCTCATCTGGTCTGGCCTACAATTGACTCCAGACCCTCAGCAATGTGGCTGATTCTCAACTGCCCTTTGAAATGGCTTAGCAAGCCACTCAGTTGTAGCAATTGCTATAAAGTCTCAAAAAAGAAATGAACTGGACGGATCACCTGGTATCAACCTAGGCACTAGAAATGACAAGGGCAAAAACAGCTCTTATGTCCTTGTAAAGTTCTCCTTACTAACATTTGGGGTAATTGCCAAAATTGGGAGAACTGTATCAGAGACTAGTCATGCAACAGCCTGACATAATTATACTCACGGAATCATACCTTACAGACAATGTCTCGGACACCGCCATCACCATCCCTGGATATGTCCTGTCCCACTGACAGGACGGACCCAGCAGAGGTGGTGGCACACTGGCATTCAGACATGACTCCAGGCCCCATGAAGTTTCATGCAATCAGGTCAAACACTGGCAAGGAGTCCTTCTGCTCATTACCATGTATCGTCCTCCCTTGGCTGATGGTTCAGTGCTCCTCCAGCAACACTTGGAGAAAGTCTGGATTTTGGCAAGGGCGCAGAATGTATTCTGGGTGGAGGATTTCAATGTCTGTTACCAAGAATGACTTGGCAGCAGCACTCCAAATTGAGCTTGTTGAGTCCTAAAGGACATTGCTGTTAGACTAGATCTGTGGCAGATGGAGAGGGAATCAACAAGATGGAAACTTATCTGACCCTCATCATTACCAATTTGCTGGCTGCAGATGTATCTGCCCATGACAGTATTGGTAACAGTGATCACTGCACAGTCCTCGTGAAGAAAGTCCTGCCTTCACAATGAGAATACCCTCCATCATGTTGTATGGCACTGTCACTGTGCTAAATAGGACAGACTAAACAGATGTTGTAACTCAAGACTGGGCATTCATGACGCACTGTGGGTCATCAACAGCAGTGGAAGTTTACTCCAACACAATCTGCAACCTCATGGCCTGGCATATCCCCCACTTAACCGTTACCATTAAGCAAGGGTATCAGCTCTGGCTCAACGGAGAGTACAGGAGGGCATGCCAGGAGCATACCTGAAAATGAGGTGTCAACTTTGTGAAGCTGCAAAACAGGACTTCTTGTATGCCAAACAGCATAAGCAATAAGTGATAGCATGAAGTGATCCCACAACCAATAGATCAGCTTTAAGCTTAACAGCCCTGCTACATCCAGTGGTAAATGGTGGTGGACAATTAAACAACTCTCAATGGAGGAGGAAGCTCCACAAATATCCCCATCCTCAGTGACAGTGGAGCCAAGCACATCAGTGCAAAAGTCAAGGCTGAAACACTCATATCAATCTTCAGTGAGAGTGCCCATTAAATAATCCATCTTGGCCTCCTCCACAGATAGCCAGCATCACAGATGCCAGTCTTTAGCCAATTCGATTCAGTCCATGTGATGTCAAGAAACATTCGGAGGTGCTGGATACTGCAAAGGCTATGGGCCCTGGCAAAATTCTAGTAATAGGATTGAAAACTTGTATTCCAGAGCTTGCCACATCTGGCACATAGGAAGATGGTTGTGATTGGTGGAGGAGAGTCATCCCAGCTCTAGGCCACCTCTTCAGGAGTTTCTCAGGGTAGTGTCCTGGGCCCAACCACCTTCAGCTGCTTCATCAGTGACCTTCCCTTCATCATAAGGTCAGAAGTGGGGATGTTGGCCAATGATTGCCCATGTTCAGCTCTATTTACGACTCCTCAGATACTGAAGCAGTCCATATTCAAATACAATAAGACCTAGACAATATCCAGGATTGGATTGACAAGTGGCAAGTAATATTCATGCCAGACAAATGTCAGACAATGACCATCTTCAGTAAGGGATGATCTAACTACCACTCCTTGACATTCACTGGTGTTACTTTCAATGAATCCCCTGCTATCAACATCCTGGGGTTTCCATTGACTAGAAACTCAACCTAACTAGCCCATGGCTACAAGAGCAGGTCAAAGGCTAAGAATACTGTCGCAAGTAACTCATCTCCTGACTCCCCAAAGTCTGTCCATCATCCACAAAGGCACCAGTCAGGAGTGTGGTGGAATACTCCCCACTTGCCTGGATAAATGCATCTCCAACAACACTCAAGAAGCATGATACAATCCAAGACATAACAGCCCACTTGATTGGCACCATATTCATAAACATTCAGTCACTCCAATACCAATGCTCAGCAGCAGCAGTATATACTAGCTACAAGATGCTCTGCAGAAATTCACCAAGGATCCTTAGATAGCTCCTTCCAAACCATGAACATTTCCATCTCGATAAGGGCAGCAGATGTATGGGAACAACACCACCTTCCAGTTGCTGTCCAAGCCACTCACCATTCTGAATTGGAAATGTATTGTTATTTCTTCACTGTCACTGGGTCAAAACCCTGGACTTCCCTCCGTAATGGCATTGTGCGCTAATCTACAGCATATGGACTGCAACAGTTCAAGAAAGCAGCTCAAGGATAATTAGGGATGGGCAATAAATGCTGGCACAGCAGGCAACACACTTATGCCTTGAGTGAATTAAAAGTACCTTATCATAGACATTCCTTTTGTCCTTGTCCCATCCACCCTTTCCTTAAACCCATTACCTCTCTAGCTTTCCTCAGTCGTGATGATAGGTTACAGATCTGAAATGTGATTTTTTCTTTTGTCTCTACATAATGCTACCTGACCTGCTATTTCAACATTTCTGACTTCAGTTGAGCACTTATTGCAGGTTGACACTTCAGTCCAATGCTGAGAATCTACTCCTTTGTTCAAACTGCCATATTTTAGACGAAACATTAACTCAAGACCTTCTCTGCACCCTCAATTGGATATAATGGCTGACACTAACCAAAAATGATCACGTTGACTGATCTCTGTCCTGTATATATCCCGCATCTAACATCACAAAGACAGATTATCTAATTGTCGTATGTGGAATCTTCCTGTGTACAAATTGGCAGTAGTATTTATTAAAGAATGCTGAAAATAGATCTCAGAGATCGTTCCTGCTTCTGAGGCTCTTTGGGATGTCTTAAGGTAATGAAAGGTGCTCTATAATTGCAACCATTTCTTGTAAGCCATAAATTAAACAGCCTGTTGGAAATTGCATTGAATTCTTTTCGGTTTCAACCACCAGCCCTCCCTTCAGAATTGGTGAGAAAGTAAACTGGTGCTTGAAATTGAAAATTCTTTCGATATTTTGATTATGGAACGGTTAACTTAGATCTCCTGCAATCTTGCTAACTGTCCTTTCCGGGGGGCAGAAAAAGATGATTGCATTTGCTTACATCTCAAAACATTAAAAAAAAATTATAGCATGTCCTCAATTAACAGACGTGATCATTTTCAAACGCATTTGCTTCCCTGTCCCCAGTGCAAATTGGCTGTATTGTAAGTTCAGTGATTGGCGTACAATTCTCTGTGAGCTGTGTCGCAGTGCATCAGTTACAATGTTAGGGAGGTGAAAGCCAGCTTCTCACTACAATGCTTAAAAAGGCGAATCTGGTTAAAGAACGTTTAAAATAAAACAGTCCCCTGAGTAAGACTGACACAGCTGAATGATGTTTGATATTTGCTTTGACTCTGCTAAATAATACCTTAAAATTGCTTTGACTCTGCACAAAAATGCTTAAGATTTATTCCCGCCTCAAGATGCAAATATTCATAAACAAATGCTGCTTTTGACAATACAATTGGTGAACCTGTCTTCAGGGTCCAACTGAATAACCTATTGGTGCATGTCCAATAAACAAGGCAAATAAAAAAAAATCCCCAGGGTGCAGATTCGTAAAACCTTGCGATCGAATAAAATTAATTTGCAATTTCTTCATCATGTTTATGTGCCTGAAAAAAAAAGCTGAAATATTGCTAAGAACTAGCATTGAAATTTTACCTATAGTTAAATAAGCAATACTGCTGGTCTTAGGAAGTGTAAGCAGACAGTCCAGTAATTTTCATATGTGGGTGAATGAGCATTTTTTAATGGCAAATTTTCATTTTAATCTAAATTATCCTCCTATAGTTACACAGGCACTGAAAATTCTTGGTTTAAGTTAAACAAGCTGGATGAGCTGGGTTCATTAATACAGGGAAGAACAATTGCAATCGAGTTGAACTGTGCTGCTGCATGTACCTTAAAGTCGCTGACCTTCATTCTACAAAGTTAGAGACCCCAACAATGGAACTTCTATTTGCCCCTCAGCTCAGGTAGAGAAGGCAAGTTGAATTATTCATTAAGGAAAAAAGCAGCACATATCTGCCTTCCGGAGGGACCACTCCCTCTGCGACTCCCTTGTCCGCTCCACACTCCCCTCCAGCCCCACCACACCCGGCACTTTTCCCTGCAACCGCAGGAAGTGCTACACCTGCCCCCACACCTCCTCCCTCACCCCAATCCCAGGCCCCAAGAAGACTTTCCACATCAGGCAGATGTTCACCTGCACATCTGCCAATGTGGTATACTGCATCCGCTGTACCCGTTGTGGCTTCCTCTACATCGGGGAAACCAAGCGGAGGCTTGGGGACCGCTTTGCAGAACACCTGCGCTCAGTTCGCAACAAACAACTGCACCTCCCAGTCGCGAACCATTTCAACTCCCCCTCCCATTCCTCAGATGACATGTCCATCCTGGGCCTCCTGCAATGCCACAGTGATGCCACCCGAAGGGTGCAGGAACAGCAAATCATATTCAGCCTGGGAACCCTGCAGCCCAATGGCATCAATGTGGATTTCACAAGCTTCAAAATCTCCCCTCCCCCAACCACATCCCAAAACCAGCCCAGCTCATCTCCACCTCCCTAACCTGTTTTTCCTCTCACCTATCCCCTCCTCCCACCTCAAGCCACACCCCCATCTCCTATCTACTAACATCATCCC
>JAHRHZ010000267.1:12759826-12807481 GCA_024137785.1 Ginglymostoma cirratum
TCCCACCTCAAGCCACACCCCCATCTCCTATCTACTAACATCATCCCGCCCCCTTGACCTGTCCGTCCTGCCTGGACTGACCTATCTCCTCCCTACCCCCCTACCTACACTCACCTTTACTGGCTCCATCCCCACCTCTTCGACTTGTCTGCCTCCTCTCCACCTATCCTCTCCTCTATCCATCCTCTATCCGCTTCCCCCTCTCTCCCTATTTATTTCAGAACCCTCTTCCCCCCCCCATTTCTGATGAAGGGTCTAGGCCCGAAACGTCAAGTTTTCCTGCTCCTATGATGCTGCTTGACCTGCTGTGTTCATCCAGCCCCATGCTTGTTATCTCACATGATAAACTGAATTTCACATGTATGCTATATTTTGGGCTCGGGATAGAGCAACCACTGGTGGCTTGTTGTTGAGGTAGAGTTCTGCCACCGATCCTTCTTCCAACACTTTTAAAAATAAAACTTAAACAGCTTAGCAAGTCACAGATGCAGCTCTGAAACAAAACCAAAATCAGTCAATGGAAACATCGCAATTAAATCAAAATATCATTGTTAAAGGTGATGATACACATAAGCATCATATCCTTTCTTGATACTTTCGCATTAACCTGTACACAGTTGTTCTAACACACCTCTGAAGCTGGTGGGACTTGAACCCATGTGTCCTATCTCAGAGAGAGGGAAACTACCACTGCATCATAAGAGTCCCAAGTCACATCTTTTCTATACTGAGTCTAGGAGCCTATTTGGTGATTAGTGGTCAAGGATAAAAACTAGCGAGTCGTCTATCCATTCTACTTTATTACTTTCGTACTAGTGCTAATGAATGAGAACAATGGGAACATGTTGACACGACATGCCCCTATTTGCTGTATGTCATGATTCTAAAGAAAATTCAAGTAGTAGAAAATGGATTATTTCTCATATTCAAAATGTCAAATGAGCTACGTATGCTATTTGAGAGCAATAAATCTGTTTATTTTGATGCACACAGAAACTGCAGGTTATTTGAAGATTACTAAAGCACTACTAGATTATTACTAAAGATTACTAAATTCAATTAAAATTAGGTTATAGTTGAAGGAATGAATCTTACTATTTTTGGCTAAGTGAGAGTTGCATTGAGGTTTCTGGAGGGATTTCTGCTATGAAGCCAAGAAGATTTTCTCTCCAAATCTCATTAACTACTCCCCAACTCCCTAAGGCATCCGTCACATCTCATTCTAGCTCCATCTTACCAAGCACAGTTCCTGGAACAACTTGCCACTGAGCAAATAGCTTGGAATTCATCAACATCCCTAGCACTGGCACCATCTTTAAAAGGTTGTTGTGCACCCAGACTGGCATGGTCAGACTGGAGCTGCTCTGCACATCTCCTGACAATTGTCCTGGATCATGGAAACTGGGGATATTGTTGCCATGCTGTAAGGACACGGACCTGGAAATCCTGCTGGATGAGGCGTTACAGAGATGAGACTTACTCTTCCTCCCAGGATCAGCTGTGGAGGCCACAGTACCAGACCATGCTCGCCTGGTTCTAGGTTGCCACCCAGTTTAAAGCACTCTTAGTGATCTGGAGGAATATACAGCAGTATAGGGAATAGGTCAGTTACCTTCTGCAGTGCCACCAACATAAGTGGCACCACCTTCTCCCCAAATCCTCATGCTCGCTCTATCTCTGTTACCGTACCCATCTCCCACCAAGGTGCATACTGTATCACTCTCACTACTGCCTGCAACATCTTCCCTCACTTGCTGTCACCGCCATGACCCCCAGCACCACTATCTCTGCAGAACCTTCTGCTCTGCCTATGCAGTCACTCTGAACACCTCTCCACTTGCACCAAAAATGACAACTGTGCTATCCACATTAATCTTCTGTAATAATGGTCTCTCTCATTCTAGGAGGAAAGCAGCCCCGAATACGACAGAAAGACTCAAGACCGGTGGTGGGTTGCCTGAAATTCAACTCCTCGCCCCAGTACAGATATCATCCTTAATCAGACCGCCCTGAGTGGCTGACTGACCATTTCCAAACCGCTGCACTGCTATCACAGGCTGCCCTTGATCTACTCTGCAGGGGCTCTGAGTGAAGGTTGTCCCTTGACTTTGCTGAGGCCAGCTGATAACCATGGCGACCGAGGTTTCTTCCTTTAAGCTTGCGCAAAATGACATGTAGTCTGAAGCAATATGAAGCTCGTATCTGCAGCTAAGGTGCAAAGTGTGACGATGTAAGGCAATGCAAGTCAGTAATGTTGTAAGGTAGGCTCAGAGTGGATTTGCAATCTGACAGCGAGGAGAGAGCCTGGAGTTGCAGCCTGGTCCAGTCCACGAGCAGTCCCTTAATGCTAGCTGCTGCATTACAATAATAGTTACCAATACACCTTTAAAGTGCAGAGTGTTTTGCACGTGGCTCGTGTTGGCACATATCAGACTGTGGACATGGGATTTATGTGGCTGGAGCGCATAGACGTGACCTGAAATGTTGATGCCTGGTGTCTGACATAGAGGTTTCTTGGAGCAAGTGATGAGTTGAATTTTCCGGGTATCTGTTCTGGTTTCCGTGTCAAGTTTTCTCAACGTCTAGCTTGTTTGGTGGGTATCTGTGAAAAGCATGAACAATGGAGCGAGTGCTTTTGACTTTGAGGTGGACCTTGTTGGACTTCTCGTCTGATTCTGCCACAAATGTTGCCATGGTCCATGTTGCTCAGACCATGATAGAATTTTGCCTAAGAAATGTTTTATTCAAGGTGTAAGGAGATTGTTTAATAAAAGATAAAGTTAACAATGACCTAGCTTCCAGCAGTCTCAAATGATCCTGACCAAGTACAAAGCCGTCCCTAAGATCCACGACAATGGCATTGGAGACATTTGTCCAGGGGATTCACTTCTCCCTTTGCATTTTGTAGTTTTGCCAAAGTCATTGGCACCTTATAATTCAGTTTATTCCACACTCAGCAATTTGAATTCATTGTAATTTGGGCAAAATCTCTTTCTACATCAATGTAATTTTACTTCCTTTAATTATCCACCTTGCAGCTACACTGAGAGGTGGCCTGGTTGTGACATGAACTCAGACTAAGCAGCATAAAGGTAGGTGTAGAAAAGGGGACTCTATTCCTTTGAGGCTATCATGGAATACTTGTGTTTAAAACTCTTTCCCACCTTGAAAAACATTCATATGGTTTGCTATAGCACTAACCATATTTTGGCAAATGGGCGGCTATTCATTCGAGAGGACAGAATATAATCAGAAATGCCAAATGTTTTGTTATTTAGTTTCATGAGGGAGCTGTACAGTAATATTCTCAAGAGGAAATGAAGAAAATTCTTGCATGACCTTAATGAAAACTTGAGCAGAATTCTTCAGGATATAATCATTGCACTGTTCAACCAGACCACAGGTTATTTTTAGGCAAAGATATATTTTGCAATTTATTTCATGCTGCAGTCAAACACCAGCAAGTCATGCATAATCCAGAACTATTAGTGAAACAGTCCCTTCTAACAATACTTGGCAGAATCCTTGAGCATGGGCCAGGTATTATAGAACTGCACCATACATTTTCATTACCGATTGTCGCTAACTGAAGCTGACAATTACAACCCTCAGGAACAGGACGCCCTGCTTTAGATAACTGCTGGCCAATCAAAACTTGGCAGCTCTCCAGTAGTTTGGGGCAGAAAGGTGCAACATCAGATCAAGTTCAGGAGCACAGTTTGGGGATCTGGCTGAATGCCAAGCTGGTAGATCCAGGCCAGGCTGGGCATGAGAGGCCAATGGGGTACAGGCAGGGTCTGAGGGTAAAACATTAAGGAAGACTTCCAATGGGGCTGTAATGGTGGCAATGAACATCCACCCTTCTCCCAACAACCCTCCAGCAGTAGACAGTGGGGAGCTGTATAGATATCAATGTGCGGTTTAGCTACCCATCTGTCTAAGTCAGCGAAGGGAGTTGGCCATGGTTAGTCCTGGGGGTTTAATCATTAAAAGTCAGGGGGTGGGGAGTTGTCAGGGACCACTGCCTGGGAGGGAAGCTGAGGAACTTAAATGCAGGTATTGGGAGCAGCATTTTGGGATACAGTGATGAACCCATTAGTGCAGAGTGTGGGAAGGAAATATAGCATGGAAGGGAAAGGAGTACTGTGAGAGGAGGGCAGCCATGAACAGTCAGCAGCACTGTTGTTTCCTTCGGGGGAGAAGTGCACTACTATATCTGCTATGGTGACCCAAACAGACTGGAGTAGGCATAGGGTTTGTAAAGTAGGAAAACTGAAGATTTCGATACTTGGGTTGGGTGGGAAAATTGGGAGAGTTCAAAGCCAATAGGTTAATGGAAGGGGCTACCGTGAAGGGAACATGCAGCTTTGGTTTTCATCAATGGGAGGAGTCTGAGCCAGAGACCCGCTGTGTGAGGAGTGACCGCTACTTCCTTCCATCGGGATGTAAATGACAAATGCACAATGGAGCAGAAAATGGCTGTACCACACCCAAAGTGGACAAGGCAAGTGTTTCTTCAATGAGACAGGGATCTTCACTTTTGACCATGTGAGACCCATCAGAGGACAATGAACATGACATAGATACCCAGACTCTAAATGGGAATACCACATGATGCATGAATCTTAACCATTAACCTCCTGAGTTTGGTCCAACTTCTTGCCCCAAGCTCTTATCACCACATCATGCAGCATGAGAAGTCAATTCTGCCCATGGCTGTGTAGCACAAACAATGTGTTGGGTCCTGGAAATTAAGCCGAGTTGCCAAAATATAAATCATCTTTCACATTCCCAAAGCATGCACGTCTTGCAGGGGCTGCTCACTTCAAAACTTAGGACCATCAAACATTGTGCACTGCTAAGGGTGGCTAGGCTGAGCATCTTCAATGTTGTAGTTGTGATGGACAGTCGCTTTCACAGCTGATGGTGAAAAGTGAACATATATTAACAAATGTGTTAAAGTATTTACAAAGATGGATTACTTATGTCACCTATGAGCCTTAACAAGATCTTCTTTCTTTCCCTCCTGCTAGGGCTCGATGCAGTCCTGGCTATGCAGCTGAGATTGAGGAAGCCTGCCCTAAACTGGAGCCCATTGGCCCGGGATGTTTTGGTTGGATGACCCTGGGCTATTTGTGTCCAGACAGTCCAGACATGCTGACTGCGTCCTGTTCAGAGAGATTTGTGCCCTCTTCGGCTTAATTTTGATTTGATTTATTATTGTCACATGTACCGAGCTGCAGTGAAAAGTATTGTATTGTGTGCTAACCAGACAAATCATACCTTACATAAATACATCAGGGTAAGAGAATGCATAATATAGTGTTACAGTACAGAAAAGGTGTGGAGAAAAATCAAGGGAAGGGTCTTTGATTATGTTGGGTGCTTTCCTGAGTCAGCAGGAAGTGCAGATGGAATCAATGGATGGAAGGTTGATTTTCGTGATGGACTGGGCTGCGTTCTCAATTCTGTAATTTCTTGCAGTCTTGGGCAGTTGCCATACTGAGCTGTGATATATCTGGATAGGATGCTTTCTATGGTGCATCTATAAAAAATTGTAAGAGTCATTATGCATGTGCCGAACTTTCTTGGCCTCATGAGAAAGTAGAGGCATTGGTGTGCTTTCCCAATTGTAGCATCGATACAGATGGACCAGGACAGATAGTTGGTGATATTTACTCTTCGGAACGTGAAGCTCTGAACCACCCTCCACCGCAGCACCATTGAAACAGGTAGGGACGTGACCTCCACTCCACTTCCTGAAGTCGATGACCAGCTCTTTTGTTTTGCTGACATTGAGAGAGAGATTGTTGTCTTTACATCATTTCACTAAGCTATCTATCTCCTTGTTTGAGATCTGACCAATTACGGCGGTGTCGTCAGCAAATATATGAATGGAGATAGAGCTGAATCTGGCCACACCGTTATGAGTGTATAAGCAGTATAGTAAGGGGCTGAGTACACAGCCCTGCAGGGAGCCAGCGTTGAGGATTATTGCGGAGAAGGTGTCATTGTCTATCCTTACCAATTAAGTGGAACAGAGTCCTAGGTCTTCAGAGGTTGGAGATGAGTTTAGTTGGAATTATGGTGTTGAGGGCGGAGCTAAAGTCAATAAATTGGAGTCTGATGTGGGTGTCTTTATTATCCAGATGTTTCAGGGATGAGTGTAGGTCCAGGGAGATGGCATCTGCCATGGATATATTGTGACAATAGGTGAATTGTAGGTGATCAAGGCAGTCTGGAAGACTGAAGTTGATGTGTGCCATTACTAACATCTTGAAGCTCTTCATTATGATAGACGTCAGAGTCACTGGGCAGTAGTCATTAAGGCACATTGCCTGATTTTTCTTTAGCACCATGATGGCAGTGAATTTAGAACACAGAATACTGCAGCACAGGAAGGGGCCGTGTGTCCCATGATGCTGTGCCAGACTAAATTAAACTATTCCCTTCTGCCTGTCCTTGGTCCATATCCCTCCATTCCTTGCATATTCATGTGTTTATCTAAAAGTCCCTTAAATGCCTCTATCATATTTACCTCCACCATTACCCCTGGCAGCGTGTTCCAGACACCTACCACTCTTTGTGGCACTTTCTGTCGGTTCACCCTCAAGAAAGCCAATCTGATGTCTGCAGTGGTGACTCTGGATACAGGTGCATGCGGGGCTTTCGGGGTAGGTGACAGCATTTCACTGACCTTCTGCTCAAAATAAGAGTAGAAGGTATTGTGCTCATCAGAGAGGGCTGCATTGTTGTTAGCCATTCCACTCGACTGCACTTTGTAGCCTATTGTATTGGGTAAACCTTGCCACAGTCGACATGTTTGTGTGGTTAGACTGGGATCCTAGTTTAGTCTGATATTGGCTCTTGGCATCCCTGATGGCTTTGCAAAGATCATACTCGGATTTCCTGTATAGGTCAGGGTCACCCTAACTTGGGCACCTCAGACCTGGACTTCAGTAGTGAGTGGTCCTTCCTATTCATCCATGGCTTCCTGTTGGGGCGCACTCGGATTAGCTTGTTTAGCACTCAGTCCTCTACATGCTTACTGATGACATCTGTGATGGTAGGGGCATCCTTATTTAAGTTGGCCGCTGAGTTCTTGAATATGAACAGATCCACTGTCTTTAAGCAGTTATATAGGAGCTTGTCTTTTACCTCAAACCAGCACTGTATGACTTTCTGTACTGGATCCTCATGCTTCAGTTTCGGCTTGTCAGCCAGGAGAAGGAGCACTGCCTTACGGTCGGATTTACCAAAATGCGGGTAGGAGATGGAGCAGTGAGTCTTTAATGGTTGTGTAGCAGTGGTCAAGAGTGTTTGGGCCTTTGGTGGGACAGGAGGTGTGTTGATGGTATCTTTGCAACACATTCTTGAGGTTGGTCTAGTTGAAGCCACCAGCTACGATGAACAAGACCTTGGGGTATTAAGTCTCAAGGTTATTTGTGGCAGTGTTTATTTCATCAAGTGTGTTCTTCACTTCTGCATGGAATGGGATGTAAACTGCTGTCAGGATAGCAGAAGTAAACTCCCATGGCAGGTTGTAGGGACAGCACTTCACTGTTAGATATTCTTGGTCCAGGGAGCAGTAACTCGCCAGGGTCACATTTCTGAGCACCGAGAGATATTGATCAGGAGGTAGACCCCCCCTGCCCTTTGCCTTGCCTGAGGATACCATGCAGTCCACCAGGTGGATTGGGTAGCCCTCAGGTTGTAAAACAACATGCACATGGCTACAGCTGGCAGGCAGGGTGTAGCTGAAAAAGACCTGGTCACCTTTAGAGTGTCATGAGTGGAGACTTCTGTTGCCTAAATGTGGTTCTTCCTCCAGCTGGGTGCCTCACTACATAACCATGCTTACTGTTGGACCTACTCACACAACTCCTGACCCTGCTGCAGGTGGATAATTAAAAGAAGTAAAATTACATTGATGTAGAAAGAGATTTTGCCCAAATTACTATGAATACTTGAGCGCGGAATAAACTGAATTATAAGGTGTCAATGACTTTGGCAAAACTACGAAGTGCATGGGGAGAAGTGAATCCCCTGGACAAACGTCTCCGACGCCATTGTCGTGGATCTTAGGGACAACTTTGTACTTGGTCAGGATCATTTGAGACTGCTGGAAGCTAGGTCATTGTTAACTTGCAAGTTTCTCCCAAGTTGCTTTGCACACATGTATCTCTAAGATGATATGTCTTATTGCATTCAGCTTACTTTCTTAATGCTCACTGACCTTGCACTTGTTTGGAAGCTACTAGCCTCTGTACATTTCGTAATGCTTCCTTAGCACCATCCAGAGTTAAGAGCTGTCGGACTCTGTGTTGGTTATTGCTTCCTTAGAACACAACAGGATCTTTATTGCTCAGTTACAGGCTACCAACCATGGCAAATCAAATTGCTGTTTAGGACAGAGGGAGAGGCACACAGTGTGTCATGGGGCAGCAGGTTGAGTACAAACTGTCCAGGAATTACAGGTGGTTCCATCAGCTACTGCAGAGACCTTAGTGCAGAGGGGTGAGCCAATTATCTCACAATGAGACAAAGGGAGGGGCCAAGTTTAATGGAAATGGGAGAAGAGCCACTCGTGGTGATGCGTGAACAAGAGAACTGATAAGAAGTTCCCGATGAGTGAATAGGAATTGCAGAGAGCAGAAAGGGTGAGTAGTTTTGGAAACTGAGGTGGATCAGAACCATTGAGTGGACTTGAAGCATGCAATAGTACGAGTTGCAGTCCATGAGCCTTGGTGAAGCACATGCAGTGACAGTCAGTGAACGCTGGCTCTGTGAGGGTAAGATAACAAGAATATGGTGGCACTTGCTCATATGGAGCACAGAAGGAGATTGACCTTCTTCCTATAGTATTGGGTGTCTTGTTTCAGTTCAGTGATAGCACTAACCTAAGCTGTAATTTCGGACAAGGCTGTCTTAGCTGGTGGTGCGTGCTCCTGTGTCAAAGGGACTGCCTTCCTTTCAATCACTCCATCCACCAATACCTCCAGCTTCCTCAATGTGAAGTGGGGAATGGGTTTTTCTTTCTACTGAGACATGTCAATGGTGAAAGCAGTCAAGTTACACTGTGTGAAGTGCAATTCCTGGCTTGCAACCAGGAGGCAGTGAGCAGCTGAGCTTTAAATATGATGTCATACATGCACACTGAACGATACTAGCAGGAGCAGACCTCTCTGTCCAGATTCCCAGAGAAAGGCACCCAACAGCTTGACTGTATAATCAATGAATAGCAGATGTTTTCATGAGAAAAGTATCTGCAAGGCTTGTTGGACCGGGCATCATGACTCCCACTTGATAAAATATTTGAATTGAAAGTGCAAAATCACTTCTATTTGTGTCTGTTCTCTAGGCTTGTTGTTAAAATGAAATTAGCAATGAGAAAGTTCAGGGATGGAGTTATTTCCTTGATTATATACATTGTGGTTCTTTAAACTGCCCTCTGGAAACCTATATTTGACAATGTATCTGGATGGGTCATTCAATCATTAACTTATCATGCCCTTGGATCTTGTGATGATGATGATGATGATGTGGAACAATTGCCTTTTTCCAAGTTAATGACTATGCAGCAATGGGGACAATCTGTGCAACACATACATCAAATCGTGAATTTCCTTTGCACTAACAAAATACTACTTCAGGCTACGATGCAATCAGTTTTCATGCTATATACCAATTGGGACACAATTGGAAACAATGCATTTTAATAAAAAAAGACATAATTGTGAACAACTTCCAAAAGCAAATGAAATGAAACTGGGCTTGGCTTTGTCCCCCAGGTGATTGACATATCAGGTGAATCAGTAGCTGCTGAGGCAGCTTGGGCATTGCTAAAGCAAATTAACCATACATAAACAGGAGTTATGTCTGCCTATAACTGAGATGTTAAAAAGGTGAATACGTTTTTCTATCTTCCCATGAATGGCTGCAGAACATGAAGATTAACCGTTCTGAGTACCTCTCTAATATGTTGTGCCAAATGGCACATGTTTGGAAAAGGTGTAAAGGTAGAAATTTAGGAAAAGGTGGCATGCCTTACCTAAAGTGAGTGACAACTTATTTGCCACTTGCCATATTTTTCTTTTATATCTGTAAGTGCTTGAGCACAATGAACATCTTTTTTTCCCTCACCAAATCACATTTGGCTTGTTTCTTCCCTCACCTATTAACCACCACCAGTTAAAAACCACTTGTTTTCCAATTAATTAATTCACATGCAAAGCCCGTTAAGGGCAATACAGACTTTCAAAGATGATGGAGAGGGTAAGGGAGATAAATCAAAATGCAATTGGAAAGGCAGATAATGGACTCGACTTTCCACGGTGTCCACCTCCCTCTGAAGGTGGTCTACCTCTCTCGAAGGACATTGACAGTAATGGTGGACACTGCATACTGCCTCTCCAAGTGCACCTAGCCACAATGAAGAGGGGTTGCTACTTGTTACACACCCTATGTTAAATTCAGGAGAGTCGCAGTCAATGGAATTAAATATTGAGCAGGGCATTTAATGGTTGGTTAATTCAATAACTGCTCTTTAGCAGCACCAAAGACATATCTTCCCTTGCAGGGTACTTAGAGCAAATATCTCTAGTATCTGGCTTTGGGTGCTTCACAATACTTGCTTAAGGCCTGGATTTAAAGATAGGATGACCTTCCAACTCCCAAGGGTAGAGATTTATCTGGCACACAGTAACCAGCTAAGAATGACTGCTTTGGGGTAACTCAATGCATGATTGAAGTAATACAGGGAAGAATTCCAAAACAGCAGGGGAAAAAAAAACGTAGGACAAAACTTTCAAATCTTTGCTAAGGATTTCCCATGCCACACAACATTGACACAAAGGAAAGATACTGTACCAGTACTGAGACCTTACCCACAGTATCTGATGAATGGTTCGTAAAGAAAGGTGTAACATATAAATGGAGCAATAAAACATAAAGGTTCACAAACTAAGCATGAATGAAAACAACTGTTAAAATGGATACTTAGTATGTTTAATGCATAGTATAACAGAATGCATGTTGCAGGCTAGATGGTTGTACATTTGTGTGAAAATTCATGTTGTTCTTCAAATAAAAAACAGTTCTCTTAGAAACAAAAACAAAGTTGCTGGAAAAGCTCAGCAGGTCTGGCAGCATCTGTGAAGGAAAAAACAGAGTTAATGTTTCAGGTCCAGTGACCCTTCCTCAGAAGCTCCTCTGAGAGAAACATTTGTTGTAAAGATGTTCACATTTGCATAGTCTCAATTCATGATTCTATATTGCTACCACTTACATAGTTAAATCCTCTGGGAAAGTATTAAGCTCAGTGGTGGTAGTATGCAAATTTCTCATTCCTAAAACTGATCTCCTCTGCAAAAACTTGAACCTCTTCGTTACAGTAAGGAAGGGGAAAAAAGATCATTTTGTGAGGAAGACTTTGTCTGCTGCCTATAATTCACAAGAAGTAATGACTGTGTCAATTCTTAAAACATTGCACTATTTAAAGAAAAAAATCATTCTGCCCTTAAATTAAACTATTCTGGACCAGCACATAGGCTGTCAGCTTGTTCACATTTCTGTCAGTCAATGCTTTTATTGAACCAGGTCAATAGGAGTTGTGCAGAGGTCGCACCACATTGGATTACCCATCAGTTTTCTACGCTCACTGTGGGGAATGCGTAGTGTATGTTAACTAACTGTCATAAAGCTGCAACGAAGAAAGAGGTTTGCCTCAGAGGAAATTGCGGCTGAACCCCTGTTTCTTATCAGTCCATAATGAAGTGCTCCTCTGTGTCATCCAGAAGGGTGATAGACTTCATAAACTGGTGTATTTCCCAGTGCAGCAACCTGCCTATTCTAGCCTCTGCCTGTTCTTGCTACTTGTGAGTCTCGTCTAGTGAAATTAATCAACGCGAGGAGTCACAGGAGGCAGCCATTATTGGACTAAATATTTCGGGCCTTCTAACGGAGAGGGAAGCAGTACATGGTGAAATGGTGAAATGCCCAGATTTTGCAATAATCAGCATTCCAGCTCTGCTTAATTAAAAAATATCATTACAATATAAAATGGTACATGGGCATTAGTTCTGAGAACAGAATATGAATAATCAATGTTCAAAACACATGGAGAAAATCTGCATATCACCCCAGAAAATTCACTCATGGGGCAGCCAATCAGAGAATACTCATCCTTGTAACTTGAATGGAAGGGAAAGGTAAGGGGTTGTTCCTCCAAACTCTCAGTTCTCTCACATGTGACAACAAACACAGGAGAGATACAATCTGTGAATGGAGGAGCAATAGACGGGGTCAGTCATTGATAGCAATGAGGGAACTGGGCAAGCCATTTGCCAAGGCTGGGGTTTGGTCTGTCTTTTGCAAAGGCTGACACTGATTGCCACATTTGTCAAGGACAGACTTTTGTCAGCTGGGTCCAGGGCATGGTGGGGGTGTGTTGTCTACTCATAAATGGGTATACGTAGAGGGGACTGTTGGTAAGGAGGTGGCTGTTAGGAGTGTTATGGTGGGGAGAAGAGGGGGCCCTGAACATTATCAGGGGGCATGTGAGAGTGTGGTGACAGAGAGGATGGGGAATTCAAGACAGCTGTGAAGGAAGAGGCAATGCAAAAGGATTGAGGAGAGAAAGGTTGCAGGAGGGTCATGGGCAAGAAGGGGGGCTTCAAGAGGGTTGTGCAACAGAAGGAGCTTGCAAGTGGGGTAAAGGGGGAGAAGGCTGCAGGGGGACTGTGGTGAAAGCAGAACGTGCTACTGAGTGGGAGATGCCACCATTGTCTCTTGTGGGCCTCTGGAATGAACCCATAGCGAAAAAAAGGGTTATGTTTCTTTGCCAATGTCATCAGGTGACCACCAATCCTAAAGGAACTTAGTTAGCTGTCATTACACCACAAAGATTCATGGTGTCCTCTGGGGAGAGGCACATGGTCTTTAGCATTACTGCCTCTCTGATATCTGGGTGTGGCTCACCTTCTGGCTGTACATTCTGCTAAAGGGTATCATCTCCTTCACATTGATGCCTACCCACGATCCCCTCTACAGCCTTCTGCCACTTACCCATCTGAAGCTGGCCCTGCAGATGTCCACGAGGTTACTGCTGTCCTGCTCACCAACGGCTGGAGTTCCCTCAATCTCAGATTCTCTCCCGCACTCGCAAAGTCCCCAAATCACTGGTCAGCTCACCTGCTTCGTGGCCAATGCCCATGGCAGGCAGGCATTGCCAGACATTGTTGGTTTCAAGAGTCACTCTTTCAGGTGCATTCTCCAACCCCACAATCCATAGTGTTTCAATGAACCTGTGCCAGCAGCCAGATGGCACTACAGGGACTGCACCTTACAGTATGAATCTGCCAACTCATTGCAAAATGCTGAGGCTCTTGAAAGGTTACACTCTAACACTGTTGTTGCTCAATTTAGTCATGGCCTGACCTGCCTCCTAAATGCAGTCCTGGTATACCCCTTCTGTCTCAGACTTTTTATAGCTTTTGTGGTCTTTTAGGAAAACTGAAACAGGCTCACAAATTGTCACTTTAGTTGTCTTAAACACCTCGTTTACAGATCTGCATGGCATTCCCACTTTATAGGCTACCCTATTCTTATAAGATCAGTACACAGCATAATGACATTGAACCAGTCACTCCATCCAATTTCACACTCACGCTGATGTGCTTCCGAATCTTCTTTTTCTACACTTTCCTGCATAACATATTCTTGAGAGAGTCAGCTTCTTATTGAGTCAGATATCTTGAAGTTTGTTTAGGACAGTAACTATTCACACAACTGTGATATCAGAGACTTGCGCCATATGTTCTTGATTGCGTGCTTATTGATATTACGGCACATTATATACATATAATAGACTGACTGAAGACATTACACTGACATTACATGGAGAGAACAACCAAAGCTGAGGGAAATACTTTTAGTGTGAGTCATGACGTCATGTAACTATCGTAAAGATACAGTAGCTGTGTGGTCTAGGATTTATGCTATAATACAACACCCCCAAACAAATTAAGACCATTTGCAAAAGAGCCTGAAAATCCAAGACTGAGAGAGAACTTTCCCTGGTAGCCTGATTGGAGGTCCACTAACATACATATATTACACCAAATTTTCGTAAACTAATTTTGAATTGAAATTTCATACAGAGTTAATAGGATCACTTCCAATCATCAAGTAAAGCGATGGATGTTGTAATTGATGGTGCTATCAAGCTGCACTTGCTTAGCATTAATCTGCTCACTGACACTTGGCCTGGGTTCCATCTCATTATAGCCTTCATTTAAACGTGGACAAAACAGCTAAATTCCAAAGTTGAAATTTAAGTGACTGCCTTTGACAAAAAGGCGATATTTCATCTTGATATCACATGGAGTATAATACCAGCAAAACAAGAATCAATGAGTACTGGGGAGCGAGAGGGGGAGGGGGTGGCAGGGAATCTCTCCATAGTTGGAGTCATACCTAGTAGAAAGGAAGGTTGTTGTGTTTGTTGGATGTCAGTCATCTCAGCTCGGGAATGCCTCTGCACGAGCTCCTTAGGGAAGTGTCCTACTCTCAATATCATCATCAATGACCTTCACCCCATCATAAGGTCAGACACAGGCATGTTTTTGCTGATAAGTGTACAATGTTCAGCCCATTTGTAACTCCACAGAATCTGAATCAGTCCATGTCCAAATACAGCATGACCTGGATCATATCCAGACTTGGGCTGACAAGTAGCAAGTAACATTTGTGTCACACACGTACCAGGCAATGACAAAAAACGGCCGATGAAAAGCTCAGCAGGTCTGGCAGCATCTTTGAAGAGAAATCAGAGTTAACTTTTCGGGCCTGGTGACCCTTCCTCAGAACAGGTCATGTCTAACAAGAGAATCTAACCATTGCCCTTTGCCAATTCCTCCACTTTCAATATCCTGGGAGTTACCATTGATGAGAATTGAACTGGACCAACCATATAAATACTGTGACCACAACAGCAGGTCAGAGACTAGGACTTCTGCAACAAGTACTCACTTGCTGATTCCCCAAAGCCTATCCACCATCTCCAATGCAGTAGTCAAGACTGTGATGGAATACTTCCCATTGCCTGGATGGATGCAGCTCCAACAATACTCAAGAAGCTTGGCACCATCCGGTAAAAAGCAGCCCATTTGATTGGTACCACATCCACAAACATTCACTCCCTCTACCACTGTTGCTCAGTTGCAGCAGGATCCCATCCAGAAGATGCACTACCAAAAATCATCAATTCTCCTTAGGCAGTGCCTTCCAGCCACATGACAAGTGCCATTTGGAAGGACACAGGGAGCAGATACATGGGAACACCATGACTTGCAAGTTCCCCTCCAAGGCACACACCATTCTGACTTGGAATATATCACCCTTCCTCCAGTGTCAGCGGGTCAAAATTCTCAAAGTGCATCCCTAACAGCCTTGTTGGTCCACTGACATCAAATGGGTTGTGAGTGGCTCAAGAAGATAGCTCACCACCACCTTCTGAGTGGAATTCGGAACGGGCAAAAAAAATGCTGGCCTAGCTGATAATACCGACAACCTGTGAATGGATTTAAAAAAAAAAAGGCTGGAGAAAAAAAAACTGATAGGATTGCGATGATGGCTACTTTACACCCAGCCATGGTTTCAGGTCAGCGTACTAATGAACAAGGTTATCGGAGCAGTTTTCCAACCAATCCTGTAAGTTAGGTTAAAATTGCCGTTATTATATTTACAGTGTAAAACACAGCTGATTTCGAACACTATTTGTTGTGATTGTGGCTGCCAATGCTTTGTTTAATAAAGGTGATTAGAAGTATCAACAGTGAAGCTCAAGTGTGCCTAACCATCAAATTTAACATCCTCATTGGTGAGAAGTGCACCCAATTTAAATTGAGAATCGTTGTAATTTAGTGTTTAATTATGATCCTATTTTTCACCAAAAATGATAATGATCCTAATTATTTAAACCGTGTGAAATGTAAGCATCTGTGCAATTTGCATAAACACCATGTCATTTGTGAAAAATTCAAAAATTTTGGGTCTGCAGGACAACAGTTGATTTAAAAACATGTTAAAGTCTCAACATAAGAAATAGGGGCAAGACTTTACCATAGATGCTGATGAGCTTGTTCCACCATTCAATTTGTTCTTGTCCAATATTCTGATTCAGCCCAATGGAAACTATTACACTGGGAGTCATTGAGTCGTACAGCCTAGAAACAGACCCTTCGGTCCAACTCATCTGCGCCAACCAGATATCCTAATCTGACCTAGTCCCATTTGCCAGCATTGAGCCCAGATTCCGCGAAACCCTTCCTACTCATGTACCCATTCAGATGCCTTTTAAATGTTGTAATTGTACCTACCTCCATCACTTCCTCTGGCAGCTCATTCCGTACATGCACCACCCTGTGCATGAAAAAAATGCCCCTCAGGTCCCTTTTAAATCTTACCCCTCTCACCTTAAACTTCTGCCCTGTTGACTCCCCTACTCTGGCGAAAGAACCGTGGCTATTCACCCTGTCTATGTCTCTCATGATTTTATAAACCTCTGCAAGGTCACCCCTCAGCCTCCAATGCTCCAGGAAAAAATACCCCAGCCTATTTAGCATCTCTCCGGCGCTCAAACCCTCCAATTCCAGAAACATACTTGCAGGTCTTTTCTGAGTCCTTTCAAGTTTAACAACATCCTTCCTAGAGTGGGGAGACCAGAATTGAACTCAGTATGTTAAAAGTGGCCTAACCAATGTTCTGTATGCCAAAAAATAGCTGGACACTTGTTTGGATGATGGAGAGTCTGATGATCTGCACTGTAGTAATTTGCCCTTCTGTATCTGGACTGAATCCAATGAACCAAAAGTCATGGAAAGAAGAACAGATTTAGATAACAACACTTTCTTTCAGTAAGATGTATGTGATTTCCTACTTCAGACCGTTAAACAAGAATGATGCATCATAATTTACTTAGCTATAGCACACTTAAAGAAGCCTCGGAAAGAGTGAGCTGTATTTCATTTATAACATTGATAAGTACTACTGGGATTTTATTCTGTTGCTGCAAGAAGTAAATCAGAATTTTTCAAAGGTCTGTTTTATGTAGGAAATTACCACCCAGCTGCAAATTCATCAGGTCATTTGTTACTTTGCTGCCAATGAGGAGCATACTTTAGGAGCTAGCACAGGCTCCTAAATTTATATAATCAGATTATTCATTTTCTGCATTTCCATAAACAAGAGATCAATTAATATGCAATTACTGATTGCTGACTTACTGCTGCCAATGAATGCTGATTGACTAAAAACCATCACTGTTCAAATTACTGGTTGAATTGAATTGGGTTGATGTCATAAAACTGCCCATATGCAGAACAAATAAGCAGTTATCTTTCTAAATCCTCTTTGGAGATCTAGTGTAGGCAAAGTAGAGTGGAACAGTCGGATGTTTCCAGTATGAGCTGAAATTTGATCATTGGAAGCTTGTGTTTCTAGGTAAGCAAGCACTTGATAACTTGGACTTAATTTTGTTCTCCTCACATTAATTATGTTGATAATCTACTTGAGAAAGAATTAGATTGGGATCATGAAGATGATATTTCTTCATGTACAAAAATATAATTTCGCAAATTTGCTTTGATATGTGTTTGTACACACTTTTGCTGTCTGAATTGAATCTGACTTAAATTTCAAGTGCTCCATTATAAGCTATTTTGAAAGATGCTTCCTTGGAAAGTAATTTATTGAATTCAGGACTCTAACCCACGTCTGATTTCATTGAAAACAAGCCATTGGTCTTAAAGGGAATTTCTGAACAAATATTCCCATTGTCTCAATATTTGAACTTCATTCAGATTTGTTGGATATGGTACTGGTTCCATGGGAACATATGCCCATATTGAATAAATTAATGTAAGAAACACCTAGATTGTAACCACTCACGTGCATATATCATGTCATAAACAGACAGATTAGGTTCATCATCATAATTCTTAGTGAAAAATGGGTTCATTTTTAAACATTAAATTACAACTGGTCTCAATTTAAATTGGCTGGACTTCACACCAGCAGTAATTATAAATTAATGGTTTTGCACACTCGAGTGTCACGACTAATATTGAAATTATCTTTACTAAACAAAACATTGTCAGCGATACTCACAACAAATACTTTCCTGAGTCAGCAATATTGTCACTGATGTTGGCGCACTGTAATTTATTTTAATAGGCACACAATAGGAGAGAGTGCAGAGATGATAAATCAAAAATGACTTGGGATTTCACAGCAGCAGTGCCTCTAGACCCAACACCTCCATTTGCTTTACCTTAGAACCTCAAAACCATCATATAATGAGATTTCTAAAGCACTGGTCAGAATCTCAAGTAATTAAAATACGTTTATTAAGTCACAGGCAGTTGATGTAACTGTAGGATGGATTGCCAGTTGACAAAAATAAATTAGTTTCCTCCCACTACTTCATTCAATGAACGTAAGTCCACAAGCCAGCTTTGTTCTGATATGCTTCCTATCCTCATCAGCTGGATAATCCTGGAACAGTCGTGATTTTTAAAGGAAGAAAGAAGACACAGCAATCCAATTTTAGGAATTTCGGTTTGTGCAGCTTTCCAGTTGTAACAGTGCAAATATATAAATTTCAACGTATAATGAGGGCAATTCTAGCATAACAGGATTGGATAGGAATCATTAGGCCTGGAGAATATTCAGTAAATTACTCTAATCTCAGCCACCTCTATATTTTATTCTTCCACGGGATGTGGGTGTCACTGGCTATTCTGCCTATTTCTAATGTCCTCTGAAATGAACGATTTGCTGGGCCTTTTTAGAGGTCAGCCACATTGCCGTGGTTCTGGAGTCACAAATAGACCAGATCAGGTAACGTTGGCAGATTTCATTCCACAAAGAATATCGGTGAACCAAGTGGCTTTTTGCAACAACTGATAATTTCATGGTTACCGTTATTGAGTAGTTTTAAATAACCTTTTAAGAATCTGATAGCTGTAAATTTATTTCCGGAGGCGGCATCACAATTACAATTCTCTATAATCCTAGCTAAATCACAGTGAGAGAACAACAATCATTGCACAGTCACGTTTAGTCTTCTATTTTAAAGTTAAAATTAGCATCTGTTTTACCATTTCAATCACTTACAAGTCTGTGGTTTAAACTGAATTCACGTTGAGAAGTAGAAGGATATGATCCACATCCCTATTATATTATTGACCATAAACTCAGCACTTAAATTATAAATCTAATCCTTCCTTCTTACAGTGTAGCATTCCTGTCATTCTTTACTCGATGCTTCATTGGCCAAGTCATTGCTGCTCGGGGCTTTAACGTATTTAGTTTCTGAAAAAAAATTCTCATCTTTGTACCACATGTCATTCCCTAACCGAGAAGACAAGTAGATTGTCTGCATTTAAACCTTCAGTTTGTCATGTTACTTGTTAAATATGATTTACTAGGTGACCTCCCGTGGTGCTGCTCACTGACTTAGAAGGATTTCTCACAGCAGTTGCCAGTGATTGTACATGTCTCATTTGCAGCTCTTTCAGAACCAACATTTACGTCCTTTCTTGTCTCATAACCTCTCCTTGTTACTTTTCATTATAAACCCTTCCTCTTCTGCCTTCCACACAGTCACAGAACTATTTTTTATGTACCACCCAAAAGCACACCTTTAGTTTTCACATGTCCTTACCATCATTGTCCCTCCTGTCCTTCACTGTCTCTAAATGGTCAAACTGCTTATTTGACAGTCAGCAGAGTGCTGAGTAGCAACTTCCTCCAACTTAATACTGGGAAGTCTAAAGTCAGTGTTTTCAGTCCTCACCTCGTGACATCATTCCCTCCCAGGCAGCACTCTGTGAATGAGCCAGTCTGTTTGCAATGTTGGTGTCACAGTTGGACTGTGGTGTCAAAATGACCCAACCTTATCTCATATAAATAAAACAAAGAACAGTGGATGTTGGAAATCTGAAAGAAGGCAGAAAGTGCTAAAGAAACCCAGCAGGTCTGGCAGCATCTGTGGAGAGAAAAACCAGAGTTAAATGTTTTGAGTCCAGTGACTCGTCATCAGAAAGGATGCAGACAGACCTGCTGAGCTTCTCCAGCACTTTCTGTCCTTGTCTATCTTTATTCTCAGACGGTTCCAACATAGGGACATAGGGAATTTGAGCAGGAGTAGGCCATTCAGCCCCTCAAGCCTGTTCTGCCATTCTAGGTCGTACTAATCATTTACCTTAATTCCATATTCCCATGTTATCCTCATATCTCTTAAGGTCATTAATCACCAGAAATGTGCCAGAAGTCTTGAATATATTCAATGACTGACCTTCCACAGTCAATGGTAGAGAATTCCTGAGATCTGCGACACTGAGTGAAGAAGTTTGTTCTCATCTCAGTGCTAAATGGCCTGTATTCTGAGGCCATGGCCTAGCTCCTGCATTCTCCAGCAATCAGACACATACTTTCTGTCTGTCTATCCCTTTGAGAATTTGTGAACGTCCTCCCATCCAAAAACCCAAGAGAATACACATCCAGACTCCTCAACCTGTCCTCAAAGGTCAATCCCCCAACCCAGGAATTAGTCTGCTGAACCTCCAATGCATTCCCTCTGTGGCAAGGTGTAAGTATCATATTTTCCTTTGCACTCTTGATTGTGGTCTGAAATGTGGTAAGGAGTTTTTTTTTTGAATACCAAGGATTGTGGACAGGATTATGATGCTTTTCAAAAAGCAAGTCATCTGCCATTTGTTACAAGTGCTGTTTACACTGCAGTCTGATCAGCTCATGGCCAGAAGTCACTCGACACCGGGTTAGCGTCCAATAGGTTTACTTGAAATCACAAGCTTTCGGAGCGCTGTTTTTTCGTCAGGTGAAGTTACCTGATGAGGGAGCAGTGCTCCAAAAGCCTTTAATTTCAAATAAACCTGTTGGACTACAACCTGGTGTCATATGACTTCTGACCTTGTACACTCCAGTCCAACATCAGCAACTCCACATCATGTTCAACCATTACAGACATTACTACAGATAAGGTGGAGCCTGAAGGAAGAATCGACCAGCCCGTTGTCTGTGACAAAGGCCTTCTGTTTGCCAACAATGATAGGTAGCTCAACAACCAGTTGGTGTGAACAATTAATCAGAAGCCATCAAACCGCTGGAAGGGAAGGAGCTGTCCCCCTCTCTGCCATTAAAAAAGGAAGAAACTGAAAAAGAAAACTGGAAAAAGCCAGTTTAATTCCCTTCCTCAGTTCTGGGGCTCTTAACCATTAAAATATAAAGATGTTATAAGGGTGAGCCAATTGCCCTGGGCCTCCTACAGCAAGTGAAATTATCCACAGAAGGTCAAGGAGCACCGGGTCCTGACAAGCAAAAGGAAACATCTCGGTGAGCCCTTTTAACAAGAAAAATCAAACTGCCTTCCCGGTGTTTCTCTCCACCCATGATGCCCACTTTATTTTTGTGTCCATCAATATGTCTGTCTGCATTTGAGTGTATAGCGGGGAGTTTAAGTGGGTTAGAGTTGCAACATGTAGAGTTTTATGTCAATCATTGACCTGTAGCTGGAATCTAATAATTTATAATAGATAGGAATTCTGGTTAAGTACAGAAACTTAGTCTGTGCTTTAAGAACATAAGAACATAAGAACTAGGAGCAGGAGTAGGCCGTCCGGCCCTTCGAGCCTGCTCCGCCATTCAATAAGATCATGGCTGATCTTTTTGTGGACTCAGCTCCACTTAACCATGCTCTCACCATATCCCTTAATTCCTTTATTGTTCAGAAAAATACCTACCTTAGCTTTAAAAACGATTACTGAAGTAGCGTCAACTACTTCACTGGGCAAGGAATTCCACAGATTAACAACCCTCTGGGTGAAGAAGTTCCTTCTCAATTCAGTCCAAATGTAGAAGTTTCTTTTCAATTCAGTCCTTTCCGTCAACCTGGTCTAACAGACAGATAAATCGGGGAATTTTACTTCCTTTTATGAAAGCTTTAACTTCTGTGATGATTCCAGGAATAGTGCAGCTTTATTTCCTACATGCTACCCCAGTGAGTTGTAACAATGATATATATACTTCCATAGGCAAGGGGAGCAAGACTGCGTATAATACTCCAGGTGCAATCTCACTGAGCTTCTGTACAATTGAAGCTAAACATTGTTATTCCTGTACTTAAATCCTCTTGTGATAAACACCAACCAACGTACCATTTGCCTTCCTAATTGTTTGCTTCACCTACATGTTAGCTTTCAGTGATTTAACAACAATGTTTCTCCAAGCAAAGTGGATAACCTCACACTTATCCTCACTATATTCAATTTTCCCACTCACTCAGCCTGTACAAATCCCCTTGAAACCTCTTTGAATCGAGCTCACAAAATATATTTGCATCTAGTTTTACTGTCATACAAAACTTGGAAATACTACTTGTCCGTGCAATTACCCACATTAGATGGGCCAGGTAAAGTATGCAGTGTTTAGGGTAGGACAGGTTTGGTGGGAAATTTTGGGTCCAGTGAAGGGCAGGGAAGGCTGGGTGTTGTGTCCTTGGCAGGGGGTTCTTGAGTGATGGAAGGGGCAGGGGTGGATCCTGGAGACGGAGGGCCAAATTGGGGTATAAATCCAGAGCAGGGAAAGGGAGGAGTGGATCCAGAGTGAGGGAGGGGGACTGTCATTTCAGAGCAAGGTAGTGGGGGTGTTGGGCACTGGGGAGAGAGAGAGGAGATTACCAGGTCAGGTCTGTGTGTGTGTGAGGGACTATAGCTAGGAGTGTGTGAATAACTGATGGGATCAGTTGAAAGTTAGACAAAGGAGAGCCAGTGGACATGATCTTTTTGAATTTCCAGAAGGCCTTTGACAAGGTGCCAGACAGGAGGCTGCTTACTAAGTGCCCATGCTGTCAGGGCAAGATACTGACATAGATAGAGGATTGGCTGACTGGCAGAAGATAGAGAGTAAAGTAAAGGAGTCTTTTTCAGGTGGCAGTTGGTAACTAGTGGAGTTCCACAGGGGTCAGTTTTGGGACTGCAATTGTTCATGATGTTCATTCTCTAATTGCGAAATTTCAGAAATCTGAGGAAGAAAGGGACTAGGAATTCTTGGTTCAGAGTTCTCTTAAAACTTAACATGCAGGTTCAGTTAGGAGGAAATGAAATGACAGCATCCATTTCAAGAGGGCTAGATTACAAGAGCAGGGATGTAGTGCTGAGGCTGTATAATGCTCTGGTCTGACTGCATTTGAAATATTGTGAGCAGTTTTGGATTCCATATCTAAGGAAGGATGTGCTGGCATTGTAGAAAGTCAAAGGAGGTTTACAAGAGTGATCCTGGAAATGAAGGGCTTGCCACGTGAGGAGCATTTGAGAACTCTGGGTTTGTATTCAATGGAATTTGTAAAAATGAGGGGGGATGTCATTGAAATCTGTAGAATACCGAGAGACCTGGATTAGAGTGAACGTTGAGAAGATTTTTCCACTAGTAGGAGAGAATAGGGCCTGGTGGCACAGCCTCAGGGTCAAGGGACACTACTTTAGAACTGAGATGAGGAGGATTTTTTTAGGCCAGAGGGTGTTGAATCTGCGGAACTCATTGCTGCAGAAGATTGTGGAGGCCAAGTCATTGAATGTATTTAAGACAAACATAGGTTCTTGATTAGTAAAGGGATCAAGGGTTACAGATAGAAGGCAGGAGAATCAGGTTGAGAAGCGTATCAGCAATGATCGAATGGCAGAGTAGACTTGATGGTCTAATTCTGCTCCTTTATCTTGTGGTCTTATGGTCATATTGTCTTGCTCAGAAGTTGGTCTATGTATTTAATAGTTTAACTTTTCTTGAGCATTTACTTATTTAATTTCCTTAGCATCCTTTGAATTCTAAGTTCTAAAATGGACAGTTTAGAGGGTTTAAGGCACAGAAGAATTTCTTACAGCGATCTTTAATTTCCTGGGCAATTCCTTTGGTGTGTGCTACAATAGAGATTCCACAGGGTCCCCATGCACAACTTCCATCCACTCTGGAATAACGGCAGTCTGGCCATTGGAAAAGCCAGGCCATGATGTTACTATTTTAAATTGAAATTAAATAAGTTTGATAATTCTCTTTGTTCTGGAATTTCAATTCTTTGTGCCCAACACCAATTTAATTGCAATGGGATATGTTAAGTTAAACTATATATTTGTACATTAAAATGATTGAATAATCAACACAATAAAACACTTCAACGCACCACATTCATTTTTATGCTTTGTTGAAAAGACTTTCCAGAAATCATTTGAACAGTTCAATCTCTCACTTCATGTCCTCTGACTCAGAGGCCAGTGAAAGGCAGTCTATCATGTTTCAACAGGCATTTTCAAAGAGCAATCCACTTAATCCCACTTTTAACTCATATCTTTGTAACTTTTTTCTCTGTCTAAATACTTACAATTCCTTTTAGAAAACCACGACAGTAGCTGATTTAACTTACTGACTTTTGCATTCTATTCCCAATAAACTGCAGACCACCCAACTTCTTTCCTGGTTCCCATGCTAGCTGAAACAGTTTAAGAAGCTCACAATTCTTAAGGTATCATGTTTTTCTATCTTTGAAACTCCTTTCCCAAAGAAAACAACTCTCAATCCATCTGGGCTTGCAAATATCACTCTATCGCCAATGTCCTTTGAAAGAACATGTTGCCTCCAGAACCCAGTTTTTCTACTAGTCCATTCTGTAATTTCTACAATTAGGATTTCTACATTCCTTTATGTATCCCCTTCACAACTCACCTTTCCAACTACTTTTGGATCACCTGGAAATTTGGCTACAGTACATTTGCTTCCTTCTTCAAATTCATTGATATGTATTGTAAATAATTATGATTCTAGCACAGATCCCTGTGGAGCCCCAATGGTTAAAGGTTCTTAACTTGAAAAAGAAGCCCTTATCTCTGCTTCCTGGGTACTGTTGATCACTTAAAATTCAATGTGCACTGTTATTCAATTGATGTTAGAAGAAAACCTGTCTTGAAATATAATCCAAATTCATCAGAAGCTGTTTGTAACTTGACAAATGCAACAACGAATTACATTTTCTTGGCTGAAGTAGGTGAGAAATTTAAAAGGGAAAATAGTGAATCAAAAATGGTACTTTTAAAAAGAATCCAGAATCTGCATGATGGAATTCTTGGCATACAGAAATCAATTAAATTAAAGTTAAAAGAAAATAATCTGATCTGTTGACTCTTATTTATATATTGCCTTTCCAACGCCTTGTGTTGAAAAGACAATGGAGTTAGACTCAGGAATATATAAAGAAACCATATTTTAGTTAGTTTGGCTGAGCACCCAGAGTAGGATTTGGATACATAACAATCTTGAAGGATTGCACTCTCTCTCTCTCTCTCTCCTCCCTCTGTTTATCCCAACTTCCAAAGTTAATGCTCAGTGAGAAAGTAACTTGAAATAACAACCATTCACTAAGAACTCTGGGATTCTACAAATTTCAATCCTGCTGAGAAAATAAAGTAGCATCTAACCAATGATGGATTCAAGTTTCACTCGCACAACTCAAGTACTCTTAGAACTTTAAATTGCAGTTACTTTTCTCTTCCTGTTTGTTGTAGACACTTACCCACTTTGAAACTGTTACCTGTGTTTGTGCATGTATAATGATGCATTTTATTATTTTCTTTCAGGGTTAGTAGGTAATAACATTTCTTTTTTGATTCAAGAAAACCTTGGTCAATGGCTCCTTCATTTTCTTGCAAACAATGTCTAATTAAGGAATGATCACTGCTTGTTAATATTTGTATGACTCAGTAAGAGCTGTTCCTAGAACCCATGACCAATGCAAAGCCATAACCTCATGCTAATCAATGCAGTTCCCTCTCTCTCTGCATTCTCATGCCATTTCTTATGCCTGCTATCACTAGCAGAGAAAGCAAGTAGGTGGGGGTAGAAAACAAGACTTCACTTTGGAACAAATGACTGATGATATACTGCATCTTTTCTTTTATATATACACAAACAGATGGCAGGAGCATGGGCCTCCTTACTCCCCATTGTTTTGCATCCTGAGCACCTCCCCGTCTCCAGCCCTGAACACATCAGGTCCTTGTCAAGCAACATCTTGATTTTAAAATTCTCATTCGTGATTTGTATTTCTCTATCCCTCCTCATCTCTATAATTTCCTCCAATTTAGGATTCCTTCGAGGTGTGTATGCTCCTTTCATTTCTGCCCTTAAGGAGCTTGGGACCCAAGTTCTGAAATACCATCCTTATATGTCTGCTCCTCTCTATCTCAATTTCCCCCTTTAAAATATACCTTTAGCGGGTAAGTGTTGATCGCCTTATCTAGTATTTCCTTTTGTTGCTACGTGTCAGATTTGCTTCCTAGTGTTCCCATGAAATCTCTAATTGGTTCACTTCTAATGGAAGATCATAGATTGGAATCATTTCTTCTCTCTATTCTGATATTGTCTGACCTGTTGGGTTTTTCTGCTTTTATTACAAACTGATTTTTTTCCACAGCAGTTATTGTGCTGTGCTCAGAGTGACTCAATTCATGGAGGATGCTATACTCACTTCCACATTAGTTCTTGTGTTTCCTATCTTCTGGGAGCTCTCTCCTCATCTTCCCTTTTTGCCTTTATTTCCTGTAATAACCTCTGTTTAACACTCATCTTCATTTGACAGTCATTTGACAAATTGTACACCATGTAACCTGGCTCCTTTTCTTCCTTGCTTAGCAGTTGGTGGGATCAGCATTCTGTTTCAGTCCTGGAGGATTTGTGAGACATCTTCATGTTGGTAGTCACTTTGCATGCTCATTGAAACCTGGTTAAAATAATGACTGATGGGATGCTAACTATATTGGAAGTTGACTGATCTCTACCCAATGTGGGAGGCAACAGATTAACTCCATCACAATGAAAGAGCCAGTTTTTGCTTTGGAAGAGCCCAGAAAGTCCAGGTGTTCCCCACTCAACATTGATATGCAAGTTTTCGATTGTTTGCACTATTTTAATAAGATCCATTTAATTTTTAATTTAAAAAAATGCACAGTGTAACTATTCTACCATTGTGAATGATAGAATTAGAAATGCAAGTCCCTTTTAGGCTCAAACAGAACAGCTCCAGAGGTGATCAAAGCAGGTAATGTACATTGAACTCCTGTATTTCGGAGCTGAATTCCATGGCGGTCTTTTGGTACACGAGTTGTATCCCCTTCTCAGGGCCAGAAAATCCAAATTCAAGGTTCACCTGTGCTGGAGGTGATGGCATAACATAGCCAAACAGGTTGGCTCAGAATTTTTAAAAAATGCATTTCTTCCCAGTCTGGCATTGACTTCTGGAGAAGGAAAGTGTTCAGAAGGGAAACAGTTCTTTGTGCTAAGTAACAGATGCAAATTTAAGATTTGGATTTAATAAACACTTGCAAATCTCAAAGTATTTGGCTTACTAAATCGATATATGGACGTCACTGTTTAAAACAGTGAGGATTATCTAATTTGTTTGCTTTACTTTACAGAAATCACCCACTGGTTGAGAATGGGTAGAATTTCTCAATGAATCACTAAAGGTGTCAGGGCAGGTTGAGAAATTGGTTAATGAACCAAAAATCTGAGCTTTATATATAGGAATACAGACTACAAAAGCAATGGTTTCATGATGAGCCTCTACAAAACACCTTTTCAACTTCAGCTGGAGTAATGCATCCAATTCTGGGCACTACATGTTGGGAAAGATGTGGGGGAATTAGGGAGGGTGCAGCAAAGATTCTCAAGGATTGTTCTACAGATGAGGTGTTTCAGTTACGTGGATAGATTTGAGAAGCTGAGCCTGTTTTACTTAAAAAGATTAAAGAGGAGATTTGACAGACATTTGCAACATTACAGGGTAGACAGTTAAAAACTCTTCCTGCAGCAGAAGGGTTAAAAACCAGAGGGACAGATTTAAAATAATTGGCAAAAGAAGCCAGGCCGACGTAAGGCAATTTTTTTTTTAACACAGTGGATAGTTAGGACCTGGAATGACCTGTGTCGGAATGTGATGGAGGTAGATTCAAATGAATCCTCCAAAAGAGAACTGGATAATAAGTGGAAGTGAAAAAGTTACAAGGGAAATCCATTGCAGTTGGGCCATGTGAATTGTCTTCCAGACAGCCATCACAGACACAACGGGCTAAAGGCTTCCTTCTATGCTGCAGCCATTCAATGGTTCTATGTGAAAATTGAAGAACGGAAATTGGGTAGCAAGTCTCTGTGGAATTTGATTGGTAAAGACCAAAATGTCAGTGCAGAACATCATTGAATGGAGCAGAGAAAAACACAGGAGCAACGAAAAAAGACAATTAATATATGCATGACTTAGATAACAAATCTAAGAGCTTGACAGCCAAAAAAGAGGTGACTGATACAAGAAAAATATAAAGATTAAATGATCCTGTAATGCTTGTATTTTCAGCACTATTGATTTATATACAGGATTGATAAAGACAAGTGTTAGAAATCATCATCAGATTCTTGAATCGATCTCACTTTCATTTAATTTCTTGCAAATAAAAAGAGCTTCATACATTATCATACTTTAGCAAGGACGTGAAATGGGCATTGGTAAAAATGATATGTAGCTTGGTCAATTGTAAGTCAATATCTTAATTCCATAGATTGACTGACATAATACTTAAAATTTTTAATGTATTATTTAAACTCATGGACTTCACAATTTATTGCAAGATTGAATAATGTGATTTGTCCTTCACAACAAAACAGCTAACATAGGTTATCTATATTTAAGGTAGCAGGGCCTCCCACCGTGGCCAAGCTTTTTCTCTCCCCCAGCCCTTCTGGCTGTGTGCAGAAATGACATTTCCTCATGAGTCATCTGTGGTAAATGATCAATTTTGTCATGAAGGCAGCATGATACAACCTGAGGCTGACTGTGTTCTCACCTAAAGTTTACACATATGCACTTTCTGGACAAAATTCAACTCCAAACACTGCTTATCTCCCTCTAACATATGGGTCTAAAGACTGATTGCAATACAATTTCATCATTGCCCTAACTGAGGCCTGCTTCACCAAGACAGAATGGGTCTCAGACCTAGAACATTCCTGTCTGCTGCACTCAAGTACTCACTGGATAAACACACTGGATCACTGGGAGTGACGCACGTAGCAGTATTTACTGGAGTGAACAACACTGAATCTTTGCATATTAGCATCTTGTATGGGACCAATTCATTCTGATTATGTTATTTCGGCTTTAATTATTTTGAAACATATAATTCTGTAAAAGCTATCCAGCAGCCTGCAGGCAAAATGTACATTTTGACCGGTCTGTCTCCTCTCCACCTGTCTTCTCCTCTATCCATCTTCTATCCGCCTCCCTCTCTCTCCCTATTTATTTCAGAATCCCCTTCCCCTCCCCCATTTCTGAAGAAGGGTCTAGGCCCGAAACGTCAGCTTTCCTGCTCCTCTGATGCTGCTTGGCCTGCTGTGTTCATCCAGCTCTACACCTTGTTATCTCAGATTCTCCAGCATCTGCAGTTCCTACTATCTCTGAGAAGGTGAACAATTCACTTCCCTCGGCTATCTCTGGGCCCTCTTTCCAGTCAGCTTGACTTTGCGTTTCTGCTTGCCTCTTCCAATCCCCTTGCAGGAATCAGCCTCTGAGGTCATGGAGATCTGTGACGGCGTCCCAGTCGTCAGTCTTGATGTTCACATCTTTGTATCTAGCTTGTAGATGTCCTTGTAGTAAAGGTATGGGTGTGCAGAAGCTGATGATTCAGTGGCTAATTCACTGTATAAGTCTTTGGCATATGGGTATTGTCCATCTGATGAACAGCTAGCATGACCTCACTGGATTATCATGGATTGTATGCTAATGGAATTAGAATGCTTGAGGACTTCGAGTTGATAACTATTTTCTGTCAAGAAGACGTTTAAGATACATCTAAGATAGTGAAGGTGGAAATTATACAGCCTTTTCTCTTGCCGAGCACATATTATCTATGTCTCAGTACTGGAGAGAACTGTGGTGAGGATGCAGGTTCGAACCGTCAACTCACAATTTGGTGTTCTCAGTTAGGTTGCTGCTATTGCACGATCTCTCAATTGGCTGGGACAGAATGGCTGTCGATTTCAGCATCAAGGTTATAATCTGCTGGTCTCGGTATGTGAAGCTATCACTGTCTAGCAGCGTCAAATTACCAAAGCTGATGGATAGGTGTATGACAAAATCCCTGAAATTGCATTTGTCTTCCTGATGCTGATGATCAAACCAAACTTTTTACCAGAGTAATATTGCCAGTCTATTTGCCGTTGCCAGCGTTCCTTGGTAATGGAAGCATCATCAGTCTACAGCGACTCTCTGGTGAGGACTTGCTGCACTCTTGTTTTGGATTGCAGGCTGAACAGTTTTCTTTCAGGTCTGCGAACCCCTGCTGTGGTTGGTATGAAGATGTGTGACAACAGTATGGGGAAGCATGCATCAAAATATTGCCAGTAGTGGAAAACAATCCTGCTTGGCCAGACTGCAGATCTCAAAGTTTTCTGATATTGCCCTGTGGCTGACCTTACTCAATATGTTGTTATGGAAATTGGGGGTCACATTGAGCAGCTTTGGTGGGCAGCCAATTTTCTCTAGCAGCTTAAACAGACTGCCTCTGCTCACATAGTCGAATGTCTTAGCACTGGGATTTGTGGGAGAAGAGTTCAGATCGAACCTGAAGCTTTGATAATCCCTTTCACTGTGGGTTCTGTGTCCAATTCTACCATGAATTGTAGGCTTTCTAAGGTGCCCAGTGCTTCCTTAGTGAGAGGGGTTGAACACTTTGAGGTCCGAACAGAACCGTTGAGCCAAGCCTGATGCCTGGATGTGACCATTTGAGATTTTAAAAAATCACAAGAAAATTATGCAAAACTGCAACCTTCCTCAGTTGACCTTTCCATTTATCAATTCCATAATAGAATATTAGATTGTGATTGAGTGAACTTCCTATCATTTTAAATTATTTGGTGAATTTCATACTAATTTGAAGGGTGACTGTACTTGGAATGGAAATAATTTCTGTTTTTTTAACATTAGCAGATATCAGAATCATGTAATCCAAGGCCAGGAACGGAAGGAAGCAGATGAAGGGCTATCATTCCAATGGAAACCTTAATGGCTATGCCTAAAGCCTAATTTATACATATCCTGCCAAAATTTCATGGTTAAATGCACTCCCTGTTGTGCTGAGCTGTATGGACTAGGAAGGTTTTAGACTTAATTCCTTTTCTCTAATTAGTTGTGTTATCTCAATTGGGATACCCTGTGGAGCTGTTATAATTGGCCTTGCTGCTCTTGGATCAGGCGGACAAGCTGATATGAGTAAAAAGTAACTACAAAACTGTCATACTCGCATAAAGATCCAAACAGGCTACTAATATTCTACAGGGAAAGAAACCTGCCATCCTTACCCTGTCTGCTGTATATGTGATTCTGGTATTACTCATGGCTGACTCCTAACCGCCCTCTGAAGTGACCTAGCAAGCTACTCAATTGTAACAAATCCCTCATGAGCTGATATAGTCATAGTTCTGGGAAGCCTGTTATCTGAAGCCAGAAGGTCCTCAGGGAGAACGAAAAAGAATTGTTAGACATTTCAAACAAATGAGCCACTTGTAAGTAATTTTAATGATTTTCTTGTACATATTTAAAAATACCTTTATTGTGTTACAACATTTATTTGCAGTCTTAAGCCCTCAATATAATGCAGAAACTCATACTCTGAGCAGAAGGTTTTTCAAATAACATTTACAGTGACTCGATAGGGTCTTTTTTTAATGTATAATTATAGGATCATGCTTGATTCAGTGGGCAGAATTTTCCAGGACTGCCTGAAGCTTTTATAAGGGCAAATGGGAAACTTAATTGGACGGCAGGCAAAAGCTCAGTCTCCTAACAGCAGGTTAAAATTTTGCTGTTAAGCTCTCAGGGGATTTCCAGTGGGTCAGCTTTCCTGACCATCTTGGGGACCTTCTTTGCATTTGTTAACATGTCATAAATACTCATTAACACCAAGGCCCACTGGAATTACATCACACTTGTGAGTGTTGTTAGCCAAACATGAGAAACATGCACGTCTAAAAACCTGGATATGCGTTGCTGGTGGGATAGATTACTTCTTCCAAGCTCCAGTGAGCACAAATTTTTTCAGTTGCTTGGCTTCTTCATAACCAAGCCATACCTTGTACAATTGCTTACAACATCGAGGCTGAGGCTTCTCCACGTCGCTTATGAGATGTTTTAGTCATATGCAGACTGGCTCATTGCTGGTCAGCTCTTACAGTGTTGGGGGATGAAGCCTGACCGAGCCAATGAGGCAGCCACGCTGATTGATGTCAGCAAACCTGACCAGGTCAGGCAAGTGGGGCTGAATTCAAAATAGGGATACACTCAAAAGGTTATCTTTTGTTGGCCCAGGCAGTGTCCTTAAGCCATACGCACCTTTGATCACCAGCTATTAGATCTGTCCGTTCTCATAGGTGTGATGAAAGGTTAGTGATATTACGGTTCATCAGCTGTCGAGTGTTGTAGCTCCTTTTAAGTATGAACTCCTGGCAGAGAGACGGTGTGAGAGGCAGCACCATCATGGTGCCGGTGATGCTACATGAGTAACTAGCACATGAGGCATCTGATGGAGATACCTGGTACCCAACCTCCTGAGTGATAGTGTTCTATACTAGCAACCTTACCATTCTAAGCCATACTCATAGGAGGATGGAGAATAGCATAGACCGTGGTACATACCCTGACAGAGTACAGCAGATCATTCATCCTATAGAGGCTGTTCTCTTGAGCTGCCCATGTAAATTGACCTCTCCAGTCCCCTCTCTCCAAGCTGCGTTTGTCAGTCAGAATGGCCCCTTGTTTCCATGCACAGGAAAAAGTGTCTTGCATTCTCTCCGGGACAGTCTTCAGGAAAATCTCTAGGGAGGCATGGCTAAAACTTGGTATGCTCTATGCCAGGTCTCTGACCTTTCCAGAGGTGAGTGGGGATGATGAGCAGAGGTTGGCAGATGCTCTTGGGTTGCAGAGTGAAGTGCTGTCCAGAGATTTCAAAACCTCCTATCTGTAAAATTTGAATTTTTACCCACAATTGCATCCACAATGAGTTGAGAACAAAATAATTGTGTGAGAAAACCTGACTTGCTCCCAAGTGACATCCTTCCTGCTTTTACACTTCCTTCCACACAAAACTCCACCCAGCTTTTTTTTTATTATAAGCCCTTACTAATTCCTCAGTGTCATTCTCTTTATATCCTTGATCCATATGTTTCCTGCCTCTTCAGTTGTGATTTGACTCTGGTTTATAAAGATGAAAACACAAGATAACAGACTGAAATTATAGTGCTCCGCTGCTCCCGATGTGGCCTCCTCTACATCAGTGAGACCAAGCAGAGGCTTGGAGACCGCTTTGTAGAGCACGTGCACTCTGTTTGCGACAAACGAAAACACCTTCCAGTCGCGAACCATTTCAACTCCCCCTCCCACTCCCTGGGTGACATGTCCACCTGGGCCTTCTCCAGTGTCACAATGATGCCACCCAGAAACTGGAGGAACAGCACCTCATATTCCGCCTTGGGAGACTACAGCCCAATAGTCTCAATGTGGACTTTACCAGTTTCAAAATCTCCCCAACCCGGCCTCATCCCATGACCAACCCTCCCTCTCAACCCCGCTTCCATGACCTGACACAACCTGTCAATCTTCTCTCCCATCTATCCGCCCCTCCCACCTCACTGAACGATCCACACCACTGCCTACCTGCACTCATCTATCACCATCCCACCTATTTTCCCCAGTCCCATCCCTCCTTTCTCTATTTATTTCAGAGCTCCCGTCCCCTCCCCCATTTCTGAAGAAGAATTCCAACCCTGAAACGTCAACTTTCCTGCTCCTCTGATGCAGCCTGGCCTGCTGTGTTTGTCCAGCTCCACACTGTGTTATCTCTGACTCCAGCTTCGACAGTTCTTACCATCTCTGATATTATAGTGCAAATGTGCAGACAGAAACTTTGACAGGTAGACTGTAACACCTGAGGTTTAGAGGACTAGGTATGCATTACACTTGTGAATGGTGTTCCTATTGCTGTTATGGTTAGAAAAGGAAGATAATTTGAATTATTTTATTTTGCCTTCCTCTGTCCATAAGCAAAGGTCTTTGTTTCATGGCATAGATTCCAGGCCAGGCAGGCACTACACCTTTAAGACAGAAGACATCGCCACATGTGTCATTCTGGTAGAAAAGTATTCACCTTGATTTCAGTCATTCTCCAGTGTAGAGTCTTCACTCAGCTATGGATATGTAACGTGCTGGCAAAGCGGGGTGCAGTTCACACAACATAAATTAACTTACAATGTGTCTGACACCCCATGCATTGGTATTATCTCTCTGAAATGTCAACATGGCTTCTCAGGATGGAAACCTGTGGTTTTTTTGACACATTGTTACATCATTTACACATACGGGCCACATATTATTAGTCTAAAAGTATAGATGGATGTACACATGATCATGATGCATGAGGTGACAACATTTGCAACACTAAAGATTCCAAACTGCAACATTGAGTTTATCCTCAACGTTAGGGCGGCATGGTGGCTCAGTGGTTAGCACTGCTGCCTCACAGCACCAGGGACCTGGGTTCAATTCCACCCTTGGGCGACTGTCTGCGTGGAGTTTGCACATTCTCCTCGGGTCCGTGTGGGTTTCCTTCAGGTGCTCCGGTTTCCTCCCACAGTCCAAAGGTGTGCAGGCTAGGTGGGTTGGCCATGATAAATTGCCTGTAGTGCTCAGGCATGTGCAGATTAGGTGGGTTATAGGGGGATAGATCTGGGTGGGATGCTCTGAGGGTTGGTGTGGACTTGATGGGCCAAAGGGCCTGTTTCCATGCTGCAGGGGTTCTGTGGTTCCACGGTTTGAATTTAATAACTAAACATTACATTGAGAAGTCTGACAGCACTGGCAACTTTAAATGTGATGCCCTATTACATCTGAATGATGGTGCCCAATTCAGAATTGATACCATTCCCCCCCCCCCCCCAATTAAGAGCAGGATACACATTCAGGGTCAACTCAAACTGGCTTTGAATTCCATGGTGTAATTAATATAAACCAGAAAGTCAAGCAGCATGTTGGTGCAGGTCCACGACTGAGTTTAAATGAAGATGCGCTTTTACTTGTATATTTAGATCCAACATGACAGAACTGAACTATGCATAAAAAGACATTCATACAAGATTCCCACTCTAAAGCTTAAGCCCAAATTCTCAAGTACCAAGCATTTCACTACCAGGAATGGTTATCAGTCCATGCATCTTTTGCTCAAAACATTCAACTTCAGTCGGAATCTATTCGGATATACTTGTAACAATCCGGAAATCAATCGACTTCAAAAGGAAAACCAGTAACGCACAAAGGCACGCACAGATTTGCCACAAAGATATGGGGGCCCACAATCAATATAATGGCAGGCTCTGACCTCACCCGAAGTAGCTATTCTCCAAAGAGGTTCCAGGCAGCAATTCCAGAGTGGTTCCAAAGAGCTACCCCAGACAGCATTCCAAAGGCAGTGATCCCCAAGAACAATTCCAAAAGCTACCAGGCAGAGCTACCAGTTCCAAACCAGGGGAAAGAACGACAGACCTAAGAACTGAAAGACTCCAAAAATCACTGACCTGACCGACACACAATGCCTCAGGCACGTTTTGAGGTGAAAGCCGGGCCAGCAAAACCACCAGAAAGTAAGGAAAGCAAAGTGAAGTACTTACCCAGTAGGTCCACAACATATCCTACTGCATCTGCGGACTTGACACAGACTGAAGATCTATGCAGTCCGAAGTCTTCGTTGAGGTACTGGCTACGGCAAGCGGGAACAACCAGTTGTACTTCAAAATCACCTTTCTCGCAGTGGTGCATTTAAATTCCTGAGACTCTGGAGGAGAAGGTGTGTAGTGACAATGCATTGGGACCCCAAGGGTAAGAAGCCTGATTAACCTTTCTGTGGTTAAAACCCTTGCTTTAAGTTCTAATAGTGTCTAATTTAGCTAATGGTGTATTTAATAGCGTTGCTGCCCTCTGTATAATTGATTGGGTTAATTTCACTCTTTATTGCATTTACCTTTAATTCTTATATCTATCTGCTGTCTTCTTCCTTTCACCTCCCCCTGAAGAAGTCCAGTGTCTAGACCCAGGGATCTGGGAGTGATTCAAACCACCCGAAATCAGAAAATTACTGACTACAAACCAGAACCCCACAGTGGCTACCAACGTCTCCTGTTACACTTGGGGCAGGAGGTGGTCGTGGGAAGGGATGGGTGGGGCACTAGTGTGCCAGCTTACCCCTTATGCTGTTGGGTGGCCCGGCTTCTGATTTTTCCCCTGACAGCAGGTTTCAAGATGCTTGATGCCTTCCCAGATGCTTCTCCTCCACTTTGGATGGTCTAGGGCCAGTGATTCCCAGGTGTCTGTGGGAATGCCACACTTCATCAGTGAGGCTTTGAGGGTATCACTGAAGCACTTCTTCGGTCCCCCAGGGGGCTTGGCTACCGAAGCTGGGAGTAGAGCACCTGCTTGGGGAGTCTCATGTTGGTCATGTGGACGATATACCTAGCTCATTGTAGTGCAAGATAGCAGCAGCACAGATGGTGACAAAAATAATTCTATGCAGCAACTGCTCTCTTTCTGCAGCTCCCTCCAACACCTCCTTGTATGGTTGGGGATGCAGACTGACAAACTGGCCCTTGATCTCACAAGCACCTTGGACATCAGCCAACATCTTCACCAACATCTTCAACCTCTCCCTCCTACAAGCTGAAGTCTCCACCTCCTTCAAGAAGACCACCATCCCCGTACCCAAGAAAACACACGCAGTGTGCCTTAATGACTATCACCCAATTGCTCTGACTTCAATAATCATGAAGTACTTCGAAAGGCTGGTCATGGCCCACATCAACTCCAGTCTCCCAACCCACGTCAATCCCCTACAGATTGCCTATCGACATAACAGATATCTAACAACATCGAGTCAAACTATAGAAGGGGGATAGAGGGCTTGGTGTTATGGTGCAACGAAAACAATCTGTCTCTCAACGTCATCATAACAGATGCCAAATGCCTAGCCCTGCACTCATCCCTAGAACATGTGGACTACAAAGACATCTATGTCAGACTCCTGCTTGTTGCCTACAGTTCTGCCTTCAACATCACAATCCCCTCCAGACTGATCTCAAAACTTGGTCTCAGCTCTGCCCTCTGCAATTGGATCCTCAGCTTTCTGACTCATAGGCCACAGGCAGTGAGGATAGGTAACTGCACCTCCTCCACAATAACACTTGGAGACCAACCCCAAAAGGATGCGTCCTCAGCCCACTACTGTAGTCCCTGTTACACCTACGACTATGTTGCCAAATCCCGAATGAACGCCTTCTGCAAATTCGCTGATGAAACCACGTAGTGGGGCAGATATCTAACAACGTCGAGTCAAACTATAGAAGGGGGATAGAGGGCTTGGTGTTATGGTGCAACGAAAACAATCTGTCTCTCAACGTCAGCAGAGCTAAAGAACTGATCATCAGCTTCAGAAAGAAAGGAGGAGAACACGCCCCCATCTACATCAACGGAACTGAGCTTGAGAGAATGAATATCATCAGATTCATCAGGGTGACAATAACCGACGACCTGTCCTAGACTTCTCATGTGACAATAAAACCAATCAATCAATCAAGCAAGTGGTTGGTTGCTCCATCTCTTGCCTGCAGACTTGTCCTTGCAATTTCGTTCTTCCTTTTTCACTGTCACTTGTTAACCATCTCCCCTTTCAGCCTAGGTAAAATGACTTGAACTGATAATTGCGCATTACCTGAAGCTACAAAGACACTTGTGTCTCCATTTTGATCACCTCGCTTTATTTGCTCACATTTCTGTAACATTACCTAGATAACATCAAAAGTATAATTCCTGGCACCTGTCCAAACTTGCAGTACAGAGCTGTGAACATTTATGCAAACAATCTGATTCAATAAAACTAAGTGCAGTTAGCATGTTATCATTCTTGTGTGATTTAAATATCAGTGGAAAAATATTACTTTAATCCACTAAAATAGCTTGATCTATGCGAAGTTAACCATATGGTATTGCACTGGGATTTGCTTTATGAACAAAATATAAATGATCATTAAGTTTTTTTTAGTATTTCATAGTGGTTAACATCAATATAAACTGCACATGATTCAACGAGGGCAAAAATTATTCAGTCAGACTGCTGACCCCACTGTGCAATCAGCTCCTTGGTGTACATGTTTAAATTAATACTTGATCTAACTTTAAATGCATTCCTGCCTTGTGAAAATTAACTGTCAAGAATTAGTTTACCCATTATGTAGAATATTGTTTCCTCTTAAATATAATAGTTATCCACAGCTTCAAGCCATTCTCGTTCATTAATATGCAGTGGTGCGTTAAAATACACAAGAACATTTAATTGTTGCCTTTATTATGCCATGACAGTGGTAGAGACTGTCAATTTTTTGTATTGATTCACAGAATGTGGGTGTTGCTGGCCAGGCCAGCACTTTGTCACTAATCACACAGATGGCAGTTAAGAGAACCAAATCGCTCTGGGTCTGCAGTCAGATGTAGGCCAGACCAGGTAAGGATGGCAGTTTCCTTCCCTGAAGGATATTGGTGAACCAGATGGGTTTTCATAGAAATCAAACCCAGGTCCCTGGTGCTGTGAGGCAGCAGTGCTAACCACTGTGCCACCATGCCACCCTAACAATCAGCAATGGATTCATGGTTATTGTTAAACCCTTAATTCCAGATTCTTTGTCAAATTCATGGTGGGATTTGAACCATGGTTCCCAGAACACTTACTGAGTTTCTGGGTTAAATAGTCTAGTCATAATACCACTAGGCCATTGCTTCTTCCGTCGGTTTCCAAAATCAGATTTTAATAACTGAGAACATCATGGTCTAAAGCAGTTTTAAAAAGGAAGAAACTTGGGCCAAAGTAACTTGAAGTGGTCACCTGGACACAGATTGAGATCAGGAAACAAACATGGAACGAAGAAAAATGTCTGGATCATTTCATCAAAAACCATTTGGCGTAACCTTTCCAGCATCTGAACAACAGGAACAATGATAAGAAATTTGGGACAGACCAGCAAGTATGGAAAAAAATGAAATTCTTGATGCTAAGAAAACAGTGTTTAATTTTCTCCTTAAGGTTTCAACGTGAGATGCGAATCTCACTTGTCAGATGGAAAGAATTCCATTTTCATCCATTTGCTTCTGATTACTATCAAATCTTGCTGCATTCATGTGCAGGTTGCTATAGCCCCCCATGCTGGTGAGAAACCAGAGAATGCCAATTACCAACCTGAACGTCTGAGCAGTTACCTGGTGGCTGTAATTGTCAGCACTTTCTCCAGGCCTTCACATTGACCATAACTCTCCAACATCTCATGGCAAAGTCTATGGGCAGTGAACATTATACACCCTTTGCACATGGAAGTTGGTAATGGGACATCTCCAGTCTTAACACATTATCTTTGCCATTATTGGACTAACATTTAATACCATCCAGTACTGCACCACGACACTTTGGAGCCCAATGATACCTTACATTCCAATGTTCTGTCAAGCCGCTCAGTGTACAAGAACACAATTGAGTCTCATGCATCAGAACAAATAGAGTTTCAGGGCTCTTTGCACATCTTCTTCACTTTTCACTAACATTGTGCGTACTTAGATACTCATGGCATCTCTGGCTTGCCTTGCTTTTTAGCACAGACAGAAAACCAGTTAGCTTCTCTTGCTTGCCAGTGTTGAATAGTCAAAGGTGTGGACGTATTTCTTCTGATATGGGACAAAGGGAGTAATTGAGTATGATGGATGTGGATGGAAGAGCAGATAGTAGCAGTGCAGGGGTAGGGAAGATGATGAGGTGTCTCCAGTGAACAGGAAACATAGATGGCAGGAAGGTCCACTAATTTGGGAAGATAGGTGACAGTCATTGAGGGAAGATAACGTTTCAATGACAATAGTGGTAGAGCAGGAGTCTTGTTGGCAGATATGTCCGGTGGCAGAGTTAGATTGAGTGTGAAGTATCGGATAGTATCGAGACATACATGCTTACAACATGGAAGAGAGACTCTTTGGCCCATCCTATCAATGTTGGTCATCAGGTCCCTATTTACCCTAGATCTACTGTCCAGTATTTGGTTCTTAGCCTTACAGGCTATGACATCCATTTTAAGTGTTCATCTAAGTGCTCCTTGAATGTTCTGATAGTTCCCACTTCTACCACGCTTTTCAGGCAGTGAGTTCCAGATTCTCACTGCCCTGTGAGTGAAAAAACTTTTCCTTAAATTTCCTCTAAATCTCCTGCCTTCACCTTAAATTTATGCACACTGGTTATTGATCCCCTTACTAAAAGAAAATGATTCCTTCCCATCTACCCTATTTTTGCCCCCTCAATCCTGTACACCTCAATCCAATTCCCTCTCAGCCTTTGCTGCTCTGAAGAAGACAATCCCAGCATCTAGTTTGTCTTCACAGCTGAGTCATTCTAGCCCAGGCAACATCGTGGTGAATCTTCCCTGCAAGTTCTCCTTCCTAGAGTGTGGTGACTAGAACAGTACACAGTGCTATGGCTGTGGCCTAACAAACTTTATACACAGCTCCATAACCACCTTGTTCTTGTATTTAATACCTTAACTAACAAATGGAACAATCCCACATGTCTTCTTAACCTGTTACTTTCAGGGTTTGTGGATCGCACCAAGGTCCTGCAGATTATCTGTACTTCCCTGGGTCCCACCATTCATTATGTACTTCCTTGCCTTGTTAGTCCTCCCAGACTGCCATGTGACACTTTATCAAAAATCTTACTGAACCCCATCTGGACTACATCAATAACACTACACTCATCTACAAACCCAGTCGCCTTACATTTTCCGGATTAAATTTCATTTGCCACTCTTCTCTCCAACCATCTATAATTCCCTGTAGTCTAAGGCTTTCCTCCTTGCTATTTACTATAATGTCAATTTTTCTGTCATCTGCAAATTTATTGATCAAACCTTCATTCATGGCTAAACTTTAACCACCACTCTCCACTTCCTCGCATTAAGCCAATTATGGATCCAATTTGACAAATTGCTCTGGATCCCATGGGGTTTTACCTTCTTGACCAGTCTGCCGCGTGAAATTTTATCAAAAATCTTACAGAAGCCCATCTGGACTACATCAACAGCACTATGCTTATCTACAAACCCGGTCACTTTCTCTAAAAACTCAATCAAACCTGTCAGAAATGACCTCGCCTTGATAAAGCCATGCTGACCATCGATTAATCTTTGTCTCTCCAAGTGGAAGTTAATTCTGTATTTCAGAATTCTTTCCAAGTTTCCCTGCTGCTGATGATAAATTCACTGGCCTTTAGTTGTCTGGTTTATCACTGCCACACTTCTTGAAAGATAGTGCCTGATTAGCAATCTCCAGTAGTACTGTGCCCAGAGACAATCTGAACATTAATGTCAGGGCCTCTGCCATTTCCACGCTTGCCTCCCACAGAAGCTTGGTATACATTTCAGCTGGGAATGGGGAGGCATCCACTTTCATGCCTGCGACAACCACTAATATCTCCACCTGCTCAACTGTAGTTTGTTCAAGCATATTACATTCCTCTTCCCTGATTTCTAAACTTACATCACAGTGAATAAAGATGGAAAGTAGTCATTTAATACCTCACTTATATCCACTGGCTCTGCACATAATTTGTCACTTTGTTTCCAAGGCGCCATACTTATCATCTTGCCCCAAATATACCAACAAAATTCCTTTGAATGTTCCGTTATTTTATCTGCCAGTGTTTTCTCATGCCCCTCTTTGTTTTCTTAATTTCCTTTATTAAGTAAGTCCCAATGATGTCACTTACCTTTGCAGAGCGCATGAACTTTCCATGGCCTTGTTGGTTCTGAACATAGAAGCAGCATTGACCCAGATGGCTGTTTCCAATGGGGCTGGCATCATTTAGTGCTGTAGTCTTCATGAGTGGTCCAGAGGAAACAGGACAGCCCTCTTCTCCTCCATCCTGTCTGTCAGGATCTCTGGGTCCCTGACTGCAAACTGGGGTGCCAAATGCCTCTTTTCTGCCATCTCATTTTGGATTGCAGACAAGCAACACACTTGGAATGGTCCTCCCTAGCTTACGCATTTGAAATGGTGTACAGCTAGGGTCTAAATATGGTGCCTTAAGGTTCCAGCACTAGTAAGCACTTCCAGCTCTGCTGACTGCAAGATTGCATGAGAAAGACACCAAGGAGTTCAGATAATAAATGAACTGAGCAGTGAAGGATTGAATGAAGAAAGTTGCCAGAGCTCATTGTTCCTGGAGGAAAACTTTTCATGAAACTTTCCCAAAATTGGTACTCATCCAAAATATATAAAGATTTGGCTCAAGAAACAAATTAACTGTCAAACATCAAGAAACCTGCATATCCTGTTTTAATTTATACTTGCACGAGAAGTTGCACATATTGCACATGGAAGGATTACTTGCAACTAGTTAGTTTAGAAAGTCAATGAGCCAGACTCAGGAACACACAAATGAACTATATTTCAATAGCTGCTTGGCAGAGGGAAAAAAGAGAAAAATAATGGATTGCAACTGCAAGAACTGGAAGACTCTCTCTCTCTCCCTGCTCTCTCTCTGTTTTTCAGCCTCTCGGAATTAATACCAGCGATGAAGCAATTTGAAAAGAAATATTTATTCACTCAGAACTCAAGTCATTCACAAATTTCCTTGCTACTGAGGATGCAAAACATCAACTTAACAGCTACAGTGTTAGGTTCAACTATAAGACCTCCAGAACTCTAAACACTATTTAAATTGTACATTCTTTATCTTCCTTTTTGTACTAGACACTCTCCCCTTTTTAAACATTATACCTGAGTATATTTGTGTATGTGTGTTGGCTGTTGCGTTTTATTATTTTTACTGATGTTGATAGATAAATAAATACTTACAACTGGCTCCTTAATTGTTTTGATTGAAGTGTGTTTAAGTTATGCGCTAAAAATAATTTCTAAAAATGTCTTTGATGCAGCCAACTGAAGAGTTGATAAAAAAGGGTAGTCAATTCACCCACTTTCAACTGGTGGTAACCGTCACATTGAATCAATTCTGATCATCTTTAAAGTACTTGCTGTGCACAAGTAGGGATATTGTTAGAGATAGAAGAAGGTTCAAGTGGTATATGTGGAAATTGGATACTGCACTTAGATAGTGGAATCAATCATTACAATGAATTATCAAAGCTTTTGTGTTTTTCCCTCTATCTTAAAGTAAAAGCATATTAATCACACATTCTTAGGGGCTCATCATGTTATGTGTTATTGGAAGCAGTCAGAATTGGCAGGGTTGCTTATCTTAGTTGGCTGGACAGCTGACAATGCAGAGTGATACCAATGGGTACAATTCCTGCAATGGCTGAGATTACTATGCAGGATTCTCATTCCCAACCTCTCCTGGGGTGTGGTGGCCCTCACATTAAACTACCGCTATTTGTCTCTCTCTCTCTTTAATGTCTGGTCAGACGATGGCACCTCTTTGCGATTATTTGTTAATTTTGTGTCTTGGCTAGTTTTAGATTACTACATTGCTAAATGTTTTTTATTCATTCATGGGCTGTGGACACCACTGGCTGGGTCAGCATTTACTGCCCATCCCTGATTGAAATGAATCTGAGTGCCTTCCTGGGCCATTTCAGAAGGCAGGTCAGAGCCAGTCACATTGCTATGGACCTGGAGTCACACGTAGGCCAGACTAGATAAGGATGGCAGATTCACTTCCTTAAAGGAACATTTTTACTACAATTAGCAATGATTATGCCTTTGCCATGAGACCGGCTTTTAATTTCTGGAGTTTTTAACATTCAAATTTCACGATCTGCCATGGTGGGATTGTAATCTACTTCTGCAGAACATGAGTCTAGACTTCTGGGTAAACATTCCACTGAGATTCTTGCCAAGCCACCACCTCTCAAAGATTTATATTACTATGTTGAAAGCACTCACAGTATTGTTTTTATCTTCTTCTCATCTGGTCCATATGTTTTCCCTATCCTGTCTGAAGGAACCGGCTCCTACCAGAGTACAGTTTCATGGGCACTATCCATCTACAATGTCTGGAAGACACTATTTAGGAATTGACCTAGATAATTCATTTTGGTGAGCTCCTTGACTGTGTTGAGTTTACAGCTGTAGTTCACCCACATAAGGTGCTAGTACATATGGTGAGTTTGGGTTCACTGCAACCATTCAAGGCAAAGTCATACAAGTTCCTACAAGCAGCAAGTATCAGTTTCTGAAATATCATTGGGTTGATGAAGCTAGTAGCAACAGTGGTTCCCTTCAACTTATTTGATTCAACATATTGGAGAGGAATTTCCCACAGCATTTTCCTGAATTGGCCTCCTGTTTTCATATTTTTTGTTGTTGGGCTTCCCTGGACATTGTGTGGCTCTGAGGTTGGATAACATGTGGTATTAGACAGGTAAAATAGAACAATTAGTCTTTTCCCACCAATCCTGCTTTGTACACAATGAGACACAGGAGACAATGTGGCTGAGTACACAGTGTCACTTCTCTCTGCCTCTGAGTCAGAAGCTTTAGTTTCAAGTCCCACTCTAGAACTTGCTGGTCATGGAAAGAATGTTCGTGATAAAATTCAAACATCTTGATCAATCAGTCACTCTGCTTACCCTTCCAAAATTTTCTTGCTATTCCCCAAGAAGGATAACAAAGTGTATGAGGATATGAAATAAATTGTATTCTCACATACACAAATACAGACATTTCCCATTGGGAGTTACCATTGAGATAATTGAGCATAAATCAAACCACCCAGCCTAGGGACACAAAGAAATCAGCTAACTTGGCAATGAATCACAATTATCCTCTATGATATTTACAGAAGTGGGGAGAACTTGCAAATATGCACCATTTTTGAAAATCTCAGGGAATTCCAAAGTATTTTACAGTTTACGTTAATAGCATGCTAATGAAAATAGATGAAAGAACTCTGTGTAATATATTCACTGCTAAAGCTGCAGATCTCAATTTAAACTTGTAGACATTGAGTCTGGGATATCTGGCAGGTGGCTGAAGGAATCTCTTTTGCTGTATTCCACAAATTGCACAAAATAATTTGCAGATCCTTTTTCAAGTCATAGTTATTAAAGTACATTGTAACAAGAGCAACAGCTCTCAATATCTTATGGTTTTAAAGGTAGGAGAGTGGATCATTAAAGCAAGTTGAAGAATCATGAATATAAATAACACTGCTTATTATTTCATTATTCTAAATGAAGTGCAAATTACCATAAACATAAAGGTTGCTGAATCTATAACAGAAAAATCAATGTTGCTTCTACACTGGTAAGCTGACAATGTTAAAAGTATACCAAGAATATCTGTCTAACTTTATATCAAGTACAACTTTTGGCCGACTGACAGTATTATAATGTGATTAGAGAAATTCTGCAAACATCCCTTCAGTGATGGTTTTCAATAAAACTGTTAGTAGTGACGATCGTTACAAAATATACGGTCTCATGCACATAAAAACAGCATTTGATCAATACAGACTTTCAAAGCCTTATGGCAGTGGCTGTAAGAGACTAAGGCTCAGAATTCTATAAGTGGTTGCCTAGGTGTATATTTGAGTGTAATTCTGAATTGTATTTTGGATCATTAAAGCTTATACAGACTTGCCTTGATTTGATTGATGGTAGCAACCATGACATATAAGGAATGTAGCCATCCACCTATATCTTATTATATATTGGCAAATAATGTGGTTCACCATATTACTGTTGGAGAATCTCAACAGTGTTATGTGCTCAGTCATTTGATATGAGGTAGCTAATTCCCTCACCTCTTACAAGAGTTAAGTTCTGCAAAGAGTTTCTGTCGATTTTAAAATCTTGGAATGAGTGGAATATCAGTAACAAACACATTTGTTAAAGATATTAGGCTACAAATTGCATAAAGCATGGGGTTGGTAGCTTTTGACTGACAATGTCCAACAACAGTAAGACACAGTCCAGTGCAAGTGTTAACAGAGCTCTGCATTACTGTGCCATATATTGTGTCTTAGGCTTTTTGAGTTCATTGATTCATGGATAACTGATGTTTGAGGTGCCAACTCATCAAATTTCCAGTCTATATACACATATATATATTACAAAAAGATGTACATTTATTGCTTATGTGAAACAGATGTTGTAGTAAGAAAGGTTTCTGCCTGTGCAGATTCTGAAGTAAGCTGAGAAGGGCGATGTGAAGCGTCACGTAACCTTTATGCTATTGATTGTTTAAAGATGCAAATAGCCTGTCAAAGGCAGAATGAGCAGCAGCAAAGATGATCAGAGGTTTCAGGTTGCATTAAAAGTTTACTGTCTTGGTCTGGCACTGTACCATTCACCACACAGGCCATGACTAAGATACCTCTTAACAAAAGATAGGAGTTGTCCCTGGATGCTGTGATCTATCAGGTAGACACTGCAGAAAATCAGCCTTCCAATTCAGAAGGACTAACAAACAAGGTGACCATAGATCTCCTCTGTCTGGAGCTCCTCCTAGGCTTATGCAGGTACATCAGTGGTAACAATTGATCATAGATGAGTCAAACAGGTTGTTGATATTTTATTCAGGATGGCCAACATTTTATTCTCCTTTTCTACTGTTCAGCTAAAGTAGCAAAATAAGGCTAACCAATTCCACCGGACAGCAGGGACAGAATTGATTGACTTATTGATTGATACCCATGGGACCACTCAGGCACATAACCACGAGGCACTGTCCTACATGACCAGAAAAGGATTTTACTCCATCAATGTCTAGTTGGTTAATCAATGATTGACATTTTAAAATGATGAAATAAACAGATTCGGCCTTGTTGGATAGGCCATTTGAGAACATAAGTAAACACAAGATGACAAGAATTAGGAGCAGGAGGAGGTCAGTCTGCCCCTTGAAGCAACTCTGCTATTCGGTAAAATCATGGTTGACTTCATTGTGGTCTGAACTCCACTTCAATGCTTGCAGTGCCAAAGCCAACCCATGAGGGTCTTGATGAGCAAAAATTTATACAATTTCCCATTAAATATATTCAGCGATTCAGCCTCTACTGCTCTCTGAAGAAGAGAATTCCCTGAATTTATGACCGTCTGAGAGAAAGGAAAGTCTTCCTTATTTTGGTCTGAAATGAGAAAATCAATTATAAACTATGTCCCAGTCTAGACTCCTTAACAAGAGGAAGCATCCTTTTAGCATCCATACTGTCAAGTACCTTCAGGATCTTAGGTATTTCAATGCAATCATCTCTTATTTTTCTAAACTCCACGAGGTATAGGGCCAGCTGTCCTCAAAAATTGCCCTCTTCTTTCCAGCAATTCTCTGAACTACCTTTAGTGAAATTACGAGATAACAAGGTGTGGGGCTGGATGAACACAGCAGGCCGAGCAGCATCATAGGAGCAGGAAAGCTTGACGTTTCGGGCCTAGACCCTTCATCAGAAATCTAGGCCC
>JAHRHZ010000267.1:12807881-12901532 GCA_024137785.1 Ginglymostoma cirratum
GGGCCTAGATTTCTGATGAAGGGTCTAGGCCCGAAACGTCAAGCTTTCCTGCTCCTATGATGCTGCTCGGCCTGCTGTGTTCATCCAGCCCCACACCTTGTTATCTCGGATTTTCCAGCATCTGCAGTACCTTTTATCTTTAGTGAAATTACATTTTTTTAAAGTAGGAGATCAAAGCTATATGCAATACTTCTGAAGGGGTCTCTTATTATGTTCCTATTCTTACACTGGAGGTCAGTTACAACAAACACAAACATCCGATTGCCTTCCTAATCAATTGAATGACAGAATTTAGTGATTTGTGAATCAGGATACCCACATCTCCCATACCTTAGTGTTCTGCAGTATCTCTCCAATAAAACAAAATCCTGCTTTACAATTCTTCCTGTTCAAGCTCATACTTTCCCATACTGTATTCGATCTGCCAAAATTTTGCCAACGCATTTAACCTAGCTGCCTTCACTTATCGACTCAGTAGGCCAGATTTTCCAAGAAATGGCATTCACTCTTCTTACACCATGAAAAAGCTCCATTATTCTGACAGGAGGCTCTGAACAGGGCTGTTCAGAAATGCAGAGGTGTAATTCCATTCTGACAGTCTGTCATGGCACAGAACTCTTGGGCGAAGTCAAACCTCATCCCTTTTATCGCAGCACCTTGAAATTTAAATGTCCAGACTGCCACTTTGATGGCTACTATCAAAAGTTAAGTACACAAGGTGAAGATAAGGTGGCGGGGTGTGGGGGGTGGGGTGGAGGTGGGGGGCGCAGGTGTGAAGGGTGCCAAAGCCCAAGGTGGCAAAGGGGTGTTTTTAGGGTGTTCAGGGTTAATGGGAGAGATATCAGGTCCGGCAGAACGGGGTGTTTCACATCCTGGGTGAGTGTTGGACTGGGACAGAAGAAAAGGGTACAGGCCAAAAAGCAGGGGAAGGCGAGATTGGATTGGGTCTGGAGTGGGGTAGTTGGGTTTGAAGGTGGGAGGATAGGCAAAGTCAGGGTAGGTTCTGGACTGGGGAGGGAAGTAGGGGCAGGGTTTAGAGTATGTGGGGTGGGGGGGAACAAGTGGGTTCAGTTCCGGAGTGAGGAAAGGGGATGTCAAGTCTGGAGCAGGGGAAGGCAGATTAGGATTGAAATGAGGCTTTTCGAGTCCAGATGAGGTCAGGGGTATTTGGGTTCAGTCCCAGGGTGTTTGGGGTAGGTGTGGGAGGAAAGGGGGTATCGGGTCTGGTAGGAGAGATGGTGGGTTGAGTTTGGCGGTGGGGGAGGGTGTTCTGAGCATAAAAGTGGTATAGAGGTCTGGTGGGCCAGCAGGGGTGTGTCAGGTCTTAACAGATTGTAACGTTTTCATACTGACAGATGTTAGCTTGACTGACCTATAGCTTCTGCTTTCTGACTACCTCCTTTCTCAAATAGTAGAGTTACAGAAACAGACAGGAATGAGAGAACCCCGAAGCACGTGTATAAACTGTATAAGCCCGTATTAGTTAGATGTTAAAAAAGCATTTCTTTTCACATAGTTATCCAGTTCTGGAAACAAATACTGAAAGCATATTTTGCAATCCTTCAAAAGGGACAGGCAATCATTTGCAGGGTAAGTGAGAAGAGGAGACACATGTTGAGGCAGTCTCTTAGAGATTACTTGATTGCCGCAGGATATTGGAGATGAATCATTCTGTGTTGTAGCTTGTGTTTATTCCAGTGACTCTTCAATGCTCTGCCCAAAATCGCTTTTTCTAAGCACTTTCTTACAGGTCAGACCCACTAAGTACTGCTGCAGAGCCATTAACTTTGTCTTTCAAGAAGCAAATGCCTACCTTTCCACTACACCCACTCATACCCCTGCAAAATTGAGCAAAATTCATACGGTCATGGATGAACAGATATTTGAATTTCATGGCCATTCAGAGACATGGACAGTGCAGCCGCCAGTGGTGCAGAATGCTGAAGATTGTTTCAATATTTCTCATGATTTGTCCTTAGGGTCACATTTACAGCAGAAGCAACATGATTGGTGACTTGCACAGGAATATTTAGAGCAGGGATCCACTGCCATATAGAAGTCCATTCTTTTGTAAACCGCTGAATACAGGGAAAAAATGCTCAGCAAACAGCAGTGTTACCTGACTGGAGTAGGTGTGGTTGAAACTGTGGGCATGCTATATATGTCCAATCTAGATACACAGGCAGAATGCCTGTGAATGTGGTAGAGCTACAACTCCTCCTCACTTGATGCAGAAAGACCCGTTTGGTGCTCGCTTCTCAAGCTTAGTGACTGCATTCTACCAGGGTTAGGGTCATTCTGCTGGTACTTAACAAAAAGGTAGTGAGTGGCACATAATGCTGTGAGGTACTGTTTGCTCAGCTCCATTGGCTATGGAGTTTGAGCATGCACATGTGACATAGAGCTCTCTTTCACTCAAAGTCTCAGTGGATGAAAAATTTAAGTATGGAGGAGCAGATAGCACCATTCACTGCTGACTTCAAAATATACGGCTACCGAAATACTGTTTTATGTCTCTGAACAGGTGAATTAGAAAAACAGGTTGTACGAAAACAACAAATCCCACTATGGGGTTCTTATGGTGCAGTGATAGTGTTCATATATCTGAGCCAAAAGGCTCAGATTCATGTCTCACCTGTGCCAGAGGTGTGTAAATAACATCTTTGAACAGGTTGATTAAAAAATACATATATAAAGCAGATCCTAAGAAGGATTTTTGTGGTACAGTGGTAGTGTCTCAGGGATGGGTCTGTGGAACTGTCTATCCTGGGCTGGGACTACACTACTCCATGAGCATTGGCTCAATTTTGGTGTTTAACAGTAAATAATGTTCCTTTCAATCAAACTTCCTTAATTATTACATAAGCAATCCTCCCATTGTCCGTCTTGTCCCTTGTCCTTTACAATGTGTTCTGGGCATGTATCCATGACTACCAAGAGGTCTTCAATGGCTTCCTGATAAATGCAGTCTTAGCAATTCTGGTAAATCATGGGAGACATGTCCTGGCAGCCAGTGAATTACACAAATGAGCTGATCTCCTTTATCTAAAGAGATTAGCTTCATTGGCTGAGCTGAGAGACACTTTGGGTTCTATCTCAGTCCTAACAAAACATGAGGGATCTGCATGGAAAATCGTTCAGATACTACATTGGTCAACTGCAAAAGTTTTACTTTTCGGTCTTGTACACGCAAGAAGATCTGACAACATTTCAACAGGTTGTAGTGAAGTTAAGGGAGAAAGCCTTTGCTCAGGACATCCATGGGACAAAAAGTCAAGAGCACCCGTCAATAGCAGTCCAGGGCTTGGAAGCAGTCAGTCAGCTACTTGGGGTGGTCAGAGACAGGATGTTCCTCACATACTGTAGGCAATAGCGAGAGTGATAAAGCATGAGCCTTGGTGGGAGGTGAAGTGAGTGTGAGGTATTGGAGACAAGAGGCAACCTCAAGGTACATGTCCTCATAGCCGTGCGCCAATTTTCCCATCTTGCACGTGAGACTTTAAACTTCAGCTCTGGAGGAAAAGCACAGAAAAGGCACAGCAGGACAGGGCAAACCAGGGATACTGTGAGCACTTTAAGTAGCCACAAAGTGAGTGAGCACTTAAACAGCAAGCAAGGATGTCCGAAATGCAGCCAATCCATCAGGTCGGTGTCCTGGTCTCCACACATAGTGGCAGCAGCATTGCAATAAAGGTGCTGCCGCGCTCCAAAGTGCAGCATCAAAGTGCAGAATTTGTCCATAAATGGACTGGAGACGTGACATGATGAAGTACTGAGGCCGGTATGTGTTGGATGTCAAGGCCCATGGACACGGGCTGCCCATTGAGCTTGCCTTGAGATTTTTGCTGCGGGATGTCCAGGATGGAGTCGTTGGACACCTACTCTGCCTTGTATGTTGGGAATTCTTGGCATCTAGTTTCTATCTGATGGGTGAGAGAATGGAAAACTGTATATTACAAGGGCTGCAAATGAGTGATAATCCATACTAACTGGCCTCTAACCACACCCTGATGAGAATCTTGCTTTGCAGTTCAATTGGGTGGAAATAGGAAATTTTTATCTGGTCATCGAGAAAATCCTTACTTGACATCTCACCTGATTTTCCCGATTTTCTTACCATGGCCCATGCCATTCAAGGGCTGGCAAGATTTATGGCATTGCCCTCACGTAAAAATAGGTGTTGGGGGTTTAAGGATCAGGGAAAACTTTCCATAGCATTTGCTGAAACCTATGTTGAACTTCTGGCAAGCAATTTCAAGACCTTTGTCAAAAAGATTTCAACTCTTAGCCTCTGCATTGTCTATGAGCATCTTCTGGAGCCAGTTTTGAAATAAGTTTTTACAATGCACCTTCCAAATCTAATTTTCAGCCTTACATTTGCATCCTATCTACATTGCTCAGCTTTGTTGCAACATGGCCAATATTGAGGTCAACATACTCTCTCATATTGGATGAATATCTCACATGTTTTTTAATCACAACTGCAATTTTACATAAGATGTATATTTCCAGCTGCAGTGACTCAGTTTTGTTTAATAGAAACACTCGTGGAAAAAAATGTAGCTCAGAAGTAATGTAAACACTCACCCTATGCTGACACTTAGCTCTAGGGCTGTTGTACACAGATTTGCATAAAGCTGTGAAATTTTGTACAGCGCTTGTGGAATTCCAGCCATTAATTAAAAGTCATTTTGTGCATGAGACAGGTAATGTAATACATTGCAGTGCATGAACTAACTTAGGGCACTCCTCCAGCTAAACCAGAAGGCAATTACTTTGGGTTTGAGTGATCTAGGCCCAAATTAAATGCATATTCTTTGGAATTGTTTACCGAAAGGCTAAAGACTTCAGAAGATTTCGGAATGTTTTATCATCTTAAGTCACCCTGTTAGGTTGAGGATAAGCACTTAGTATTCAATGATTAGCAAAAATTCCAACCAAGTACATTGTGACTATAATGAGCTGCACTGAATATCATCAATAAATTATCACATTTTTACAGAGTGATTCCACAAATAAAGCTCTTTACCTATGCATTCTTTACAATGTGGATTCTTTTCTGGAATTCTTTATTGAAGGGACTTGGAAAGAAAGACAAGATTATACAATGAAATTGAATCAAAGAAAGTAATGAAGGGCGCAGCTGACACAGGCAGAATGGGCTAAATCGCCTCCTCTTCTGTTGTTATTGCTAATGATCCTACATTGATTATTTCAAGCTCTGTCCTATCCTCAGCAGAAGGCAGGAGGTCACAGAGAATATACAGCAAGAAACAGAAACCACCCAAGCACCCCAGTGGCTTTATGCAGTGTTTATTCTCAACCTATTTTAAGCCAGCTAACCTTAACACTGTAAGGTTGTGTTCCCTTCGCTCTCATGCACTTACATAGCCTCCCTTTAACTGCACCAATGCTATTTGGCTCAACTTCTCATGGTAGTGAGTTCCACATTTTAACTGTTCACTGCTTAAAGAGGATTCCCTGAATTCTTTATCGCATTGATTATTAATGATCTTAAACTTTATGACGGCACGAAATTGAAAACATTTTATCAGGTATAGCCATAAAAACCTGTGAAAAGCACTGGGAGAAGCCTCCACCCACAGCTTCTGGCATTCACTTTACATTCAACACAGAAGTCCATTTGTGCTGATGATACGTAAAGAACTTAAAATCACACTCACACTTACATCAGAAGCGACTGAAAATTCTATAGAGCGTCCTGTAAGAAAAGGAAGATCTACAGGAGGGATTGTTATGCAAAATATGGGTATAGTGTTGTTTGACAATGTCCATCATGAATTGGTACCAGTTATATTGAATCTCTCAGTTATTCAGGTACCATCATGGTGTCCAAAAACTTTACCTAGCATTTATAAGGAGTTAGTCAGAGTGTTGTTAATCAAAAGGGTTACACAAATGAAGAGAAAAAAAACAAGAATCGCAGAAGTTTGACAGGAATTGCTGCAGGCAATTATGGTGCAGGCATTTCTATAGTTAATGGCATAGACATAAGTGTTAAAAGTGATGAAATCAATTATCTTCTCAAGTTAAGGGTATACTAGGTACAATGATAACGCTAAACTTAGTACTCAGGCAGGGGACACCACAAACAGCACTGCATTTCATAATGTTGACACCTTAGAATCACATGCTGATGTGATTAACAAGTTAATAAAGGAAGCAGAATAGAGTACTCGATGTCAAATAAGTGTAACTTTGTGTAGTATATACGGCAATTGGATATTGGATCAGTACAGAGAAAATTTAAATAAAATGAAAAAGTGAGAATTTCCCACATGGGTTAATGACACTAAATGAAGGAAATAAACTGATGGGACAGGAACTTGAAGTAAAATCTCTATCTCTGAGCTAAGGTGATTGCGAGTGTGGACTAATGATTTGTGTATGAGAGAGAATGGAATAAGTCTTGTTTTAACGATACCTGTTGTATTTAAAGATGATAAACCATTAAAGGTTACCATGGTATAAAATATTGGAGTGATCATCTGGATGAGAGTTAAGGAGCTTCTACCTTATGCAGTAGAATGGGGGAAGGAGGTTGGTGGGAAGACTCGTAGGGGCAACACTTGAGGAATGCCAACAGACTGATAAAACTATTGTTTGTCCCTATCTGAATTGCACACTGGACTAGCCATCTGAGGTTTTGAGTCCAGCAGTAATGAATCAGTTAACGTAACCAGAGTTGGATATGCCAGTAAGGGAGAAAACTGTATCACAACATCTTTAAAAGAATATCATTATCATAACCTATCTCGTCCCATCACTGATTCAACACTTTGCATGAACCCTCAAACACCCATGCACATAGGAATGATGGAATTGGTTAACATCAGAAGTAGAAAATCTGTGACTTTTGACAAGACTGATTCAGCTAGAGGAATGGTTATGTCTTGTTGGAAAAGGGATTTTAGAAAAGGCACACAGGTTGCAAGTTGTAGCTCAGCAGAACAGTCAGAGAATCAAGACAGATGTTAAAAACATTAAGGAACATTCTTAGTGGAATGACATACAGTTGTGTAATGTACATACAGTGCATGGGTTTGCATTATTTTTACTTGGATTTATCATGTCTCACCGTTGGCATTAGCAACAAACAGCAGTTGAGAAGGGAGTTAGCTCTGTTAAGACATGATAATCTCAAAGCTGCAGTATGATGTATAATGCATGTTTATTACTCTTATGATTTATTTACAAGTTGTTCTGTACTTCACTTATTGATTATTGGTTTGCATGTATCTGTACCACATAATGAATGATACATCTTAAATTGGGTACGGTGTAGTGACTCAACTTGGTTATGAGCCAATGTGGTGGGGAACAGTCAAATAGATCATAGAATCCCTACAGTGTGGAAACAGGCCCTTCATCCCAACAAGTCCATACTGACCCTCAGAGCATCCCACCCAGACCCATCCCCTATAACCCACCTAAGCTACACATCCCTGGACACAATGGACATTCTAGCATGGCCAATCCACCTAGTCTGCACATCTTTGGACTGTGGGAGGAAACCAGATCACCTGGAGGAAACCCATGCAGACACAGGGCAGACATGCAAACTCCACATGGACAGTCACCCAAGGGCGGAATCGAACCCGGGTTCCTGGCGCTGTGAGGCAGCAGTGCTAACCACTGAGCTACCGTGTGTTTGTTCATCATATTAAAAATACTGACTGAAGAGGATGGACAGTGATATTATAGACTTCAGAAATTTAACTATTTATGGACTGAATGAATCAACAAAAGATAAACTACTAACACAGCAATAAACTATTAAGGAACAAAGGCAAGCTGTTGCACAGAGACTCAAGCAATTAGCCATGTCTTGGCAAGATTGCATAGACAAATCTGCTTTGACACCTGCTTGATAAACTGTATGCTTCATTGCCACAAATACAAGAATTTTTCCATCTTTCTATTTATTTTAGCCAACCTATTCAGATATGTTACAACATATCTCCAAGGAAGGTAGAACTTGAATCTAAACATTCTGGTCCAAAGGTGGGGACACTACCCCTATGTGTTACAAGAGCCCTAATCATCTTAGTATCATCTGAGGAGCTTTAGTCTCATGAATGTCCATCATGGAGGATGTTGCTGCATTGAACAGAATCCTGGATTTTTCAGACTTGACAGTGTCTTCTTTTTGACAGCGTCCTGAATCTGTGGCTGTTGGTGTATAAATTTTCAACTCTTTTCTTCTCTTTCTTGTGGGGTAAATCACCACAAATTGCATTAAATTAGGCTACTTATTAAGAAATCTCACAGACAATCAAGTACTGGAGCAATACTTCAAACTTTATTGTATGTAGCAACTAAATGCAAGACCCCTGAAGTAAGCAAGTATAAGCCTGTGATCTAACTTAGCTATTACCTGATTTAATGGTGAAATCTAGCCAAGACTTCAACCAATGGTGGTCTGTTGCTGGGTAGAGAGTTTCCGGGGTCTGATCCTTGTGCCGTGTTGTTTTTCAAAGTTTAGCGTTGAGTTGTTCTGCTGTTCAATTCTTATACAGATTTTCGTCCTTCAGTCTCTGTGGCGATATATTGATGATTTCTTTAAAGTCCTTCATCCAAGTTAGTTCTTCCTGATCAAAAGTAATTTATTTGTTTCTTGTTACGTTCGGTATTGACTGTCTGCTCGACGACACAGCTTTCCTGTGGTTAACTTCTTAAATTCTTCTGCAGGACAATTCTTGTATTTGTGGCAATGAAGCATACAGTTTATCAAGCAGGTGTCAAAGCAGATTTGTCTATGCAATCTTGCCAAGACATGGCTAATTGCTTGAGTCTCTGTGCAACAGCTTGCCTTTGTTCCTTAATAGTTTATTGCTGTGTTAGTAGTTTATCTTTTGTTGATTCATTCAGTCCATAAATAGTTAAATTTCTGAAGTCTATAATATCACTGTCCATCCTCTTCAGTCAGTATTTTTAATATGATGAACAAACACACGGTAGCTCAGTGGTTAGCACTGCTGCCTCACAGCGCCAGGAACCCGGGTTCGATTCCGCCCTTGGGTGACTGTCCATGTGGAGTTTGCATGTCTGCCCTGTGTCTGCATGGGTTTCCTCCAGGTGATCTGGTTTCCTCCCACAGTCCAAAGATGTGCAGACTAGGTGGATTGGCCATGCTAGAATGTCCATTGTGTCCAGGGATGTGTAGCTTAGGTGGGTTATAGGGGATGGGTCTGGGTGGGATGCTCTGAGGGTCAGTATGGACTTGTTGGGATGAAGGGCCTGTTTCCACACTGTAGGGATTCTATGATCTATTTGACTGTTCCCCACCACATTGGCTCATAACCAAGTTGAGTCACTACACCGTACCCAATTTAAGATGTATCATTCATTATGTGGTACAGATACATGCAAACCAATAATCAATAAGTGAAGTACAGAACAACTTGTAAATAAATCATAAGAGTAATAAACATGCATTATACATCATACTGCAGCTTTGAGATTATCATGTCTTAACAGAGCTAACTCCCTTCTCAACTGCTGTTTGTTGCTAATGCCAACGGTGAGACATGATAAATCCAAGTAAAAATAATGCAAACCCATGCACTGTATGTACATTACACAACTGTATGTCATTCCACTAAGAATGTTCCTTAATGTTTTTAACATCTGTCTTGATTCTCTGACTGTTCTGCTGAGCTACAACTTGCAACCTGTGTGCCTTTTCTAAAATCCCTTTTCCAACAAGACATAACCATTCCTCTAGCTGAATCAGTCTTGTCAAAAGTCACAGATTTTCTCCTTCTGATGTTAACCAATTCCATCATTCCTATGTGCATGGGTGTTTGAGGGTTCATGCAAAGTGTTGAATCAGTGATGGGACAAGATAGGTTATGATAATGATATTCTTTTAAAGATGTTGTGATACAGTTTTCTCCCTTACTGGCATATCCAACTCTGGTTACGTTAACTGATTCATTACTGCTGGACTCAAAACCTCAGATGGCTAGTCCAGTGTGCAATTCGGATAGGGACAAACAATAGTTTTATCAGTCTGTTGGCATTCCTCAAGTGTTGCCCCTACGAGTCTTCCCACCAACCTCCTTCCCCCATTCTACTGCATAAGGTAGAAGCTCCTTAACTCTCATCCAGATGATCCAGATGATCACTCCAATATTTTATACCATGGTAACCTTTAATGGTTTATCATCTTTAAATACAACAGGTATCGTTAAAACAAGACTTATTCCATTCTCTCTCATACACAAATCATTAGTCCACACTCGCAATCACCTTAGCTCAGAGATAGAGATTTTACTTCAAGTTCCTGTCCCATCAGTTTATTTCCTTCATTTAGTGTCATTAACCCATGTGGGAAATTCTCACTTTCTCATTTTATTTAAATTTTCTCTGTACTGATCCAATATCCAATTGCCGTATATACTACAGAATATAATACATTCTATATTAACCACAAGCTGCCAATGGTCTGTTTTACATAACCATCTATATCTTCTTAAAAAAAATGACATAAAGAATTGTGAAAAGTGGTTCTCAAAGTATGACATCATTGATGAATAGAGACCATTTTAGCCACAGTTACAGGAAGGCTAGCTCAGCTGGATCTAATTTTTACTTCAAAAGACTCGTTGTGGGCAAGGCACTGAAAAATGCTTTTCATAGGAGCATCATAGAATCCCTACAGTGTGGAAACAGGCCCTTCGGCCCAACAAGTCCACACCAATCCTCAGAGCGTCCCACCCAGACCCATCCCCCTATAACTCACCTAATCTACACATCCCTATAGGCAATTTAGCATGGCCAATCCACCTAACCTGCACATCTTTGGACTGTGGGAGGTAACTGGAGTACCTGGAGGAAGCCCATGCAGACACGGGGAGAATGTGCAAACTCCACACAGACAGTCGCCCAAGGCTGGAATCAAATCCAGGTCCCTGGTGCTGTGAGGCAGCAGTGTTAACCACTGAGCCACCGTTCCCTGTTGCACCCCTTTCAGAATCATACCCTGGCTGTGCAAGTATACCCCTGGGTCTTTCCGGTCCCTGGATTTCCAACTCTCTACCCGTTCATCAATTATTCCATCTCCTGGCCAACGCATTCACTATGTGTCCAGTGGTGCTCTGTGGGAGTGTGAACTCTCCTTCCCCAAATTCTTCCCCACAAATTTTGTCTGCCACTGGTAACCTATAATTCCTGCCAAGTTCAGACCGGAGTGAACATTAGGAAATAGTAATAAACACCGGGAGTTAATATCTTGAGGGGTGGCAAGTGTGTGCACTAAATAATTCACCTGTGTTTCACCCCAAAGCCTTCTCTCTGGCTGGTACATAGTCTGCATATTTGAAATGCACTTTTCACGATAAGGTAGCTGATGGAGAGTAAATGAAATCTTAGTGACATTCAGCCTTACTGAGTTTAGTAGAATAAAGGCTCATCAAAAAAAACATTTGTTTTGTAAAATTTTTGAAGCAATGACAGACTAGCACTTACAGAGTATCTTTAATGGCCACGGATGTTGTATAGCATCCTATAACAGATACAGCATAGGGACAGGCCTTTTGGTCCAACCATCCAATATATTTATACTCCAAATGACTCTCCTTCTTATATTTACTTAAATCTGGCTGTGTAACCCATTATTCTCTTCTCCCTCAATTGTCTGTCCTGCTTCTGCTTAAATGCATCCAAGCACGTTAATGTCAATAAGATAATTTTGAAGTCCAGTCACTATTGAAATGTGGAAAATACAGCAGACAATTTGGATGCATGAGCAAGCTTCCAAAAGAACACTGAGATCATGTCTCCACAATCTGTTTTAAGTGATGTTGACAGAGGGATAAAGATTGGCTGAGACAAATAAAGTTTTCAAAACATTGAACCAGAGACCGAGTGGCTATTACATCTTGTTCAATTGTGAAGTAATGACCTGTAATTTCTGACCATTTCTTTAATCTCCTTGCCCATTGTATTTGCACAATGCTGATTTGAGTTTGCCTCCAACAGAGTGTTTTACCCAATGGTGCAATGCTTATGTTATCTCCCATACCATCAGAAACTGGGTATGGACATTATGGCATTGAAGGAGCCAACAGATTCTCTTACATCTATTATATGCAGATTACAACAGAACAGCATGCTTCCGATAGTGTGTCATGTTTCAAGTGATCTCAGGTTAAGATGGACGATGAAACCTTTATACCCTCTGATCTCATAACTATTGATGTAGTGATGACATCATAAACATGCCTGTTAAAGATGTACTGACCATAAGATGTAACACAACTCAGCTCACTGACAAAAGTCGTACCCTCTTCTGACTGTCAATTTTATGGGCAGATTTATTGTCCACATTTCTGGAGTCAACCGATTGCATAGTCACAGGAGATAAAGACGAAAATGGACCAGGAGGCTCACAAGTTCAAAGGGAAGACTCTCTGATTATGTCTCCTTCGACCAATTGTGGAGAGATTTTCCTTGGATTTCTCTTTCCATCAGGTTTGCAATATTTGTTTCAAAGTTAAGGCAATGTTATTAGGCAATATTATCATAATTGATTTCTGAAAAAGAGGGATTTCTTCTTTTGTGTAAGCTGACCGTTTTCTGTCTTCCATTTTCTGACAAGAACAGGTTCCATTTTAAACACTGCCCAACTGATATGGTATATAAAGCTGAAGTTTCTTTTGTTCAGTTTGGTCTGAAGTCTTCACAGACTCCTGGTTAAAATCCTGTAGCCTCCATGCTACAAAATAAAGATTGCACCATTTCAAGAAAATGGTTCACCATCTTAATGGCTATTCAGAATCCATAATTTTTATTCCAGCCAATGACACCCACACCGCAGGCAAGCCGTTAAATGAAATGTGCTAATGCAGGTTCTCAAACAAAAGTTGCCTTTTTTAAAAAACACAATCTATGAGAATGTGATAATTTTAGAAGTGGTAAAATTGTACACCAGTACACATTCCATTTTCCGCAGAGAATTAGGTTATAGGTCCCATGAGAAAATATTATTCTGAACAATGCATTTTTCAGCATTGTGGAAGAGTCTTACACAAGTATGAACATTCTGTTGTGTATTCCAAAAAGAATATATTTCAATAAACTGCCCAATCAACAACCTTAACAAGGATCCATGTGCACTACTGTAAACTGATGCAAGCAAAACAACGTAATGGATTATGACCAATGTGCTTTCCAACATTTGGTTTGGAAAGCAGGGGTGTTTTTGCTTGCATTCACAGCTACATTAACTTATTTTGCACAGCTGTTCACATGGTAACTTATAGGGACCAACTTGCCTGAGCGGGGACTTTTCAGTTGCTATGTATCTGAACTCAATCTGACCATGAGGTCCCACTTGCATTTTGATTATTGATCAAGAGGCTTGTTGCTTCTATCCATCTGCTTTCTCTTGAATTCTTGTAGACTGACCATATCTATGCAGTTCCGTGATATTTGTTTTAAGAAAATCTGCAACCCAATCCTACAATGGATCTTTTGAACTCTTGCTTTCTCATAGCAATTTGAACCTCATGGGCTTTGTGTCCAGGTAGCAAAACAAACTGGTGATCCTCTAGACAGCCAACTTCATCCTATCTTGTAAATCATAGAATCCTTCCAATGTGCAGGCAGGCTTTTTGACTTATTGACTCTACATTGACCCTCCAAAGAGCATCCCATCCAGACCCAGTCCCCATCCTATTGCTGTAGTTCTGCATTTCCCATGGCAAATCCACCTAGCCTGCACATCCCTGGACTTTGGAAGGAAACTGGAGCACCTGGAGGAAAGACACACAGACACAGGGGAGAATGTGCAAAACTCCATGCAGTTGCCCGTGGGTGGAATCAAACCTGGGTCCCTGGCACTGTGAGATAGTAGTGCTAACCAATGAGCCACAGTGTCAGCCAAGTAAATGGATGGTTTAATTACTTACAAAGCCTAACATTCCTAACACCTTGAGCGAACTGTTCTGAAGCAATGTCTCTGGACTCAGAACTTTTAACCATTTTCTCTCCACAGGTGCTGCCAGACCTGCTGAGTTTCTCCAACAATTTATGTTTTTGTTTTCGTTCTTCAGTATTCACAGATCTTCATTTTATTTTATTCTGACCAACTCATTGGGATTTACTCAGACGAATAAACTATCCACCTTCAACGTAGCTACTTGTATCATTGTTTACGGGTGAGAACACCTTGCACTGTTTTCGCCGATGTAACAACTCTGACCCAATCAGGCGTCACACTTATCTTTTACAGACTTAAGTTGGAAATATTTTCAAAGATGAAATCATCATAATGCTCAACTAGAGCAAGGAATCACTAATTGCTTCTCGAATTTGCATTTCAGCTGAATTCAGAGCGAGTCAACGACCTCCATTTTACCCTAAATTAAGTCACAGTCCCAAAAGCTCAATAATTTGTAACAGACTATGGATGTGAAAGATATCTATGGCGACCCACCATAATTCATTGTTTAATCCTCCAAACATAAAATATGAGTGCACTTCATCTCCCAGATATACCTTAATTGCGCCTCTGAAATTTACAGCAGCAGGGAAGCTTCTTTCTTTCTGTGGGACTAAATTGTTTTGTCTGGCTCGCTTTCCATAAAGCATATCTTAAGCCACACGATATGAAATTCTTTGCTGGCATTTGACAGCAAGGAAATTTAGATCCAAGGTAATTCTACCCTCTCTACTTGCAGTTTTATCCAGAGTATAAACTATCTGGCAAAAACGATTAAACTCAAATAGCTTTATAGTGGTTCTGCAACAGAATTCAGCTCTCATTGATTAAACAAAAATAACAAATTGAAAACCAAGTATTTCATAAAACGTGCCTTCTCAGATTAAAAATGTGAGATTGACTACGCTCGAAAAGATGTGTACTGTATGGTACACCAAAACACAGAAGAAATTAGTTATTCCTTGCTCTGATTGAGCATTGTGATCGCTTAATCTTTGAAAATATTTCCAAATTAAGTCTGTAAAAGATAAGTGTGGTACTTGATTGATTACCTAACAATAGGAGATCAGAGTTAGAATCAGTTGAAGGTCTTAGTATTGCTGACAGTCAATAATGAGCTTTATGGCTCATGCTCAGGAATGTAATTGTGCTACAAGAATGTTTTAAAAATGTGATTCATAATACAGCCATGTATCAAAATCTCAATCTGTGGCTTGTCACAAAACTTGCACATCTGCAGAAAAAATCTGGCCCTTTGTTTTGGCCTGTTTCATTTGATCTCAGTTCTTTCCATTTTCTTTAATTGATGATTCTCACACATTTTCCCTGAAATGGTTTCACTTTCCTTCTGCCTTTCTTCGCTTTATGAAAGTCAGCTGCTTTCTTTACATCAGAATCATGGTTTGAGACTGCAGAGCAGGGGCTGGAGTTTATACTTCCCTTCCGGTTGGATTGAAGGTGGGAGAGGGAGGAAACAGGAAAAGTCTAGTGGGTGGACTTTCTGCCCACTATCTGCCTGCCTCTCAACTGTCTAAATTTTTACTAAGGGTTTGGGAGACATGGCCTCTCTAGCTTGTTCCCTCCATCTCCCAACCTTGGTCAGCTAAAACCCTTAACTTACCATCTAATGAGTGAAATCCACTGGTGTCAAGCAAGGCATCCCTGGACCCCTGGACACATTTCCCGAACTCTATTAAGGTCATTAACCTTTTCCCCAGTTGTCCGAACTAAACATTCCCCTCACACCCCTTGCCGAGACTCCTCAAACCTGAAACTACATCTGGACTCCTTGGCAACGTGTCACAGAGCCTACAGTCCCAGCAGTGGCCATCGTTTCTGGCTGGTGCTGCTGGGATGGCAGAGGCGCTGGCCATTTGATTGGCTGGCAGGTCTTTAAGGTGGAACTGCCTCTTGAGAAATGGGCAAAAATGCCAAGCTTTAAAGCCAGTGCTGCCACTTCCAATTTTAAGTTGTTGCAGGGCAGTCAGCAGAATTATGGGCTGGCTTCCTCAAACAAATTGTTTTAGCTGAGAGAATGGAAAGTGCAGCACCTGCAAAATCCAGTCCCAGGCTTTGGCCTGCACAGGGCATAGTTTTCTGACCATATTAATGGGTCATGCTGGCTGGACTGAGGTCCCTGTTTTCTTCCCAGGATGGGGTGTGCAGTGGCAGGGAAGCTCTTACCTATGCACACCTGACCAGTAAAAATGGCTGCCTGTACTCCCAATGTTCAGTCTCGAGGGATGGGTTAATTTGGAAACTGGATCAGTCAACATGGAGTGAGCTAAGACCAGCTTCCAAGCCTGCCTGGGTCCCCAAAATGCAATCAATAATTAAACTAAGATAATAACATATCAACGCTATCATCCACCTTCATTTTCATACCCCTCTTACTTAACCTTGCTCTCCTGCTCCCATGGAAATGGCAAGTACTGTCTTTAGGAAAGGGATTTGCTATTTTGGGTCACTTTTGCCACTTCTTCCCCTCATTGAAAACCATGTCTGGTACGGTGAAAATCTGGGCCGGCATTTCAAAGAGTCACACCCACCAGGCAATGCTCTTTCTCCAACAAAGTGAAACTATAACACCTTCTGGATTCCATTTAGAATTTATGTTTTACTATCGTTAGACTGAGACCAAGAATCCTGCTCCTGGCTAGATTTGTACCCTACTCACAAAATCATACAGCACAGAAGAGGCCCTTTGGCCCATCAAGTCTGTACCATCGAAGCTACACTAAATCTACACTTGTCCCAATTTCCAGCACGAAGACCATAGCCTTGAATCTTGCGTTCACAGATCAGGACTTGCCTGTAGGTTTTGCTTTTTTTAACATAAACCTTTCTGAATTGTCTGTATGGAAGCACAAACCGTTCTCAACAATTGCTGTAAAGGTTATAAAACACAATTCTACATTCCTACCATTCAAGCACCTTTGGCACTAAGCCTGCAATCAATTGTGCAGTTTAAGGGAGATCACCATCTTAAACTTCCCACGAGGAGTCTGTGCCACTAAGTACACACCTCAGGGGTGCCTTTCCATGGTGGCAAGTCAGAGACAGACAGCCAAACCAAATCAGCCTTTCTACCTTTGCATTTGCAGCCCGGTAAAATTAGATGTGGGAGATCAGGGAGCAATCTAGTGTCCCTGACGACTATGTCTGCAGCAAATGTGACTGGCTGCAGCTCCTCATAGACCGCGTCGTTCGGTTGGAGCGGTGATCGGACACACTGAGGAGCATATGGGAGCAGACAGTGTGATCACTAGTTACAGGGAGGTGCTCTTATCACAGGTTCAGTCAAGTAGATGGGTGACCACTAGGAGAGGCAGGCAGGTACTACAGGTGTCTCCTATGGCTATTTCCCTCTCTAACAGGTGGATACTGTTTTGGATAATGCTGGGGTGAATAGCCTCTCAGGGGAGCAGAACAGCAAGGGCCAGGCCTGTGGCACCACAACTGGCTCCACTGTAGAGCAGGGTCGAGCAGGATCCAAGCAAGCAAGAGTGGTTGGAGACTTGTTAGGTAGGGGCATAGAAATGTGTTTCTGTGGCTGCGTTTGAGACTCTCGGATGGTATGTTGCCTCCCTAGTGCCAAGGTCATGGAGATTTCTGAGCGTTTACACAAAATTCTTAAGGGGAAAGGTGAACAGCCAGAGGTCATTGTGCACATTGGTACCAATGACATAGGTAGAAAGAGGGGAGAGGTCCTGCGGAGTGAGTACAGGGAGGTGGAAACAGGCTGAAAAGCAGGACCTTGGGAGTAGTAATCTCGGGGTTACTGCCAGTGCCATGTGCTAGTATGGCAAGGAATAGAAAGACAGGACTGATGAATGGAAGGCTAAGGAGTTGGTGCAGGGGGTAGAGTTTCAAGTTCTTGGAACATTGGACCTATGCAACAGGAACGGGTTGCACCTAAACTGGGGGGGATCCAATATCCTTGCAGGAAAGTTCACGAATGCTACTCGGGAGGGTTTGAACTAGAGTGCCAGGGGTGTGCGAACCAAAGCAACAGAGGGCAAGTGGAGGAATTGACGGAAACATAGATGTTAGGACCAGAAAACCAGAAAGAAAGGACAAGCAGAGACACATAAATGAACACGATGGTACCAATGGGCTGAAGGGTGTTTATTTCAACACAAGGAATATTAAGGATAAAGCAGATGAGCTTAGAGCCTGGGTCAGTGCATGGTACTATGATCTTGTGGCCATTACAGAGACTCGGTTGAGAGAGGGACAGGACTGGCTGCTCAACATTCCAGGGTTTCGTTGTTTTCGATGAGATGGAGAGGAAGATAAAAGAGGTGGAGGAGTTGCATTACCAATCAGGGAGAATGTCACATCTGCACTCAAGGAGGATATAGTGGAGGGCTCATCCACTGAGGCAATATGGGTAGAGCTCAAAAATAAGATGGGTGCAATCTCTCTGACAGGACTATACTATGGCACCTCCCAACAGCCACCAAGACATTGGGGAACAAATATGTAGGCAGATTATGGAAAGATGCAATAAAAACAGAGTTTTATAGTGGGTGATTTTAACTTCCCCAGTAGTGCCTGGGACTCCCTTAGAGCTAGAGATTTAGATGGGGCAGAATTTGTTAAGTGCATCCAAGAGGGTTTCTTAAAACAGTTCATGGATAGTCCGACTAGAGGAGGGGCCATACTGGACCTTCTATTGGGTAATGAGCCTGGCTAGGTGACCGATCTTTCAATGGGAGAGCATATTAGAAACACTGATTACAATTCCTGAGGGTTTAAGGTAGCAATGAATAAGGATAAGTCAGGACCTTGTGGCTAGATACTAAATTGGGGGAGAACAATTGCGTCAGTATTAGCCAGGAGCTAGGGAGTGTTAATTGGGAGGAGCTGTTACCGGGCAAGTCAACATTTGACATGTGGGAGCTACTTAAAGACTTGCTTGGGACAGTTCAAGACTGGCTTGTCCCAGTGAGGACGAAGGCCAAAGATGGCAAGGTAAGGGGCCCTTAGATAATGAAGAAGGTTGTGAATTTAGTCAAAAGGGAAAAAGAAGCATATGTAAGGTTTAGCAAGCTAAAATCAGACAGGGCCTATGATAAAGGTAAAGGAAGCAGGAAAGAATTCAAGTAGAGAATTAGGAAATCAAGAAGGGGCCATAAAATGACCTTGGCAAGTCAGGTTAAAGAGAATCCCGAGGCATTCCATACGTACATTAAAAATAACAAGATAACTAAGGAGAAGGTAGGACCACTCAAGGATAAAGGAGAGAACTTGTACTTGGAGGCAGAGGATGTGGGTGAGATCCTAAATAAGTACTTTGCATTGGTATTCACCCAGGAGAAGGATATGGAGGATAGTGAGATTTGTCTGGAGCATGCTAATATGCTAAGGCATTTTGAGATCAAGAAAGAAGCATGTTGGGTTTCTTGAAGAGCATTAAGTTGAATAAGTCCCCAGGGCCTGATTGTATCTATCTCAGGTTATTGAGAGAGGCAAGAGAGGAGATTGCCAGGGCCTTGACAAAGATCTTTGTATCCTTGCTAGCCACTGGAGAGGTCCTGGAGGACTGGCAGGTAGTTAATGCTGTTCCTCTGTTCAAGAGGGAAACAGGGTTTATCCAGGAGACTATAGACCGGTGAGTCTCACATCGATAGTTGGGAATCAGCTGGGGAGAACTCTTAAGGATAGGATTTATGCACATTTGGAAAAGCATGGCCTAATTAGGAACCGTCTGCATGGCTTTGTGCTGGGCAGGGCATGTCTTACTAACTTGATTGAATTTTTTGAGGAGGTGACAAAGGTGATCAATGAGGGTAAAGCAGTAGATGTCGTCTACATGGATTTTAGTAAGGCTGTTGACAAGGTCCTTCATGGTAGGCTCATCCACAAGATTAAAGATGCACAGGATCCATGATGACTTGACCACATCGATTCAGAATTGGTTTGCCCATAGAAAGAAGAGGGTAATGGTGGGAGGGTGTTTTTCAGGCTGGAGGTCCATGACTAGTGGTGTTCCATAGGGATCCATACTGAGACCACTAAGTGACTTGGATGAGAACGTAGATGGGGGGTTAGTAAGTTTGGAGGGGTTGGATAGTGTATAAGGTTGTCAAAGGATATAATGGGATATAGATCAGTTGCAGATATGGGCGGAGAAATGGCAGTTGGAGTTTAATCCAGGTTAAGTGCGAAGTGTTGCAGTTTGCGAGATCAAATGTTAAGGAAAAGTATACAGTTAATGGCAGGACCGTTGTGGTTCAAGTCCATAGCTCCCTGAAAGGGGCCACACAAGTAGATAGGGCGGTAAAGAAGGCGTGCTTGCCTTTATTGGTCGGGGAATTGAGTACAAGAGTCAGGATGTCATGTTGCACCTTTATAAGACTTTGGTTAGGCCACGCTTAGAATATTGCATTCAATTCTGGTTGCTATGTTACAGGAAGGATGTGGGGGCTTTGGAGAGGTTGCAGAAGAGGTTTACCAGGATGCTGCCTGGATTAGAGGGTATGAGCTATAAGAAGATGTTAGAAAAACTCAGATTGTTTTCTCTGGAGTGGTGGAGGCTGAGGGTAGACTTGATAGAAGCCCATAAAATTAGGAGATGCACAGATGAAGTTGACGGTCAGAATTTTTCTCCCCAGAGTTGAAATGTCTAATACTAGGGGTCATACATTTAAGGTGAGAGGGGAGATGTGTGGGGCAAGTATTTTCTGCTTTACAGAGATTGGTAGGAGTCTGGAACATGCTGACATGGGTGGTGGTGGAGGCAGGTACAATAAGGGCAATTCAGGGACTTTTAGATGAGCACATGAATATGCAAGGAATGGAGGGATATGGACCAAGGGCAGGCAGAAGGGATTAGTTTCATTTGGCATTCTGGACCAAAAGGCCCCCTCCGGTGCTGAGCAGTTCTATGTTCGGGGCGGCACGGTGGCTCAGTGGTTAGCACTGCAGCCTCACAGTGCCAGGGACCTGGGTTCGATTCCAGCCTCAGGTGACTGTCTGCACATTCTCCCCGTGACTGCGTAGGTTTCCTCCAGGTGCTCTGGTTTCCTCCCACAGTCCAAAGATGTGCAGGCTAGGTGGATTGGCCATGCTAAATTGCCCATAGTGTTCAGGGGTGCGTGGGTTATAAGGGGATGGGTCTGGTGGGATGCTCCAAGGGTCAGTGTGGACTTGTTGGGCTGAAGGGCCTGTTTCCACACTGTAGGGATTCTAATTCTAATTCAATGTTCTAAAACCTTCAATGTCCCTCAAAATTGACCTCAATGGTTGCTGACTAGCCCTTTGAATAATCAATCCCAGACTCTGCAAATAATCAATTCTAGACACATGGTCTGTAGCTTTCCATGAGGTCCCAGTTCCCATTTGCCATCTGCTAGAGCATAAAGTTTCTCTCAGACTTGCTGGAAGTAATTCCAAGGGAACGGCTGACATCTGCTATCTGTTTAAACATACTGCTCTTCTCCAGCACAAAAATAAGTCTGTCAAGCCTTTAGATCATGAACTAACCTGCAATTAACTTCCAGGCCTGGCCTCACAAACAAACAACAGCTTATTTGTTTTCTCTTCCTTTTTCTACCTCAGCAGCCCCACCCTCCAACACAGTCTAAAAGGTTATCTTCAGCTCACAGTTCTCAGTTCACAGCTGATAGAAGCTGTGAATGATAGAACCAAAACTGATAGAAGAATAAAATTAAAATAATGGATAATCAGTGAAGGCTCCAACACTAACCTTACAAAAATCTGGGGCAAACATGGGCTCATCTGAGGAAATGAGGGTGCTGACTAACATTTAGACCTTGAGAATTAGCCTTGACCGTGACATTGTTTGGTCTAGCCGGTTGATTTTTCTCATTACCTGCCCTTTGGGGGTGTCTTAGAGTCACACAGGTCTAGAGCAGGCATGATGGTCTTTTTTCAAGTTAATGCTAGATTCATGAAAAGGGCCCAACTCCCTTTCCACACCATTCCCCCACCTAGAACTCCCCAAGAATAAAATGCACAACATAAACCCTAACTTTTTCTTATTTTAAAAGTAAATGCAAAGTATTACATTTCAGATGCAATTTGTTTGGTCACTTTGTTTGTTCGACTTTAAGCAAAACACTTTTTTAAATTATACTATGATTAAAATGCTGTTAAAATAAAAGAAAAGAATTGGCTTAACTGTCACTATTGAAATGCTTAACAAAATAATTTGCTGTTCCAATGTAGCAACATCACATAAAAACACCATTGGCAAAAGCAAATTCAGAAAAACAGATTATCTCACATGCAATTCCAGCAGCAGGAACAGAACTCCAGCTTTTATCTGTAACAGAGAGAGGAATAAGAGCAACCACAGCCAGCTTCAGGACGCCAGCAACTCCAGAGAGCTAACAGTAAAAGTCTTGGTTCTGTGAGAGCTTGACATCACCCGTTCAGGCTGCTGATATTGCTCCAACTTTAAAAAAAAAACCCAATGCCTCACATGCTGTTTACTTTAATGGCTTTGAGCAGATTGCTCAGTATCTCTGTCACAACCATTCTTCATAAAAAAAGGGGACCAAATAATCTCTTAAAGCCGTAGTATCATCATACTTACTATTTGGATGACTTAAAAATAGAAATCTCAATAGACTTTACAGCTCAAATGGAAATCAAACCAGTTCACGAAAACCAAAACTAGTATGTATTAACATTCTGACTTTTTTTAAAACTAAAAATTGAATCAACTTTTCAAAAGCAAAAATGAAATGAAACTTTTGTAATATAACCTGAACCTGGTGGTCAAATAACTGAACTTCCAATATAAACAAATAAATACTGGTTTAACTTTCCCTGCAAGCATAATTTAAAAAAAAACATGTAAAATTAAATAAGGAAGACAGTACCAGTGTCCTGCAGCTAAATGAAATGCAATTATTGACTGCATCACATCTGATTTACCACTGCCTTCATACTCGTACATTCATAATTGGTGTTGCAGTAAAGTCATCAGTAAACCGAGATCTAATTCAACATGTGAAAGGCTGAATGGTGTACTCCTGCTCCTACCTTCCTGCCACTTGGGGCTTACACAATGTAAAATAAGGCATTTGGCATTCTTGACAGGGCCAGCAGAATGTCTGATAACTAAGAAGTGATTCGAGACTTAGGGCTGTTTGAACTTGGTTGATCTTTGGTGTCTACTTTGCCTGTGTGCCTGGCTAAAAATGTGGTTTATAAAATGTGTGAAGCCAGCAAAGCCCATCTTTACTTTCTTCTCTTTCAGCTTATCAGACCTGTCATTCCTCAAATCACAGCGCCCACAGCCATGCATCATGTAGCACCCATAATTCAAGAGAATTGAGAATTATTAAGGAGCTGAGTGCCTCTAATTGAAAGCTATTGCTCCTCTGTGCTGCGTATGCTGGCGTTTGGCGAAGCAAAATATGCTGCTTGGAAAATTTAAATCATTACTGAGCATCTGCCTCACGTGACAAGGACATTAGAGTGAATCACGTACTGGTTTCTATTTTGCCCTTTGATAAGCCGATTTACCACTGACAAGATCAGCGACGGAAGTAATCAGTGCACAGAAATAATTACTTACATGTAATAATGACAGTAGGTAGGGGTTCTCAAGAATTTTTTTCTTCTTATCAGTTAATTCCAAAGCTTTCTGCATTGCTATACCAACAGCGATTTATTTTTAAACAGTCGGAAAGCTTCATAATAGTTAAACTGCCCCATGGGTGGTATTAAGCTCACATAAGTCATGTAGACAAATCAAATATGTCAGAACAAAATAGCATGTTAATTGTCCCACATTCTGTTTTACGTTGCATTGCCCAAATAAGTTAAGATTTCTTATGCACGTTATTATTTTGCATTTTATTACGATAGTGAGCATTGGAATATTAAGTCAAACCTAAAACTTTATAACATTAGAAGGAAATGAGCTAGTCGGTGTTTTCTTTTTGCAAAACTGTCATCATTTTATTGAATGGCAATTTCATGCCACTGAAGATTGAAGAAGTGATTTATATTTTATGAATGTGGTGTATCTTGATCTTGGTTGTGAATTAGCTGCACTAGAAAAAAGTTACATGCTGTTGCGCAAGGTTTTTAGGACTGAATTTTCATCCAGCAAATGTGGTAGGTTTGGAAGTGGGTGTGCTGCCTGTTTTGTGGGAGTATGCCAGGCTGTCTCTGTGAGGGGTCTTATAGTTATTTGCCCATTAAAGGGGGCTGGCCAATCAATTAATCATATAAGGTACTTATAAACAGCAAACTTCACAGAGTCTGGAATTTCCAGTTGGATATGTGGCCTCCAGCTGAGGCCTGTAAATTAAAACGGCCTCTTGGTAGTGGTACATGGGATCAATGATGCCCATGTCCTCACCATCTAATTGCAAGAACCAACATCCCCAGAGGACTACAACTGCAGTTGTAGCCTTCCAGTAGACGTCTCTTTCTCTTCACATTGCCTCCAACAGCTGTGTTAGAGCAGGTGGGTGCAGTGGCAGGGTGAGTGTGTGGGAGCAGACAAAAGATGGTGGCGCTTACAGTTGCGTAGCAGGGAAGATCGTTGATCTTCTTGTGACATTGCTGCGCATTTCTCCAGAACTTGGAAACAACATTGACCCAGGTGGTAACCTCAGACCAAGCTGGCAAGGACTGGTGGTGTAAGTCTTCTCTGTTGGTCCTGAGGGAAAATAATGGCTATCCCCTGCACCAATGCAGTCACCAAAACCTCAAGGTCCTTGTTGGTAAAGTGGGACGGCATTAATCCTCTGTCTGCCATATCAAGGACAATTTGTGAAAGCAAAGGAACCATGCAGGGCAGTTCTACACTGACAGACTTTAAGCTGGTTAAAAAAAATACCTGTGTATTAAGTATGGCACCGGGAATCCTGGGACGTGTCAGCCTTTGGTGAGATGAAAGATACAGTCAGTGCCATAGAAGCATGGTGCATAGGTAATGAGGTAAGTTTCAGAAAAAAAATGTATGAGAAATCTCACTGGGCCTCACAGAATGAAACCCTTCATGGTTCGTTCCGAAACTGACACTTAGCTGATTTCTAGTAAAGTTCAGCCCAATGCTTCTTTTTTAAAGTTGTCGGAGGGTTAAACATCGGCCAGGATGTGAAGCTAAATCCTGTGGCACCAAAGGAAAATGTAGTACTTTGCTTCTGTTGACAGCATCAATCGTTTCTCAGCTGAATTATAAAGCATGGTATCCCAAAACAGTAGCAGCTATAAACTTCAATCCTAGCTGTATAAGACTTGAGATAAAGGGTCTAGGCCCGAAACGTCAGCCTTCCTGCTCTTCTGATGCTGCTTGGCCTGCTGTGTTCATCCAGCTCGACACCTTGTTATCTAAGACTTGAGATGACAAGCTTATTAACATGAGTGATCCATTTCTTATCACCACATTATGTCACAGCAGCACTGTGTCAATCTTATGCTGTGAGCTCTGATTGACCATGCATAATTTATGGTTCCCTCAATAGTAGAAATAATATACCAAACACTCTGTAACAGACCCCTAATAAAACCCTGTTTTGTTACGTGATATCCAGGCATAACACTATAAAGATGTGCGGCCAAAACCTATTAGCAGCATAATAAGTGGATGAGTTTCACTCAGCTCCTATACAACTGGAGCAGCTGCATTTCTCCTACTTTAACAGCACCTTCTAAACCTGTAACCGCTGCTAATTAGACCAACAAGGGCAGCAGATGCATCACCACCAGCATGGTCTCCTCCAAATCATGCACCATCTGGATTTGGAACTATGTAGTTGTTCCTTCATGGTTGCTGGACTTCCCTTCCCACATACAGATGTACCCTTATACCAAGGACTGCAGTTCCCAAAGGTGGCTTACCACCAACTTCGAAAAGACAATTTGGGATTTGTAATAAATGTTGGCCCAGCCAATGTCATATACATAACCAAGAAAAAATAAAATAAATTTCTGTCGCACAAGGAGTATGAGGTCCTGCCTGCAACTATAAATTAATTTCTATTTTTTTAAAAAGCGTGCATATAATGAACATGTATGATCAAGTAAAAGATGAAGTAGACCATTCAGGCCCTCAAGTCTCCTTCACCATTCAGTAAGATCATGCTGATCTTCTATCTCCATTACACCTTCCCACACTGTCCTCTGTACCTTGGTTCTCCGAGTTATCAAAACCTCTGACTTGAATATTCGCAATGAACGAGCCTGCAAACTTTCAGTGGTAGAGAATTACCGAAGGCCAGCAACCCATCGAGTGAAGACATTTCTCCTCATCTCAGTTCTAAATAGCCAATTCAGTGCAGGCTAATCTGTTATAAACAAATTTGTCTCCTCCTCCATAGCAGCTTCTATTGGTTTACCTAGTGCTTCCAACATAATAGACCGCTGCATAGTCAGACAATTTCACCAAATCACAGAAAGAGATATTTAGGACATGTGCCAAAAAGCTTAGTCAAAGAGGTGGTTTCGGGGGCCCTCTTCAAAGAAGAGAGAGAGAGGTGGTGATGGTTATGGAAAAATGTCCCCACCCTATGACTTGCTGAAGGCCAGTGCTGGCATGGTGAAAGTTGGACTGCTCAAGAGGAGAGAGTTTTTTCTGTTATTGCAGGGAAGTATTGCAAGTGGAGAGGAATCTTAAGAGGATTACACAGCAAGAGATGATGACAGAGGCAGGCAGAAACAAGGTCACTGAAGGAATTTGAAAACCCCATTTTAGCTCTTCAAGGGTGTGAAATATTCTATCAGATCAGCCATGGCCTCGTTGAATAGCACAGCAGACATGATGGCCAAATGGTATACTTCTGCTCTTACATCTCATTGAGTGGGCCATCTCAACCAAGTCAAACTCAAACTGCTTGCCCATGCTTGAGATGTTTCCTAAAAAAAAGAGAAAGTTTACACATATATTTAGTTCAGAGGTGTGAGCTGTGGTCCTTATCTAGTCGATTAATACAATCTTGCACTTTCAGGAGATTACTGAATTTTGGTCACAAAGATTTTCTCCCTGTACCTCTCCCCCTGTACTCTGAAATCTAGAGTATTGATGCAAATTGTAATGGTCCACTTTTGCTTTTGCTGAGATCAGCAAACTAGGCACACATGAAGAATGAGGCTTCCTGGTCAATGCTATGTAGTGGAGCACAGGGTGCACATTTGCACACTGACCTATAGCTTTGCTTTTTAATACTTCTCTCCAAATAGATTTTCTTTTCCCAAAGATGGATTCATGAGTAAAGCCAGTATCAGACACACAACTGGAAGGCTTTTATCACACAGTCAGATGTTGACCATTTCTTTGCTACAAACACGTACTGCGTAAGCACTTTAATAATAACAGAAAAAGCCATGCTTGAAGACATAAACCTGAATTATTGTGGAGTTTCCAAAGAAACCCAGATCAGAAAGATTTATTGAGTAGTCCTACCAAATAACGGGGAGTATTGTTATGCAGACTCCAGCCACATTAGTACTAAACGGACAGATCAGTATCCGCAATGCAATTTCTTAGGTGTGAGGTTAATTAAGTGGACCAATGTTAAAGGCACCCTAACAAAACACACAACTTTTCAAACACATGGTAATGCTGCAAAATCTGATCACTGTGGTGTTTACAGCTCAGCCACATGATCACACCCACTTTATCCAGGCTCCCAACTCCCGGGGCACACAATTTATCCCGTACTCCAGGGAATGAATCTTCAGGGCCCAACGAGGCCAGTCCCAACCCACTTCAGCAGGCTTTTATCCTCTGAGTCCCTTCTGTCACGTTTTCCCTTGTGTCAAAAAGCCCTAAAGTTGTAATTTCATTGTCCCAATTCAATAGCCTGAATGCAATCCTTCCTTGACTGTGTGTGAGACCTGAGCTAATTTATGCAGCCATCCAGAACTAAGTCGTTCCTTGTCAGGCCTCCTGTCCCTTTAAAGCTGCATGTTGACCCATTCCCCCATCCCAGTCCCACATCCCCAGTTGATCTTATTCCAACGTTGGACAAATTTCTCATTTGGCGAAATTAAAAGACAGGTTGCCTTTTTAATGCAATTGACATTGTAAATATGTCTGTACATATCTTTCAGTAATGACAGCTAGCCATCAAAATCCCTGACAGGATATGTAGAGGGAGGATGTTCAGTCCTTGAACCAAATGCAGCAACATAATATGCTATCCCCTTTTTATGGCTCCAGGCGTGTTTTTGTCTTCTTTATTCATTTGGGGGATGAGGGCATTGCTGGCTAGTCCAGCATTTGTTGCCCATCCCTAATTGTCCAGAGGGCAGTTAAGAGTCAAGCACATTGCTATAGGTCTGGAGTCACATGTAGGCCAGACCAGGTAAGGATGGCAGTTTCCTTCCCTAAAGGACATTAGTGACCAGATGGGTTTTTCCGACAATCGACAATGGATTCATGGTCATCACTAGATTCTTAATTCCAGATATTCCACCATCTGCCATGATGGGATTCAAACCCAAGTCCCCAGAACGTTGTCTGGATTAACAGCCCAGCAACAATACCGCTAGACGATTGCCTCCCTTGCAAAGGATGTTGAGGAACACAGCCCTATTGCCTTCTCCATGGCACTTCCTTACCTCCCAACTGCCCTCTTCTCCAAGTCAGGCAGCTGCCCCTACGGAAGGCAAGGGGAGAAGACTTGACCATTCCGATCATTTATAGCATGAGTCAAATGGTACGAGTGACCTGTGAATACCTTCTCAGCACATGACACAGATCTGCGTCTGGCTGCTTGTTAATCTGGTTCAATTAGCACCAATTCCATGAAATTCCACGTTCGATCCTGATGGGTGATCACTAAATTGCCAGTCTGCAGTTTATTATTCATATATAAATACTGGTATGGGTGCCAGTACAGCATGGAAATCATGACATAATTTGAGCACTAACAATTACAGAGTTCTGTTAGTGACACTGGCAGATGGATGTTGAACATTATGGCTTAATATTCCTTCGCCTGCTATTTTGATGGAAACATTGGTTCAGAGATTACAGCCTCACCTCTGAAACATAAAGGTCATGGGCTCGAGTTCTATTTCAGAGGCTGCAGACAAAATCTAACTGAAGGAGTGTTGAACTGTCAGAGGGGATATCTTTGTGATAAGCTGTTAAATCAAAGCCTTGTCTGGCCTCTCAGGTGGATGTGACAGATCTCGCAGCATTATTTTGAAGAAGTGGACAAGAGATCACCCCCAGTATTCTACCCAATAATTATCCCTCAATCAACACCAACTAAAAACGAAGCTGTCTGTCCAAAACCATATATATGTGGAAATTTATTAAGCACAACACCAAGCGCACTTTGCAGCTGCTCACTTGGTTGTACACTGATTTAGGGAATCCTGAGGTTATGAAAGATACTTTAAAAAATCTTGGCTTTTTAAAATTGTCCCTGGACATATTAGACATTAGCAGTTATTCTTTTAAGATTACCAGTCAGTAACTACCAGCCTGAAACTTTCAGTCCCAAGGAGAATTACATACTTTTGAACGTACTTTGAAGACATGATAATTAAAACATTTCACCCCTTTTCCTACCATTTGGACCTGTTCTGCACATTACAGGGTTTGTTGGATAAGGGTATGGGGGTGGTTTGGGGGCTCAGGAATCCTGAGTTGGGACGGACTTCAATTTTTGGAATAGACCTTCAAATCTGATGGGTCGTGACAATTTTCAAAAACTTGGAAACGGGTGAAAGTGAGAAAAAGATTGTGTTCGAGTCGCAAAGATGTCATTAATACCGTGTTCCTAGCACCACTGGGAAGATGAGAATCCCACATTGGTAACTTGAAGCTTGAAATGTCGAACTTTTTTTTGTTTGTTTGTAGCTTTGACCCTCGCAGTTCATTTTTGTTTTTATTTTTACATAGTAAGATCCCAGTGGACTCGGACTGAGTGCAGCAACCAGACACTGATCGAAGCTAAGTTGTTAACCAGAGTAGTTTCTCACCTTGCTCTCCCTCTGCTCCCAGCAGTAGTGAGCACCAAACGAACCGAGCAGTAGCAAAATAACCATCAGAGCCAGCAGTGTGACAAACTTCACATAGCTGCTCCAGCGGTGGATACGTTTGCCTTTCGTAGCAAAGACCTGCAAATGTACAACGAACGAAATTCGTAACTCTCTTCTGGTACCGCTGACAAAGTACTTAAAACAGCTAAATCAAAGTTAAGCAAAGCAACTCTAACTTTTTTCCCGGTGCAAAAGAAACATCTCTTAAAACCCATATGTTCAACTCCAGCAAGAAAACAAAAATATTTTAAAGCATATACTTACATCTGCAGCTAAATACTGCCCCTCCGGGTTTGGTTTCTCTGCCATTATTTGAAAACCCTGGTCCGACAGCCTGAATCACAAATTATTCACGAGCATCGAGCAAACGAGACTTTTATTCCTCAAATCCAGACACATGCAATTCCACCTTGAGTAGAATTTCAGCTGTTTGTCTTAAAGGCGCCGCTTCCTGCCTCTGAAATTCCGTCCTCACCGAATATTAAATCATAACTCACTTTACGACCAAAGTCCAGTTAACCAGAGTTCATTTTTAAAAAAAAGCCTTTTGATCTGAATAGTTTGCGACATGTCAAAGTTTAATTGTAAGAATATCTACTAGCTCTGTGCTTAGTTAAAATAAAATGTATTAACTCAAGACCTCAGCGTCTGGATCAACTCGCTTAATGTTCATTTGTCTATCGGGGAAGGGTCAGATGGACGCAAATCCGTCTAACTTGTTCATGGCTGAACGAGAGGGTGATTGGAATCAAGCAGATACTCTGCAGGCCTGTAGGATACCTTTCGATATGAAGATGCACTACTTTTCGGCTGTTGAAATTAAGTGTCTCATCAGACTGCCTTATTTTTGGGACCTACAGTACGGAATGCCATTGCTTAGAGAGGTGGAAGTCATCATCTCTGCTGGAGATCCAGTTCTGGAGGGTCTTGCTAGTCACTTAAATATACTCACAATGAGTGAAAACTTCAGCCCTCAGCTGCTCTGCACAAGAGCACTGGTATTGGAGAGGATGTGCAGAGGTTTCTAGTCTCCTGCTTGACAGTACACTGGAATTTCAAGGGTCATTCCTCCTAGAAAATCTTAAAATTAACCAACTGGGGGAAAGAAAAGCATTTTACAGCAGAAGACACAAAAGTAACTGACTGAGCTGATTGAATTCCAAGGACATAATTGCTTGATTAGGCCTGTGTCAGGTGACGAGGGAACTAATAAAATGAAAATGTTCAGCCTTGTTCTCCCCAACCTATCCATAGGCAATATTTCTATCCAGGACAACCTCAATGTGCCATCATGCAGTCCTTATGGAGACAGGTTGTACCTTCACATTGACAATACCCTCCACAGTGTTATGTGGTGCTAACATCAAGCTGAACAGGATGGATTTTGAACAGGTACAGCAATTCAAAACTGGGCATCCATGAGGTGTTTTGGGTCAGTAGCAAAGGAATTGTATTCAACCACATCCTACAACACATTCATAGCATGCATGGGCCTGATATATCCCTCACTGAACCATTATCTTAAAGCCAGAGGACAACTGTGACTGAATGAAGAGTGCAGAAGAGCATGCCAGGAACACACCTAAAAATGAGGTGTTAATCTGGTGAAGCTAGAAAACAGGACTACTTGCATGGCAAGCAGTATGAATATAATGGGAACGTAGCTAAGCGATCCCACAGATTGATCTAATGTCTCCAATCCTGAAACAATGAATGGAACTTCTAAAGAGTCATCACTGGATTCAAAATGTTAACATTGATTTCTCTCCACAGATGCTGCCAGAACTGTTGAGTTTTTCCAGCAATTTCTGCTTTTGTTTTTGTTTCTGATTTCCAGCATCCACAGTTCTTTCAGATTTTTCTGCTATCTAGAAGATGTACTGCAGAAATTCTTAAAGCTCCTTAGATGGTACCTTCCAAACTCACAACAGCTACCATCCAGAAAGTCAAGCGTAGTTAATGTATGGAAGTTCCTTTCCAAGCTAATCGCCATCTTTGCTTGGAAATATATCACCATTCCTTTAAGGTTGCTGATTCTTAATTCTGGAACTCCTCCCTAATGGCACTGTGGGTGTACCTACACAAAATGGATTGCAGTGGTTCAAGGAAGCAGCTCTCCACCATCTTCTTAAGAGCGATTAGTTGTGGGCAATAAATGTCAATCCAGGCAGCGATGTCCACATCCCAGTAGTGAATAAACAAAACAGTTACTGCACCAGGCTGTCTCTGGTTGCCTTATGGGTTAAGGTCTCAACTGAGCAAGTTAATATTGAGATTTGAGTGTAAATTGTGGCCCATAGAACTAAAATTGGCTGATGGTGGGTATATGTTCCATTTTGTTTCAGAAGATAAGGAATAGGAGTAGCAGTAGGTAATATCACCCTTCAAGTCTGCTCTGCTTTTCAATGGGATACATTTTCCTGCTTTATCTTTTTGATATCTAAGTGCCCAAAAATCTATCAGACTTAGTCATGAATATAGGAACAAAAACGAAGTTGCTGGAAAAGTTCAGCAGGTCTGGCAGCATCAGTGAAGGAGAAAACAGAGTTAACATTTCCGGCCCGGTGACCCTTCCTCAGAACTTGAATGATCTTGAATATACTCTATGACTGAGCATCCATCACCCACTGGAGAATTCGTAAGATTTACAAGCCTCAGAATGAAGACTTTTTCCTCATCTCAGTCCTCAGTGGTTGACACTTTAACCTAGAAGATACCTCACAGTTCAAGATGCTCTGGCCAAGGGAAACATCGTCAGTGCATTTTACCGTGACCAATTCTCGAAGTATCTTATCCATCTGCATGAGATCACCTTTCAATCTTCTGAACCACAGCGACCAATCTAAAATAAAATTGAACAAGATTCGCCACCAGCATATTTCAAGTTACTGGCATGGACCAATTTTATTTTTAATATGTTCACCTGCCAACAAATAGGAAAGTGTAGAATTTTCAATAAAAATGAGTTAACCTGTAGCCCTTTTAAGTCTTAATCTTAAATCAAGATAAGACATGTGCATAAAAATGTTCTCTTCTTGCTGGTTGGAAGTGTGTTATGTGAAATGAGTTTGGATAATCTTCTCACGTTTCATGATGGGCACAGCCCATGGTGTAAAACTGCTTCAAATTCAGCATAAATTGGTCCTGAATAGCCAGTTTCCAAACAGCCACAATGATGGCTGCTGTGGGAAGATGCATTAATGCAGCCAAAAAAACAATCTTTTTGGGGCTGTAACAGGGGAACATTAATAAGAAGGGCTGTGTTGTTGTTTACTGAGCTGTGTCTGATGTGGGAGAGCCGGATGCTGAATTCATCAGTTCAATGCTGCTGAGCACAAAGCTTGCTCTAATTCTTAGTTTATATATATCTATAAGTGAGAGTCATTCTAAGCTTTTCAGTGATGTTGAAATAACCTTGTTCTCATTTGATAGCATACAGCCACTTGTACTGCCCACAAATTACTTTGTTTGGAACTTGGCCAGGTTAGACTTGCTCTCTTCAGCCAATAATTGAATTAAACATTGAGCTGGTTGCTCCAACAAATTTCTTTGCTGTACAAAATCTGTCCACATAGGCAGTTCTGGCACCCATCAATCTGAGACTGCTTTAATGTTTTGTTGCAAAGCCACGTTTTCAATGAAAACTAACAATTTTTAAATTCATTTATGGGATACATGTGTCACTGGCTTGGCCAGCATCCGTTGCACATCCCTACATACCCTGGAAAAGGTGGTGGTCAGTTGCTTTCTTGAACCATTGCAGTTCTTGCGGTGTCAGGTCACCCTCAGTGGTGTTAAGAAGGGAACTTGAGAATTTTAACCCAGTGACTTTGAAGGAAGGGTGACATAGTCCCAAGTCAGGTTGGTGCGTGGCTTGGGAGCTAACTTGAAGAATTGTGATAATCCCATTCACCTGCAGTCCATCTCCTTCTCGATGGTGGCTGTCATGGATGATAAAGCTGCTGTCTAAAAAGAACTTAGTGAGTTCCTGAAGTGTATCTTGTAGATGATACACAGTGCTGCTATTATGTGTCAGTGGTGAAGGGAGTCAATTTTGAAGGTGGTAGATGAGGTTCCAATTGAGTAGGCTTTTTTGTTTTGGAGGTGGTATTCTTCTTGCCTATTGTTAAAGCTGCACTCAGCCATGTGAATGGACAGTATTCTATCCTGATAGAAGACCTCATAAACTTGTTGGGGTGGAACGACCAGTTGAATTTTCAAAGAGTAAAATGACATTCCAGTGAGTTAAAGCAACAGCTGTTAAAATAGCCAAACATTTGCATCACTGGACCTTGCACATTACAAAGTCAGTAAAATTGAGTCAGCGTGTCCAGAAAACCACATCAAAAATTCTTATCAATGACACTGGATGAATGTGAATGTGCCATCTTCCACTCGAAAACAGCCCAGATAATCAGCTACATACTCAACTAGGTGTGGGACAAGCAATTAAGCAATCACTTTGGACAATGGGTTTTGGCCGAGAAATAATTTTTTCCACTCATAATCTGTTCAAATTGAAACCATGCAGCTGGAATGAACTTACTATGACCATATTTGGGTAACCGGTCATTAATGATAGAGGATTATGTGGTACATCCACTGTGCCACTTTTGCTATTTTAGAAACTCTTTATCATCAGACAACAGCACAGAAACTGAAGAGCTGCTGAAGAAATAGAATACTTGATTGGGGCAATATATCGGAAGTCTTGCATCTAGCCAGCAGGTTTGCTGCCTGTTGGTTTGACCATTCAATTTCTGCAGGCAGTGACTTCAAAGAATTCCAGAATTCTGATGTATCACTGGAGAAAGCTAAATTATGCATTAACATCGGCAAACCACCTCATCATTGAGTACTAAGGGACCATCGAACCCAATGTGGATCGTGTTCAAAAATGATCGAGATTGGTGAGTAGCGAAAATAAATTCTTTATTGAATGTCTGCAGTAGCACAGTTCGAGGCAGCGATAAAATCCAAAGTACAGTTTTACAGTAGCCTCTTTTATATACAGTTTTTACATACATTAAAGTTTTAGCACTGTGGTGTCAAATAGTTGTATCCATTGTACACAATTTTGCGTGACATCTGTCCTGGGGAAGCAGGAGATGGATTAAGCACTTCCTAAATGCTGGTTGTTACTCCTGATGGGATTAGAATGACTGCCCAGTTTGAGTTTGCATAATTAGAAGATGTTAGTCCTTTTGTCTTTAAAGTTAATAATGTTAGCAAAAATACCAGACCTATATGATCTAAATAAGTGAGAAATTATATGTGTACTAAGTAAAAAGTATAGAGGATATTAAACTGATCTCCCTCAGATGGATCATGAGATTTCATCTACTGTTGCCAGTCTTGACAGTTCTTACACATTCATTCATTCAGTTTCATGGAAGCGTTGTTTTGATAGTTAAGTTTCTTTAAGGGGGTAGCGGTCCTATTTAATGTGCATCTAAAAGGTATAACTTCATACATTTGTACAAACTGGTAACCCTAAATATAAGTTAAAAATAGGTAGTACAGCATTATAGAAATAGGTAGTGTATAAGGAAATTTCAAAGAGATAAGCAGCAGCAGACTGTAGGGACAAGCTGGTGGAGGAAACTATTTGATGTCCTGCAACCTATTCGGGTCCTGTGAGACGTTTGCTAAGGGATAATTAATATTATAAGCTGTCCGTAGTTTCGAGTGAGTTATGGAGACACGAAGGTGGGGATGGCATTGTTCTTCGTAGGTTACGGTATTAACACTTATTCAGGGGTAGCCTTTGATAGACAGGCCTTAACGCTGCTTGCAGCATGGGGCCGATAAGAATTGAAAGGTGTAAAGAAATGTTAATGGATTAGAAGGGATGTTTAGTTTATTGTGTAAGAGTAAAATGTACTTCAAAAACGTGGTTTTATGAGTGAGTGAATGGAAACGCGATATAGTAAACATTGAGCGTCTGTGAGCGAGTTAGTAAAGAGAATCATAACACAATACCTCACAGCAGCCTGAAAACAGCCAAGTTAACAACTTATATGTATATTATAACTTTAACTAGACCTTTATAGCTACTTAATCTATGGTCCTGTGGAGTTAATGTGTGCATGAAAGTAAGCGTGTTTTTATTATTTAATTTGAAATGAGTGTTAAATACAATAAATATTGTATTTATATAAAACATAAAAGGAAACATGACCTGTACAGTCACAGTTCAAGAGCAGTTTAACACTCACTGAATTGGCCGGCATATCTGTTTAAAAGAAAGAACAGAATGCAATCATATGAGGAACATTTTACCCCTCTTCACCTGGTCATCCTAACTTTACGGCTTCACGTTAGTTCAGAAGAAAGAGGATCAAGGAAGTTAGAAGGTAGGAACATTGGGAATAATTTTGTACTACTCCTACTACTCCTTTTCTACTCCTTGCAACGTATAGCACTGGCAGAGAAATGATGGGTACACTACATATGATTTCCACCTATTCATTTAAATAAAGTTATTGAATTTTGCAACATAGGAGAAAGCCATGCCATGCATCGTGCCTGAAGAATCCATTCATCTACTCCCTTCACTTTATACTTACAATTCCTTTGAAATATTAGTTTTCAAAAGGTTCCCCACTTGCCTCTAAAGCTATTTGAGATACTGCTTTCTCTACCTTTTCCAGTAGGGCATTCCATGTCATAGCTTCCCTGTAAATTATGAAGAAATTCTTCTAGACTTACTTTTGCTAATGATCTAAAACTTGTACCCTTTAATTATTGAATCACAAATCAGTGGAAATGATTTTTACTGATTTTATGTCAATGAACCAACCTTACAGCTGTTAGCTCTTCCTTTCTTGATGGAATCTTTAATCTGTTTTCATTGCTTATCTACATTGGTGTATCCTTGTCTTTTCTGTCTACTGCTTCATTTAATTAATTTATTGGTCATTTATTTTATTCATCCTCTCCAGGTTTCCTTTTATGTGCATATTCCACTTCGGATCTTCATTAGCTCAAGTGTTGTTTCACAAGGTTATGATTGGAGTCTTTTGGCTGACCCTTCAGATTGTCGACACTACTCCTGTACCTTTGTCTCATTATTATATAAACCAGTCATAGAATTTCAAAATGACACTTGAAATGTAATGTGGTAGTGTCTTTACCTCTGAGTCAGAAAGTTCTGGGTTCTAGTTCCATCTGTCCTAAAGGTGTGCCACAACATGTCTGAACAGGGTGATGACGTTTCTTTTCCATGTAACCGAGTCACAATCCGCTTGTGTCACCAGTTTCCACATCTGTCTTCTTCTTTTATGATACCTGAGTGATGTATTTGTTTTCATGAGTCCTGTTCTTTTGTAAAAATTTGCATTTGTTGGCTTCAGTCATTTCTTTTTCCAAACCCAACATCTTTGTTCCCATCTCCCATCACGATCACAATCTGACTCTCATATTTAATTAATTTTTCAATCCTGTCATATATTAGCTCAACCTTCTCATTTGGCTATTTGCTTCTGGGCATCCATAATTGAACGATAATGATGTTCACTGGCTGCCCTTTTAGTTTCACCAGTATCAGTCTATCTGATTCACGTTTTACCTCACACACTATTTCTTTGTCGACTACGTACTGCTGCTCTTGTCCTACTGAGTTTATCATTCTCACTTAATCACTCATCAAGTCACCTTCTCGTATCAATCATATTTCATATCATCCCATGGTCATTACTTCTTCTTTTCCATTTCTTGCTTTAGGTTCTCTAATTTATATTTTCTGCTCGTTGTTCCTGCATTCCATGCTCCTAATCGTTTTATATCACTGTGCTTGCTGGATTTAGCTAGATGGCTTCACATCCATTCTTGCCGTGTGTGACCTCACCCATCCTTTGATAGAGGGTCCCTTCTATCCTATTGGTGGTTATTTGTGCTGATTTCCTTTTCAGTGGACGTTCACTGTTTCCTTCCAGTGGATTTAGTTGCTGAAAATTTGACCTCAATTTTTGCTTTAAAATATAGAATCCCTACAGTGTGGAAGGAGGCCATTTGACCCATCAAGTCCAAACGGACCCTCTGAAGATCACCCAGAGGAAACCCACATAGACAGTCACTCCACAGTGGAATCGAACCTGGGTCTATTCTGCTGTGACGCAACAGTGCTAACCACTGAGCCACCGTGCCACTCAGAAGGGAAAAATCACCAAGAAAAATTTGTGTAATCATAGGAAGAATGGAACCAGAACATGTACAAGAATTTAAATATTTGGAGAGCATAATACCTGTAGAAGGAGATAGTGGGAACTGTCGATGCTGGAGTCTGAGATAACAAGGTGTGGAGCTGGAGGAACACAGCAGGCCAGGCAGCATCAGAGGAGCAGGAAAGCTGACGTTTTGGGGTCTGGACCCTTCTTCAGAAATGGGGGAGGGGAAGGGGCTCTGAAATAAATAGAGGGAGGGGTTGCGGTGATAGAAGGTGGATAGTGGAGCGGATAGGTGGGAGAGAAGATGGACAGGTCAAGGAGGCAGGGATGAAGCTAGTAAAGGTGAGTGTAGGTAAGAAGTGGGGGTGGGGGTTGGTCAATGAGGTGGGAGGTGTGGATAGGTGGGAAAGAAGGCGGACAGATCAAGGAGGTGGGGATGAGACAGGGGCTGGTTTTGGGATGAGATCGGGGGGTGGGGAGATTTTGAAGCTAGTAAAGTCCATATTGAGACCATTGGGTTGTTTCCGAGGCAGGATATGAGGTGCTGTTCCACCAGTTTTCGGGTGGCATCATTGAGACATTGGAGGAGGCCCAGGATGTAGAAGGAAGTTACAAAGACATATTTTAAAAAAGGATAACAATGGGAAAGACCATATTTAGCAAGAAGAGATGGTCACCAACCAGAAAGTTGCAAAAGCAGCTTAAGAAACAAATTGTAAAGAGCTTAACTCGACATTGTTTTGCATGGAGGCAGAACATGGATCTTAATGAAGGAAAAGATGGGCTTGCAATACGGTTTTGAAATCTAGGTCTGAAAGAGAATGGAAAGGATCTGTCGGTCAGAAAAAGGAACAAATAATGAAGTGCTATGGAAAGTGAATGAACAAAGAAATTTGTTGAACATAATGAGGAAAAGGCAGGGAACTGGGTAGGATGCATTTTAAAGGAAACAGCCATATAAGAGATGTTATAAATGGAAGATTACAAGGAAATATAGGAAAATGAAAAAAAGAGAACATCAATTTTGGATGGTTTTAAAATTGCAGCAAGTACTTGACAAATGAAGAGAATATGCAGGATAGAAAGACACAAAAAGACTACTATAAACCTGCTTTTGTCCAGAAAACATGATGATGATGATGCTAGTAAAATTTCTTCATTTTGGATATCTCTTCTAGATCTTTATCTTTTAGGCAGAAGAGATTACTTGTTACTAAAGACTTCCTAGTATCATTGTAGTGAATCTTTTCTGCAGACTGTCCATGACCTTGGCAGCCTTCCCAAAGGAAGGCACTCAAAGTTGACGCAGAATTCTAACCGTGCCCTAATGAATGATGTTTATAGATTTAGTGTCCCCTCGACAGACTAAATGTTGGACTAATCACCTTAAATTCAGCAATTGCGGAGGCTATCAATTGACTCCGGGGATTTGCATCTGATGAATAAATAAAATAGAATTAGCATTATCTCTTTGCTTCTCTATGCAATCCCCTACATACAAAATTTCGGACCTCATAATTTTTATCATGCTTTATCACACTGTTCTCGAATTGTCAAGACTTGTGTAACTGTTTAAAACCTGCCATTCCTGGAATGCATTGGGCTAGAATTTACTATAAAGATAATGGTAAAACTACTGATATACACTGCTATTTAGGCATCAAGTGGAGCAAATTCAGTTGAGTGCAAATGCACTATTAAATGCAAAAATCCAGAAGTTGACATGGGCACTCCTTTCATAAACCACATGAAAACAATATCCCACTGCTCAGTTCCCCATTCAGGGCATCTTATGCCAGGACGTTTCATCACTAATGTCACAGACATGGACTAAATATATAAGAAAACATTACAACCTGTCCATTTTGGTCTAAGAGCACTTAACGAAACCATGGTATGCCTTAATTAAGCTGAATAATGCTTTTGCATTGAAAATTAACTCCAACAAATGAGGAGAGATAACAAGCGTGGGGCTGGATGAACACAGCAGGTCAAGCAGCATCATAGGAGCAGGAAAACTTGACGTTTCGGGCCTAGACCCTTCATCAGAAATGGGGGAGGGGAAGAGGGTTCTGAAATAAATAGGGAGAGAGGGGGAGGCGGATAGAGGATAGATAGAGGAGAGGATAGGTGGAGAGGAGGCAGGCAAGTCGAAGAGGCGGGGATGGAGCCAGTAAAGGTGAGTGTAGGTAGTGGGGTAGGGAGGAGATAGGTCAGTCCAGGGAGGACGGACAGGTCAAGGGGGTGGGATGATGAGACATTTCTTTTGCTTTCAAATGTCATTTGACAATTAAAGTGGGAAAATACCAAACTCTTTTCTTTCCAGTTTGCCACTTAATCCATTTTATTCTCTGTCTCTGTATTTTCTGATTTGCTCTTGATTTTCCACTGAATTTATTATTTTGATTTACATTTTCCAGTTTGAACTTCATTCTATTCATTATGAATTTATCACAACTGTAGTGAAAACAGGCTATTAATGTTCAACTTTCATCATTTGAATTTAATACCTGAGATTTTCAAGGGCTAAAACTCGCTTTGACAGCAGTCCTTAAATTTGTACAAGACCTCGGCTAGACTGAGAACTAATACTGGAGGACTGTTACAGATTAAGGCTCCAACTTTGGTTCTGGTCTCTTATGAGAAGTAGCTGGTTCAGTTACCACTTGTGGGGATTTTAAACAAGTGGTAAATGCTTCTTGCAGCTGGATAAATACCTAATCCCTTGTATAGAGGATTTATACGCAGAGCTGGCAGGAGAGGGTGGGGGCTGTCCTTATCGAAGCTGGACATGAACTATGCATACTAGCAATTATGATTAAATAAGGATTCCCAGAAGTATGCCACAATTATTACCCACGAGAGTTTGTACCAATATACAAGACTGCCATTTGGGATACTGTCAGCCTGCTCAATTTTTCAGTGGATGCTGGAAAATATTTTACGAGGTCTACCCCAGGTTACCATTTATCTAGATGGTGTGCTAATAACAGGGATGACCAATAAAGAGCACTTTGAGGACTTGGGCATAGTACTTCAATGTTTCTCCCATGTGGGTATATGCCTTAGAAGGGAAAATGCATATTTGAGGCACCCAAGTCGATAACACCAGGTTAAACCTGTTGGAAGGTAACGTGAGGGTGATCAAAGGTGCCCTGACTCCCACTTCTGTACTGGAGTTTAGGCCTTTCCTTGGGCTGGTGAATTGTTACAGAACAGTCATACATAACCTGGCATCTATCCTGGCACCTTTGCATCAACTCCTAAAAAAGGGTCAGCCTTGGAAATGGTTGCATAGCCAAGACATAGCCTTCAGGCAAGTGAAGAAACAGCTACCATCCTGGAAGGTGCCGGCCCCCTTTCTGGACCTGGAGAGACCAGATCACAAGAGAGGCATATTATAGTGGGGAGCAAGAGTGATTGTTTAGGGCAAAGTACTGGATGATCTCCACCAGGATAATCTGAGGGTTTCCAAAATGAGGTTGTTGGTGAGAAGTTATGTCTGGAGACCAGGATTAGATGCTGGCATAGCCACGTTGGTCGGGCAGTGCCCAGAGTGCCAACAAGGACAAAAGTTACCACCAGCAGCTCTTCCACATTCGTGTGAATAGCTGGGTAGACCTTGGACTTGGCTACTTGTTGAAAATACAGGCCCTTTCATGGGCTTAACGTTCTTAGTCATTGTGAACACCAATTCAAAGTGGCTGGATGTGCATACAGTCCATTTGTCAAGCATGGGGATGACAATAGAAAAACTGCACGCACCTTTTGCAGTACATGGACTCCTGGAAGTGCTGGTCACAGATAATGGATCTTCATTTACCAGCAGGGATTTTGCGTACTTCCTAAAGTCAAATGGTATTCGTCACTAAAGGACAGCTGCATACCACCCATCGTCCAATAGTCCAAACTTTGAAGGCAGGCTTAAAGAAATAGCTACAGTTTCACGAGATACCAAACTGTCCCGGTTCCTGTTTGATTATAGAACCGCCCCTCATGCAACTTCAGGGATAGTTCCAGTAGAGTTGATAATGGGGGAGAATTCTCTGCAACAGGTTAAATCTAATCTTCCCAGACCTGGGGTGGGGGTGGGGTGAGGTTGAAACAGCACCAGGAATGTCAATGCTTGACACAAGACTCCACAAAGCAAGAGAGACAGTTTACTTCAGGAGATGAAGTTGGTGCTGTAACCATGGAAACGGCCCTGAATGGGTAAGGGGCATGACCGACATGAGGTCAGGTCCAGTGATATATATAATTTGGATAGGTATGACAGTTCTGAACAAGCAAGTGGACGGCTCGCAAACAGTGTAGGAGCAAAGCGTGCCCAGCTCCTTTACTGTCTTTCAGATTGTTCCGGAACCCATGGATTCTCCCTCTCCATCAAGCATTGAAGACACCTCAGAATCTGAAATAGACATAGTGGATGTCACCGCCTCGACGCCTTTGCCACATGAAGAGGAAAATGGATTTCTTCTGAGATGCTCTGGGTGCAAGAGGCAAGCCACCGTGAGTTACACACTGTCTGTATTAGAGGCAAACTTGGATGAACCTGACCATGTGCTAAAATGCCCCAGGGAGGGCTACAAAGAAAAAGACTTGGTCTATGTCCCCAGGCTCAGAGGGGAAGGGATGTAGTGATTGTAACAAGGTTAGCCAGGTGGACCTCACAGAATATGAATTCCCTGATTGGGGTTGTAAATCTGGTCCGATCAGGGAGCTCTGGCTGACAGATATAAACAGGATGACCAGATGCTCTGTTCACTTAGGGAGCTAGTTCTAAGAAAGCTTGGGCGGCACGGTGGTTCAGTGGTTAGCACTGCTGCCTCACAGTGCCAGGAACCCAGATTCAATTCCCCCTTGGGCAACTGCCTCTGTGGAGTTTGCACATTCTCCCTGTGTCTGGGTGGGTTTCATCCTAGTGCTCTCGTTTCCTCCCAAAGTCCAAATATGTGCAGGTTAGGTGGATTGTCCATGCTAAATTGCTCATAGTTTTCAAGGGGTGTGGGATGCTCTGAGGGTCAGTGTGGACTTGTTGGGCCAAAGGGCCCATTTCCACACTGTTGGGATTCTATGGATATTATCTTATCTTTGCAGTATCATGGACTTTCCACGTATAAGTAAAAGGTAACTTGACAATGGGATAACTGCCTCTGGCATATTCTTGAGACACAGTCATTTTTTTAAGCTAATTACCTATGTTTGTGCGTGTGTGTTTGATGTCACATTATTTTTGAAGATTGTAGGTGATAAAACGTCTCTTTTTTCACTTACAGATTTTGTGTGGATTGACTTCTTAATTTTTATCTGGTTAACTAAGTTTGGATGAAGCGAGATTGATGTGTGCTTGAAAAGAAATGAAGATATTTGTTGCAAATGATAGAGAGGAGGTTAACAAGTGAAAAAGTAGCACTCTTCCTGATCTAGGAGATAGTAGGAACTGCAGATGCTGGAGAATCCGAGATAACAAGATGTAGAGCTGGATGAACACAGCAGGCCAAGCAGCATCATAGGAGCAGGAGAGCTTGACGTTTCGGGCCGAGACCCTTCTTCAGAAATTTTCAATGATTAGTTACGGAAATGCACAGTTGCTTGCAATGATCAATCAGGTCCAAGATGACCTATAGATGGTGCTGTGCCATTTCACATTCTCATTGCAGCAACTTTCATTTATGGAAATTAAACAGGTGAAATCAAGTCGAACAAAAGTTGTATTTCACTGACTATAGCAAATATTGGCCAGTTGTGTACTTCCTGGTGAGGAAAGGCACTAAAGAGTTTCCCTAAACAGACTCTCACATTATTTTGTGTGATCACTGTCATGAAATCATGTATCAATTCCAAGTAACATTTACTGTAAAAAAAATGAACAATATAATTCAAAACTGAAAATATTAAATGTAAATGAAAAATGACGTTGGAAGACAAAAGCAAGGGGGAAAATCCAGGGCAGACACAGTAAAAGTTTGACATGTTTTATTTAAAACGTCAAAAAAGTAGTTGGTAAATAATTTAACAATGAGTATAAATCCACTACTGAGTTCTAATCTTCCTTCTCAGTATAAAATAATGTTGACGTTCAGGATGCAGGAAATATGTATGGTGTAGGATTTGAAGTGGACTACACAATGTCACCACACAGCTTATCCCTTATATTTGCAGAATAAGGTACCAGGATGAAATCTATACAAAGATAATTACAGACCAAGACCTTTGATGGCAAATGATTGCCACAAATGAGAAGTTGTGACAAAATACAGTGATAATAATGTTACCATCATGTGAAGTGTAAACGTTTTCCTGATGGCTTCTGTGAGGTTGAACTATCAGACCTTAAAATTTCCAGCATCTTCAATCAAATGCACCCTCCACGCCTTACTGGAAACTTAGCTACTTAAGGAACATCTGCTAAGCTGTAAATGGTGCACACATGCATTGACTGATGATAAAAGGACAGTCAATTCATCTCAATGGCTGTGCAGTAACCTTTCACAAAATATTTAACCGTCTCTGCTTTTTGTTTGTTCTGGTATGGTGGACGCTTTCAGAAGTGATGTGCTGTTTGATGAGCGGTTACATAGTGGTTAACTCTCCATCTGGAAAGACAAGCTGTGAGTGAATCACGACAGGCAGATATAGACAGAATTGGAAGTGGGCGGACAGATGGTGTGTTATCTTCAGCACCAAGAAGATCAACTCAAAAACTCTGTCAAGAAAGATTAAGTATAATGTTGCACACCTACCTCTACTTTATAAACACTCATCAGTTACTACATTCAACTTCTCAGCTTGATAATCACATGTGGTCTGTGCTCGGCCAACCAAGTGTTTGAGACAGTTGGAAAATTGACAGAAAAGTTTAGGGAAATACTTATTCTTGAGATGTGGGCAGCAATGATGAGTCAGAACTTATTGCTCATCCCTAGATGCCTTGAAGGCATCAAGGGTCAACCATTTAGTGTGACTGAAGGCACCTGCATTCCAGAAGACAGCAGGTTTCCTTCCTTGTTGAAATTAATGAAGCAGGTGGCTTTTTCTGAAACTCTGACATCTTTCAACAAAAATTTCTGATGCTTTTCTTTGGTGATTGTTATCCTTGACTCTGCCTTCTCAAAACTAAAATGTTGCTAAACATTAAATTTGACGTGTATTTGTGCCAAATTCTAATGCTAACAGTGTCCTTTCAAGTTAATGTCACCTCTCGGAACGTATCGACCACGAATGTATCGCCTGATCACCAGGCTTTTAAGAAGAATGCCCGCAGTTTGATTCTGCAGTGCTAGTCCTCACATACCTTGTGTAAGCCATGCTGGATGATACTTCAATGGGGGAGTTAGCTGAAATGCAAGAAACATCAACCAAAGGCATTCCGATAGGCACGTCCTGATGTTAATTGCCATGTAGTGCAGACTGGACGCCAGTGTTGGCATTTTGGATCTCGAAACTCAAACCTGCAATTTTCTACATAAGCATCAACTAACTATCATTGTGTGTTCCCCTAATGCATGTATCCTTACTTGTTTTGGTACTCTCCCAGTTTCTACAGCATGCCTGGTGGGAGGCAGTTGAAATTCAGCGAAGGTGACTGCAACGGCTTTTGGAGGATGGCTTTGAGCTCCATGGATCCAGAAGGCTCAGCTTTGGACTACACGATCTTAGCGTTAACTGCAAGAATCTGGGCAGTCAGAATGGCAGTGCTGGCAGGGTAAATGTCACCACTGAGCCATTAACTGTTTACTAGGGCATGTCAGAAATCCTATTCATCCATTAGAAGACGGATTGATGGATAGCTGGCGTTTGCATTCATGTGTGGCAATAAGCTAAGTTCGTGTGTCAGAAAACTGACATGCATAAGAGTAAACTGAGCTTCGCCTGAAGAAACCAAATATGCAGTACCGTCATTTGGTTCTATAAAGGAAGTTGAGACATTGACCATAAAACACTGCACGATACTGTCCACTAGTATATCAGTAAGGTTATTCACTTCTGCTGCCCAATGAAGGATGGGATCAAAGCCCTGTACTATATCAGTAGAAGACTGCTTCATGTTCCTTGATTATGCACAGTTATATCATTGCAGACCTGCCAGTATACAAAGTATTTCAGTGTCAAATGGACATCCACAAACTGCACTCTATGATGTTCCTAAGTATTAAGGACTCCTCTCAATTATGTGCACTGTATTGTGATTGCCATCAAGACTGAGAACTTTAAAAACATATATGAAATTCTCAATACCAATATAAATGATCACACGACAAGGCTTCATATTCAAATACTGTACCAAAGCAAGTAAATTAAAATTAGCATTGGCTAATCATTACTTGATAGACAACAAATGCATAAGGTACAGAAAATATATCCTGCGTTAGCTTCCTAATATGGTTGGAAACCCATACACCATTTATCTATTACACTGCATGCTCCACAGAATTGTCATCTTTAGAAGATCCAATCCACTGTCACTCTCAATTCCAACAGGCCTTTTTCTCCAGATTTTCTGAGTTTTAATGTCCTGAGCCTGACAAAAGTCATTTCCATCAGACTTCCAAGAATCCTTGCCCTGCCTTCTAATAACAAGGCTCATTCTGGTAAATCCTCTTGCTGGTCACACAGCTCCACAGCTCCCATCTCTTCAGCTACAGAATGTGTTCCCACAAGTATTGGGATCTCTACTTCAAATGCATGACTAATTTAAGAAGATTCAGACAGTCCATCAGCAGCTAAAATGTCTAAGCTGACAAACTGTCGGCAGTGACACTGTGAAGGTAGTTCTCCAGAAGAAAAAAATTCACCTCAGAGCTGATAAGAGGTGCAGGAAAAATTGTGCGGCCAAGGAAGAGAGTAAAAGCTAGCCATACTGGGAGGCAGCAGTGTTCTTGGATGAGACGCAATTGTGGTAAAGAAGAATTTGGCTGATGTGAACATCCAGGACACTGTAGAAAAAAGAATTAGCTGATCAAATGATAAAACAAAAGCAATTTTATAGTCCAGAATCCACGAAACCGCATGAAAGAAAATTCTTATTTTAACAACATAATCATCTTTCATGATGGGCAATCATGAATTTAAAGATCCAAATGAATAGTTGACATTTTGGGAGACTGTCTGTGGGTGCAATGGAAAAGTTCTGCTGTGAAGAAAATACAAGTGTTTAATGGTACTCCAGATATGGCAATGGACCAGTTACCTAGTATAGCAGGAATGACATCCACTCCAGAGGACATCCAATTGATACAAGATCCTCCACGAAACAAATAGTTCACAGATCAATCAAGGTCAAGATCAGAATCAAGATCAATGTTCCTCAAGCCAAAGACCTACAAATCTTCCCAGTAAGAAGGGAATGCATTCTGGAATAACTGTGCAACCTAAAATGGCCCGTATTTGTGAAGTAACAGACTTGGTGGAAGATGGGGAATGGGTAACTATAAAAGTATTAATATGTATGAATGTTGTATATGAGTAGTGGAGAGAAAGCTTGGGGGGAGATAGTGTTATATATGTAATGGTTCTGAAAGAGTTAAAGTGGAAGCTGCATGAAGTCCCATCAATCTGGTGATGGCACAGAGTCTTTGGGTGGCAGGTCAGTCAGTGCTACCCAAGTTCTCAATGGAGTTATAAATAGTACCTCTGGCTTCTGATGGCCTGATGTAATTTTTTTTTTCTAAGAAGCCGAAGTAAATTGTACCTATCGCTATCATGCCAGGAATTATTTCTTGTTATTTAAGGTAAGTGCCTCTTCTTGTTGAGACTCACCAGTGATCTATCCTTCACTAAAAATAACTAGGCAGGCCCCTACACTTAGCATGGAAAGGAGTTTTGTGGGAAATTTCTGGTTCAGCCACTTAGCACCGAAAACATCAAGTGATGAGGTTGCAATATTTTGATCAGTATGTGAGGCTGAAGGTGCAGTTGGTAGGATATGAAATTTGGAGATATGTTTATTAATTTGACCACTTGTAGGAGGCCAATGAACTCTTTACCCATTGCATCTAAAACCTCAAGACTTTACTCCTGGAAATTTTATTCTTTTTTTCACTTATTCACTCATGGGACATGGCCATGCTGGCCAGCATTAATTGCGTATCCATATTTATCTTTGAGATGGTGGTGCTGAGTTGCTTTCTTGAAATGCTGCAGTTGTTGTGCTGTAGGTAGACCCATAATTCTCTTTTAAATAACTTTTGATCACCTGCAAAGACTTGTTATTCAGCCTGTCGCCATGCCACTCACACCATTTGTACTATCTTTTGATCTCTCCGCCTATAAATTCTGTGCCTGTGTGCTTCCCTCCACTTCATCTGATGAAGGACCAGCATTCCAAAAGCTATGATTTCAAATAAATCTGTTGGACTATAATCTCATGTCATGCGGCTCTGACCTTGTTTGCCCCAGCCCAAAACCGACACCTTGACACCATAATTCCCTGAGAAGGATTCCAGGATTTTGACCCAGCAACAGTGAAGTAACAGAGATATATTTCCAAGTCAGAAACAAAAACATAAATTGCTGGAGAAACTCAGCAGGTCTGGCAGCATCTGTGGAAAGAAAGCAAATTTAATGTTTCAGTTTAAGGTAAATTTCTTCCACTAAGAGGTCCATGCAATATCAGAAAGATTTAGAGCACGACCTCTCCCTTGTTGTGTCACGAATCCATTTTATGTCAAGGTTCACTAAACAATTTTAGAACTGGTGCACAAGTTTACACCTCCCCATTAAAAGGTACACATTGGTTTTAAACAGTGCAATGCTAACTTTAAGTTGTGCTAGCTCACCACAAGCTTGGCAAATATCCATGATGCATGTGCTCCTGTGGTATCTCTTCTTGCTTAATGTCCCGAATATGCCTTCATTTAGGATTTCCTGACAATCAGGGGAAATAAACCTTCATCAGTTTTCACCTCTATGGCTCAGAAGCAATTACAGCATGTTTAGCAGAGTCTATCTGAAATCAGCGAACAACATAGATTGAGGATTACAGTGAGACCATTCTGATTTGTATGGTCAGCTTCTCACAGGCTGAGTGCTCAAAGTATCTGACAAGTTCTACTATGTCTTTGCTTTAACTATTTTGAAACCTCATAGAGCAATTCAAAATTTTGTGCAGTGGGGTTATTCCTGTTAACTGGAGTATTCCACAGTGAATGAAAATTAACTTTATTGATAGTGAAAAATAGAACTGGTTTCCATATAAATCATTATGGCAAATTTGGGCATTTAGAAATCTATGTACTTAAATGAGATACGCACATTTCATAACCCGAGCTGATTGCATTTCTGATTAGAACAAAATGTATCTCTGTACTCATCTGAGGTGCTGTTAATGGCATTGATTGTTCAAGCAAGCAATATGCTATTGTTCAGTTTCTGTCCCTGATGAAAGTACTGAATCCATGAATTTACTTTCATCATAAATGGAACCTAGTTTCCCTCTGGAGCTTGTTTCATACAAGAAAGGCTATCTCACTTCAATAGATTTATCATCTATGATTGAGTAAATTCATTCAGTGAGTTTCCCCATAGAATTATATGATGTGTACTTGTCTTTTAATTTGTTGCCTTTCCCTTCTGTTTTCTCCACTGGACATAGAATTCTCCAGTCAACAGGGCAGAAAAACAATGCTCTATTTTTGAACTAAGATTTTATATCTTTGGTGATCAATCCTTTGTTTATTTATTTTGTGAAATATTTTGATTCCCCTTATTATCACCACCATTTGGCCAATTCTGGAAGCTTGCTATATAGAAGATAATTGGTAAGAACACTCTACACCCAAACATAACTTTGTAACCTCCTCCACTGCGGCCACCCTTCAAGAAGTTTGCATTCTCTGAATTCTAGCCTCTTGAATCGTTCTTCTTTTGGAAGCCGTGACCTCAGGTGTCTGAGTCTTAAACTCTGAAATTGCTCCTCTAAAACTCTTGGCGCTGCAAATTGCTTCTGCTCTGATGAGGCGTAGATCTCCTCTGCTAACTTTGTTGTGTGGCTTGGTGTCAGTTCTTGCCTGGCACCAGTGCTGTGAAGCACCTTTGGAAGATTTGCAATGTTGATGTCGTTATGTAAATATGAGCGTGTTTGTTGTGAGAAGCTAATAGCAGTGAGAAGTTGTTAGCTAAAGAGCAGTTTTCCATGCTAGCACTAAGAGGGGAGTTTTAGTTTAATAAATTACTTTGGTCTTCTAGGCAGTCCTGGAAATATCTATTCCTGGTAGAACTGATCCACTGGAACATTATAAGAAGTTATAATCCCCATAGAGACTGTTACAACTCGCTGGGTTTGCACATTAGAAATCATGACTGCTGTTCCAAGAGTCATCACAAAAGTTGAAGCTTTCAAAAAGTATGCAAAGTTCACTAAATGAACTAACTTTCAGACCCAGATTCAGATCGAACAGGGACCATATAGTTTCCTTTCTCGGCTGATTGAATTTGAATCCACAAACTGTCCGTCGCTGAGACAGAATGACTGAAGCTGCTATGCTTCATGCAAGCTGGATGAATCTTTTATCCTCATTTCGACTCGTCATGAATTTGGTCTCTTCAATGCAAAATTCCACCCTCATTCCAGTGCAATGAACCGTAGAGACTTTAGGCCTCTATCTGTCCTCTCTCCCAGATCCAGGCAATCTATCCCACCAACCAGTGATTTTCAGTGATAATTTAAGATTTCCTGTGACCCAATCTTTAGAATACATTCCACTGTATTCTCTTTCATGGCAATGTGAATCACATGAACCTGGTGTCCAGGTAGAAATGCTGATCTGCTAATATTTAGACCCTGACTGTATCCTATGTTGTAATTAAATGGACATTTCAGAATATATTCTTATATAATGTGATATTCTTAACACTTATTCTTTTCACTGGCACTTGCAATGTCACATTTTGTCTACCAGTATCGCAGTTACCTTTGCAGATGTCTTTGAATATAAATAATTTGCACCTTTTCCCCAGTAAAATAATTTAGGCTATCCTTTAATCTTTAGCAGCTCCATCATCTAGATCCATTATCAGGCAGATTTTAGCACAAGTTGTATGATACATTTCATCTTGCACTTAGTCCCAAAAGGTAATAATAATGTTCTAAATGTCGTAATTTTAACAAATATAAGGTGAAATGCATTCAGTACATTCAAAATCATGAATTTTTACTTAGTGTCTGTACGTTTGCTGTTTTGTCAGTCTCTGCTCAGCATTGCATGATGCAAAGGAATTTTGTAAATAAGGTTTTCCTTTACCAATAAAAAAACACAACGCTTTATAGAAAAGCTGTTGATAGAGTGTCAATGGTGCTTTGCTCTGCTCCTTAGTAAGGGCGAAATACACTGAGAAATCTCATACATGCAAAGAAGCAAGGAATAGAAAGGATGTCAACATGATTTATGTGGTGCAACCCTTAAATCTGCAGGACCTGAATTTCAGACCATTTCAATCAGGTGATTTCCCCTGTGTGGATCTTGTCGTGAAAGAGTGATACATGGTGGTTTACGTTACCTGTTGTTCTGTATAGATGTGCAACTTTCAATGCCAACTTCATTTGTTGGAAATTCAAAGTGCTGTTCACAAGCTGTAGGACATGTCTCAAAATTATCTTTTACCATTTTGCTGAGTAATTTAGTAATATTTAACATTTTCATCCCATGAAATCTTACTGTATGGTAGTACTAATAACAGCATTGATGGCTTTGTGAGCGACTGCTCTGGTTATTTTAATAAATAGGCTAATTTTTTTTCTTTTTTTTTACTAATAGGCAAAGAAATCTTCATCCATAAGATTTGAGATTGTTGTTTTTTTGATCCTGACATAAATCTATGAGGAAGAATGTATTTTGAGTTTCAGCTCATTCAGGTAATGAATTGTTCAGTGTCTTTGACAGATGCCAACAACTTTATTTAGGTTTCGGAATGAGCTCTTGATGCAGCGATAGTTAATGGCTGCAAGTATGCGCCACAGCATCTCCCAGTTGGCCTTGTTAGACAAACAGGTGCTCTTTTATGAGGCTTATCTCTTAGACGTTGCTCAGTAACGGTGATCTCTGTGGAATTGTGATCTGAAGAACAAATACCTGAGACTAATGAGGCTTTTATTTCATCACCACATGTCAGCAGCACATCAAGAACAAAATATCTTAATTGGTGAATCAAGTTAGATTTGACGACCAGCTAGCTGCAGACCATGAGATGTTTTGAAATTGAGAAGAGCTTCTCTATGTTCATTTATGCGTCATTTTGTAAATCCTGGAGCTGATAATCTTCCTTGTGGTAATTTTAGTGTCCATTAGTGCCAAGTTGATGAAGTATAACTATGATGATGGATAAAATGCTGCCAAGCAGCAATTGCAACTGTTCTCATTTGCCCACATGGGTTTCACAGGGTGGCAATGGTTTCATGGCAGTGGCTCAAATTTGGCAATTAATTGGGTTGGGGGAGGGGATCTGATTCATTAAGTTTAGGCAGCCTGAAATCATCATACAGAAAGATAGTGGAGCTTGCTGATTGTCCTTTAAAGGCACATTCAGTCCAGAGTTTAATCTGAGAATGTCATGAGAATCAATATCTATTACCGTATACAACCACAACAAAGACAGCAGCTGATCCTGCTGCACTGAAGCACAGTCATAATCATACATGAACAAAGGCCAACACATCTAGAAAATTGCATTGCATCTCATTACTGTAGTGTCTCTGAATATATACTTACTGAATAGACATGTGCAGCTGTGATTGTTCTGCTGCTATTGGAACGAGGCAGGACACCTTCCATATGAATAATATAACAATGTCAGAACCCCAGATAAAAGAGTGACAAATCAGACAGAATATTCCAGAAGCTGTTGCAGTCTCCCTGTTAAGTCCTTCAAGCCCAGCTTATGTAAAGAGAAAACCCTTCCACTGTGCCAAAGGGCCTGCTTTATATTAGAACGAGGTTTGAGAGAATGAACTAGTAAAGAAAAAAAATCATGAAATCAATGAGGACAAATTTGTTGAATGTTGCAACAGACAAAAAGACTTACAGGAAAATGTTTGAAGGACGGAATGAATAGTTAATCAGAAAAGCGCGGATTAATCGAGGACAGTCAATGTGGATTTGTTAAAGCTTGTAACTAAGTAACTTGATAGAATCTGTTGAAGAGGTGACAGAGAGGACTATAATTTTCTATCCTACATGGAATTTAGCAAGGCTTTTGATGAGATCCTACATGGCAGACGGGTCTGTAGGTCAAAGGGAGCATGACATTTCTTTCCAAAATCAACTCAAAGGTAGGAAGAAAATAGTCAATTGGATTATAGAATGCTAGGATATCTGCGGATATCAGCATGCCCTTGTTCTGTTGGAAAACATCCTGTTAGCATGAGTTCCATCACCATTCTTATGTTGTTACTAAGTGGTTCTATGTTAAGAAATCTTTGCATGAACTGATTTTGCATTGTGAAACTCAATAGCAACCTTAGTTTTTTATCGGCCCTGCCTTATTCCATCCTTGCTGAAATGTATCCCAAGAAGCAAACTGGAAAAATCACACGTTTCATTGGATAGGGCCTTCAGCTTGTAAGCATTTTAGAACAGCATTGACCCCCACTAACATTCCTTGATCATTTTTCCGTGTAATCAATATGTTAAAAGCAAAATGCTGCAGATACTGGAAATCTGAAACAAACACAGAGAACACTAGAGAAACTCAGCAGGTCTAGCAGAAATGGAGTTAGCACAGCTTGAGTCCAGTGTAACTCTTCTTCCAAACTTAAGTCATGCACTGCACAGTATTGTGTCCCAAATCAGACAGACGCACAGAAATTGTGAATTTATGTGGAACACACAATTATGAAAGCAATTGACATGTTGGCCTTCATTGCTAGGGGACTGGAGTACAAGAATAAGGAAGTATTGCTACAGTTATGTACAGCTTTATTGATAACACAACTGGAACACTGTGAGCAGTTTTTGTTCTCCATATCTAAAGAAAGATGTGCATGCCTTGAATGCAGTACAGTGAAGATTCATTTCGTTAATTTCTGGGATGACGAGCTGTCAAGATTAGGCCTACATTCTCTGCAGTTTAGAAGAATTTGAGGTGATCTCATTGAAACATACATGTTCTGAACGGGTTAGAGTGAGAGGCTGACTGCAGATTCTGAAACACAGGGCACAGTTCTGGTATAAACAGTTGATCATTTAAGACTGGAATGACAATAAATTTCTTCACTCAGGTACTCGTGAATCATTGGCATTACCTCCCTGAGAGTTTTGTGAATGCTCCTTTGTTGGATATCTGTAAGGCTGATGTAAATAGGGTTTTGGCCCCTCAAGTGATGTGGGGAGCAGCCAAGGAAATCTCCACTGAAGTCAAAGATCATAATGAAGAAGGAAACAAGCTCAAGGGTTCATGAGATCTAGTCCTGCTTCTATTTCCATTGTCCTTAAGTGGTCAATCATCTTTTTACTTATTGCATGATGCATGTCAATACACGATGAAACATAATGGGTGAATGATTGGTTAAAGGACTTTATAATGAAAAGGAAGGGAGAGCGAAGTTGATGGGTCTTGATGTTGTTAGAAACTTTTATTTATTCTTTGTTCCAGTTGCAGTAGCAAACTGAACATTTGAGCTATCAGAACAATCCTACTAGTGATGCATTTTGTTGTTCCTTCTCCTCTTTGATGCTCTCCTTATGATATGTAGTGAACAAATTGATCATTTTCCAATTCCTTCTGCTTTTCAGTGTTGTGCAGGATGCTACACAGGAACATTATCTGCTGCTATTCAACATTCCAATGGGTTGTTCTGTACCTGACCTGATGGTTTTGCACTCTTGTAGCATTCCTATACCTCTTCTGTGAGAAATCCTCACAGGTGTCATGAACCAAGCTTGAATAGGTTGTCTCATGTCTCCTATGGATGAATCCTTAAGTCCCTTTCTGGAAATGTTGCATGTTGCAATATGAAGGCACCATAAGAACTCCCAAGGTGCAAAACAGCATGACTGCTTCTTGTGGTTGCAAGATGCTGTACGTGACTGGAATAATATCCCTTGTGGTTATTGATAAAATACCTGACTGTTGTGCCGGTGCTCAGATTGATCTGTGAGTGCAGTGAATGACAGCTATGGGAAGCCTGTTGGAGATGGGAATGCAGATAACTGCACATTTTGGTTACTTAAGTCATGGAGAAGTCGAAATGGAATCAATACTTTGCCAAGCAATCCATCCATTATCTGCAGTATACATTTATGTGTAGCCAGTTGAGAGAAACTCAGTTTGTTTTCAGTGACACTCTGGAAAAAAAAGATGAACAGCAGTTAAATTGAGGGGCTGATTGTAAAGTGACTGGCGATGCATAGCCACCAGGGAGTAGCTCTCCTTGACAGAGATTGATCGCATTAATGGCTGACTGCCATATCAGTCAGAACAAGTCAAAGAGCTGAAGATATGTCAAGAAAGCTGAAACTCAGTCAGTTTCCTGGAAAACTTGGGCTGGAGGAATTACATTCATCTCCTTGTTTCATTTATTTGCAGTTTTCCCTGCCATAATCTGCTAACCATTTTCACAAGCTTCGACAATTACCAACCCTCTTGCGCCGATGGTCAGGCTAATTCCAATGGTCAGGCCCCGCACCCATGGCTAAGTGCATCTCTACAAAACTTGCTAGTGGCTGTGCTTAAGGAATTGCAATCATGCTTCACTTTTCTGCTATTCCTACATCCTCTGCATGTCCTCAACCTACTTGTTCTTCATTAAAATTCCCCCCTCTGTCTCAGTACCTCTCTAGATATTTAAAATAGTAAGAAATTTGGGGTTGGCGTAGAGAAATGGTATTGAGGTAGACGATTAAATATAGCCTTACTGAATAGCAAGGCAGGCCAGAGGTGCTGAATGGCGTATGTCTCCTCTTTTTCCTTAGTTCCTATGGAATGTACTTTTCTTCAACTGCTTTAAGGAAACTGGTAGATTGGTAGGAAGAAAATGCTGTAGTGAAAACTGTTTAACAGAACAACGTCTGTATTGTTATGGTTCCAGCAGATGTTATTACAGGACAAGTCAGATCCCAAACTGAAATCTTGCTTCATAAAGCAAAATTTATTTTGGTTTTAAAAAGGGGTCTTTCACTGAAATACAAATATTCAATGCCGCACATTTGGTCTGAACAATAATGTAGAAGTTAAATATACAAAAGAAATGAAGAATGAAATTGAATAAACCAAATTATTTACAAATGGCACATGTTTAAAGACTTTCAAATACACTGTAAAATACAATCTCATTAATCCCAACAATGATCCTTTACCGTACTCAGACCAAAGAAAAAGTTCCGTTCTCTATCATACATACAGTTTGATTTTGCAAATACTTCGATCTCAGGCCCTAAGAATCTGACAGGCTTTTACTTGAGCCTCCATACAACTGAGCATAGACTTTCTCAGCTTTAAATAGCCCCCTCAGGATTTTGAACAAGCATTCCTCGTCTGGAACTTTAAAACTAAATCGCCTCAGCTGGTCTATTTTTTAATGGTTCTAAGCTATTACATTTTTTTAGAAGGATTTGTTTCATACATTCAGCTCCAGCCAAGAGTTCTGCAAGAGTGCTGAAAACAAAAAGGCTTTTTTCAAGCTGTGGGTGATTACCCAATGTCAAAGTAAAAAACAAAACATTTCAGAAACTTCTACCTGAAGATTAACATATAACTGTTTATTTTGTTAGCTCGTACATCTCACCAAAGGGAAACAAAACTGCTCTTCTCTCCAGAAAGTCTTTCTGTCTCATACTGCACTTTGAAATAAATCACCGCAGCTACAGAAATGCACATAGGTAATCATTGTACCCATTAATTGACACACAGACCAAAATTCACATGCCTTGATCTCAAATCCAAACCCGGAAAGAACTGATGTTAAAATATATATGCCACACAATATATTGATTCAACAGCCAAAGACTTTCAGAGATTTACAGGGGTTTTATTGTAAATCTGTAATTTAGCACAAACACCAGTTTTCACCTTCCCCTCCTAGGTCTAGATCTGAATCCAGTCTTGGACCCCAAACTTGAAACTATCCTTTTCCAGAAGCAACACCCCTCAGAGAAGAACCCAGTATCCTTTTCATAAAATCAATACACCATCAAATTAACAAAACATCTAATTAACAGACTACAAACATTGCCCAACAGGGGCAAAGTGACTAAAACAAAAATAAAAAAGAGGGGAAATCAAGGGAAGGGACAAAATTAAAGTGATGTTTTGAAGCAAAATGGTACATTCTCACTCTCACAATGCCCACCCACCTCTGAAAGTTTTGTGGCTACTGACGGGCACTACTTGTTCCCTTTGCAAGGGTGCTTGTACATGGGTGCAAAACCTAACTCTATTTTCATTTTAATCACGCTCCACCAAGTTATCTAATCACCCAATTCAAAAATTAGGAATGCTGTCCACCAGGGGGCAGTGTGACAATAATAAAGCAAGTTGCGGGGAGACAAAGGACGGATCTAAGTAGAAATGGTGTTGGTGAGGAAGATAATGCACCTGATCTCTGTGGTTCCCATCTATCCCTGAATGCTTTGAAGGTACCTGCAACAGAATGTTGACTTCTCCAAGGATGCCTGAGCACAGACGCAGAACTCAGCTTGAGAATAGGGGGAGATTGAACCCAGGTATCCATGCTGTGAAGTAAGGACACCGCCACTGTGTTACAAGAGCCCTTGAAAGATAGCAATTTTAGTCAACCTTCTTGGACATGCTGTGATACACCTCCAGGGCAGAGATTTGAGCCCAGATCATCTGGCTGAGAGGGAAACCAGCACTATGCCACAGAAGCCTGAAGTGTTTTAAAAAAAAGACTTGGAAATTTCTTTCTTTGCATTCAAATTGCACCATGCTGTGGTCCCAGGTCTCTGGCTTACTAGTGCAGTGAAAACGCTTTGAGATCATCACCTCCCTCAGAACATTTTAAACAAAAATAACAATTGTCTCTCATCTCCTCTATCCATCTTCTATCCGCCTCCCCCTCTCTCCCTATTTATTTCAGAACCCTCTTCCCCTCCCCCATTTCTGATGAAGGGTTTAGGCCCGAAACGTCGAGTTTTCCTGCTCCTATGATGCTGCTTGACCTGCTGTGCTCATCCAGCCCCATGCTTGTTATAACAATTGAACTGTTCGGATGTGTTATGACACACCATTGGCACAGGTGGGATTATGAATTCCAATTGCCAGGCTTATAGACAGGGGGACTACCACTAGCCCACTGTGCCACATGAGACCTACCCAAAGAAAGAATGCAGCATTGAACACTTCTTCAAAGAATTCCAATGAACATCGGCTGTTCTCAATCAACTTTGAGGCTGTTCTTTTTCACCCAGTGTGGGCTCATGTGGTGCAATGGTAGTGTCCCTACCTCTAGGCCAGGAAGTCTGAGCTCAAGTCCAACCTCCCCACGCGATGTGTAATAACATCTTCGAACAGGTTTTTTGTAAATTCTGTTTAACCCTCAAATGACTCTGCACTTCTATGGCTAATGTTCACAAGGCACCTAGATCTCTGGGATGGTTTCTCAATGTCAGGTATAACTTTACAAACCTTGGTACTCCTTTATCCAGAGATAAAAGGTACTGCAGATGCTGGAGAATCCGAGATAACCTGCTCCTATGATACTCCTTTATCCAGCTTAGATCAGCTTCTCTTCAGTGACACATTAGAATGTCGATATTCTTCTGCTTTTGTGGAACAGCATAAATTGAATGTTGATTTCAAGTCCTTCATGTTATTATTTCTTTTGCAACTGCGGAACAAGACTTAACCTTGGTCTTGCCAATGGTTAACCATAGCTCTGTTCTGACTTCTTGAGTTTTTAGCGATGCATTTGTTTTGAGAACAAAAATACTTCCATGACAAAATGTTCGGTAAGAATAATAGGCTCGAAATGGAACAAACAGGGACCTTGCGAGTTCCTGTTAACTATGCTATTTCTGATAACCAACACCTGATAATGAGGTTGGGTAAACATGAGACTATAAGAAAGAGGAACCAGAGTACGCTGCTCAGCTCCTTCAGCCTGCTCTGTGATTCAATAAGATTATGGCTGATCTGACATTCCTCATGTCCTCTTTCCTGCCCTTCCCCTGTAACCCTTGGTTTGCCTTCTCTATTTTTGTCACATTTCCATCCATTTAAGATTAGGATTGATTTTTTGAAGTTCTCCCCCAGTATTCAAATGCTGGTGTATCCAACTGAAGCACAATTACGTGATTCTACCATTCACCCAATGTGCCACATTGGTGTAACTTTTTTCTTTCACTACCTGCCTATGTAAGAGGTATAACTTGTTACAGAATTATGTACGAAATAGAACTAATAAGTCTCACAAGGTTCTTGGTAGGAACATTTAGGGGGCATTTCTGAAGCTTATCTCAGTGCATTTTTGCCTTGTTTCCATTTAGGTGTATTTTTGTTAATTGTTGAGTCATTGTTTCAGTATTCCTGATGGGAACTCTTCTTCACTTATGTTTTACAACAATGTTGAGGTGGTCATGCTGAGACCCTGAATCCCAACTCTGACAACGGCACAGGGCTGGTGCTAGACTCCACCTTCTCCAGGTGATTCTTGTTGTGGTGCTGAGGGGGTCAGTTGGCCAGGCCTCTGCTGGTAGGTGCCAACAGGAGACAGGGATATCTTGGAAGGATGGATGCAGAGGATACAAGGAGAAGGGGAGAGCAGCAGAGGGTGGTGAAGCAGGCTGCCTTGTATAGTGAGCTCCCGCCTTGTAGGAGGAGGACTCACAGGTAGAGCAGTCTGAAGCCACTGTTGGTGTCTGGAGAGACAGTTGGGGGAATTGGTGGAGACATCCAGCTCTTGCAGACCAAGTAGGGCTAGCTGGAAAGCGTAGAGCCCCTTTGAGTCTGAGGAGGTGAGAAAGATAGCCTTGATGTTCTGGATGGCAATGTGACTTGAGTCATGCTGTTGAGGGGAATCCGTAATAAGAGTGTCACTGTCACAGCTCCTTCTAAACTTGCTTCTTTTCTGCACTCATTAACCATTGCTGTGCTGAATACAAGGCATCTTTCAATCTATTGCCCTACAAACCAACTTTTGCTACCCATCTAATTCCAAACAAGGAGCTAAGCTCTCGATGATTTTCTTTTTTAACACAGTTTTATGCTATGGTTATCTACTATAAAAGTTAACTGTTTTTCAGTTAAGCTTTTCCATGAGTGGACTGTTAGATTCATTACCTGTTAATAACAGATTGCTATGCTGGAACTTCTGTGTACTCTGTACGCTTTAAATCCTGCATCGCGCTAATAAAGGGTTCATCAGTCATATCATCACACGGAGAAATCGTGAACTGTAAATGAGCTAGTTCACACAGGAGGCTATGATTGAGTTGAGTCAGATATTCCCAGCTGATCCAAAATCTAACTATCCATGTGTGTAGCACTGCGAAGATCACAAACCCCCCTTAAATTTTGTGCTTTGGAACCATTCCAGTCTGCCATTAGGGAATTCAGTGGCATAAGACAAACAGCTGTCCAGAAATATACTAAGTCCGTTAACCAATGCTTTATTTAATTGAACATGCAGTTTCATCTCAGTCTACCTGTACACCCAGCAGCAGCATAATATTGCTGTACGGTCTTACAGACAGGATTGTTCTGCTGCACATTACCACTTCTGAAGTGAATCAAAAAAGACTCCACTTTATAAATGTTCAGCTTCTTTTTGATAGTCAACTTTGGCTTATAGGCATTTCAGTGCTTTATTTTCAGGTGTTTATCATTTTTATATTAGAATTAGAATCCCTACAGTGTGGAAACAGGCCCTTTGGCCCAACAAGTCCACACTGACCCTTGGACCATCCCACCCAGACCCATCCCCCTAATCTACAGATTCCTGAACACTATGGGCAATTTAGCATGGCCAATCCACCTAACCTGCACATCTTTAGACTGTGGGAGGAAATCAGAGTACCCAGAGGAAACCCACACAGACACGGGGAGAATGTGCAAACTCCATGCAGACAGTCACCCAAGAGTGGAATTGAACACGGGTTCCTGGTGCTGTGAGGCAGCAGTGCTAACCACTGAGCCACCATGCCACCCTAATTAGTTTGCCTTTAATTAAAGTAAGCTACTGTGTGAACAACGTGTGACATAACAAAGCCAAATCCTTGTGCCTGGTTCTGAGGAAGGGTCACTGGACCCAAAACCTTAGCTCTGATTTCTTTCCACAGATGCTGCCAGACCTGCTGAGCTTTTCTGGCAATTTCTGTTTTTGTTTTTGATTTTCAGCATCTGCAGTCCTTTTGGTTTTTATTCCAAATAATTACACAATGGTAAGGGCTACTTTTCTACAGTTTTGGCTCATAACATGTCCGAGGCATCCAAGAGAACATGCTATAAACAGATATAACAAGGTGTTTGCTTCTACCACACAGCAGAACTGGCATATTGAATCAGCACTTCAAATGCCTGGCTGCTGTTGGGACATTCCCATAAGGCTGATTCAGATATCTGGGATCATGGTGGATTAGTCTGAATGCTGGGCAGCTTTGTTCCGAGATATAATACTGGGGAAACGTGCCACAATCAGAAGAGGACCACCTGGAGCAGTTAGCTGAGCTGCTGAATGCCTTTCACGCATCCTCTCACTGGAAATACTGTTAATCTGAAAAGGTGCTGCTTGCAGTTAATCCTGTTCGCAAATCTGCTATCACAGGATGCCGTGATTGTCTGCTTTGCATCATCCTCAAACATTGATTGCAGCGCATCACCAGCCATTCTGTAAAATGCAAAGTCTAACTAAACCCTAGGTCAACCCCTTCTGTTGCCCTCTCCTTTGCCTCTAGAAGAGACCTGTTCCTGAAAACCAGCAAACCATGAAGCCTGTCTCTTTAGACCTTTACATTTTGCATGTAGCAACAACTGAGCTGTCAGTCTTAGACATTTCAACAGGAGGGGTTTGCCTTGATTACTTTGAAGAGGCTGGTCCAGGGAATTTGTGGGGGCAACATGTACTAAAGCTTTGTTTTTCTCTCTTGCTTTTTTGATGAGAAAGTCTATGCTCTGGGCTTTGTACTAGCATTCCCAGCAATCCATGTCATAGCATTCTCTGCTCCTAGTGCATCATTGCTTTTCAAATGTACCATTTCAATGGCTTTTCTTACATGCTTATAAAATTAAGATAGTCGATGCAAGTAAAGTCAATTTTTGACCCTCTAAGACATCAGTTTGATAAAGCTCTTGCCTTTACAATTATGAGGCAACTATGATCTAATGCAGGCAGCGTAGCTTCTAAAAGGCTTCAATAGTTACAATTTGGATTTTTGCTGAGTCCAATGATCATGAAAACATGGCTGCAATCTCAGAAATATGAGCCCAAAATCTGATTAAAAATTCAGGAAAAACTATGTAATAAAACTGTAATTTGACTTACTTGATTACCTTATGGCAATGTTCTTAACCATAAATGAACAGAAAGGATAAAGGTAATTCCATAAATTACTGGTGACAACCCTATGATCCCATGTAATAAAAATGCAATTTGACTTTCTCAGCCTTTGCAAACGAGCACTCGTGATGATCATCTTCAGGCATTAAAAGTTGATTTGATAATAAAGTTCCAGGGATGTCACTTTGGAACTGAATGAGTCGTATGTTACCTTATGATAGTGACAGTTCTCTGATCTACTTTAAATTTGATGCTCTGTGTCTGTGGACATATTTTATTGGCACCCTTTTGAAAACAAACAAAACATGTATTGAAAAGGTCGGAGAAAAGATTTGAAGAATAAAATTTCTTGATTTCATTATGGTTCCTGGTTCTAAGAAGAAAGATAACTAATTTAGTCCACAACATGAATGTATAAGGTTTTCTGTGAGCTAAATGCTTGATGTATGTTGAAGTTAGGGGAAAAGAAACGCCTTAATCAAAAGGAAGATTTAAACAAAGTAGTGTTTGGTCTCCTCTTTTAAAACCTTGTGTGATTTTCTATAAGAGAGTTGTTCAACATTACTTGCTGTCAAATTAAATGCCCACTGATACCATTTAAGGCAGAATATTTCAAAACATAATTGAATGAAATCAGTGGTAACCACTCATGAAAATACGCTATAGGTAGCATATGTCTCCAATTCTTCCCTTGAAAGTTTCTATGTAGACAGCATGTAGGGAGACTTTCACTACTGTAATATCTTTAGTACATTTATTGTTCTTTTTCCAGGAATTCCTATTGTTCAGCACCAAATTACTAGCTCTGTACTGCAATTTGTTTCAAATTACATCTCCATTACAACATCATCTAAAATCCAGCATCTGGGACCCACTATTCTGGCAAATACATGTCCAAAAATGGTTGTAACCAAATGTCTATACTGCAAAAGCAAGCTGGAAAGATTTTTAAAAATTATTTATTTACTTTTTCTCATATCATATGTTTGACACACATATTTTATATCAACTAATTTGTTAGGGAAGTCTCCTGGTCTGTTAAGGTCGTGTTTCTGCAAATGAGCTGGGAGATTGGGGTTCAAATCCTTACTTCAGGATGTGATCACTGTGGGAGTTTATTTCCTTTACTTTTTTCATGGAATGTGGGCACTGCTGGTGAGGCCAGCAAACGTTGCCCTTCCTTATGTGTCCTTGAACTGAATAGCTTTTACCTGCTATGCATTACTGTGGATTCTGGAGGATCTTTAGTAAACAAGATGTGCTTTTAGAATTGATATTAATTTTATGATCTCCAGTACAGAGACTTCCTCTCTAATTCAAGACTTATTAATTGAATTTAAATCCTTCCAGTTACTGTTATGAGATTTGAATCTCAGATTCTCAGAGCATTAGCCTGTGCCTTTAGAAAACTAATCCAGTGATAATACCACTCTGCCTTCACCTCCCCCAGTATTTATAACGTGTGCATATAGATTGGTTGTTGATTATCAACTGGGAAATGCTTCTAATATACCAGTGACAGGTAGGAAAAAGGGGAGAATGTCCTGGTCAACCATATTTGTGTGGAGTAATGACCCTCAACCTCCAGCCTCTGGTGACTAGCTGGTCGCCTGCATCAGAAAATACTAACTACAGAAACAACGTACTATGTGAGTTGCTGCCAGTTTCACCTGATGCAGCAATTCTTATGTTGTGTTCCGTAGCATAAGAAAATGGGTATGATTATCATGGTACTGATGAATCAAACAGACATTTATTACATCTAACTTATGTCGAAACACTGAATTCCTCAGGCACTTAGTGTCAGAACTAATATTAAGCTATTCGGTTACAACAGAGGAACTTGATCTTGATGGAGTGTCATGCTTGAAGTAATCCGATGTAAGATGGAGAATGAGATCCTTATGCACTCAGATGATGTGCTATGGTACAGAGATAATATCATGTCCGTGTTTCTTAAAAGTATAATGACACACTGACCATAAGACATAACACAGAAATATAAGGCACGCACCTTGTCTGCATTATGCATGTTAATTTAGACTTAGTTGTCATGTCGCTTATGTATTAAAGAGAACATGTCTAAAACTGTGGAGTAGAACAGTTATATTCCCATATTACATTGCTCCTATAACTTAAGCAGGAGATTGTTTTGCTTTTGCCTCCGCCATACAGTATCCCATATCAGTGCGTTCCTAATGTAGTTTCATAGCAAATGCCGTAAAGTTTTGATTCCATTCTCAGAAGGTGGTCTGCCATAATTTCCAAATAAAGTAGAAACATAGAAAAGTCACAACCCTAAACAGGCTTTTCAACCTGTTGTAACTGTGTCAGCTGAATAAAATAGCCACAATTCTAACACCACTTTCTAGCACCTAGTTCATAGCCCTGTAGGTTACAGTGTTTCAGGTGCAGATTCATGTTCCTTTTAAATGAGTTGAAGCTTTGCACTTCAACAGCCAAACTGGCAGCAAATTTCAGACACCAACCAACTGCTGGGTGAAAATACTTTTCCTCATAGGCCCTCTAATCTGTCTACCAATCACCTTAAATTTGACTCCCTAATAGTCAACCCCTTTGCTAGGGAAAAAACTCATCTTTCCAAACCCCTTAATGTTTTGTACAGAGATAAAAGGTACTGCAGATGCTGGAGAATCCGAGATAACAAGCGTGAGGCTGGATGAACACAGCAGGTCAAGCAGCATCATAGGAGCAGGTTTTGTACACCTTGATTACATCATCCCTGAGCTTCCTCTATTTTAGGGAAAAAGTCCTAACTTTTCAATTTTTCTTCATACTTGCAGATTTTCAAATCCTGCTAACATTCTTTTAAATCCTCTCTGTACTCTCTCTGGGACAATCTGTCCCTCCTATAACATGGTGACCAGAACGGTACGCAAAACTCTAACAGTGACCAAACCAGTATCTTATGTAGTTACAGCATTATATCTGTGCTGTTATGTTCAATACCTCACCCTTATAAAAACTAAAAGAACTGTGGATGCTATAAATCAGGAACAAAAACAAAGTTGCTGGAAAAGCTCTGTAGGTCTGGCAGCATCTGTGAAGGAGAAAACAGAGTTAACGTTTCGGGTCCAGTGACCCTTCCTCAGAGCCCCGCCCTTATGCCTTCTTTACAACTTTGCCTGTCCTTCTGACTTCAGGGATCTGTGGATATGTGCTCCAAGGTCCCCCCTACTTCCTCTATGCCTCTCAATACTCTTACATATATTGTGTGTTCCCTTGTTTTATTTACTCTCCTCAAATTTGTAATCTTGCATTTCTCCATTTGCCACTTTTCTGCCCCTCAACCAATCCATTGATACCCTCCAGCAATCAAAACCATTGTCTTCACTCTCAATTACTTAGCATTTTCGTGTCATCTGCCAATTTCCCAATCGCGCTTCCTACTTTAAAGTTTAAAATATTAACATGTATCATGAACAGATCGAGACTCAACACTGAGTCCTGCGGAACCCCATTCAAAACCATTAACCATTTTCCATTTTCAAGAGCATCCAATAATATTTGCCCTCTGTTTCCTGTCACTGTCTCAACTTTGCATCCAACTCACCACATTCTCCTGTACACCATGAGCTTTACTGTTTTTTAAGTCGGCCATTCCAAAGTCTTCTAAAATCCATGTAGACATCAACTGTTGCGCAGCCCTCGTCAATGTTTCATTAATTCCTCAGAAAATTCAATCAAATTAGTCAGGCACGACCTTCTCTTAACAAAACCAAATTGAGTATCCCTGACTATTTGCACCTGCAAGTAACAATTAACCCAATCTCTCAATACTGGTTCCAGTAATTTGCCTATTACTGAAGTTAGACTGACTGGCCTATAATTACTTGACCTATCCCTCACACCCTTTGTGCATTATGATACAGACCTACAATTCTCTGGTATCTCACCTGTATCTGGTGAGGATTTATTTGCTATCTTAAATTATCTTTCTGTGATTCTTCTTTCTGTAATGTTGTTGATGTTGTGAGTTATATTGATTCAAGCATTCAGCACACCCTCAAGAAGTAGGATTCACGTTAAAAAGTATCAAATTTCATCTCTGATATTGTGTGGTTCCAATTTTTATAAGCTAACTGCTGTTGCATGTGATTAGATTTCACACTGCAGCAATCGCATTGCTACAGAGACCAAATAAACATTTGGATTTGCTTCAAAGACTTGAAATAAGACCTCAATCTAACCGGATAACATGATCTGATTTGTTATGCAAGCTACTTTTCTCCTATTAAAATACGAAAATTTTAACATTTAAAAACCTTCCAAAACCCAAGGCACTGTTGTAAAATTGCCATTTTTAAAAACACGTCCAAGCCACCAGTCTCTGCAAGCTATGACATGGTTAAAACAAATAACCCCAAAAATGTCTACAAGGATTGTGATGTGTGTGTAACTGGTAACCAGGCATTGCAATGCACACTGTATGTGAAATTGGAGCTGAGTGCTGTTTTAGATGATTTCAGTGTGCAGCTGGAACCACACACAGCCGTTTCCTGGCTGCAGGCAAGGGTAGGAAGTCCAATATTGAGCCTTATAACGCTGTGTAATGGCAGCCTGCACTCTTAAAGGGGAGATAAACTGCAGCTGTAGCAGGTTTTAATAGCCTTTTGTGAGCTGAATCTATCCTGTGAAAGAGTGAAGGATGGCTGACTATGGTAGAGATTGGGCACCAATGTTTTCATCTGACGTGTTGGAAGAGGCGTAATGAAGGAGAGATGTTCTATATCTGAGGGGGATAGGATGTTCTCCACACACATGCTCAAGAGGCAGTGGGAAGCATTAACAACAGCAATGAATGCCAGGCATGTTATTCTTCAAATGTGGGTACACTGCAGGAAGATGCTTAATGATTGCACATGCGTATGTCAAGGTGAGTGATTTCTTCAAATAATATTTCCTACCCTCTGCAAACACTAAACAGATCCACTGATCATTGCACTTACACCTAACACCCAGCTTCCAAATATTTCAGTAGATCAATTCAATGTATGTGTTTTACTTCATCTTTAGCACTGTTTATAGTTTCTAGCAGTCAATTAATCATGACAACCACATCATTCAACATATTACCTGATGCTCACTGACATATTTCCCCTCTTCCTTGAAGGAGGTTGTGCATAACAAGAGGTAGGACCAACAAATTGGAGGAGGACAAGCATACCTGCCTATTTAACACCCATTGAGGAGGAGATCATGGGAAAGGGGCTGTATGAACAGTGGCTATTTGTGGGACTGTGTGATTGATGCTGATGGTTTCCACATACCTCATGTCAGAGTTAAGGCCTACTCAAGCAAAAGGGGGAGGATTCAGTTTCTCGATCTAGCCATGAGATTCTATTGAGAAGGATTATTGAGTTAGAGACCAATTTGAAATGGTGAAGTCCTGATGAAGACTTCACCTGATGAAGGAGCAGCGCTCCGAAAACTTCTGATTTCAAATAACCTGTTGGACAATAACCTGGTATTATGTCATTTCTGACTTTTTTATTTTGATTTTATTGTCATGCGTACCGAAATACAGTGAAAAGCTTTGTTTGTGAGCAGTACAGGCAGATCACAGCAAGCAAAGGATGTACAGATCAAAAAGACTTAGAGGCATACAGGTTACATTGCAAGTTACGTTGTTTGAGGCTATAGCCCATTCAATAGTGGTTAATCATAACAGAGGGCTCCTGTTACTGTCCAGTCATTGTATCTCGCAGGTGATCATGTTCAGCCTTGGCACAGGCGCTGTCAAGGCTCATAGTCATATCTTGTAGTATACATGCTTCTTTGACCAGCAAGGTAATGTCATCTGTGAAACCCAGGTCTGTCAACCAATGATGTTGGCCTATGTTCTCTTAAATTGAGCTTGGACCAGTGTCTGGTTAGATGAAATAATTAAGGTGATAAATAATTTTGTGTACTCATGAAGGCGGGGAACTGAGAATTCAGAAAGTAAAGGGTCAATACAAAGACAGTAAGAAAAATTTGAAGGATGTAGAACAGAGTAAAGATTACAGTAAATCAGGAAGAGATGTGGAACTTAACAAATAGAATGTGGCATCAATGATAAAGATGACTTTGCGGAAGAATGGAAAAATGTTAAAGATAATGCATGAACCATTTACAACAGAATAGGTGAGCTAATATTACGGATAGAGATAAAGGGGTTAGAAAAAAGTCCTGTACAGTGACATGTTTACAGAGTGACCAGTATGAGGAATGAAATGTTTCAGGGTAGCTGATTTTCAGAGCGGATAGGCAAAATGAAAAAGAGGCTTGATAATAGTTTATGGGATAGAAATAGCTTAGAGAAAGGTCTTAGTTCAGAAAATCAAGATGTATGAGTTTTATTTGAAACAACAATAACCAAAAAAGGAAGAGTTCATAGCCCCCAGAATGATAGTTGTTAGTGTTAGGCAGAGAATAAATCAGTAAATTAAAGATGAAGGTGAGAAGTGTAATACAGTAACCATTGAGTTCTTTAATCTTAATATAAACTGGGCATAGTAAAGTTTGCAGCAATAGTGTGGAGGATGAGTTCATGGAATGCAGCATGAGAATTTCCTCAGTCAGTATGTTGAGGAGTCTATTAGTAAAAAGGATATTTTAGATCTAGTTTTTTTGCAAAGAGGTAATTTTAATGAACAACCTAGATATAGTAGAGCAGCTGGAGAAGGGTAATGATGACATTGAATTTGTCAATGATTTTGTTAACTCCGAAACTAAAATTTTTAATCTGACAAAATGAAAATGCATCAGTATGAGGAATAAGTTGGATAAGGTAGAATGTGAAACCATATCAAAAAGGTAGGCCTTTAGATAAGCAATATATTAAATAAATAATTTGCAAACCTTAATTCTATGGAAAAAATGATCCAACTGTATTAGATTCAAAGAAGAAACTTCTCATGTTGCCAAAAAAGAGTAGTAGACCTGAGAATTTGGAGTAAAACTCAACAAATCCCCTGCACCTGATGGCCTACATCCAAGCATTTTAAAAGAGGCAGTTGACAAGATAATGAATGCATTGATTTTAATCTTTTAAAATTTCCTAGATCTAAGAATGGCTCCCACTGATTGGAATGGACAAGTCTAACACTGCAGTTCAAGAAAGGAAGAAGAGAATACTGAGTTAGTTAGTTCAACACTACTGGCAGGCAAATACTAAAATGATTTATGATGTGGTAAGAGCTCCCTTAGAAAAGTGCAACATGATTATGGGGAGCCAATTTGGTTTTTTAAAAGGGAAACCATGTTTGAAAAAAAATCTACAAGATTTTTCTGTCTCAGCGACCAGCAAGGTGGGTAAACGTAAACTAGTAGTGGTTGGAATCAATGTATTTGAAGGTACTGCTTACGAGATTATTACTGTCAATTAGAGCTCATAAGGTTGGAGTTCATAATAATTGTAGGAAGCAGCACCGATGATGGCACCGATGGACTGAACAAAAGTTGTGGGTGGAAACCCAAGTAGAATTGGAACAAAGAATGTTCCACGTACCTCCCAATGAGACAGACGGAACTGTGACTCATGCGGGTATGCATAACCATACTTTTGACTTGGAGAATGTAAGATGAGTTAAAAGAGAAATTGCTCAAAGTGAGAATGAGCTCAGTCAGACGAAGAAGCTGGTGGTGGATGAGGCCTGTTCAGGCTTCTTTTCAAGGAAGAAGCGGAGACCCTAAAGACCATCCAGCTGGGGGATGGACACACAGATGGATTGCATATCCATTGTGACGATGAGAACGCTTCCTGTTCTCATCTGGAATCAGAAAACAAAAATCATTATTTTTGCTTCCGATTTCCATCCTTCTCACATCTTCATTTTGAGCATCTCTGCCATTTCCCTTTCTCAACCTCTCTATTTCTATTTCTGGGGATAGTCTGCCCACCATTATCCATTACAAACCTACCAGTTCCAGAGTTACCTTGACTACACTTTCTTGCAGCCTGCTACCAGTAATGGCTCAATTTCATGCTCTTAGCTTCTCTGTTGCATCTGTTCCAATGATGCCATCTTACACAGGGATGCCTCCAACACATCCTCCTTTTTGCTCAGCCCAGGATCCCACCCAACCCCATCTTCCCCCATCTGTAGATGACAGGACCCTCAAGCATGATCAACCAATTTTCCACACTTCAGCCCTCACCCCTCACCATGCTCCCAGAACAACAACACGTTTTCCACCTGGTTCTGACTCTCCACCTCACCAGTCTCTGCAGGAGACCACCACCAAATACAACTTCCTCTCCCCTCTCTTGTCAGCATTTTGCACGGACTGTATGCTCAATGACACCGGGTCTATTCCTCTGTCACTCCTAACCCTTCCTCACTCGTCTCTCAAGCTACTGCAGCAGGTGTAACACTTGCCCTTTTTCCCTCCTCACGGTCCAAGGCCCCAAACACACCTTCCATGTGAATTGGGGATTACTTGTACTTTGTTCAAACTAGTCTACTGTATTTGCTGATCTACGTTGGCGAGACCAAATGCAGACTGGGTGACTGCTTTGCGGAACCCATCCACTCTGTGTGTAAGAATGGCCCCAACCTTATAATTGCTTGCTATTTCAGTAAACCATCCTGCTCCCACCCTAACATTTCTGTGCTTATTTCAGTGAAGCCCCGTGCAAGGTGAACAAATCTTACCTCATTTTCCATTTAGACGCTTGACTGCCTTCAGGGTCAACATTGAGCACAGCAACTCCAGAGGATGAAAATTACACTCCATGTTGCTTACATCAGCTTCTCCTCATCATCTCCCATCCTTTCTTGCCCAGACAGAAAAAACCCGTATGAAACCAGGTCAAGATCTACTGGCATATACAGGTGTATAGTGGTTTTGATCTGGTCAGACCTGGATTTGTACTGGAGATGACCACAATATCGGGTATTTCTCTTAGTCTGAAATCTGGAGTCAGTAGTTTTTATAACGTTATAGCCCAGACTCAGGTGACTCTGCGCTAATCATCATGACGACATGGGTTTGTCCTCAACAGAGCTGACCTTACAGGCAGTCATGCAGCATAGAAACAGGCCCTTCAGCTCACTATGTCTATGCTACCAACAAACTACACCACTCCCATTTACCAGCACTTGGCCCATAGCCTACTATGCCCTGGCATTTTAAGTACTCATCCAGGTACTTCCCAAATATTGCAACAGTACCTTCCTCCAACACCATCTGAGGCAGCACGTTCTATATTTCTCCCACCGTCTGGCTATTTTTTTTTTCCCAGATCTCCTGTAAACCATTTGGTCCTCACCTTAAACTTACGCTCTCTGGTCTTAGACACATCTGCCATGGGGAAGATATTCTCAAGATATACTTTGTCTATACTTCTCATGGTTTTGTACACCTCAATTAAATGCCTCCTCAGCCTCCACTGCTACAAGGAAAATAGGATCAAAAATCACATGACACCAGGTCATAGTCCAGCAGGCTTATTTGAGAACACAAGCTTTCATACCTCAGCTCCTTCCTCAGGCATAGTGTGAGAAAAAATGTATAAAACACAGAACTTGTAAGTAGAAAGGTAACAACCTTAAAACTGACCGCCTGTTGTTGAATCTTTATTCAATTAGGAAGGAGACTATTCATTAAAATGCAAAACCCAGATTGCTCTCAAATCATTGTCCCAAGATAACTAAAGGTTTTATCAATGTATACAAGAGGTGAAATCTCAGGTCAGACAATACATTTTAGCTATGAAGTCTTGCTTAGAATCTGTCTATGTTTTAAATTGGAGTCAGATTTTCTTTTGAGCAAAACAGAATGTACATCCAACTACAAAACATCTTGGATGAAGTAATTCATGTGTGTGTATGTGTCTGTGTATATGCGTGTGTGTGTGAAAGAGAGAGAAAGAGAGAGTGTGTGCATATGTTTGTGTGTGTGTGGGAGAGTGTGTGTGTGTGTGAGAGTGTGTGTGTTTGTGAGGGAGTGTATGTGTGTGACAGTGTGTGTATGAGAGAGAGGGTCTGTGGAAGTGTGTGTGTGTGTGAGTGAGAGAGTTGTGTGTATGTGTGCATTTGTGTGAGCGTGTGTGTGGGAGTATATAATGTAGTGGGGTCACCTGTAATGCAACATGAACCCAAAATCATGATTGAGGCTGTCCTCACGGGAATGGAACTTGACTATCATCCTCCGCTCAGCGATTTTGCGTTGTTGTTTATCTTGAAGTCCATCTTGGAGGATGCTTACCAGAAGATCAGAGGCTGAATGCTCTTGATCCCTGAAGTGTTCCCCCAATGGGAGGGAATATGATCATTGTGCGGTGTCCATTCATCCATTGTTGTAGCATCTGCATGGTATCACCCTTAAACCATGCCTCGGGGCATCCTTGCCTGTATTGTATGAGATAGACAACATTGTCCAAGTGACATGAATATCTGCCATGTACATGGTGGGTGGTGTTCCCATGTGGTATGGTACTACCCATGTTGATGATCTGAAATGTCTTGCAGAGATTGCCATAACAGGGCTGTGTGGTGTTGTAGTAGTCAATGTTGCCCTGAAGGCTGGGTAGTTTGCTGTGAATGATGGTCTGCTTAAGGTTTGGCAGTTGTTTGAAGGTGAGAAGTGGAGGTGTGGGAAGATCATGGCAAGGTGCTCATTGTCGTCGATAATGTGTTGAAGGCTGCGAAGAACATGGTGTAGTTTTTCCACTCCGGGGAAGTACTGGATGACGATTTAAATACTTACCTCGTGGAATCAGCGGCCTCCATTTTTGCAGCAGCAGCAGGAGCGGTGAGAGCGAGGACCAGGGGGCTGCCAGGAAGGTAAGTTTCCCATTTAAATACTTACCTTGTGGAAGCAGCGGCCTCCATTTTTGGAGCAGCAGCGGAAGCGGTGAGAGCAAGGACCAGGGGGCTGCCGGGAAGGTAAGTTCTTCATTTCGGCAGCAGACCTGACTGGGAGTGGTCAAATTGCCCTCTGGGAAGGTGAGTGAACTGATATATTTGGGCAGTAGCTGGCTCTGCTGTACAGAATGACGGGAAAAAGAGTGGAAGGGCTATAGTCATGGGGGATTCGATTGTAAGGGGAGTAGATAGGCGGTTCTGTGGTTGAAAACAGGACTCCCGAGTAGTATGTTGCCTCCAGGTCAGGGATGCCTCAGATCGACTGCAGGACGTTCTGAAGGGGGAGGGTGAACAGCCAGCTGTCGTGACACATACATAGGCACCAATGATATAGGTAAAAAACGGGATGATGTCCTACAAGCAGAATTTAGGGAGTTAGGAGCCAAATTAAAAAGTAGGACCTCAGAGGTAGTAATCTCAGGATTGCTACCAGTGCCACGTGCTAGTCAGAGTAGAAATGAAAGAATAGGCAGGATACATGAGTGGCTTGAGAGATGGTGCAGGAGGGAGGGGTTCACATTTTTGGGACATTGGGACCGGTTCTGGAGGAGGTGGGACTATTACAAATCGGACGGTCTACACCTGGGCAGGACTGGAACCAATGTCCTAGGGGATGCTTTTGCTAGTGCTGTTGGGGAGAGTTTAAACTAATGTGGCAGGGGGATGGGAACCAAATGAGGAAGTTAGTGGACAGTAAGGAGGTAGTAACTAAAGCCTGTAAGGAACTTGATAATGGAGTCAGTGTGACTAAGGGGAAGAGTAGGCAGAGAGCAGATGATGAACGCAAAGGGACAGGTGGTCTGAGGTGTATTTGTTTTAATGCGAGAAGTGTAGTAGGTAAAGCAGATGAACTTAGGGCTTGGATTAGTACCTGGGAGGATGATGTTATTGCTATTACTGAGTCTTGGTTGAGGGAAGGGCAAGATTGACAACTAAATATCCCAGGTTATAGATACTTCAGGTGGGATAGAGAGGGAGGTAAAAGGGGTGGAGGAGTTGCATTACTAGTCAAAGAGGATATCACAGCTGTGCTGAAGGAGGGCACTCGAGCAGTGAGCTCAGAAATAGGAAGGGTGCAGTAACAATGTTGGGGCTGTACTACAGGCCTCCCAACAGCGAGCATGAGATAGAGGTACAAATATGTTGACAGATTATGGAAAGATGTAGGAGCAACAGGAATGTTTTCCCAACATTGAACGGGATTCACTTTGTGCTAAGTGTTTAGATGGAGCAGAATATGTAAGGAGCATCCAGGAGGGTTTTATAGCGCAGTATGTAAATAGTCCAACTCAGGAAGGGGCCATACTGGACCTGGTGTTGGGGAATGAGCCCGGCCAGGTTGTTAAAGTTTCAGAATAGGATTACTTTGTGAATAGAGATCACAATTCCATTAGTTTTACAATACTCATGGACAAAGAAGAGAGTGGCCCTAAAGGAAGAGTTCTTAATTTGGGGTAGGCCAACTATAGTAATATTTGGCAGAAGCTGGGGAATGTGGATTGGGAGCAGCTGTTTGAGGGTAAGTCCACATTTGATATGTGGGAGGCTTTTAAAGAGAGGTTGATTAGAGTGCAGGACAGACATGTCTCTGTGAAAATGAGGGATAGAAAGGGCTAGATTAGGTAACCATGGATGACAGGTGAAATTGTGAGACTGGCAAAGAGGAAAAAGGAAGCATACATAAGGTCTAGGCGACTGAAAACAGATGAAGCTTTGGAAGAATATCGCAAAAGTAGGACCAATCTGAAACAAGGAATTAAGAGGGCTAAAAGGGGTCATGAAATATCTTTAGCAAACAGGATTAAGAAAAATCCCATGCCTTTTATTCATACATAAGGAGCAAGAGGGTAACTAGAGAAAGGGTTGGCCCACTCAAGGACAAAGGAGGGAAGTTATGCGAGGGGTCAGAGAAAATGAGTGAGATTCTTAATGAGTACTTTGTGTCGATATTCACCAAGGAGAGGGGCATGACGGACGTTGAGGTTAGGGATAGATGTTTGATTACTCTCGGTCAAGTTGGCATAAGGAGGGGGGATGTGTTGGGTGTTCTAAAAGACATTAGGTTGGACAAGTACCCAGGTCCGGATGGGATCTATCCCAGGTTAGTGAGGGCAGCGAGAGAGGAAATAGCTGGGGCCTTAACAGATATCTTTGCAGCATCCTTGAGCACGGGTGAGGTCCTGGAGGACTGGAGAATTGCTAATGTTGTCCCCTTGTTTGAGAAGGGTAGCAGGGATAATCCAGGTAGTTATAGACCTGACATCAGCGGTGGGGAAGCTGCTGGAGAAGATACCGAGGGAGACGATCTAGTTACATTTGGAAGAAAATGGGCTTATTAGTGATCGGCAGCATGGTTTTGTGCAGGGAAGGTCATGTCTTACCAACTTGATAGAATTCTTTGAGGAAGTGACAATGTTGATAGATGAGGGAAGGGCTGTAGATGTCATAGACATGGACTTCAGTAAGGTGTTTAATAAGGTTCACCATGGTAGGCTGATGGAGAAAGTGAAGTCACATGGGGTCCAAGGCTAACTAGCTGGATGGATAGAGAACTGGCTGGGCAACAGGAGACAGAGAGTTGTAGTGGAAGGGAGTTTCTCAAAATGGAGAACTGTGACCTGTGGTGTTCCACAGGGATCTGTGTTGTTTGTGATATACATAAATGATCTGGAGGAAGGTATAGATGGTCTGATTAGCAAGTTTGAAGATGAAACTAAGATTGGTGATGTAGCAGATAGTGAAGGGGACTGTCGGAGAATGCAACAGAATATAGATAGATTAGAGAGTTGGGTGGAGAATGGCAGATGGAGTTCAATCCTGGCAAATGCGAGGTGATGCATTTTGGAAGATCCAATTCAAGAGCAAACTATGTGGTAAATGAAAATTCCCTGGGGAAAATTGATGCAAAGAGAGATTTGGGTGTTCAGGTCCATTGTACCCTGAAGGTGGCAACGCAGGTCGATAGAGTGGCCAAGAAGGCATACGGCATGCTTTCATTCATCGGACTAGGTATTGAGTACAAGAGTTGGCGGGTCATGTTACTGTTGTACAGGACTTTGGTTGGACCACATTTGGAATACTGCGTGCAGTTCTGGTCGCCACATTACCAAAAGGACATGGATGCTTTAGAGAGAGTGCAGAGGAGGTTCACCAGGATGTTGCCTGGTATGGAGGGCACTAGCTATGAAGAGAGGTTGAGTAGATTAGGCTTATTTACGTTAGAAAGACGGAGGTTGAAGGGGGGACCTGATTGAGGTCTACAAAATCATGAGAGGTATAGACAGGGTGGATAGCAAGAAACTTTTTCCCAGAGTGGGGGACTCAATTACTAGGGGTCACGATTTCAAGGTGAGAGGGGAAAAGTTTAAGGGAGATATGTGTGGAAAGTTCTTTACGCAGAGGGTGGTGGGTGCCTGGAACGCGTTGCCAGTGGAGGTGGTAGAAGCGGGCACGATAGCGTCATTTAAGGTGTATCTAGACAGATACATGAACGGGCAGGGAGCTGAGGGATACAGATCCTTGGAAAATAGCCGACAGGTTTAGATCGAGGGTCTGGATCGGTGCAGGCTTGGAGGGCCGAAGGGCCTGTTCCTGTGCTGTAATTTTCTTTGTTCTTTGTTTGTTGATGAAGGGTACCCTATCGGTCATATCTGGTGTCTGTCTTCCGAGGACGTCACTACTGTTTTTTTTGCTGTGGGACCCACACTCTCTCAAACACACACACACACTCACATACACACACACTCTCTCTCTCTCTCTTTCTGTCTCTCTCTTTCTGAAACACACACACACAGACCCAGACACACACATGGGCGCGCACACACACACTCTCTCTCTTTCTCTCTCTTTCTTTGAGAAGGTGACTAAACAGGTCGGTGGGGGTAAAGCGGTTGATGTGGTGTATATGGATTTCAGTAAAGCATTTGATAAGGTTCCCCATGGTAGGCTATTGCAGAAAATTCGGAGGCATGGGATTGAGGGTGATTTAGCGGTTTGGATCAGAAATTGGCTAGCGGGAAGAAGACAGAGGGTGGTGGTTGATGGGAAATGTTCATCCTGGAGTTCAGTTACTAGTGTTGTACCGCAAGGATCTGTTTTGGGGCTACTGCTGTTTGTCATTTTTATAAATGACCTGGATGAGGGCATAGAAGGATGGGTTAGTAAATTTGCGGATGACACTAAAGTCGGTGGAGTTGTGGATGGTGCAGAAGAATGTTGCAGGTTACAGAGGGACATAGATAAACTGCAGAGCTGGGCTGAGACGTGGCAAATGGAGTTTAATGCGGAAAAGTATGAGGTGATTCACTTTGGAAGGAGTAACAGGAATACAGAGTACTGGGCTAATGGTAAGATTCTTGGTAGTATGGATGAGCAGAGAGATCTCGGTGTCCATGTGCATAGATCCCTGAAAGTTGCCACCCAGGTGGATAGGGTTGTTAAGAAGGCGTACGGTGTGTTAAGTTTTATTGGTAGAGTTTCAGAGCCATGAGGTCATGTTGCAGCTGTACAAAACTCTGGTGCGGCTGCACTTGGAGTATTGCGTACAGTTCTGGTCGCCGCATTATAGGAAGGACGTGGAAGCGTTGGAAAGATTGCAGAGGAGATTTACCAGGATGTTGCCTGGTATGGAGGAAAGGTCTTAAGAGGAAAGGCTGAGGGACTTGAGGCTGTTTTCGTTAGAGAGAAGAAGGTTAAGAGGTGACTCAATAGAGACATACAAGATGATCAGAGGATTGGATAGGGTCGATTGTGAGAGCCTTTTTCCTCAGATGGTGACAACTAGCACGAGGGGACATAGCTTTAAATTGAGGGGTGATAGATATAGGACAGATGTCAGAGGTAGATTCTTTACTCAGAGAGTAGTAAGGGCATGGAATGCCTTGCCTGCAGCAGTTGTAGTCTCACCAACTTTAAGGGCATTTAACTGGTCGTTGGATAAACATATGGATGATAATGGAATAGTGTAGGTTAGATGTGCTTCAGATTGGTTTCACAGGTCGGCGCAACATCGAGGGCCGAAGGGCCTGTACTGCGCTGTTATGTTCTATGTTCTTTCTAACACACACACACACATTCTCTCTCTCTCTCTTTCTAACACACACACTCTCTCTGTCTCTCTCTCTCTCTTTCTAACACACACACACACGCAGACACACACATGAATTATTTCATCCAACATGTTAGCAGATAAATTCTGTTTTGCTCAAATAAAACCCTAACTCCAATTTAAAACATAGACAGATTCTAAGCAAAATGCATTGTCTGACCTGAGCTGTCACCTCTTGTATATGTTAATAAGAGGAACTTGAATTTTGCATTTTAATGAGTAGGCTCCTTCCTAATTGAATAAAGATTCAACAAGAGGCGGTCAGTCTTAAGGTTGTTACCTTTCTGCTTATAAATTCTGTGTCTTATCCCCTCTCTCTCACACTACGCCTGAGGAAGGAGCTGAGCTCCGAAAGCTTGTGTCTTCAAATAAACCTGTTGGACTATGACCTGGTGAAGTGTGATTTTTGAACTTGTCCACCCCAATCCAACATTGGCATCTCCACAACAAGGAAAACAAGCCCAGCCTATCCAGTCTCTCCTCATTAATGAGACTTGTCATTCCAGGCAACATCCTGGTGTTTCCCTTTCCAATGCAATCGTGTTCTTCTCATAGTTTGGTAACCAGAATTGCGCACAGTATTCCAGGTGTGGCCTAACTGATGCTTTATTAGGCTGTACCAAGACTTCCTTGCTCCTATATTGGAGCCTAATGAAGGTAAGCACCCTGTTATGCCATCTTCACCACTCTGTCTACCTGTGCTGATACCTTCAGAGATTCATGCACTTGTACACTAAGATCTCTTTGTTCCCTCACACTTAGCAGAATTAAATTCCATCTGCCATTGCTGTGAGAAATTTATTAGCAGATCAATTTTTGATTATAGCCTGAGACTATCCTCCTCATAATAAACAACACTATCAATTTTTGTGTCTATTTTCTACATTTCATACTTGTCACAAACTCCTTTCCTCCCATTAGCACTCCCTTCATCTTTTGGTCTGGGCGCCCTCATCATCTGTTCCACTGATTCCTCCTCCTTTTGTCAAAAGTATAAAAAAATCTTTTTCCACTCCGTTCAGTTGCAAGGAAGAGTTTTTGGATTCAAAACATTAACTCTGCTTTTCTTTCCCCAGATGCTGTTGGATGTGCTGAGTTTTTTCAGTCCTTTCTGTTTTCTTTTTAATTTTAAATCTCCAGCATCTACAGTATTTTGCTCTTATTGAGAACATTTATTGGAACTATGTGCGCATTAAATCCCCCTTTGGTTGTTATGCTCAACACTATACCATCTATCAGGCTGAATGTGATGCTATTCCCTGTCAATGTCCTCATTTTCCTCCTTGGAAGACTGCTGTCACTCTCCCAGGTCTTCAACATCTGTCATTTTCCCTCTTTACCTGCACCAGTTATGCAAGCCATAGCATGCAAAGATTATGCAGCATAATGGTACAGAACCTCCAAAACTAACCACCCCAAGCAGCCCACTTACCATGTCCAAGCCCTGGACTGAGAATTGGATGCTGCCTTTAACTGATTGTGGCAGGAATCCCTGACCGATAACAATCTCCCTTGCCTTGACTGAGGACCACTTTTCCTAGACTTCCAGGCATGTCCATTTGGCTGAAGCACAATTACTGATTTTGCTCTGTAAGCTGCAAGTGCATGCATGTATGATATTGATGCAACGTGATGTGATACAGCAACATGTCCACCTTCTTGACTGATTCTTGCTGACAACCAGGAACAGGCTGGCTGGCCTTATGTCTGCAGTGAAGAGCAAGGCAAGACAGAAGTATTGTGAGCTTGTAAGTTCTGAATGAGATAGCAAAGTGCAAAAAGGCAAAGGAAAGGCAAAGCAGAGATGCAGTAAGCATCTAAGTTGGTATGAAGTGAGGATGAAGGATATTGGTGGCCTGTGCTCATGAAGCATAACCCAAGATTTTGGGAATGGATGGAAGTTCAGAGGAGCAATCTCCAACCTCCACTAGGCATTTGGTCTGTTTTTCATGTTCAGAATTGTTGCCATATTGATCCTTTCCAACACATGGGAGAATGGGAAACTGCATGTAAATGAGGTGAAAATACACAATAATGAGATATAAATGCATACAAATAGGCCTGTCACCACTTAGTAGTGAGATTCTCATCTCGCTGTTGGAGAAGTTGGATTTTTTTTGCCTTGACACCAACAATTGCATTATTCTGATAACATAGTGGTTTTCTAATTAAGTCACCATTGTCTGCATCAATCAGGGGCTTGGAAATTTTAGCCTCAGAACTTCGGAAAATTGTAGATGAGCAAAAACACCCAAAGTTTTGATGAACTTTAATGCCTCCCAGGAGGTCTGAAACATGATTTTAAGGAGCTTTAAAAAAATCAAGCACCCACTTGATAAAAGGGCATAACGTGGATCTTGCAGATTTCAAATGGGGATTCAGTGAATAGACAAAGTGAACTCTCTTATAATGTGTATGCTACAACCTCCAAGATATTGCTTATGTTACCTAAAATAGCATGGAAGATAGCAGGGACAAAAAAATTCGGTCACCTTGATAGGTAATACCGTCCTTGCCCTGCTTTGAGATTACATTATGGTTCCAGCTGATGGCAAATTTGTAAAGGCATCTCAACCTTTGGTCGTCACTGAAGCTCAAGCAAGAGAATTGCTCCCAAATGACCCTGATGGGTATAACCTCTGGCAGATTGCTCATCCAGTCCCAATCTTGCCCTTCATCCTTTCTGCTGTGTCTTCTGCAGCTTGTCTTGTTCTCTGTAGTCTCCCTTCATTTTCCCAGTTCTGTTTAATTTCTTGTGGAAGGCCAGCCAGACCGTTCATGATTGGAAGCAACTTGTTTCTGCACGACCGTTCCAAATTCAGCACCAAATAGTCCCGTCCCTGTAGATTGTTGGCCAAATGCAGGAAAGCTGTAAAAAAATTACATATAACAGCACCAGCAGCCAGAAGAAATCATTTTGTAGCTAAAGTGCTGGTTGTTTGTGATCCCTTTAAGTAATATTGAGGAAGGATCCTTCATATTTAACCGTTGTTTAGTTGTGTAAGGTTAGCACAGGGTTAAGATTGAATCGTGGTCATATTCTGCTACTTGTAGTAGATGCCACTGCACAATCCTGTTTTCCAGAATGACATTTGGCTCACTTCCCACCAGAGGTGTGGGTGTGCAACATGGAAATCATTTTTGTATGTTGTATGGCCTCATCAACTTGAAACATAAATTTGATTCAACCCATTTTAACTTTCAATCTCTGCAGTCTGTTACAATGCATTCCTAATGCAGTAAAAATGGAATGTGTCTTCTAACATCATTTATGAAAATGTACATGACCTATGAATAAAAGCTAGCAACAAACAACAACTGACAATATATGCTTGGATGTTCGTAGGAACAAATACTTAGATAAGAAAACACAGGTAGAAGAAGAAATAAAAAGCCAGATGTCCTGAGGAGGCACAATATCTCACAGATCGCCCCTTCACCCCCACTTTGTAATGAAGTCAGAGAACTTGGCATCTTTGGCAAGGGATTCCAATCAGAGCTCCTTCAGAAATGCAGAGCTAGACTTCCATTCTAGCAGTTGTCTCATCGTTCAGAACTGTCAGGGGAGAGGAAAACCATGCCCCCTTTTCACAGCAAGGAGCTGCCGTGTTCTGGAATTAAAAGGAGCAGAATCACAGGAAGCACCTTTGAGAGTTGCTGGTAAGTACATAAGGTTGGTGTGTTAGATTAGAGTGTCAGGACGATGACAGCAGGCAGTGGGTTAAGGTTCAAAATAAGTAGCTGGGGAGGTTGCAAGCTAGGTAGGCTACCAGGGTATCAAGTAAATAGGATTTCAATTGACTGGGGATTGAGTGCCAATGATAAAGTGTCAGGTGGGTAGAATGCTAATTGCTTAGGGGATGGGGTACCAGGTGGACTGGATATGAAATTGGTAGAGTTGCAAGGGCAAGGATGCCACATGTGCAGAATGCTCGGGTGCAGGCAGCTGGGAGGCCAAGTAAGTGATGTGGTGTTTAGGGTTGGTTTCATTAGATGGGAGAAAATGGGTCCAGTGGGAAGGGGGAAGGGTGGGTGTTGTTTGGTGTTCACCTCCAGTGACATGGTACGAAAGGGTTCAAGTCCCAGAGAGATGGGTGAAGGGGGAGCCAGCTTCTCAGATAGTTGGTGGGGGGACGGGGGGAGGAGGTTGGTGGGGATGGTGCTTTGAGTCTCGTGGGTGGGACGATGGTAGTGGCATATTGGTTCTGGAGCAAAGAAAGTGGTGACAAAGACCGGGGAGAGTGGCAGAGACAGCGTGGGAGTGATGGAAAGGGAGTGTGTGTGAAGGGTAGAGTGGGTCTGGAGCAGGAGAATGGAGTTTAGTTCCAGAGTAACTGAACTTGGGGTGGGGGTGGTGTCTTGGATCCAGAATGGGCAAGGGGGGTGGGTGGCGTCCAAAGCAGGGGAATGCAGATTGAATCTGAAGCAAGAGAGAACAGGGGCAGGGTGACCAGGGGATGGGTGCGGTCAAATCCCAGGTTTTGAAAGGATTCAGGTCCATACTGAAGGAGGCGCAATTATGCCTGGAGTGGGTGGGGGCGCCAGGTCTGAAGCAGGTGATGGGGGCATTGGATCAGGAAGTGGAAAGTTTGGGTCTGGAGTGGGTCGGGGGTGCAGATCCAGGTATGGCAAGGAATGTTAGGTCTCAAGGTGTCAGGCCACGGTGTGGGAATGTAGGTGGGAGAGCAATAGCTGGGGGAATGTACTGAGGGAAGTGTAGAATTCATCCGACAGTTACTCAAGAAAAGTTACACTACATGTTTAATAGTTAAACTCTTCCGGAGAAACTATTTACTTAATTTCATTAGAACCCTCAAAATTCTCTGATTTAAATGGAGACTTTAGGAGATTTCCAGGACTAGATTTCCGATAGAAACTTCAGTTTGCTGGACAATTCCTTCAGTGCGTGTTATGATGGAGTTTCCACAAGGTCTCCATGCACAACTCTCATCTACTCTGGAATAATGCTAGTCTGGTCAGCTGAAAGCCTGGGGAATTGACTTGAGGATGTAAGGGAATTGTGATGACCTTACTTGCAATATGAATGGGATTCAGAATTTTTTTTAAACGGCTGTCCTTATAATATTTTTAACTCTCCTTAAAAATTTCCATGAATTGATATCCATGTCATACGCTATCCTCATAAGATTTTGCCCCACAGCACTCATGTGCAGAAAATTTACTGACAACCAACATACTTAAAATCAACAATGGTACTGTAGACTATCCCTTATCACCCATAACAAAGAAATAATTACATTTAGTTTTAGAAGGTGTTGTAAATAAAAGCAGACATAAATAGGTCAGAGGGAATGATATCAAGTAAGATGCTAAAAATAATGTTGCGATAATTACTGTAATCCCTTTAAAGATAGACTGGAAAATGAGTTTGTTTCTTACAGAGGGACAGTATCAAGAATAGGTCGGTGCTTATAATACAATTTGCGGTAATAGTATGTAAATTTTCTTTAGAACTGAAGATATTTGCAATCAAGCCAACAAATCAAACAAATGGGAAAAGGCATAAAATCAAAAGCTGCAGATGGGGTGTCAGAAGGAATTATTGACAAATTCCATCAGCACAAAGAACTAGGCCAACATCAAATCTGTCATTAATAGATTATACCTTACATTCATGCTGTGCTGTGGCACGGGAGATACATCCAAACTACATTTAATGGTGAGGCATTACATTACCCGCTGTAACAGAAGAGGAAAGCTATTTCTATTGAAAGTCAGGCAATGACTTCAGCTTGTAAAAATTGGAGGTGTTAGAAAATGCAAAGCAAAAGCACAAGCACAAGCACAATAGACCATGAATCTCCCAGGGCTGCAGGCCTGCCTGTGAACATAAACTGAGGTGTTGCAGCCCCTCAGTTGACTGCAATCATCATCATGCCAGATAATGAACATCAACGTCATAAACAACAGCAACTGAATTTTACCATGCGAGATTACCACTCGAATGCATTGCAACAAATAGAAGAATTTCAAAATCCCAAAGGAGTTTGTCAAAAATAATTGGTATGCAAATATCTTAAGCAAACTCTCAATGATAGCAACGATTCACAGACAAAGATCAAGCAGATAGCAGGAAGATAGGAATTCACACCATGAATTAGAGACAATAAAAATTCAATGAAACAGATATCTAATCTGTTTGCAGTTGGTGAACCTGAAATGCCAATGTGTTCCATTAGGTGAAATAAAGAAAAATCTTTAATAATAAACAACTAGGAAAGAACAGCTAATCCTGGTTTGACATAGTTGTATCTTTGTCTGCATTTGCTATTCCTCCAAGTGAACTACTGACTCATGTCTGATCTGTTGTATTCCCTAATTCACTGATCACATCCAATATTGCGCTGAGCTATCTGACATATTTGCTTCACCCTGTCAGTTTTAACACCATCTCTTCACTCTTTTTCTTCCTCCTTAAAACAAGTACCAAATGTTGGACAATCTGAAAAAGGTTATGCAGAACCGACTTGATTTATAATTTTAAAAAATTGCTCAAGCATTTGAAGTATTAATTTTTCTCCTCCAGATGCTTATGTGCAGACTTGCTTTTGAATTATTTGTCATCTTACTGTTGTCTTCACAGCAGCTCACACCAAGGCTGGAAAAATATTGCCTGCTTGCGTGTTTCTCTCCCTCCCTTTCCCTGGCACTTTGTAGCACTGCCTGCAGATCATGCACGAAACGGCATTCTTTGTGATTGAACTAAACTATGCTTCAGCAGCTCTCAATCACCCTGGTGCTTATGTGATTTTTAGTTTAATGATACTCCTTGACTAGTGTCGACACAAACTAGGTCAATAGCAGACATGCTAGTCTGATACAAGGAATAAAGGGAGCTACAGGATACAAATTTAATTTTTAATGTTACTGGTGATGACATCAATTTGTCAGTCTAGATATTTTTTATTATTTGTCATGGCATGGTGATGTAAGCTTGACAATAGATTATATGTGTCTTTTTACTTAGATATAAATGTTATCATTTTCTCTTATTTTGTTACTTCTATTCCCTTTCTTTCATTGTTTTTGACCATAATGGTCTACTTTAACAGCATTACTGTTAAAAGGTGGTTGAATCCATTCCACATGACCTACACTCATATTACAGATAGTAAAGTTTGTTGGAACTTGGTGACTCTCGATACCCACACACATAATATACTGAACTCCTGTAATATAATAAACAATGCACAAAAATTCTCATTTATGTTTAGCGCGGAATATTTATTAGAGGCATGTTTATATTTTGAGGAGTATTCCACCTACTCCCCCTTCAACATTTTCTGTACACATTTATTCATCTCATTCAAGCCTTCCTTAATGATTAGAGACTAGAGAGATGGGAAAAAAATGTAAAAATGAGTGTATCTGGGGAGCAGTGATAGGGGCCAAGGTAGTGAGACCATCCAACAATCAAAAATGGATTGAAGTGAAGCCAATTTCTACATATTCCTGTGCAGTGCCATTTTTAATGAAAGCATTTCACGTTTAATTTTTTTTTGTTTTGTGTGTGCTTGAGTTTGAAAGATTATGGTGATGTCCAGATTGTTTCTTCAAAAGGTCAACAGAAAAGGCACGTTGAAACTTGCTTTAAACGAATTTTTTTTTTGGAAACTATGTGGTTACAGATCATTGTCGGTCTTGGTTGAACAAACTCACTTCAACGAAAACACCTGAGTGTTTCGTGCCTATGCTTTATCATTATTCTGTTTGAATAGTGTTTGTTGGCTTGGATGAAGTTGAAGAAATATTTTATGTTGAGGAAAGTCTGACAAAGAACAAGCCTCTCATCTTGCATCTTCTGTCTTTGAAATGCCTTTGCTGTGAGATTAGGATGCAACCTTCTTCTGGAAGAGTATTTGAAGGAACTTCTCAAATTATATTTCTTGTGTAAGTTGTGTCTGCTAAGACTCCAAAGACAGTTATGCATGATCAACGACTTGATTACACATGCAAGATGTTCCGTTCAAAAGGCATGAAGAAGAAGTTCAATGTTTTTTGCATTTTCTTGCCTTCAAGAATAACTACTGTTTTCTAGGAAGTGTTTTGTTCTGAAGTCAATCATTGACTCTTCAATTTCAGAAACCCTGCAGAGAGAAATATATTTTTTCTGTCTTTTCTTAACTTGTGTACATGTTTGTATGTGTTATGTGTTATTTAAAGGGATAAACATTTAATCTTTATGTTAAAAATTGTGTGTTATGCTCAAATAATAGGTTTTGTCTTATAATGCATTGATAATTTTGCACGTATTAAATAAACATCGTTGATAGATCTTTTCTTTCTCAGTCTAGTACAGAAACAGCATATACTAAAGCCATAGTGGGGGGGGGGGGGGGGGGGGGTGTGTGTGTGTGTGTGTGTGTGTGTGTGTGTGTGTGTGTGTGAGAGAGAGAGAGAGAGAGAGAAAGACAGACAGACAGACAGACAGACAGAGAATGACAGACAGACAGAGAGTGAGACTAATGATCGGCAATTAAAATCTTGCTGAGGTCTGAGTGATATCATTGTTTAAATATTAATGATAACACTTTCATGGACTACAGCAGTCAGCTCCAATGCTGCTAGAAGCTCAGTCATTACAGAGTCCCAGGTGGCAATAGTACTGCCGATCAGTACATTTGCCAAATTTTAGCCTCTTACAGACCCTGCTCCCAGATGGCAGAGTGGTTAATATTGCCCCCAGCTGTTTCAGCAAAGTGACAACTTTCATTGGAGCAAATAAATCTGCAGGATGGAGTTTATAGATAAGCAATTAGCTATTGAATATAAATTTGTTCTCGACCACATTAAATCCAGTTGTTTTATTCTTCACAGTTCAATTCTAGAGTATAAGAACATCTATCAACAATATGACCATGATAACTGAACAATTCTCTCATTTATTCAATGATGTTTGACTCCTAGTTGAGCACATCTGATATCCATGTATGTGCCTATGAGGGAAGTTTGTGTTAACTTGTTTTCTGCATCTGGCTGAAGGGCTTTTGTTTTTAATATAATGCCAGTGAGTTGAACACATACAGACTCTGGTCTACTATGTCATGCACTCCTTTAGGTTTATCACATACCTTATGCAAGGTTCAGTTCATTGCATCACACTGTTGAATTTCCATCGTGTTGTAGATGGAGAGGACTTCTAAATTAATCGTATGGAGAAAACTAAATAAAGCATCATTTTGTGGCAGGAGGAGTGAGGAAAAAATAAATAGTAAATGACCTAATGGAAATGTGTCAATATAATCTTGGAAACAATCTCTCAAATGTTGGTTTTAGTGTGGAATTTCAGTGGGTAATGAGGCACTGGATATGGTTTTATAATATATAGCTGTGTACCTATCTTTCTGTATATGATTCAATTGTTTGGTTATTCCTAGTTGGAATAGCAAAATAATGTATAGAAAATCAACAGATGTGTTACCTTTCAGAAAACGATGTTTTATTTTTTTCTTAGTCAATAGGTTAGTCTTCCTTTCATCCCATCCCACTTACTGCGTTGAAATCTTCCTGTGCATGAAGATTAGCACAAATTCTTCTTTTATAGCACATTATTCACTTCTTTCAGTACTGTGCTTTGTGTACAAAGACAAAGTTGCTGGAAAAGCTCAGCAGGTCCGGCAGCATCTGTGAAGGAGAGAACAGAGTTAACGTTTTGGGTCCGGTGACCCTTGCTCAGAACTGATGGCGGCTGGGAAAATGTCAGCTTATATGCAGAAAATAGGGTGGTGTGAGGGGTAGCGAGTAAACGATAGGATAGAGCCCAAAGAGAGAGAAAGACAGTTGGACAGAGAAAGGCGTTGCTAACGATCAGGCTGGAAGGGTGAATAGTTGTTAATAGGGACTGCTAGTGACTAACAACAGGGGGTGTGTAATAGCAGGCTATGTGGTAACAAGGCCTGGTGTATGGGGTGGGGTCTGGGACATGGGAGAGTTTAGGCCCTAAAATTATTGAACTCAATATCGAGTCCAGAGGGCTGTAGGGTCCCCAAGCGGAAAATGAGGTGTTGCTCCTTCAGCTTGCGTTGGGCTTCGCTGGAACAATGCAGCAAGCCAGAGACAGAGATATTGGCCAGGGAGCAGGGTGGATTGTTGAAGTGGCAGGCAACGGGTAGTTCAGGGTATTTTTTGCGAGCAGAACATAGATGTTCTGCGAAGTGGTCACCAAGTCTACACTTCGTTTCCCCAATGTAGAGGAGACCACATTGTGAGCAGCAAATGCAGTAAATTAGATTCTGGGAGGCGCAGGTGAGGTGTTGCTTCACCTGGAAGGTGTGTTTTGGTCCAGGAAGGTGGGTTTTGTGTAGATAGCTGTGGACATTCTATTCATTGTTATACTGTCATGTTTCTGTAATCCCCTCCAGCCCCACAACCTTCAGGGATATGTGCTTTATGCTAATTCTGGCCTCTTATGCATTTACATTCAGGATTGCTGCACTCATGACTGGTGGCCAAGAATTCAGATGCTTCAGCTGGAAGCTGTGTATTTGCCTCCGTACATCTCTCCACCCTACATCTCCTCATCTTTCAACCTCATTTTCCTCCTTTAAGACCTTTTTGAATAAGCTTTTGGTTATCTGAAATAACTTATATGTGGATTGATGCCATTCTTTGTTTGAGAAATGCCCCTCTAAACTGCCTTTGACCACTTCATGATCTGAAAGTTACTACATAAATTAGGTTGTTGTTGTTAGTCACTGAACATAATTTATTTTGTTCCTCCTAACTCTTGCTTAATTAAGAACAAAGATTCCCAATTATTAGTAAAAACTGAAAGAACTGCAGATGTTGTAAATCAGGAACAAAAACAGAAATTGCTTGAAAAGTTCAGTGGGTCTGGCAGCATCAGGAAGGGTCACCAGACCTGAAGCGTGAACTCTGATTTCTCTTCACAGATGCTGCCAGACCTGCTGAGCTTTTTCAGCAAGTACTGTTTTTGTTCTCAATTATTAGTATTTGTTTTTGACCCAAGAAGTACATGTATATCGCCAATGATTTCAGTTCAACTTGTATATTATTAAACTTCACATTCAATTTTCAAGTTTGCAAGTACTTGGAACGCATGATATTAATAATCATTATCTTTGTCACCATTTTCTTCAACTTAGATCAAACAGTAGACTGCCTTGTAAGATAGAGTCTATATTAAAGAATATGAAAACACAGAGGGTGGTGCATGTATAGAATGAGTTGCAAGAGGAAATGATAGTGGCATTTACAATTACCACATGTAAAAGACATTTGGACAGGTACTTGAATAGGTAAGGTTTAGAGGGATATAGACCAAATGCAGCACATAGGACTAGTTAAGTTTGGGATACCTGGTCAGTGTGGATGAGTTGGACTGAAGGGTCTGTTTCTGTGCTGTATGACTCTATGAAATTCAAAACAGTTGTAACCAGACTCTGGAAAACTAATCCACGACCTAATGAAGTTGTTCCGTTTATGGGTACAATCGATTAAATAGATTTTAAGAAAGTAAATCATATTGGCGAATTTTGGAAAGTTAAGACTGTGCTGCTCTTAACAGGTCAGCTTTTAGGTCCTTTGACATTTTACAGCGGCAGTATCTTTGTTGGCAAACTTACAGCATCTTTCATTTGTGAATATTTATAAATTACTGTAAGTCTAGAAGTGTTCTCATTTTATTGATTATATCATAAAATAGTGGTATCATGAGCTCATAACTACTGTAGTTTGAGCTTCTTTATTACTCATGGACTCATTTTGTTAAGGTCCTTAGAAATGTCATATCCAAGACAACCATTTCTTGTGCAGAACCTTTCAAATTTGTGCGTGTAAAACTGTTTATGAGTCAAATCAACCACTGCCTCTTTATCATAGTCATTTTTAAAGTAAACCATGGAAGGTTTCCTAGCCATTTGTGCATACTAGAAAGAATTTTTTATTCAGATTCCTTGAAACCAGGCTGATTTTCTCTAATCCTATACATATATCACTCCATAGCTGCAAGGATAGGAAAGTGTCTGACTTTAGAATTGATGTGTCTGCTGTCATTGCCCACTTCATCTCAAGAAGATGGCCATGGGTGTTGCAGTCACCCATTTATTCCTTTTCTTCCATCATCCTTTCCTCTGTACAGCTTATATCCTGATGCCTTAGGACTGAGCTTTTGAATATGGCACATTGGAATTCGCAGAAGCAAGCTATCAAATTTACAAAATGCATTAGAAACATCGAAACATGTGCTTGCGATTTATGGTAAATCTTCATTTTTGTTTAAACAATTCATTTTGGTCATATTTATTTTGGGTAAAATTCTAATGATGGAATCAAAATGAAATAAATTTTAGATCATTAGTTGGGGAGGCAAAATGACAGGTCCAAATGGAAAACATTGATAAAATATTAGAGTCCTTCAAGTCAATGTCTTAAACCTCTGCACATTTTCAGCAAAGTCTGATTATTTAAAATTCAGATGTGCCTGCTGTGTAGGTTTAATGTTTTTTTCTGTCTTGCAATATATTCCATCGTTCACCAGGCAGCATGTTAGTAACTGGGCATAACTGGAAAGATAAGTTTACTTTAGAACAAGTTGAAACTCTTCTTTCCAGTGTTGACTTGCATGAGGGGCATGGATGGAATAAATAGGCAAGGTCTTTTTTCCAGGGTGGGGGAGTCCAAAATTAGATGACGTAGGTTTAAGGTGAGAGGGGAAAGACATAAAAGGGACCTATGGGGTAATTCTTTCACACAGAGGATGGTGCATATAGGGAACGAGCTGCCAGAGGAAGTTGTGGAGTTTGGTACAATCACAACATTTAAAAGCCATCTGGATGGGTATGTGAATAGGAAGGGTTTGGAGGGATATGGGCCAAATGCTGGCAAATGGGAGTAGATTTATATAGGATATCTGGTTGGCATGGACAAGTTGGACCGAAGGGTCTGTTTCCATGCTGTGTATCTCTATGACTTTATGACTTGCACTTGTTTTTCCCCACAGTAGTTTAGGTCAATTTGTCTGAGCAGTTGCGCATTGAGGTTGTGTTTGGCTTTTTGTATCTTTGGAGTTTCATAGATTTTAAATGCAAAGGCTTTGCCAAAATGGCTAGAGGATTAGCAATTGTTTAGCCCATTTAATTATGATGAGTGGAAGGCCTCCTGAACGAAATTAGTTTTATTGTTATGTACTCAAATGAGTACAGTGAAAAGTTTACAAGTCAACACATTACAGCGCCATCTTAGGTAGAAAGGTGCAGATTCTTAAGAACAAAATCTTAGGAAAAAAATTAGAATAATAAAGAAATAAGAAGTCCAGCATTACAGATCATTAGAATAAATTCAAAAAATAAAGAGATAAAAAGTTCAGAATTCCAACCCAGCACCTAACTTCCAGTAACTGAAAGAGAGACCTCCATCACTTTACCTCAGGCTGCGCTGGACCCACTAATGTAGGATTCACCACATTTCAGGTTCCATCTCTTCGCCGCTGGGCTCGCTTCGCTGAACCCACACTCTCTCCGCAACCAGAAGCCCCCAGCTCCGTTGCTGCTGCTGCTGCCTCGCCAATAACCAGAAGTCCTCGCTCCAGCCCTACCTGCAACTAGAGATCCCTGGCTCTGCTGCTGCCTTGATGACACCAAGAGTTCCCACTCCGGGCATAACATGCCACCACTGCCACATCAGGGCCAGGAGTCCTTGCTCTGGGCCCGCTGGAACCAAGAGTCTCTGGTTCCAATGCCGGGTCAGGCCAACTACGTGCCAAAAGTCCCACCTCAGCCGTTGATGTCACCTTGTCACCATCTGTGCTGAACAATTTTACTAAGGGGAGGCCCCAGCATTTGCATCACTAACTTTCATATCCCACCTGGTCCAGGGATTTGGTAGATAACCATCCTTGGCCATTGTTCACTTGTTAGCAGTGTTTCATTTGAACACCAGATTCATGCTTTCAAGTTCTGAATTTCACACACAGTAAAAGCAAAATCAGAATTCATCTGAATAGTTATTTGTAAACAAGGAATGACACCTATAGAGACCTTTTGCAATGATGATGTGAGTTACTAATGATCTTTTACTAGTGTAAAAAAACCCATAACTCTCAAACAGTGTAGAAGGAAATGAGTTATGGTCTTTGACATGAATGAAATCTGGGAACTGGTGATCACCATTAAGAGCATTCAGTTACTCAAACAAAATGATTAATTCTTTGAACATTATTGTTGCTTTTAAATTGAAGTTCCAACACTGCAAACTCTCAAGTGATATTTTGTAGATATGTGTCATATTTTTGCTTGTCACTTGCGTGAATTATCATTTCACTGACCAGTAGTATATAAAATTCTCTCATTCTTGGCAACCTAAATCACAATGGGAGGAGAATTCAGTGTGAAAAGACACACATTTATTTTTATGCTCACAGTGTAAAAAAATTACTGAAACTGCATGTAGTTTATTATTTCAGCATTTTAAGATTTGAGAAATAGCCAAACACGTATCAGTAGATGTACCAACAAAACTGTAGTAATCAACTGCTATACACACTTATTCAGAGGGGGATCTTGGGGCACAATGGTGGTATCCCTACCTTTGGGTTGGGGGTACTGTGTTCAAATCCCATCCTCTCCAGTGCTGTATTATGCCATAGTTTGATTTTAAAGACATCCAATGAAACTATTCAGCATGGTTAAGTCATAGAGTCATAGTGGTGTACAGCACACAATCAGACCATTTGGTCCAGCTTGTCCACGCCGACCACATATCCCAAATAAATTTAGTCCCATTTGCCAGTATTTGGCCCATATCCCTCCAAGCCCTTCCTATTCATATATCCATCCAGATGCCTTTAAATGTTGTAATTGTACCAGCCTCCACCACTTCCTCTGGCAGCTCATTCCATACACTCGCCACTCTCTGTGTGAAAAAGCTGCCCCTTAGGTCTCTTTTAACTCTTTCTCCTCTCACCTTATACCTGCACTCTCTAGTTTTGGACTTGCTCACCCTGGGAAAAGGATCTTAACTATTCACCCTATCCATACCCTCATGATTTTATAAACCTTTATAAGGTCACCCCTCAACCTCCGATGCTCCGGGGAAGTAGCCCAGCCTATTCAGCCTCT